>OX465108.1:19160257-19657757 GCA_949987565.1 Luidia sarsii | reverse complement strand
TGAGCAATTTTTTAAAAAATCTTTTGATAGAGGGCTCTCTCTGAATACAAAAAATGTATCAGGAATCGTGGGAACATTAATCAGTGACTAAAACGTGGCCATTTGGCCTTGTTTAGAAGTTTCCTAAGTTCTGAGCAATTTTTTAAAAAATCTTTTGATAGAGGGCTCTCTCTGAATACAAAAAATGTATCAGGAATCGTGGGAATATTAATCTAAAACATGGCAATTTGGCAATGGTGAATGGGATGATGTTCCAAAGTCCCGGTTCGTGTCCGACAGGCTTGGCTGTCCTAGGCAACTACAAAATTAAAACTGTAACTCTACAGGCTCCAAATCAACTCTTGCCCTGCCGAAACCAGACTGAACTCACTCGTCAGTCAGTGAATCAAGTGATGCAAACTTGATCAATTCTCAAACCAACAGATACCCTCCAAGGGACCCATGCCAAGATATAACGGTGGCTCGGGCACAAATATCAGCTCCCCAACCTTGAGATATCCAGGAGTTATTGATGGCCGAGCAATCAACTAGTGTCACTGACGGTAACATTCACTGGCAGCGTTGCAAGGGGGGCCCCAATGAGCTTAACCCATTGGCTGGAGACGTACGCATAGAAATGCTGTCTGAATTCACCCGTTCCATCCTTCTTACTTAGACCACATCCTGGGCTGTATACGGACTGCATTTTAGTCACTGCAGCTTACCATCTGTGACCCGGTACATACAGCATAATGAGGAATAACCCCCACTTTTGAGATTTTGAGATTTTCTGATGATGTGAAAGAGTATACCATTAGCTTTCAAATGATATCAAAATTATTTCCATGTGAACTTTGTTGTAAATAGTACAAGTGGACTTCGCTCATTCATTTGGTACCAGACACAATATAGCAGCACCATTCTAACTCCTCGAAAGCGGCCATTCAAAAAGGCAGGAACTTTTCATTTTCATGAAAACAGTACACAAACACTCCCCCAAAATCCTCTTTTTTCAACATTTAGAGACGGATTTCGGAAAAATCCTTTAAACGTATTATCCTCCAATACATTAACTTTCCGAAAATACCAAAAAAAAAGTGACTTTTTTATCGAATTGAGAAGATACTTTGACTTTAGGGGTTGTTTACTCAAAAAGTGTTTTGGTGGGATATTCCTCATGTTGCTGTGCCGGGTCACATTTTAGGAGCTCTTTTTTTTAGGGATTGTAGTATCCTAGTAGGTATGGAAGGCTTTTATGAATATAGGTCCATCTGCCTTGGGAATCCAGACAACCACACCAGGCAGATGCCTACAGTGTATCTTTCTTTACACAAGTTCGGGTCAGCCACAAATAATGCAAAATGATTCTTTGGAAGCACAGCCCTTTCAAATTCTCCCAGGTGACATGACATGACATTTTTTTAATAGATGCAGGTTTCTGAGGCATAATCAACACTAACACCAAATCTGACTTCATTTCTAACAATGAAGTTCACATTTTATGTGGTTTTTTTTTTTTTTAACCTGAATCTGCTTTGCATCATCCCCGAGCTGCTGTAGCCAGGTTTACAACCATCGGTTGTTTGCATCCGAATGAAAGCTTGTCATGTGATCCCTGGAGATATACGGCGGTTAATGGTTGAATACTTCTGTCTGGCGCCCCCACCCCGGCAAAGACTAGCTGACAATTTGGGAAGGCCGCTATCTAAGGGCTGGATAGCTCAGATGGGACGAGGTGCGCAAAACCTGAGGTCTCGGGTTCAAATTCCGGTCCAGACCTAGTTCTTGTCAAAGGTCTCTTTGCCATTTTTTTTTTTATTTTTCACTGATTTGTGAAAATAGCAAAGAATATTTGACTGGACAGGGACTTTTGCTGTAGAGTGGAGACCTCTGCATAAATGTACCAGTGCTCTTCCATCTGAGCTGTCCAGCCCTTGGATGGTGGCCTTCCCAAATAGTCAACAAGTCAGTAGGCGCCAGTCAGAAGCATTCAACCATTAACTGTTTTATATCTCCAGGGATCACATCCATTCCCCGCTTTAATTCAGATGCAAACAATAATTACCCGTAAACCTTGCTATGGCAGTTCAGGGATCAAAGAAAGAGGGTGCAGCTTTTTAAACTACATGTACAATGTACATGTACATAAATTATATAGGAAAACTTACCTGGAAAATTTCAATGACAGGACAGGTCAGAATTTCTGTGCCATTTTTTTTTCTTTTTTCGGGGGGTTAATTCAAATTTAAAGTCATGGTTTTTATGCATGTTTTTAACTGAATCAGGTCTAAATTTGACTTTTTCCTTCAGTGCTCTTAAACAGATTCCAGGAGTCAGGAAATTGGCTTTCTGGTCTTGTAGGTACACGAACCTTTCTCAAAGAAACTCTGCTCATTGAGAAAGGTCTGGCTACATATAGGATTGGATCGCCAGGCCCTATACAAAATTGGAAACTTTGTCATCCATGAATGTCAGTGAGTTATTTAGAAACTTTTCTGTTGTAACTTTGTCAACCTTGCCTTCATGTGGACCTGGGAAAGGGAGACCACTTAGGAGAGGAAGGAGAGGTTTGGCACAGCATGGGTTGATTCCACCAAGCCTTATGATGCATCGTAACTCAACTTACGATGGATAACCCATGGTAAGTTGAGATACACCGTATGGTTTCTGTGCATCACTCACCGTCTTGCGATTGATCGTAAGTTACGATGAGTTTGCTGAAATCGACTGCAGAGCTTTCTATGAGCATAGATGAATCTGTTTACTTCTATGGAAGAGGAGCATTCATCATGTTCATTCATGTATACTCACTAGGGGGTATAGCCGTTAATAGCAACTGCAAAGCTCCCAGAATAATCTTTCGCATGCATGACATGGCGGCAGCATAAAATCATTTCCCAATAGTGATGTACATGTACATCTTACATTTGAGTGGCCTGTGTATAAAGAGAGCCTGGTACAGAATTCTCCTTTGATTTGGGGATCGAGCAGTGTTCATAGCGAGCAGTGTCCATGCCGTGAATAGAGAGATAGGTGCAGCCCTAACCCATTTGCCAATGAAAAATGAGGTTGATCTTAGCCAACTTGCAGTCAGTCGCTTTACAGTAGACATTGCACGGGTGTGCAATACAGCAAAATGCAAGTCAGGTTATGATCGATTGTAAGACTTTCATTTCATAGATTTTTCATGTTTGGATGGTGCAGATTGTCAATAGGTTGAATCTGTTTCATTATTCGGTGTTTTGTTTTCCTTCCATTGTGGCCCCCCCCTGTCCCCCCCCCCCTCGTGGTGCGAAATGCAAATCAGGGACCTCAGCCGAAAGGTCAGACAGGCGCGTATCGCCGGGGCGACTGCTCAATAATGCATGACGACTCGGGGCCCCAATTTGCATACTTCAAGGCCGCCAACAGTGCAGTACCTTGTGTCGTATATAATTGGATCATATATTTTTTTTGCTCTCTCCAACCGTCAACCGATAATATCCATGAATGCTCCCTGTTTGGTTCCTAATCATGCAGAACTCCACCGCTCAGCAAACTGTGTGGCCGTGACAGTTCAATCCCATTACACAACATCCACAAACACGGTTTATACAATGGAAGAGTTCTTACAATATTGGAGAGTGTTTCCATTTTTAAAATGAGGCATATACCGGGGGTACCACTTGTCTCCACATTTGAGCTGGGCACTTGTCAGATAACTCAAATCACATTCGGAGAGATTTGTGCATCCAGTCACACATACCGACTTTTGCATCCTCGTGGAGGCATTGCTTAGTTATCGTGCAGAATACAACCGAGTGAGAAACAAGGTTTTAAAAATGCTCCCATTTCAGCCACATTCACTTTCCTGGATAGAAATTATGCCCCTAATAACAAGTCAATTTGCATTACCCATCACAAATTTACCGTTTTTTTCTTTTTTTTTTCTTCCAATTATCAGTTTTAGTGAAAACCTTGTGGAGACCTTTTCACCTTTACGATTTCCCTGTGGAGACCTGTTCAACCTATTGGACTAGGTCTCCACAAGGCACTAGATTCGCGCCCTTCAGTACCAGTAGATACACAGAAAGGTGACCTTCCATGTACTCAGTGAATCTTCATTAGATCCTGGTGAAGGTTATACCAAACGTGGCATTTGGGATAACAATTTATTCTTTGTTTATTACAAAGCCAAATCAGGGCAAAGTTGTGAACGGCCTGTCCATCATCTGCTATTTGATGTCTTGATTTTCCTACCACATTACATACATCACAAACATTGTGGTACCATCAAGTGACTGTATGATAAGTTGGAAGTTTTGGAATGTTTTGTAAACCCCAAGACAGTTAGCAATTAGAAAAAAAATAGTAAAGGCTGCTTCAATTTTGAAAAGTGGCAAAGAAAACATTGACAAAGACTAGTTCAAAGACAAGTTGATGAGTTGGGAAGGCCACCATCTAAGGGCTGGATAGCTGAGATGGTAAGAGGGCTGGTTCGCAAAATCAGAGGTCTCACGTTCAAGTCCCGTTCCGGACAAAGTGAGAAAGCTCCTACAAGGATCGAAACTTCAAGCCCTATGCATTTTTGTGAGATCTGCATTTGGGTCATTTAAATCACTGAGTAATTTCCAGCATTGTTTCTATACTTTAAGGGAGTGAGGATAACCTTCCACAAGAAGAATAACTGCTGAATCCTGTCATTCCAACATTTTGTTTTTCCGACACTTTCTTTTCTCTGAGCCTTTTTTTATGAGTGCCCCTATCCTGTTTTTTTTTTTCAGTATTTTTGTCTTATTTATGAAGGCACAAAATACAAGGTATGATACTTTACATGTACATGTAGCCAGTGCGCTACATTGTAAGCTACATGTAGTGCATGCAGCATTAGACACTTGATGTTTGCATTGTTTGAGTGATTTTGCTTGAAAGACCATCTGTCTGTATGTCTAGGAAGAAAGGAAGCCGACCATCGATATTTTGTTATAAACGTTATATTTTTTAGCAAAAGAAATGTTTAGCAAAAAGATTTTTTTCATTCTCGCCCCAGGTTTAACCCCGGCACCATTTGAACCTTGAAAATAAGCGTTAGAGCTATTGTACCAACACATCTGTCACCTGCTATCCAGTCCTCAGGTGGGGGCCTTCCAAAATAGTCAACTATCTTTGCCGGGGATGGGGCTTCTGGTCAAAAGCAATTACCCCATTAATTGCTACGTACATATCTCAGGGGATTACCTCTGATTTCCATTATGGATACAAGTAACTACGGTAGTCTTTTCATTTGTCAATTAGAAGTTGTGGAGACCATCTGCTGTGGATTTCAATATGGGTTTTGATCACCCAAGTGAAGTGGCCCAATGGTCCAAACCTATTGCAACTCGGGGCCTTTTGGTTATTCAAAAGACAGACCTGCTTTCCCTAATAACTGATCATTTGAATAGGACCTTGGACCTGAGAGATGAAGCTTGCACTGAAGGGCTGGACATCTCAGAGTCTGGCACAGAAGCCTGCTCCACATACTCCAGTCGTAGGGCGTTTCTGGTAGATTGCGGTCTGTAACTGCCAGTTTCATTTCCAACCACAAGCTGAAGGTTGTCCTCGAAGGCCAAACCTTCCCTACTCTCTCACTCAATTCTGGTGTTCCGCAGGGCTCAGTCCTGAGACCAACTCTCGATCTTACACGTACATTAATAATGATTTTCCTGATACTGTCCTGTCTCAGCTAGCGATGTATGCGGACGACTCGATCCTTTTTCTCCGTCCCTCCGAACTCTTCTAGTGTTGTTGCCAACTCACTTGGTCAAGATCTGGAGAAGGTATTGAGCATGGGAAATGACTGGTTGGTTACAGTTGACTCCAAATAGACTAACTTATTTTCCGCTTCCAGATCTAGAGACGTTTACTTTCCCTCTATAAAATAATAGGCACTCCAGAGCAATACTCGAGTCATCCAATCTGCGGCTTCTGGGGCTGGATTTCTCCACAATGCTTCCTGGGAGCGGTACATCTGTAGTGTCGCAAGGAGTGCCTCTATGCGAGCTGGTTGTCTTTTTCGTGCATGGAAGTTTCTACAATCTGATGCTATCCTGTATAAGGCAACCATACGGCCCATCATGGACTACTGCTCTCACATTTGGGCTGGTGCATCTGCCTGTCACTCTTCCTTTAAGAGACCTGATACATGGTGTCACCGCAAACCTTCCTATATTGCCTGTCACTTGTCCCAGTTGGATCGGGTGCAGAGGCTGGTTATTAACCTTGTCAGCAAGGAGCTTGGGTCATCACTGTGACCTCCTAGCCCATCGTAGGACGATGGCCACCCTGAGTCTGCTCTGCAGATACTTGCATGGAAGATATTCCTCTGGTCTTGCTGACTTGGTCCCCCTAGTCAGGACATTTAAGCAAGCAACCAGGCTGTTTGCCTCATCTCACCCACACACTCTATCTCTTCCAAGTTGTAGACCAAAGAGGTATCGGAACAGCTTCTTCGCACGTTCTGCCTCTCTCTGGAATTCGCTTCCTGGTTCATGTTTTCCACCAGCGTACGATCTTGCCCTTTTGAAGAGGATGTCAATTCATATCTCCAGCCTTCCTGAGTCCCTTTCTATCCCCTTCTTTCCTTAGCCCTTTACCTTGAGTGATTAGCCTTGTTTTGGGCAAATTTGCATAAACACACACACACACACTAACCATAGTGAAGTACCTGTATGGTTGAGTCTATGTACCATGGTTGAGTCTCTTTACCAAATTTGCTGAAAGTTGTCAAATTTGCTGAAAGTTGTCAAATTTGCTGAAAGTTGTAAAATTTGCTGAAAGTTGTCAAATTTGCTTGAAAGTTGTCAAATTTGCTGAAAGTTGTGTTTTTGACTTGCAGGTTGATAGCATCACAGAAGCCATGAAGACGCTCAGAGAGCAGAATGTCAGGGTCCTTGACCCTGAGCCCAAGATTGGAGCCCACGGCAAGCCAGTGGTCTTCCTGCATCCCAAGGACTGCAGCGGTGTGCTGGTGGAGCTTGAGCAGGCATAGCCCTCTGGGTTTCTCCGCATGGACTCTGATGCCCAAACCCCTCCTTCTAAGCCTTTCAGAATCCACTGGCCTTCCCTTAGAGCTGAGGAAAGCAGTCTGCATCGGATGTCCCCAAATTCAGTTCCAACAGATTCCTGGACCTCCCGGAGAATGGAGGCTGCACGTGCCAACTGAAATAATGCCGATGCACTCAAATGCGGAGGTGGATGTTTCCTTTTTTTCTGATAAAAAAAAAAACCCATGGAAATGCTTCTCTCTCAGCTTCTTCCAGTCCAGGCAAAACCTTCCGCGTCCAGGCACAGGAGAGTAATACATTCATGCCTTGTCATTGAAAAATGAATGCAAACGCCGTAGATTGCCAGTTGTCCCCCCCCCGCAGGATGTGCGGAGATTGCTGTGGACATTGTAGTTATGAATTCATGTGCGTGGAGTCCTGGCTTGGACTGGGGATATAACTCAGGGGGTTGATGCTGAAGGAACGGAGGTGTCCCTCTCATTGACAGTCAGGCAGACGTGAAATTAATATTTACCTCACATGGCCATGTGCTCCAAACAGGGACGGGTTCGGGTCTGAGGTCTTGTGCCCTGCGTCGCTGCATCGACTGTCTGGTGTGTTAACCCTCTCCATGCCACTTCGCCAGACTAACGCGTGCGCGGGGGGGGGGGGGGGAGCGTCCTCATTATGCGGCATTATTAATGCATTGATTTGTGGCGAGATTGACAAAAAATGTTAATGCACATAATGTCATGTTTGCTGCACATGGTCTCCATCCCTACAGTGTTCCGGATTCTGCACCATTAAATCCATTGGGTATACATGAATGCATTGTTGTAAACTGCTTACTGATAAAATATTAATAAATATTAAGTTATGTTTCAGCCTGGTAGATTTCAGGCAGAACAGCACATTGCATTACTTCGGTGAGTCTTTGCCCCTACTTGAATGATATACAATGTAATTACCTCTGGGTACTTTTTGCTTTGCCCAGTTGGCCCCTGAAAAACAAAATGCAGGTAGCTCAACCTCCTCGCAACTCCTGCTTTCTAGTGCAGAAGCCTCAACCACTTCGACCACCGACTCGCCGGTCGAGGTTGAGCGGGGGATTCGAATCTGTTTAGTGACGGACCCCGCGTTCATTTCGTATTCATTCCATTGCAGACACCAACAAATCAAATTGTAATCTACGATCGCCTCACTTGTAAACGAAGGTGAGAAGTAGGCTTGCTTTAAATTGATGCCGGCTTCAAGCACGTGTTTGATTGGAAGGAATGCACGAGTAGTTGTTACGAAATCGTATGCACTCTTGTCGGCTGTTTGGTCTATACTATTACTATTACTATACTATTACTATGGTATCAGTTGTCGGGAGAGTGATTTTTTTCATTTCTATTATTTATTCGGGGCAACCAATTCACACAAATGTTGTCAATCATAGGCCTCTGACTTACACGAATACAAAACAAATCACAATCAAACAATGAAAAAAAAAATCTGAAAATTAAACACATACAGCCACTTAAAGCACCTACACAACATTGGTAAGATTGAAAAACAAATGTTCACAGATTTACAGGAAACTTATATAGTTTGAAGATGGTTGTAATAGAAACCTCGCACTGAAATATTTCTGCCTAAAACGCTGTATTTTTGGAGAAAATAGTAAAGAAATAGTTTACGTCTCACCGAGATCTAAACTATTTTTCGGAACAGTATGGCGTTGAATGCTGCATTTTCGCGAAACAAATGAAGCGGTTTTCACGATTTTCTCGAGACTCGGTTGGCGGATTGAGCTGAAATTTTCACAGGTGTGCTATTTCATGCATATGTTGGATCAGACAACGTATGGATGCTATTCTTTGACCTCGACCAATGTTGTGTAGGGGCTTTGAAACATGCATCGCTGGAAACTTCGCGATTCACCAGCATGCACTGCGGTGCGGACGAGCAGAAGGCTGATCATATCATCTACAACTGCCCTGACCTCCAACCATGACGGGATGACTGACCTATCGAGCCCAAACGATGATCAAATCAACTGCCTTACCCAACTCAGAGAAATAGCCTGACTTACACTACCTACTAACTCATACGAAAGAAGAAGAAGAATTAAAAAGCTGCGTGGAAGTTACAAACACCCACTAAAAGCAGGACATTTTAAAAGTTAAAAAACGCACTACCCCGAGCGAATTTTCCTTCGCTTGAAACGGTAAAACGCATGCGCAAAATAGCGCGCGCATGCTCAGATTTGTGAAGGCGGGGCTTTGCTTTTTTTTCTCTGCCTTTGTCGGAGCCTGGATGGAACACTTTTTTTTGTATCTGGGTGGACTGGATGTTATCGTCGAATGGTAATCTGCCGAAGATTGGCCCGGACAGCCCATATTTTGGCCCTCCATGGTGGCATTGCACTCTGCCATGATGTAAGTCACGGCAAAAAGTATAGGAGAGGAGAGCTTGAATGACACAGGATTAGCGAGCAGACAGCCGCCGTGAGATCCCATGTGGTATTGGTCGAGGACGGATCCCACGGGGCTCGAGAAAAGGAACATGCCCAATGACTTATGGTATGGTTCCGGCTGACATGTCATAGATACGTATCAGCGAAAACTACTTTTGAAAGCCCACACATACATGCCCGTCATATGATATATATTGAGTTCACGCCAGAGATAGTTTGGCCAACCTTGCTTTAAGTAACAGATACAGCTTCAGCGCACTTCTTTCAAGGAGTACATTTCCAATCCGGTGACAATCCTCTTATCAGAGGCAATGGAGTTGTCATGCTCCCAGTGAGAGGTTTAACCCATGTATACCGTTATGATATCATATCATATCATTCAGCGGTTTTATTGGTAGGCTTGTGGCCTTTTCCCAAAACACGGTTAAGGCTGAGGCTCTGACATCTTACAACCACTTCAAGGCCTGGAAACATGAGACCTTTACCTCCAGTGTTGAAGAGGATACTGCATTTTGAAAGAGACTCATAAGACGTAACTTCGACAAAGAACTCCCAGCCTGTGTTTTCAGCTTTTGCGGATAACATGGCCGAATCTGGAGCAGAAGCTCAAGCCGGGTTTGGGTAAAGAGTTTTTGATACACGATTTGCTTCAAATGGCTCCGAAATTCCCGTGATGTGACTTTACTGAAACACATGGGCCGCTTGAACTGCACGTCGAGACTCTTGCGTAGACCTATATCTTATTCTAGAGGGACGACTCCTCTCCATTTCCATCGCCGTCTGCCTCGAAGACCTGTTGATGAGAAAAGGTGGCTTACATTATGGAATGCATACAGATGTGCGTGTATCAATGCATATACGTGTGTGTAAACATTGCGGTCAATATACCTGCTATATAAACTCGGGCACCAAACCTATTTGCAAGGTGTTGGGCGGCGTCGAGCCGTCTTTCATCTCGCGAGTACACCTTGGTTCTTCTTATTAAAGGCAAGTGCTTGCAGGTGAAAAAAAAACAAAAACACGAGCATTGCGACGTCCTGTGAGGGTTGGGTATGGGAGGCACGAGTAGGGGTAGAATCGCATGGAACTAGCACGTGCTTGCAATTAGCATCCGTAGATATTATGGTAAGTCTGCCGAGTCGTTCTGAATGGAACCGAAGTAACTAGAGCACTCGGTGTCGAGTGCTGCTTCGTGGTTTGGCCGTTCAATTATCTTTCTTAGATCGGTGTTAAAATGCTGGGTGCACATCCACTCGTAAGTGGGTGGCATCGGATGAAAAAGGGGGTGTGACTCCCTAGTGGTATACGGCAATTAGTGGTGAATTGCTTCTGACTGGCGCCCCCATCCTGGGAAAGATAGTTGACTTTTTGGGGAAGGGTCCGATCTAAGAGCAGGACAGCTGGTAGAGCGCTGGTACCTTTCAAACCCTGACCTTCCTCAATCCTCCATAATCCTCCGGGTTGTGTTGGAGGATTGTGGATTTGTGGAGGATTAAGGCAAGTAAGAAAATTTCCTGTTTGAGGATTGCGGAGGATGGGGAAGGTTGTTACATTTACACTGGAGGATTGCGGTGGATTGAGGAAGGTTGTTAAATTTACACTGGAGGATTGCGGATGATTGAGGAAGGTTGTTAAATTTACACTGGAGGATTGTGGAGGATTGAGGAAGCATGCTACAATGGGATCTTGGAGGATTGTGGAGGATTGAGGAAGGTTGTCAAATTCTGGGCCTGACTTTCATAGCTGTTTTTTTTCGTTTGTTGTATTATGCGTTTACGTTTGGCGGTTCTTTCAAGGAGTGACATCGGCGCTGGAATCGTCGAAATGCTCATTATAGTGACATCACCTTCACTGTCATGGTCGCATAGCGCTACATCTGCACGCAGTGTTGCTGACATCACCCTTCGGAACATGACATATCTAGAGTATATTATGAATAGCCAGACAGTATATGGCTTTCATTTGGGGCGAGCTTCGCAGTCGACTCGTTCGCAATTATGGGTCGGAAATTGCCGCCAATTTGATAAGGGTGTAAGTGAGTTCAGCGTCTATTTTCATACGACTACGAGTAAACTTATGGTGGTTGGTAAGCTGGAAAGTTTGCGGTGACACCATGTAAAGTCATCTCTTTCTACATGAGTAAAATGGCGGAGCCGGTAAGTCGACGTTTCGGGCACTGTGTATTCTGCTCGTCTTCAGGAGCCTGTTCCACTTAGTTCTTCAACCATCCAAACCTTCAAATCTTATCTAATGGTAGGCCTTTAATGTCTCGTTTACAGTACGGTTTAACAGATTCTGCACAAAGTGCATGAGAGTGTACGATGTTATTCTTCTGATAGGACAGTTTCTCAAAGGCAAAAGTTGAGTGTGGGATTGTACGAGATAGTAGTTGATTATACAATGGGCTCCATGTATAAGATGGAACCGTTTATTGTCATCCGATGTCATTTCCCTCCGTAAGGTTCTTGGCACGTGCGGAGTATTACTGGCCACGCTCAGTGACATCTATTTCTGGTCACGTGGCCACATTTGCTTCCGTATAGGCATAAATAATATGCATCGTGCTCTTTTATGGAATACACTTGGACAAGGCTTACTGTTATAAGAAGTTGAGAGAATACACTTCTAGTTTCTCAAGAAAAATGATACTGAGGACAAATGACAAAGAATCTCTCAAAGATTTGAAGAGCAGATTCTATAGCTGAGAAAGGTCCTGCTCGGATCGAAATGACAGGTCCTGCAAATTTGACTTGCAACTATAATGCCAGTTATCCTAGATATAAGAATGATGTTTGCGTCGAGGAGAATGTAATGTCTGACACATTTCTGTAATGCAAGTACCGTTGCACTGTGAGCAGATTGTGAAATTTCTACAACTCTAGGTCTATAATATATGTGCCTTGGTCGTATATGAAATGAACCCAATACTATCTCGGTGCATGTCGATCAATAATGAATACATGCCGTGTTAATTGCATCCCGCCTTTTGTCGACACATGCACTGTGGGCCCACTTTCTATCGATTACAATAATAAGGCGAGACTCATGATCGTCCCGGCTTGCCCGAAAGTTGAGTGCACTATTATAATGATGCAGAACTGCACAGAGAAAGACGACAATCTGGATCGTTCGGTTTGGGCTCGGGCACATGCTTCGTCCTATAGGCCTGCGCGAACGAACCGGGTACCCGAAACACGACCGAGGTAAACGGGTACCCGCTTTCATATTGTCGGTTCAATTTACTCGAGAAAAAAAATCCTTTCTAGTCTCCGAAGAAAAAGGAAAACGCATTTGTATTGATTTTATTATCTTCAAAGTCGAAGGCTAAGAGCTATAGGTAAAAAGGAGAAAAACCTCGCAAACAGAAACAAATGAAGGTTGCATTACATATAATTACATGGCAAATAACGATTTTTTTAAAAAACAATGTTAACTATTTTAAAGTGATATACAAGAATGTTGCAAACTGCTTACTGACTAAACTTACCAAAATGCAAATCTCAAAATTGTGTTGGCTTGCCGTTTCGATCCTATATAGCAGGACCTTTCTCAAGGGTAGAGTGACAAGGACAAAACAGATACATATACACGAATGAAGGGGGAAGAGAGTGAGTATGTATCTGTTTTGTACTTGTCACTCTGCCTTTGAGAAAGGTCCTGCTAGGATCGAAACGTCAGGCCCAATGTTAATTTAGTTAACACCACAGTTTAAGCTGTCTTATTATCTTATCCTCTTATACAGTGCGGACCAGAACACCGGTTTCGTAGTAGAAGGCCCAATTCACGTAGAAATTGGATGTCAAAAATGAATCCGATGCCCGAGCCGCGGTTTCGAAAAAAAATGGCCCGCGAAAGATGGCACGAGGGGACGTTGGGATGAGATGTATATAGGACTGGGTGTAGAGATGGTCGGAGGCTTCAGGTATAATACGAAGTGTTGAAATGCCGACTACATCAACGGGACTCTCTTCGGCAGAGTCAGTGGGCGGCGGGGGTGGGGTTGGGAGAGGGGGGTGGGGAGGTCGCACAGCGAGCCTGTATTCTACCTCCAGCAAGCCTCTGTCCCGGCTTGCCAAGGGGGGTATAACGCTCTGCCTGCAACCTGCACGGTGATTTTCCCCACTCACTATGACTAGCCAACTTTTGCCAGTCGCGTTGGGCTTCCTCCGAATTTCCTGGTGGGATAGAGGGCAATTTCCCCGGCAAATTGACTTCCACAGGAGAGATTTCCCCCACTTGCAGGAGCCGTGGAGTGAGGGGGAGCAGACAGCGGGCGCCCGCCAGGCCTCGCCCGCACCTCACGCCGACGACAGAAATATTGCGCGGGAGGGAGGCTCCCCCGACCGGCCCCCCGCGCCCGGCAGTCCCACGAAGATCGCCCGGTCGACGGGGCTCCCCGCGGGCGGGCGGGCTGCACGCGTTGCTGTCTATTCCCGTGCCGCGTGTCGGAACCGTGAAACCGCACCGGTCCCGCTAGTATAACATCAGTCATGACTCATGTACATGTATATTATATACACGCACCAGTCGAAGGCTTGTGGGAGCCCAGTGCCGAGAATAGCTCAGAACACTTGCTTCTCGCTTGTTCTGATTCCTGTGAGCTATAGCTAAGAACTCACTGGAGATAGAAGGACATAAGAAAGACTATTCTTTGTCAACAATCCCCAATCAGTTTTCATTTTCGTTTCGTTAAGTGATACTTAACTAACAAGCTGCATCCAGTTTGTGTCATCCCCGAACTGCCGTAGCCGAGATTACAGTTTGACCGGAGCGGGACTTCAACCCAGGCCACTGGTTAAAGTACCAGTGCTCTACCACCTGACTTATCAATAAGTATTCACCACGCACTGGCTGGATAGTTCGGTGCTGGGGCGCCCGTACCTACGTTAACTAGAGGGGTTCAGTATTTTTTTCTAATAAATCGAGGGGAAAATAGATGAAAAGAAAGATTGAAAGACACATTTACGACTTCAGGGCCTTTCTCAAGGGCATTATCTTCGAAATAGGTCCTGGTGATATATTGAGAAATTGCCCAGGATGAAGTGTGCAACTTTTTGCGTTACTTAGGCATACCGTATTTTTCTTTTGAGAATCTTCGTAATATAGGCCCGCCCTAACCATCTCAAATGATTGGAAGTCTAAAAATTTAGCAAGCAAGCAAACAAGCAAGCAAGCAAGCAAGCAAGCAAGCAAGCAAGCAAGCAAGCAAGCAAGCAAGCAAGCAAGCAAGCAAGCAAGCAAGCAAGCAAGCAAGCAAGCAAGCAAGCAAGCAAGCAAGCAAGCAAGCAAGCAAGCAAGCAAGCAAGCAAGCAAGCAAGCAAGCAAGCAAGCAAGCAAGCAAGCAAGCAAGCAAGCAAGCAAGCAAGCAAACAAGCAAGCAAACAAGCAAACAAGCAAGCAAACAAGCAAGTAATCAAACAATCATGCAAAGCAAGCAAGCAATCGAGCGGGCAAGCAGACAAGCAAGCAGACAAGCAAGCAGGCAAGCAAGCAAGCAAGCTGATACACTAATACACAAGCGGACCAACTCTTCCAAACATGATCCGATTCGTGAGAATTGGAAAATGTATTCTCTCGTTATCCAAAAGAACACTGCAGCCTCATATCAATTGACAATGAAGAGCAGAGGAATGATATCGATTACCGTAGAAATTCGTACATGAGCCTTGTTGCAAAACGTCCAAGAATATCAAAGAATACACCTCTCCAAATATCGCACTGCAATCTCCCAAGAGACGTGCGGGTGGTATGCACAGATGTAAAATCATATGTTGGAAATGTACTGAGATCGAAATGGCAATCTTTTTCGAGAAAAAAAAAAGCCACGAAGGTTTCCATGTTTAATTGATAATCCCTTTCTCTTGGGCGGGTATAGGCCTATAGCTGGGCCGCGTTCATCGCACCTCTCTCTATACCGCACAGTCCAGTCCCACGTGGATTGACATCATTGGCTTCGAATCCTTTGGCCTCGTTAAAAATTCACTTCCGCCATAATATCCCTTCGGAACATTTGCCCCACTTCTTTCTCCGCCATTTTTTTAAAACTCGGCGCTGACCTCTGCGTGGCTGTATGCAAATGGGCGCCCCTCCCATCAGCCCCGACCGCGTGGAACATGGCATCGGTTGGCGTGCTCTTAATACACGCCCGTGCAAGGATTTACAGTCGAGCCATAGTGGCACACACCGGCACTATTTTGAAGGCCTTTGTTAACACGGGCTGCTATCTCTGAATGAGAATATTATATATAGATGTTTGTGTGTGTGTGTGTGTTTTTTCCTCTTTTTTTCTTTTGGAGGGTCGTTCCCGAAACCAGTCGAGTTGAACGGAGTCCGACGCCACAGTGGCTGGCCGTGCGTTGCCGGGGCCCGCGTGGGTTGGCCGCCGACTTGGGCACGGCCGATGAATCCTGCTGGTACACGCGGTGCCGCAGAGAGAGAGAGACACACACACCGTCGGGTGTTCCACCCCGGGGCGTAATGTCAGTTCCCCTCGTCTCTCTGGCTGGGTCTCCCCCCTCGGTGCGGGCCAGCAGGCCTCGCTGTTTAATTGTGATGGGAGGTAATTGTCTGTGGTCTGCCAGCGGTGTGTCCGTTCTGGACCACTGCTTCTCGAAGCCGAAACCCGCCTTTCAAACCCGCATTATAAGCCGCACAACGAAATAAATTTAACACGGAGTCGAATGAGTCTCACCAAAAAAAAAAAAGCACGACACGGAATTCATTCAAACTTAACCATACACGTTCACAATCCATATTTCAAATGTAGCATTTTGTGAACCCGTGCGAGGGGTATGTATAAAAGAAAATCTCGTGCAACGAAAATGGGGGGAACAAACAGCCCGCTTGTGCAATGCGCAGACTGCCACAGCCACCATTTTGTGTTGGCCACGGTGAGGGACCAGGCATAGCCCTCATCTGTAACAGATAGGCCCAGGCAAAAATTCTCCACTTGGCGCTAATAATAATTAGAAACCCCGATGTTTGGCTCGAAAGTATACACATAATGAATTCACAAGGTGCCATGGGCTAGACTCGTAGGAGCCAGGAGCCCATATACTGATACAAGGCATAGCCGATGTCGTCAGGAAATTGTGTGGGGCACACAGTGCATGGGCGTTCTTTTCCATCACAGCGATTTTGAAACGCGACAACGCCAGCATGCCCCAATGATATAGCCCGAAACTCAACACTGATGGACTGATATTATGGTTTTGAATGGGAGATTCTACTCATGCTGCATAGCATGGACGCATTCCTGGGTATCTCTACAGCAATGGTGTACAAAATGATGAGCCAACTGTTGACCACAACGCAAAAGCGTCGCTTTGGCTTTATCAAAAAATGTTCGGAGATTGGAAATTTTGTTTGGAATTTTGTTTGTTCGGACAATCCGGATCCGACAGTTGGTCCGTTACTAACTCCGCCAAGGACGTTATGTTTTTGCCGGCGGTTGTTTGTCTGTTTGCCTTTCAGGCCGTTAGCAAAATAACTCCCAAAAGTTAAAGGTATCATTCGGAAATGTCAACAGTATGTCGGTATTCTCACTGGCTCGAGGCGATTCTTGTTTGGTGATGATCCGAATCAAATCCTGGATTCTGGATCACTTTGAAATGTTACATTGCGGTAAATGGTGCTTGGCGGAGTTCTGTGCTCTCTGGGTGCTTCTTCTGGTTGAGCAATGATATTGCCAGCTGGCATCTTGACCGACAATGGTAAGATAATATCGGTTAAAAATAATTATGACAGGACATAGACCCAGAGGCTTCGATGCTTCTCTTTTAAACTGGCATACTTTAAGATTCCTTTTCTCAATTTCGCACACATCCAGTTCACACAATCATTAAGTTAATACAAAAAATGTCGCAAACTGCTCACTGACTAAAATGACCTGCAATACATCAATCTCAAAAGTTAGAGGGTCTGACGTTTCGATCCTAGCAGGACCTTTCTCAGAGGAGAAAGTACCTCAAAGGGGAAAGGACCTATGAGAAAGGTCCTGCTAGGATCGAAACGCCAGGCCCTCTAACCTTTGAGAAAAAATATCATTCTCAGGGTGTGAGGGAAAAATCAATCTGGAAACTTAGTTCATAAGCTCCGTAAATCCTTTTATGGTGTAATACCAAATCTCTCTGATCTTCTTCAGATGTCTCATTTCATTGACTGAGCATCAGAAACCGTTGGCCACGAACAGAAACAACACATGGTTACACGGGTTGCAGATATAACACGAGGTATACAGCCTAATCGGTAGGGCGTCTATAGCTTGGTCTAGGTCTTCCCCTATTGGAAATACACGGAGATGCGAAGACAATAGCCCTAGCCGTAGCTCTGGAAGCCCGTTTCGGACGCGGCCTTACTCCCATTGTAGTGGATTCGCTCAGATGGAACAAAGTTACTATGATTTGGCTTGGATTT
This sequence comes from Luidia sarsii, assembly GCA_949987565.1. Taxonomy (NCBI): domain Eukaryota; kingdom Metazoa; phylum Echinodermata; class Asteroidea; order Paxillosida; family Luidiidae; genus Luidia; species Luidia sarsii. The sequence continues at coordinate 19,639,898 of OX465108.1, read as the reverse complement.
GATATCAGACTTACAGCACCGGAGGAGATACAATGTATGTATTGTGTGCCCAACATATGGAAAATCAGTTATCGACTTTTATGGAATGTGGGTTTTTGCAGCTGCAACAAATGTACAATCAAAGATCTTTACTGTAGGAAATTTAAACTGTTAGATTTACTTTGAAGTCCTACTTTTAAGGGGGTTGTAATTTTTTTTTCTTCGAAACATTCAAGTAGGCCTACTGTAGTTGTTCCGAGAAACAGCAGCAACAGCATCAACAGCAACACCAGTCATAATGCAATTCACCTCGCACCTGCTTTCTCATTTAATTTGAAACTTCCAGCAACTCCTTCATCACTTCATGACGTCATGAAGTGCGCCCTCTAGGGTCGTGTTTGAAAGTCAAAGATTCTTAAGTTCGCAGAGGATGCCAGGTAAGACCAGTGCATAGTAGTAGTGTGGATACGAACGTCTACGTACACAATGCTCATTAAGACTAGTATGCTTGTCCGACATTAAGATAATTAAAATTAGAATGTCATTTTCGAAAGCAATGGATTTGTTCCAGACAGTGGCGGAGCACAGTTGTATGGCCTAAACGCATGCCACCTGGCCTAAATGAAATGACACTTCATCATAAATTCCCCCTTTTTGTTGCTCGGTCGACGTGTTTTGGAGAGGAAACCAATTATACCTGTGAAAAGCTCCCAGCATTGTGTTTGGCAGCTACAGCACCACACACACACAAAGTAATGATTAATGCTAGGTATAGACCAGGCCTTCACATCTTGCAGAGATCTGGGGGGTTTTTACCACGCGGGATCAGGGTAGAAGTAATCGAGTTAGCCTTTCATGCGAAGTCGCCAAAAGTTCAGGCTCCGGTCAGCCACGCTGGCCTGCCAACGACACGTCTCTTTATTGGATCAGTCGTGGCACAGACTGAGGGAAGAAGAAAAAAGAAACCCCGACACTTCCCCGGTCGCGCCAAAACGATGACGTTTCTCGTGCGGCTCTCACGATTGGCTGAGCTTATTAGATATTTATGAATGGTAGACATTACAATAACAGCGCCGTACTGCCTTCGGAGGACCGTGTATAGTACTAAGCAAATGCATATGTACGTATGATCGATATCGTAATGGGCGCGCAGCATTTTGTACATAATCCATAAAATTGGACTGAGGAAATAAAAAAAAAATACCCAGACGAGAAGCAGGACATGGGAAACGACAAAACCTGGAGTTTGAATCACCGAGACCAAGTAAACAATTTTCTTGATAAAGAATTGATTGAATAGATGATTGATGGATGAACTCTCTAAATGCAAAAGACTGCATAATCCACTCGCACAAAGAGTGAAATTTCCTCAAGAAAAGCCAAAACCGCTCAAAAAGAGTGAAAACCACTGTAAGAGGTGTGGAAACCGGTAAGAATGGAGTCAAACACCACTCTATAGAGGAGCGATAATGGAGGACAACTCTTTTTCTAGTGGTCCTCCATGTGGCTCCTTACAAATCACTCCACTCTGAGCAGTTTTCACATCTTTTACAGTGTTTTTCACTCTTTTTGAGCGGTTTTGGCTTTTGAGAGCGATTTTCACTCCTTGAGAGAGTGAATTATTCACTCTTGTGCATTTGTGACCCGGCACAACAACATGAGGAATATCCCACCAAAACACTTTTTGAGTAAACAACGCCTGAAGTTTAAGTATCTTCACAATTCGATTACAAATCAATGTTTTTTTTTTCGGAAATTTTAAGTATTAAAGGATATTATAATTATTTTGATATCATTTCAAAGCTAATGGTATACTCTTTCACATCATTAGAAAATCTCAAAATATCAAAAGTGGGGTTATTCCTCATTATGCTGTGCTGGGTCACATTTAGAGAGAACGGATGATGAAATAATGAAATCAATGGATACATACAAATGATACATAATACAAATAGATAAATACATGGAAATATAACAATTATTATAAAACACAAATGAAACACATTAATGGCTGGAGCAAGAAATTAAGCCTTTTTAATCGCAGACTGGAGAGTGCTAAAATAATAATAGCCGGTGCCAATGAACGATAAACGCGATGGAGCCGTGAATTGGGATTAATTTATTGACTAAGGGTCGCTTTTAATGAATTTTACACGCAGCAATGAACTTGAGGAGACCACTCGGCACTCCGCGGGTACGGTCTACCGGAATCCTTCGCTGGATGCTCAAGGAACTTGCAGCCGAGTGCCAGTCAATATTTGCGCAGCAATTTCGTGTGATGGGATTTTGATAATTGAGTTTTCGGGAGGGGCGCGTTTTAATGCATTTTTGCCCTGATGGTATAATGTGGCCACTGTACGCCCTGCAAACTTGCTGGGTTCGTAGCCCCTCTCCACAGCTCTTTAAAAAAGGGAATAATTGAATGTGCAATGAAATAAAATAAGATGAAACAAGATTGAGACGAAACGAGATTATTTAAGTTGGAAAATTAACGAAATAAATTCAAATGAATCAAACATTTATATAAAAGTTAAAATAAAATGAAATGAAATCTACATCAAGGGAAGGAAAGAAAGAAAACCCGAACAAAAAAATAGAACGAAGCAAAACAAAACAAAATGGATTCGAATCAGATGAAATGAGATAAAGTTTCTGTACAACCATCTTCAATGAATTAGGCTTGGGCCACGTCCCTGCAGGAAATGTACACAGAATGAACTGACTATTGGATATGATGAAAACACATTTGCCATTCTCGGCAAAGGGATGGAGGCTCCACCTTGGTTTACCAATGGATACTGTAGCACGACAGACACGTCATCAGTTGTGACAGATAGGCCCTACGTCATCAGTTTGTGAGATCGTAAAACGTCACAGAGAGCCGTATTACGATTACTAGTATACTGCACACGTATAGCTCAAAGGCGTGGTCAGAATCTCTCTTGCAAAGGCTCATTTTTTTACGATACGGAATCATAATGCACGAACCCATTAATAACATAGGCCCTAATACAAGTTATAGTAAATGAATGAAGACATTAATTTTTGAAAAGCATCATGATGTTCTAGTTGACCATATAAAGCCGTAAGTTGTTTTTTTTAGCCAGTTAGCCGTTTATGTACGTGTGCGTATATCTATACAAATTAGGTGTTCGTCTGATACATTGTGTATACACGCACTGAGAGGGAAGATCAGTTTCATAATGATGGCGATCTGGTGAAACTGATGAAAGGCGATTGGATTTCAGCAAGGCAATTAGCTAATTACGCTTCACTGTGTGTCTGATAAGGTCGCGATGTGCTCCCACACTGAACAGCGCTTGGAGAACAGTTGGAGTCTGTCCGCCGCCGCTTGCCCGTACGGTCTGCACGAACCCCGCCCGCGCTGTGTCACCCAGTTTGCTCCGTGGGGATTACTCGATGAAAATAATGATCATCCCAGCTGTCTGATGCCTGTATGGAAGCATTGTCGGGCCATTTTTTATTAATGAATACCTTTTTTTTCATTCGTAGGCAGCATTTTACAGTTCAGAGTGTACATGTATACATGCTATACCATCACATGCGTGCAGTTAGCAGATACCGTACATGATGTGTGGAACATTATATACAAGGTCTGATAGAAAGCATTCACTGTAGGCCTTCAATGTTAACTATAGGAGTCAACGAAATTGAGCCCGCCAAGAATTGAGAGAACCCGCGAAGCTACTTATCACTGATGATAAGTGAGAATGCTTCTCTCATCTTTGGATTGCCAACCACAGCAAAGCACATTAATGTGGCTACATATATAGCACTGCACTGTGCCCCGAGGCAAATATTAGAGTTGGCGTGGCCACTCTAAACGCACTCTCTTTGCAGAATTGAAATGCGCGGCAAAATTCTTCCCTTCTAAGCATTGTATTCAATATAGAAGGACATTATTCTATTATATATGCCTCTCATTGGTGTCACGAGATGGTGTAATCCAGCAACTGCCATTTCCCGCGCATTCGGGACTGTATAGCACGGAGTACGGGCAGGCAGACCGTTTGACTGGATGATTTCCAATGTCAACCTTCGCCCTCTACATGCTCCCATTCAAATTCAGTGGAGCAGACCGCCCAAAGAAGCGTGCGATCCTGATATATCCGGTTCGCCCTGTACGCAAGACTGTGAGCCATAACATAGGCCAAATGGAATATCTTATACGTCTGCTTTACGATGTATCTTACAACGTAGTAGTAGCAATTGTAACAGTTGAATGACGGAGAAACAATAACAGTTGAATAGTTATATCCTTTGCCAGGTGGTAACGAAAAGCGTAAACGACCCGTACGTATATAGTGCAGCGACCCTGCCACGAAATATCATTATATTTAGCTTTGTTGAAAGTTTAATGTTCATATATCAGGGTACCCATCAAGAATTCACTCTCACAGAAGCTTGGAGATGTACTAATGAATTTATTCAAGAAAATAGACGAAACATTTAATGCATGTCGAACTACAACAATACTTTCGGCACCACAAAGTTGATATGAATTTTAGAACTTCAACCATTTCATGTATTTCAATCAATTCAAAACATTTTGTGTGGCATCCCGTATAATATAATGAGCATGTGTCTAATTAAAAAATCAAATTCAAAATAAGCCTTATTAACAAAATTACAGGAAAAATCAATTTTACAGCCCTTTTTTTAACAAGGAAATAAAATTAATATTACAAATGCAAAAACCAGAAATATTACACGCACACACCCACACGCTTCACAAAAAATCATGTTAGGCCTATACAATAAAAAAATCAGTAAAACAGCAGAAATTTACAGTAACCATATTGTGGGAATTACGTACATGTACAAATAACAGTATAAATATGTTGTAAAAAAAAAAAAAAAATGTTGCAAACTGCTCTCTGACTAAAATGACCTGCAATACATCAATCTCCAAAGTTACAGGGTCTGACTTTTCGATCAAAGCAGGACCTTTCTTAAAGGCAAAGTGACAAGGACACACACAGACAGTCAGGGAAGGAAAGCCCTGACACACAGTCATGACAGAGGAAGGACAAAAGGGAAGGGAGTGGGATGCAGATGTACACATAAGGGAGTGTGAGATGAAAGGGTATAAACATGTTGTTAGAGTAACATACCGTGTACATTGCCTTTATTTTTTTTCCAGAGAAAATCGTTGTCGACGAAGATTGGAGTCAGAAAGTGGGGAACAATAGTGAGGTATAGAGTCAGTATGGCAAACTGCAAATAAAATTTGGTTGAGAAGGAAACGGGGATAGCTTGTAGTACCGTAACACTTTGCACATTCATGTACATGTAGGCCCCCTACGCCAATGCAAGTTTATTTTCTAATCACACCGGGATGTGTACAGTGAATTTTACGGGTTTTTTTCTCCATTTACCTCCACATTTTTTTCTCATCGTAACATTGTAATGTAGAAAACAGTGCATTTAAGGTGATCAAATAAAACAAGGTGACTATATAGGTGATCAAATACCGAAGTCTGCATGTTCGTAATGCTTAAGGCCACAGACGAGAGGCAAACCTATAGTATCAAGCCAGAGCTTGAGTCAGGTATGCCTTGATAAAAAGGAGAAATGATTATTAGATTATTTAAATTTAGCTTATACTTGAAGATGTTGAGTGAGGTAGAGCTTCGGAGTGATAGTGGAAGGGTGTTCCAGATAACAGTGGATGGGAGAATTTAAAGGCCCAATACAACATTGGGAAGATCGGAAACCATCGATGTCCACAGATTTCCTTCTAATCAACACAGTTTGTAGATGGTCATGATAGAATCCTCATGTTGAAATCTTACGATCTGAGATGCTGTACTTCTCGAGAAATCGTCATTCAATCATCGACAAATAGTTTATTACTCGCAAGTCATAAACTATTTCTTACACAACAGAATGGTGCAAAAACCGTGACGGGTTTTTTATTATCCTTTTCTACTTTCTCAGATCATCATTTGAGCTAAAACCTTCGCAGGATTGCTTTTATGGGATGTTTAATGGTTTAACACACAAACTGTGGCAATCTTTTGACCTTTACCAATGTTGTATTGGGCCTTTAATAGAGTGTTGAAACATCCGAGGCACTATAGGATCGAAGGATGCTGTCACATTGTACGACGTCATGACTTTTTGCGTTCAGGATCACCATTTAAGTTGACGATTCACCACAGGCTGGTCATAGTGAGATCGCAAACCGTTCTTTTCAACGGGTCACCATCACAGTGACCTGCATGGGCGTGTGTACAGAGAGCGCTAACCTGAGCTCCACGTGGCTGCCCATTTCCTGATCGGTGGCCTTTACACGGGGCTGCTAAAAAAGGCGCAAACAAACCTGACTTTGCCGATGTTTTCGGGCGGTGCTTGATTGCAATTGGCGCGCAAATTGTTGCATATACGGAAGAGGGACTTCGGATGGTAATCTGATTTGATTCAGCGAGACATTCTGTGCTTAAACACAATATTGATGCAACAGCAAGAGTTGGTGTCAGATGTTTGAACTCTAGGCCAATAGCCGTTTGGTTGATAATCCCATTCACCGGGCTTGTCACCTCTATATATCTGCACCACCATCTTGTTTCCATGTGAGAAGCTATAGTTTTCACAGGATTCCCCCCAAAAGTGTGGTGTCCTAACCTGGAGCGTTCTTCGACCTGATCATGGGTGAAACGCTTACCATTGATAAAGTATAACCAGCACGGATGACAGTTTGAATTCCCGCAGACTTATAACGACGGGTACACTCAATGTTCAGTTTCCGGCTCTTTTCAGAGCCATAGGGCCTACATGATCCCGAAAGAGATGCCTTCCATGGTGTCAGGGCAAAATTTCCACATTGAGATTCGACAATTCAATCCTTCAAATGTTATCCAGCGAACGGGTCCCAGACTCATGGAAGCCAGTGCTAAGCCTATAGATGATGACTAATCTGGCCACTATTGCTACACTAAGCCTAGCTGACTGACAAATGTTATCAACGAAACCTTTCCAAATTATGTTATGTTGCTGAGATTGATCATAAAGTTGACAATTCAAAGACCCTATACTCAAAGGGTAATATCAAATTCAAAGTATCGGTCTGCTCGAATATAGTCCCTTAACAGCTAGTGACATTCGAAGTTGTCTATACTTAAGTTAAAGTTGATCTGGGGAGCCTCAGAATCAGAAGAAATCAACCAACTAGGAGGGTTTCGTGAATACATTAACATAAACATTAAACAGCAGTCTACGAAGAAACGATTAATGCAGACAATGGAGTATACCTAAAATTTCAAATGCCAGGCATATTCTCGCTGAAAGCTGTGCTCTTAACGATGGGAGAGCAATGTTTTAAGGTTTCATTTAGACGCGTCCAATAGCACTATGGTCGTTAACTAATGAACTAGGCTTCGGGCATATCTCTCTTACCAGATGTCACAGGCATCCAGAAACAAGCGTTTGGCCCAAAAACAGTTCCTGGGTGAATACTCTGTACTTACAAAGCCAACCAACCTTCACACTTGGCAAGTAGCCACAATCAAGTTTTGTCAGAGGGTGAGACGAAGCCTGAGCAAGAGCCTGATCTATGACATTCGTAAAGGGCCTATGAGTGTAGTCAACATTGCAAACGTCATCCACCGTTTTCGAAATGAAGGCTTATAGGCTTCGGTCATATTTGATCTTACTCGTTATAATATCACAGGCATCTAGAAACAAGCGTTTGGCCCCAGATTCTTGGAGAATACCCCTATCAAGCCAACAAACCTTCAAATTCGGAAACAAACCACAACCTGTTTTTTTTCCAGGTTTTGTCGGACGGAGACGAAGCCTGAGCCCGAGCCGAGGGCCATTTTCCAGAACCCGGCTTAGGCTTCGGCTCCGGCTTCGTCTCTGTCATCCAAAAGCTGAAATCATAGGTTGGAGATCTTTGTTGAAGTTGAAGCTTTGGATTCCTTTTCAAAACGCAGTAGAACATAGACGGAGCCTGAGACTAAGCCGGGTTTTGGAAAAGTGCCTAAGCCTTCATTTCTAAAACGGCCATCGTCTCCGCTGAACTCTCGCTAACCGGGGGCCCGGCTCTCGTCGTTCCACGTCCCGAACGAGGTTTCCGGTTCATCTCTCCGATGTCAATGGCAGAGCGCACTTATCTTTGGTAACCTAGCTTTATGATGCACAGAGAACACTCATACAGCTAGATAACCAAAGAGAATTGCATCGCCTACGAAGGGACGCCGCCACTATAGGGTCCTATATAGTCAGCTGCCGTCGTGTCATGCTATGGCAATTTGTCAAACCTACAGCAATGATCGGCTCTCACCCACAAAGATGGCGGCGATGAGAATCGGCATCGCTAAATAACCATCATCGGTGAACGGTGGTGGATTCAATACAGGATGAGCTCGAGTTGGTTGCCACAAGATGTACATTGGACACAAAGGATTGGGGAGTATCGGTCACTGCAGGCTGAAAGCTTAGCAGGAAACCAGCGTAACAACATAGCGGATCCTGTTCAAAAGGACTGCGCGCCATGTTTGCATTACGTCTGCTGGGCAAATGAAAACCGACAAACAAAATAAGGTCACGTCCACACTTCCACAATATTCTTCTTCAATGGGGTCAGGATATTTGGTATTTTTGTTTGCGGACTTAACACACAAAATCCGCAGCTTGGGCTATAAATACCAGTACTACATAGGTCTATACAGCATCAGGTTTATCCCATATAGCCCGTCCAAAACGTGGACCCAGTACAGTAGTGCTGTCACGCGCATAGGTTTACATTAATTATTGCACATGGTCTGTGTTGACAATTTGCCGAGAAACTGCTGATCTACAAATTGATTGATTCCCGGGTTCGAGTGTGCTTGTGATCACAATGACTCGGCAATCCAGAGCCGATTCAGAGCTGGCCCGACAACCAGCTGCGCTTGAGCACACAAAGCCCCCCTCAATAAAAAAAGGGAGCCGTTTTCATCCCAGTTAGCAAATAGTAGCAGGACAGAAGTCCGTGACAATCGAACGCTGTAGAAAAATTGGCTGAGCCGGGATTCAGCGTAACCGAGGAAGACTTGTTAAAAGCCGAGTAGAATTTCTCGCTGACACGGCTCTTCACGGAAAAGGATCCGGGTCTGATTCCCTACCCCCCCATGCGCGTGAACCAGACTATATCTGATCACTGACGCTCACATGGTTCGTCTGGTGTCTGACAAGGTTCATCCTCAGCACGTCTCATCTCGTCGAGCGAAAAAAAATGGCCGTCCAGGACGTTGATATCCGTAATGTCACTGCGCGTTGGCTTCCAATTTCTTTTCATATCACAACGGTAGGCGCAATACAATAATAATGCACAGTCCATCGTGATGGGAGTACTGGGAGTCCATGTAGCTAGGCCTATAGGCCTACTTGTTGTTGATCTCATAGCACAGCACACTGTAGTGAAGGCACTGCATATGTAAAGCAATCCTGGTATTTGTCTATGCTCTATACACTGTCCTCTGGTAAACACCGAGGACATTCTGTTGGTTTCTGCTCAGCGGACGAGTCGTGGATTCACCGGCGGTCTGTCCAGAGCGCAAGCCCCGCCCGTTCGTGTGCTATACGTGCCCTGGTCCAGTCGCTGCGTCCAATACCACGACACGATCGTATAGGCCTATACCGGTGGTGCACTGGCATGAACGGGTTTCTTTCGCACACAGCAGCTAGACGTTATGTAGCTCTGTCGTTATATTCAATAAGCCAGTTCCCTTCTGAGGGAATTTCTGCGATGGAATCGGCATACCAGCCTGTTGGGTTAGCGTGTCGAGACTCGAGACCACGCTCGCGTTTCGCACTAGACTCTGGCCGAGTGGCGCTCTCCTAAAAAGAAAAAAATATCCGCCGCGGTGGACAACGTCGGATGGGCCGCGTTTGCACGAGCGCCTCGACTGCACCCGTGACAGCGCCGACATGGACGGTATAGCTCGGCCGTCTCTGCTCGCTGCTCGTATTCCACGTGTAATTATCCCGGTATATACCTTGTACCAAGGGCTGTGGGGGTGGGGGAGGTTTAATGACGGGAACCCACCAATTTGCCTCCAAAATTCCCCCCATCCTGTCTGCCAGTGCGGGGGAGGGGGGGGGGTCAATGATTGGTCAAGCGGCTGTAGACGCGTGTGCCTAGTATAACCCCTGGAGTCAGCCCAGCGGTCATATCGAGACCTGCGTCAGGAACTAACCCCCGCAATGCTCCTTTGTTTCACGCCGGCATCGGCTCGCAGTTGCTTGCCCAAAATAACGGTTCTGCCAGGAAGGTCACTGAATGATGGGAAACTTCCTGTGTCCTTACACGAACAGGGGCACTGTCTTGTCAAGGGCGCCACCAACCAACTTATCCGTTCGTTCCGTGTGATCCAAGCCATGAGCTCGACGTTAATTTTATGTGTCTCTCGAAACCCTGAAGTAATGCGAAATTCAGCGTATAATGAACAGGATTCTTGGTAAACGAGACTTAAGGCTTTGCATGGTGGGTGAATCAATATAGGAAGGTTTGCGGTGAACACCATGTATCAGGTCTCTTAAAGGAAGAGGTATGGTTCTGAAAAGAAACTGAGGTTCTTTTCAGAACCATACCTCTTCCTTTAAGAGACCTGATACATGGTGTTCACCGCAAACCTTCCTATATAAGGATTCTTGGTATCACGTTTCATCCCGAAAGCTCTCCAAATTGCAAAAATGACGAGTATACCAATCCGTCATGGTAATGTTACCGTGAGACATTTCCGTCCGTTACTGCTAGGATTTACGGTATGTGTGTGTGTGGGTGTGTGTGTGTGTGTGTGTGTGTGTGTTATATACGTAAACCTGCTGAGACACAGTCACAGGCGTGATTGTGATTTCAGTCATCGCAATCAAAATTGTGAAGATAAGAAACTCGTACATCGTGCGGCGAATCATTTTTGCAAGAGTCATATCCGCCGAGGTCGCGTCCAGCAATCATTGTAAGGTCAGGCACACTGGGCGCAATGTGGGACTATACTGGATTATAGTTGACATGAATGAATTCACCGTGAACAAATTCAGCGTGAGATCCTTTAAAGGCCCAATACAACATTGGGAAGATCGGAAAACATCGATGTCCACAGATTTCATTTTACACAGTTTGTAGATGGTCATGATAGAATCCTCGTGTTGAAATCTTACGGTCTGGGACGCTTTACTTCCCTAAAAATCTTCACTCAAATAGTTTTAGCAAGTCATAAACTATTTCTTCACTACAGAATGGTGCAAAAACCGTGACGGTTTTTTACCTTTTTCTACTTTCTCAGATCACCATTTGAGCTAAAACCTTCGCAGGATTGCTTTTTTGGGATGTTTACCGGTAATGGTTAAACACACAAACTGTGGCAATCTCTTGACCTTTACCAATGTTGTATAGGGCCTTTAAAGCTTACCAAATGCTATTTTCCCCCCAAAGCATCTCAACATTGTAGCCGTCATTGGCTATACGGTAATTGACACTTACCGGAAACAAACGAATGCAGTGTATGCCCCATAGTAATCATAAATCACGGTAGCTTTACGGTGAAATTGAGTGATAGCGATTGAAAACAAAACCCCACCAGTTTGGTTGTATTTAAGAGCATTTATTTATGTTGCTGTATACTTTACATGAACAAATTTCATAGACAAGGGCCCTTTTCCAAAACCAGGATTAGGCTCAGGCTCCGGCTTTGCCTCCAGTTCTTGCATCCATTTGAAAGTACAAGGCATACAAACGGAAAACCCTTGGCTTCGTTTTTTGAATGTTACACAGCGTTTCGAAGAATAGTCCAAAGCTTCAACTTCAACAAAGAACTCCGACCTGTGATTTCAGCTTTTGGATGACAGTGACGAAGCCGGAGCCGAAGCCTAAGCCAGATTTTGGAAAATGGCCCAGGTTGTGGTTGAACACGGTGATCATCATGATCCCACATGTGACCCGGCACAACGACACGAGGAATATCCCACCAAAACACTTTTTAAGTAAACAACGCCTGAAGTTAAAGTATCTTCACAATTCGATTACTAATCAATTTTCTGTTGTTTGTATTTTCGGAAATTTTAAGTATTAGAGGATATTATATTTTGATATAATTTGAAAGCTAATGGTATACTCTTTCACATCATTAAAAAATCTCAAAATCTCAAAAGTGGTGGTTATTTCTCATTATGCTGTGCCGGTTCACATATACTGTGATATTGCAGGTGAATGCGAAACGTTTAGGAATTGGCTTTTAGGCAGCGCTTGGCCTAACGTAATTGAGGAGAAACTTCAGTCAAGTCAATTTGCATGGCCTGAAGCATTGCTATAAAACAATAACATGGTTCAGGAACTGACATGACAAGGCTGTTGATAATTAACGGCTCTTCTTCACGAAATGCTGTGTCCAACAAAATTAATCTGAAAATCACATCAGTCAACAGAAACATAGACTTAAAGGCCCTCTGATAGATTGCGACAGTTTGTGAGTTAAACCATAAAACCTTCCCAAAAGGAAATCCTGCGAAGGTTTTAGCTCAAATGGTGATCTGAGAAAGTAGGAAAAGGCAAAAGACCGTCACGTTTTTCGCACCAGCCTGTAGTGGGAGAAATAGATTATTACTCGCGACTAATAAATTATTTGTCGATGTTTATGTGAAGATTTCTCAAGAAGTACAGCATTCCACATCAACATGATGATTCTAGCAAGACCATATACAAACTGTGTAAATCAGAAGGAAATCTGTGAACATCGATGTTTTCCGATCTTCACAATGTTGTATTGGCCTTTAACCACAGACTTCTATGTCAGAGGGACCTATGTACTGAAACTATAAATGCAAACTTGCCTCAACTATGATAAATCCCACCATACTCTTCAATGGGCCAACTGCCAATCCATCCTGTTAGTACTCCTTTGAACCGAAGATCAATCTACCGTGTACTCCGAAAAGTAATCCGATTGCAGTATTTAGAAATCCGTGTGTTATTTTTTCTAAAATTCAACCAATATACCCCAGACACTGGTCCACGGTATAGCTGAGACCCTATTAGCCAGTCATGAGTAACCTCATATTATACTTTGTGTTTGGTTTGGGGTATACCCGTACTTACCCAGCTGAACGTCGAAGGGAAGGGGGGGTCGCTTTTTTAAAAAGGCAATTGGCGGACTGCCTTCATTGTATACAGACACGCCGGGCGGGAAAAAAAAGTGTTTGGCCAAATCGTTGGATCAACACTTTGCCTGGTTTTACCGGGCCTGTGGTGAGTCTGTGATTGATTCAGAATGAACGCCATCCATCGACACAGCAGTGGATTTATACAACGTTCGGGCTATCATCGAACGGTCATCGGCTGACCAGTTGGTATTGCGCCCAACATTGGCCACACTGCTGGTCTGACGTTGCCCAACCTTATTTACAAAGACCACAAGCCCACCAAGACCACAGGCACAACCAGTGCCGAGACCACAACCATGAACATACAGCGAAAACAAACCAAACAGAAAGTATTCACAATGAAACACGGATGTTTCTAAAGAGACAGAAACAAAATAACGTTTCTGTCCAAACACAATCGCAACAAACTGGCCCATGTAGCCAATATTGAAATAATTGTTCATGCACTATTATACTATTATGGTCTATGTAATACTTCCGATCCTGCTGCCTTTTCGGGCACGAAACCGAGGTCAGGATGTTATAAATCACGAGCCTGGCTCAAAACATAAGGCTTCCACTTAACAGTCCACGACTTTTCCCCTTCTCTCTCGCTCTCTCCCCTCACCATCTCCCGCCGCTCCTTAGTAGTATTTCCGGTCAGTTTACTATACGAATGCGATCGTGGTTCGCAGACGCAGCACGCAGGGAGGGAGGAGAGAGGAGAGTGGAGGGAGGGAGGGGGGAGGAAGGAGAGGTGGAGGGAGTGAGATGGAGAGGAGAAGGAGGGAGAGGAGAGGGATGGAGAAGAGAGGGAGGGAGGGGGAGGGGAGGGAGGGATAGGGAGAGGGGCAGGGGGGAGGGAGTGAGATGGAGAGGAGAGGGATGGAGAGGAGAGGGATGGAGAGGAGAGGGAGGGAGGGAGAGGAGAGGGATAGGGATAGGGAGAGGGAGAGGGGAGGGAGTGAGATGGAGAGGAGGGGGGAGGAGAGGGATGGAGAGGAGAGGGAGTGAGAGGGGAGGGAGGGATAGGGAGAGGGAGAGGGGAGGGAGTGAGATGGAGAGGAGAGGGAGGGAGAGGAGAGGGATGGAGAAGAGAGGGAGGGAGGGAGAGGAGAGGGATAGGGATAGGGAAAGGGAGAGGGGAGGGAGTGAGATGGAGAGGAGGGGGAGGAGAGGGATGGAGAGGAGAGGGAGTGAGAGGGGAGGGAGGGATAGGGAGAGGGAGAGGGGAGGGAGTGAGATGGAGAGGAGAGGGAGGCAGAGGAGAGGGATGGAGAGGAGAGGGAGGGAGAATGGAGGAAGGGATAGGGAGAGGGAGAGGGGAGGAAGGGAAGGGAGAGGGAGAGAGAGGGGAGGGAGAGAGAGGGGAGGGAGAGGGATGCGGATTGTGAATGATTCCATTCACTCTGGTGACTGTTTTCAATTGTGAAAACCCGGCCAGGCAAACTCCTCCGAGGCAAATCACAACTCAGGTAATCGAATCACAAATAAATGCTCGAAATCTGAAGGTTACAGTTTGAAGACACCCCCCTCCCCGGGCAATTTACCGATCTTCGGGAAAGCTACATATCCGATGAATATAACTGTTGCTAATAGTTACGATTGCAAATAGGCAACTTTTGAGAAAATTTACAATTTGGTAATTTTAGGTAAGCAGCTTGTAGTACTTTTGCTTTACCTTACGACTGTAAACATCATATAAAATTATGTCTGGAAGCAAAAATCACGGATGCAGTATATTACCATTCCGTTTACTTCAATAAGCATCGAAGTTATTGGTCATGAATTTTCTAGCTTGTTACAAAACTGTTCAGACTTAGATAACTGGAATATACAGAGCACTGCTCCGAAAACAACATTACTTGTTATACTTTAAATGCACGCACGAGAGTCGTGCGATTAAAAAATAAGTTCGTGCAAATAAAAAATACCAATAGCCACGTGCACATTCTCGACGAAACCTAGTCCGAGTCCGACTTCTCCGAGTAGGATGTCAACCACAGCTTACAGTTCCTTCGTTTCACGACTATCATTATCCCAATATCAAAGTTAATACCCGCACTGGTATCTAAGTTTTACCCCATGGAGCCCTTGGCGTATCATCCCCGTTCCTTTACCAACTCCCTGATGTAAAAAAAACCCACTCCTTCGATCGAAGGGAGGTTTGGTCCGACCTTGTTGATGGTCAATTCGCGACACGAGGTCGTCGACAACCAACCGGAAAGACAATTGAGTTACAAAATGCCGGCGGGGCAAAAACGAAACGACTTGTAATCAATT
Organism: Luidia sarsii; assembly: GCA_949987565.1. NCBI lineage: Eukaryota > Metazoa > Echinodermata > Asteroidea > Paxillosida > Luidiidae > Luidia > Luidia sarsii. Next base: position 19,624,490 of record OX465108.1, on the reverse strand, counting down.
TGCATATTCGCGTAAAACAAAATCCAATATTACTGTCCCAGTGACAGCTCATGTCTTGTTTTGGAAATATATATGTGATGGAGATGACGAGAATAAAGAAGTAGAAAAAACACTGGAAGAATTAAAACCGTTAAAACTCGTCACTGACAATTATAGCGGGTAAAGCTTTGTATCAAACCAAGGGAGATTCAAAATGCTTCCTTGACATTTTGTTTTAGTTTGGGTTCGAATCCCACTCAGTTGTTCGCGGTGGGGATGGGGATTTATTTTTATGTTTCCAAGAGTGTCTTTGCTACTTTTAAAAAACATTCGGAAAAAATCTCAGTTTCCTTTCCTTTCCTCCGTTTCAGAAAAGGTGTTTCTCTCCACAGATTCTCTCCGAAGCTGCAACGTGTATATGCCGTAGATTGGAGGATATTATTATGTTCTGCAAGGATATAGGCGCTATGGTTGCAGGTCGCTAAATCGAGCTCCCATAGAACGCAGTGCAGAAACTCCCACTTTCGAGGCGAACGTTTCTCAGGTCTTGTATAGACCAAATTGGAGTTTGGACCTTCATCCATCGGATTATTTTTAAATATTTGTGTCGCTAGCCGATTGGATTTTCTGCTAATTTACCCCCAGAAATAAAAAAATCTCCCCAAAATGTGTAGTCGTCCAAGGCGAATGTCTGCAAGGATTTTGGGAAGCATTCCTCCACTTTCACAGCCAAATAGGGCCAGATTTAAAGCCTCATAATAATGTTCCAAATTACACACGAAATTGAGCATTGAACCCCCGGGTTGTCATAAGCTTCATTTACAGTTATATCAGTTAATCAGATTTCAAAGACCCCGTATTAAATTTAAACAAGCTGTGGGTCCCCACTAGCTATGATAATCAGCTCGGCGGAGCCGCCATCTTGGATTGATTTAGTGTGCTGCAAGTGCAACCCTATAGGTGCTATCACTACGTTGTAATAATCACAAGTAGGCCTAAATGAATGCTAACCCCATTATTAATGCATAATACAGTATCATATGGGACTGTACACGCTCGTACGGCGGACTTGGCCGATGAGCATTACCCGTAGTGTTCATGCACGGGGGACTATTTTTAGCGAGTCCACGTTCGGAATGTGAGGCCGCACGCAGTCACGCTGAGAGACACATGCCATAAACTGTAAGTGACGGTGGCTGCCCGCATGACCCCTGCCACGGCAAAGGTCAAATTAAAATGGCTTCCGGTGGTCACACACTCCCAGTTGGCTGGTTCTCGGAGCCCTAGGCTCCTTTAAACCAATATGACTAAGAGGGCATTTTGTTTTCACTAAAGGATACAGAATGATGCTTTAATCCGAATTTGAGGTCTAGCTTCTGGTGCATTTTGTTCTCGGCGTTTTTTTTTTTTTTTTAGCTTTTTTTCGGATGTTGTAGTAGAATATAATGTGATTTTCATTAGCTTTTAGTTTCAAAGTGAAAGGTTTGCGGTGACACAGTGAAAATCATCTCATGTTGCGAAATGGAGTGTGGCTCTCAAACGCTTTTCGTATGGCCCTTCCTATAATGTACTTCCACCGAGCAAACCTTCAAATCTTACCTTTTAGTTTTATAGCTTCCAAACTCAGGTTCTTTTCAGATCCAAAGCTCTTCCTTTAAGAGACCTGATACATGGTGTCACCGCAAACCTTCCTATATTAGCTTCCAAACCCAAAGAATGTGCGATGGATCAATCCCTGATCAAACTGTCAACGATTATCGATCGTGCTGCCTTGCACTCTGGCACTGTGAGATTGCAGCATTTGGGAACCCATGTTTCGAGTATAGAGGAACAGGGAATGTTACTGGCTGGGCGATTTTCAAACAAGACAAGAGAAGAGCGATGAAGTACATTCGGCTGGAGCGGGTCTCGAAACGGGGTTTGATTTGGGACCTCTTCAAATCTTTATGATATCGAAAACAGCGTTCAGTTTATCAACCAAACATCGTGTGCCCCAACTCCTGCGTGTTTAGTCGTATGATCCCAACGCGGAAAGGGAAACAGCATCATCTGTGAGGAAAAAAAAACCCATCTCACCAGAAGTGAAGTTACATATCGCTGTTGCATGGCACAACATCAGGCCGTCCCACTGCCCATATCTCCATGCCCCGACCATGGCCCCAACCAACCGCACTGCGATGACCAGATAAGAGAGATGCCCAGGTCTTGCCTTACTGATCGCGGCAAATCCCCTGCACGTTATTATGGAATCCACGTGGATAATACGCTCTATTTGAAGCGGTGGAAGTACATGTACATCGGCTATAGGAGGTGAAGAGTGCATGGTATAATGATGTTGTAAGCTCGGCATATACAGCAGCGCTGTTAGTATCGTCAGCTGCTTTGACTATCGTGTGCATATACCACGCGTATACGCGAAGCGCTTGGACACGATTATAACTGAGCACACAAGATGGGGGCACATGGAAGGCGGGACCGTGTGTGGCCGAGTTGGCAGCGGGCTAGCTCCCCATGGCTGTGCCGTGTATGTTGAGGACAGGGCCCATTGGGGGAATTATTAGGGGCATGGGTTGCGGTAAGGTGAAGCATTCCTAGCGATGTGCACGGGATAGTACTGCTGTAGATCTAGGGAGAAAAAAATGCTAGGGGACTTGATACGTTGAGCAGACATTCGCACCAGCCTTGACTTGCAATCTCGCCTATCACAAGCTGTTGCTGTTGGCGGACCCCAAAAAAAGAAAAAAAAGAAGAAAAAAAAGAATCATGCTTCCTTCTCGTTTCCCCACGCTTATTTCCGGCCATGTGTAGGATCGATCAGGGCAGACCGGGTACTTTTCTACCAAAGGTCATCGCGAATTCACAGCCGATCTGCAAATATTCCCAGCACTCCGTGTTCCTGCTGACCATTTTCCTCTACCCCCCCCCACACACCCTAATCAAAATATGGATACACGAAACGAGGACTGACCAACCTTGACTCATCAAATGCACTGTGAAGGAGATAAGTCGGGCAAAATTGGACCAACATTTGTCTACCGACGCTGTTAACAAAGAAAAGAAGAATTGGCAAACAAAACCTTGACTGCATGAACCGGTACTTGAACCCGAGACCTCTGGATTAACGTAGCAGTGCTCTCCCATCTGAGCCGCTATCCAGCCCTTAGATGGTGACCTTCCCTAGTAAGAGTAAACTTATCTTTGCCTTTGTTTGTTTAGAATTATCAAGTGGTAACATTATCGCTCAATGAAGAGCGAGGAAAGATTGCGGATAAAAGCTGGCCAATTGTTCAGCGAACAGATTTTGGTATCTATCTGGCTCAACGTGTTCATAAAAATGTGTAGGCCTATTATGTGTAAACACCAACATAATGTATAGCTATACATATAATGCTTTACATGTCTCGCACGGTTATTTTCAGATACATTTTAATTGTTTTCAACAATGTATCTACAGAATGAGCAGGAGGAAACGTCGTGGACGAAGAGCGTCACTTATGACCTTCCTATAGAGAGCAAAAGGAACGGGACAATTTCTCCCGCCAAAATCACGCTTTCGAATCTCGTCTGATCAACAACGACTGCAGCACTCTCGCCGAGACACAAATAGTTGAAAATGGCCTCCGATTAGGACCGCCTCAAATTGCCATCAAGCAAGAAATACACACAGGCAGCTAAAATAAAAGCGACCTAAAGCGATAGAGAGAATGGGCCAGGGACAATAAGGCCGAACGAGATGGGGCAAAAAAAAAGGACCACTGACTCAATCTGTCCCAACTCAGTTTTGAAGCAGCACGAAATGCTAAACCAGTCCAACTCGTAGAATAATTACCACGAAGCCATGCAAGGTCGCATTTTGCACTTTAGGTACCGGTATGCAGAATAACATACACGCATACTATGGGCATATTTACGGCGTGGATCAAAAGACCATGCGCGTTACTGGTAAGTCGTTTTTGTCCTTTTTAGCGAAGGGGGAGGTGTGGTTTTTGTGGTGTGACTTGCTGAATTCCGCTGGGACTGATCTGAGGTTGGAACTTCATTCAGGAGCCAGCTATGGCTCTTTCGAGGCGAGTGGGCTTCGCCTGCTGGCCTGCAGCGACTGTATAGCTGGGTGCCTATACTGAACGCCATGCGGTTTGCTCGGTATGTGAAACTCCCACAGTGCACGTATACGCAGTGCATAGGCACCGCAGCTATGCAAAATGCACGCACACTATCTTGTATTCAAGCTGTGCAAGCGCGGGATCGGACTGGGATCTGGGAATGGAGGGATGGAGGCGGAGGTGAGGGTTGGGTGGTGGTAGGGAGGAGAGATCGTCCGGGTCAGGTCATGTCCTTAGTTGGCCGTTCTGTGACTGGGCCTCCCCCTCCCCTCCCCCACCCCGTCCCGACAAACCCGCCGGGTACGCAGGCCCAGATTAGCCGCGCCACGCCGCGGCCATCACAATAGCAGTTTTTTTACAGGCTGTGCACAAGGCAACGCTCCCCCCAAACAACCTCTCCACCTCGTCCATCCGCGCTGGGCACGATTGGTATTTTTAGTGGACCTATCCCCTTTGGAAATTGAATGAATGGGGGAATGTTTGTGCTGTCTCTGTGGGGGGGGGGGGGGGGTCCGTGGTTGCGGTGGTGATCGTGTCATGTGACCCGGTGGCGATTTTGGTTAAGTGGTGAGTGAGCCGCCTCGCCATCCACGTAGCGGTCGTCATTGGCATCAGCAAGGGACGAGGTGTCCCCCTCTCTCTCAGTCTCCTAATCCCTGTCTCCATCCTCTCTCTCCGACCCCTCATCGTCCACATCCTCCGGCCTCCTCCTCATCCTCATCATCATCCACCTCCTCCTTGTCCTTCTCCTCCTCCTCCATCTCTTCCTCCTCCTCTTCCTCTTCCTCCTCCTCCTTCTCCTCTTCCTCCTCCTCTTCCTCCTCCTTCTCCTCTTCCTTCCTTCTCCTCATCCTTCTCCTCTTCCTCCTCCTCCTCCTTCTCTTCCTCCTCCTCTTCCTCCTCCATCTCCTCTTCCTCCTCCTTCTCCTCTTCCTTCCTTCTCCTCATCCTTCTCCTCTTCCTCCTCCTCCTCCTTCTCCTCTTCCTCCTCCTTCTCCCCTTCCTTCTCCTCATCCTTCTCCTCTTCCTTCTCCTCCTCCATCTCCTCTTCCTCCTCCTCCTCTTCTACCTCTTCCTCATCTGCCTCCTCTGTCTCCTTCCTTCTCCATCAGCACTCACTATAGCGCAGCCTCTTGGACCAGCTATCGATCACACGATTGCAGTGCCTTTTCTGCGGGGTATGGGGAGGGGGTTGGGCGTATAGTGAGTGGACTACCCCCCCCCTCTCTCCCCATACCACTTCAGATGAGTTTGTCGCACGTTGACTCACCAAGGGGGAGAAGAAGAAAATAAATAAATTCTCAACTCACCTTCATGAAACGGCGCAGCCAAGCGAAGGTCTGGCCGCAGACCCTGTTGTCACAAACGCGATACGAATTAGTGAGCTCACTCACACGTGCGTGTAGATGGATGTTTATAGGTTCTCCCTTCTCCCTCCCTCCCCTCCCGGTCGTTTTCGCACGCCGCTGTGGGCAGCGCGCGGCAGGGCGAGGGGCGCTGCTTTCATTAGCGCACTGGCTCGTCGCTAGCTGCTGTGCGTATACGGAGGGAGGAACGACGGCAGCGCGGGTAAAAGGGGAAAAAAAAGTGCACTCCACCTCTCGTTCGATCCCTGATGCGCCAAGCGTTGAACTCTGGCGGCGGTGGTGGTACGGTGGAGGTCTGGGTTGGGAGGACTGAGAGAGAGACTGCGAATGGCGGCTGGCCATTTATGTGGGTGTGTTTGTGTGTGTGGATGGGATGGAGCAACGGACGGTCGGACGGACGGACTGGGTCCGGCAAATGCGTGCGTGTGTTCAGCGAGTAGGCCTGGCAGTCCAGGCGGGCGGGGCGGGTGAGGGGAACCGTTGGAGGGCGAGCTCCCCTCCCCGCCATCCCCTCCCCCCGCCACCCCATCACCCCGCCACCCCATCACCCCGCCACCCCATCACCCCGCCACCCCCTAGCGGGATGCACCCGGGGCCCCGACTCGCTCTCGTCGACTCGTGAACGACGTGATGACGGCACGGGATCGGCTCCGAATCCATGAGTCCGCCCCCCCCCCCCCAAAAAAAAAAAAAAAAAAAAAAATGTCCGACGACCGTGAGACGAGCGGAGGAAGCCGGCAGCGAGCCCGGGCTGAGCACGGGGGGATGATTATAACGAACGCCGCCGTGATTCATCCAGCCACTCGCACTTATTAATTACTGCCATACTGTCGACTCATACCCAAGCCATGTAGGGCCCAACTGACTCAAGCCACTGCTATGACATAGCCTAACCAGGGAGAGAAACTAATGCACATTCGATGGACGTCTATCGAATTCTGTTCCTCCCTGTCTCTCTGTCCGTTTCTCTTATTGTTTGTCCCTCTTTCCCCCAATGCGTCTCTCTATCTGTCCCATGCCTCTCCCTATCTGTCTCTCGGTCTCCCTCTGTCTCTAGCTCTCTGAATCTATCCCTCTCTTTCCCTCTCTCTAACTCCGTCTCTGTTTGTCTCTCTTTTACATCTCTCCTTCTCCGTCACTCCCTATCGCTCTGTCTCTCTGCCCCCTCCGTCTCTCTCTCTCTTTAGAAACAGCGTTTAGTTTTTTCGAACGGAACCCAATTTCGTGAGCCCATGCACAGTGTCTGATTAATATGGAATACGATTATCAATAATTGAAGAGTCGGTTTTGGCTGCATGGGCAGTTTGCCGTATACGCTGGCCTGGGCTGGGCCTAATGCGATGCTATAGCTGGCCGACTGAGCCAGCACTGTTGATGCTGCGCCCAGTTAGTGATGGCCGCCGAGCCAGGGAAAAAAAAATAATACCCGCCATATACGTATTGCCACCACACTAGGCCCAACCCCTGCATCCAATGGGACAGAATGGGACACACGATTCAGCCACCAGAAAAGGATTTTCGTTGAAAATCTGTCGAATTGCATTAGGTCAGTATACTGTGTATAGCTACCGTAGCTTTGCACCTCTGCCTATGCATTTGGACACGTATGCAGAAAATCGTGTGGTGTTTTTTTTTTTTTGGGGGGGGGGGGGGAAGGCTAAACCATACTGCCGCGTGGAGCTCCATATCTACTTTTGAATTCATCAGGCTGGACTGTATGTCACAAAAATGGCATACAACAAAATGGCAGTAACCGATGCACAATATTTTGATGGCAAGCCCAAGTCATCGGCTTTTCGTTCTGTTGACAGAATGCCCCGTGCTCTATAGCAAGGACGGCCAGTGGGGAGTATAAACAAGTATGCATATTACATGTCTTACCTCGAGGGCCGGGGAATGTCCTATACGTCGTGACCGTGTGTACATAAAATCACTCGATATCGGCGTATGGAAGTGTCGGTGAAGCTGAAGGTGCTATGGGCCCCTACCACTGCACACGGAATGGAGGGTTGGAGGGACCGCTCCCCGACCATCGCGGTGGCGGGAGAAGCAAGGGGATCGTCCGCCCGGGAGATCGAGACAGGCGGCCCGGTTTTAATGCTCCATCCGCGCGTTTGGAATCGTCCGGGTAGCGGCACGCACGCACTGCTCGCGAAGGCAGGACGAACCGAGTCCACGAGTCAGATGCAGAGCGCTGTATGCGGCCGACCGACCCGCGGATGACGATGACCGCGGGCTCGAAGTGATCCCCGTTTTTTTCCCCCTCGGCCGTGGACACTACGGTACTCGGCGGCGATCTGCGTCCGGCTGTATACCGACGTATAGAGACTCCCGCCAGCTGCACCGATCCCTCTCTCCCCCCTCTCCGATCTCCCCTCTCCGTCCTTGTCCCGTGAACGCGTCGGATGTCAGCGCCGCCCGCCTCCAGGTCCGCCGCCGCATCGCGGCTCTGGGGAGGGCTTTTTGGCGCCCACCCGGCCGACCGACTCGCCACCCAGTGCAGAATAGGAACGGCTCCCCTACTCGCAGATGCGTTATGAGTATACCTTTGGAATTAAATAATATATATATATATAGAGAGAGAGTGTGGTAGGGAAAATGAATAGCAAAACAGGGAGAGGGGGAGGGAGGGAGGGAGGGAGGGAGAGAGGGGGGATCGGTGAGCGCGCGCACACGAGGCTAGCGAGGTATAGAGGGTGGATGGGTTCACGGCCAATAGGCCACGCCCCCCGACCCTTTTCACTGTGCGGGTTCACCAATCTCTGTCACGAGTCGGCATTGGCGGACGGGGGGGGGGAGTATTTTAGCTGGAGCGTTCGTGGGGGGGGGGGTCGGTTGGTGGGTGGGTAGAGAGGACACACCACGGGCCGAGCTAGCTCGGTGCCAGACCAAGAATCTGCACACATGGATTTTCGACTGGTCGGAGGAGAGAGAGGGAGAGAGAGAGAGGGAGGGAAAGATGAAGTTAGTGCGGACAGGCACGAGTGACTGTCTTACCGCACTCGCTCATTGTGTATACCGATGGATGAGACGCGCATTGATTTCGATTTGTAACCAACCACAGAACGTCACAATGGGGGGGGGGGATACCTGATGGAAGGATGAACAAACTGAAGCCGCCCACATCCCGACTTCGGGGTTTGCCCGTAAATGGCATTGGGAAATAATTCCAGTGCATACTGTACGCGCGAAAGCCCGAGGGATATACAGCCGCGCCAAAGCGGTTGCAATAAGCTTTGAATGGGCTAGGGGAACAACCAATGTTATTCGACGCCGTTACCTGTCTTTGGGCAATTTAGGAATATCAATGTTTGTTCTCAGGATTTACCGATATACATGTAGTTGGATTAAAAAGGTATATATTTTCATACAGATATTGTAAGCTAACTCCATCCCTATGGAGTACCCCAATGGTGTGCTAATAACAAACGCACGAGTTGTATATATTTTTTAATGATTCATTAAATGGATATTAAGATTGAGTCGCCTGCAATAGGCTTTCTGGCTAATCAAAACGGGAAATTAAATATGCACTATAGTCAAGTGGTGATATTTGGATAGTTGATTTCGACCGAAATATATCGGGATAGAACATCGTTGTCCGTTATAAACATTATTTGAGTGGGCGATGTTGTAATAATGAAAGTGCAATAACGCATGGCATGTCGGACTGAATCATAATAATTATTATGTACGCGGCAAAAATGTTCTAACCACGTATACTAGTAAAATGATATACAAAAAATGTTCCAAACTGCTTACTGACTAACATTACCAAAATGCAAATCTCAAAATTTAGTGAGCCTGACGTTTCGATCCTAGCAGGACCTTTATCTGCCTTTGAGAAAAGTCCTGCTAGGATCGAAACGTCAGGCCCACTTAATTTTGAGACACGTATACTATACGTACAATGTTCGTTTTAATAGCAATATCAGCTGGATAAATCACTGGATGATATTTGGCTTACAACGTATTGCCCAGCTCTGAAAAGAGCTGAAAGAAATCAAACTTGACCCAAGTAACCGTCCCGTTGAAATGTTGGGTAAACTTTGGATAATGTTTGACCAACCTTTTTCAAATGTTTTGATTAAAAAAAATATTTGAGGAGGCATTACGTTTGTGAAACATCGACTATGATTTTTCCTTAAAATATCATGAAAATAAAAATGTGCATTAATCGATTCAGGGTTTTCATCTCATAGTGATCTCGTGCACATTTAAATCCGATATTGATTGCTTCAATGCCTATACGGTTCTTAAAACGCCATGTTTCCCCGATGTAACATAAGTTTATACAGTGGGATTAGGTGGCCTACCTAATCCCACTGTATACAATTATGTTATATTATTATGTTAATTATGTATATAAGTGTTACCAGTGTAACCCCGGAAAGTCGTATTGAAAACTCTCAAAGGATTTCGGTGATTGTCAGAGTGCACGTACCTTTAAATGAAAAATGGCTTTTTGCAACATTTGGAGGGGTTTTTTATGCTTTCACTCAGTCTCCCAAAACTCAACATGTCAGTGGCGAAACTCTCGAAATGTTACACAGTATTTTTTCATAAAAGAATGCTTGCACTTTTGCTTGGTTTTTGTGACAACAATCTCCTTAAAGTTTTCAGACCGAAATCGGTTAAGTGTGCTTTTTTTTTGTATAACCCTTGTAGTGCTGTTCTGCAAACATCGAATGTGGAGGGGACACGTTTTGTGTTGATGATAACCATTCGTTGTTCCATCGTTTGAAACCAAAATACTTTCCAATTTTCAGGATAATAAATGCCAGCCAGTCTTTCAAGAGAGATACACAGGGTTCTTATTTAAGGGGGGTAACGTCTGTTGGATCAACGATTTCATATATTTGGCCGCGTGTTCGGAAGAATTCGGCATATGAATGGAGACCGTATGCGGTGTAGTACATTTGTAGTGTGTGTACTGCGCTGGGGTCGCCGCGGCTGTCTGCTCATTATGCATGCATGACCTGCCTGACGCCGGGTGACCTGACCGACCTCCACGATTGGTCAAAATCTGCGATTGTCATCAGGGGTGGCGTGGGTATGCAGCGTATATCATTTTTCTACACTGCTCGGTCAAGTCCACATGCACACAGTTGGCTGGTCTGTGCGGATTTGTGAACAGGAAGGCATGAGCAAGTTTCCTCGTTGATATATGTGTAAAGTGTACAACTTTGCCGAACACATTTTGTCCGTACGCTTTTATCGTGTTCAAGATGGCGGCTTCCATCGATCCACCACGCACTCGGCATTGACAACTCAACACACCACACGCATCGAAGTATAATATCCATCGCAGGACGAGAAAATACATACTTAGGCCTATAAGCGCCTGAATCGAAAGCAAAATTAATCCAGAAATGAATGCTCTGGGGAAAACAATCAGAGATCATAGGAACAGTTTACCCAAAGAGAACCAAAACAGCGTACGAATGTGCATGAATAGATAAACGTGTGGTGTGACCAAAAGTATACGGTTGGGTGGAACAACCAGTGAGGTTCCATTGGAGATCTGCCAAAATGGATTCTGTAAAATAGGCTCAATGAGGCTACAGAGCGACGGTGGAATAGAGCAAGTATTTCTCACTTTTTCACTTTAGCGAATCCTTGTGCGTGAACAATTCAAATCAGAATCTTGATATCGATCATCACTTTGATAGTCTGCCAGACTAACAACTCCTGTGTACCCTTTCTACCAAAGTGGATATTTCTCAGTGGAAAGTTTGCGGTGACACCATGTAGCACTTCTCTTTCAAGAAGGAAGCGTGGCTCTAAAAAGAGCCGGTCACTCGCTTAGTATTTCCACCATGCAAACCTCCAAGTCTTATTGAATATTTATCGCCGTGGTAAGTTCCGATTCTCACCGCGATCCACCTCAGATAAGTCCTGTGCTTACGACTAGGTGATGTGCCACTTGGATAATGCCAATAGAAGCTTGATAACATTCAATCAGATCTGTGTAATAGCGTCTACTTATTGCGAAGGCAAGTGACACCACATTCTCTGCGATTGTTTTTTTCACAAATACTTCTGGGAGAAAATAGTGTACCTTCTGAACTTGTTCACACGTAGTTACTGTATACAAGTGCTTCTGATCGTATGCCAAGTAATATATAGGGCGTGGGAAGCACATAGAGAGCGCTGTGGGGTGTCCCTGTGTACAAAGCAATTGTCTTTGCAAGGCTATAGTGGCACAAGTTTGACGGAAGGTGTTGAGCAGGTCTGAGCATGGTCTGAGCATTGTGCGTATTGACCTTCAACTATTATAATCCATTCCGAAGCTTAATATACACAGAAAGGCCCTACAAGGTGAATGCCCTTACTTTCCACTCGCCACAACCCGAACGAATTGAGTATAGAAGCAACACTATAATTAGTATAGGCCTAGTTAAAATACGAAGTACTTCAACTTGACTCATTGTCCATGGAACACCAATAATGGTTTACATTTTGTCCAGCACACTTGGAAGATATGCAATTGATGTCCTCGACCTGTCCTGTACCAAGGTATTATGTTGCTGAACTGCTTACCGACTGACGTACCTGAATCACCCACGTCATCCACTCAGTCAGGTTCGAGGCCTGACGGTTTGGTCTGAACACCTTTATGGCCCTGTCATTAAGACTTCCGTATACTATAAAGACTCTATCGGGATCGAAACGTCTGGCCCGCTGAACTGTTTAAAGTCTAACCGCTCTGCAAAGCATTCCGTGCGGTAATTATTTTCATAATGAGTTGCAAGTTAAAAGTTGATGTTCAGTGTTTATCATAGAATAGAGTCTGGCGTCTCCACCCGAGCAGTACCTGTCTCAAAGGGCCTTTTCACACTATACAGCCTCTCAACCCGGTTGATCTCAACCCGCCGAAAACCAGGCCTCCCAATTCCACGTTCGCGTCATGTATGTCATGACTTCGCAATGTCTACAATAATCGTGGGAATTAGTCTCTGCAACGAAAGATCGGTCTGGTGTACAGTGTGTTCCAACATTTTTAATAAATGATACCCTCCTTGCCCTTCCCTTTGATCTCTCCCTACAAGCTTTACTCGTGGTCCTTTGTTTCTTATCCGTGTCCTATTCACTCTCTTCTCCCTCCTTCGTGTACATGTATCTGTTTTGTCCTTGTCAGTCTGCCTTTGAGAAAGGTCCTGCTAGGATCGAAACGTCAGGCCCACTAAATTTTAAGATTTTTAATAAATGTGGACAAAAAGCGCTCTCTCCGTTGCCATGACCTTTGTACCTGTAGACGGACAACGAATCCCACGGCACTCAACCCGGGGGCGAACTCAACCCGGTTCTTTTCACACTAGCGTTTTTAACCCGGCTGCGTGAGAGTTTTAGCCCGTGGAGAGAATCCCAACCTTGGTCCCGGGGCAGGGGTTGAGTTCAACCCGGGTTGAAGGCAATTTCCGGGATGGCGCTGGGTTGAAAATTTACGTGTGAATCGTCGGCGATTTTCAACCCCGCTTCAACCCCGAGATTTGTCTAGTGTGAAAAGGCCTTAAGGCGTTTGGCTTCGTATTATGAAAGATAAAGTGATGAACAAAAATGTTGCAAACCGCTTACTGACTGAAATTACCAAAATGCAAATCTCAAAATGTAATGGGCCTGACTTTTCGATCCTAGCAGGACCTTTCTCAAGGGCAGAGTGACAAGGACAAAACAGATACATGTACACGAAGGAAGGGGGAAGAGAGTGAATAGGACACGGATGAGAAACAAAGGACAAAGAGTAAAGCTGGTAGGGTGAGATCAAAGGGAAGGGCAAGTAGTAGGGCAGGGATTAGTGGGAAGAGGGGAAAAGATCAAAGAGAGAAGTGTGGAGAAGTGGACACAAAAAAAGGATTATCAGAAAGCTGCATGGTGTATAGTCATTACCCTCCTGGATGTTGAGACCATGAAAGACATTTACCCTTTTCGTGATTACCAATCATTGATTACTAATCATCGATTAGACTGTCAAGTTGACACAATTCAGGTCAGTCTATACAAGATATATGACGTTTCGATCCTAGCAGTACCTTTATATGAAAGGGCCTTCTGCCATAGAAAGGTCCAAAGGAACCCCAAACCAGGTCCTCAAATTTCTTACGAGTTACACTTTTTTCGATTGGGCCAGAATAAGCAGTTTGTAACATATTTGTAACTACTTTGCATCACAAAATATGACTTCGGTAACCCCCCCCCCCCTATTCGTAAAGCATCATTATGATATTGAACTATTACCTATTATGTCTAGACGTGTCGGTTAGCTATTGGCTATTAATCGCAAAATAGCACAACACATTTTGGCCAATTCGATGGGGATGGTTTGTGGGGGCCAAGCCTTCCATGTTCGTGGCCCGACCTCTCCAAAATAATGTCTGCTAACATGATTAGCATCGTATACAAGAGAGAACGGTGGGGGAAAGGCGTTGAACGATTATCATAATTGCGACCCGGTGCATAATTGCGCGATGTAATGGCGAGAGGGAGGGAGTGGGGGAATATTAATATGTTTATCTCTGACGCCAGGAGCATCACACATCAAGGCTGTGTGGGGAAGGACTGCAGTCCCGGTCCATGGCTGAGGTGACGCCTTCCGAACCTCCCCCAGCCCCTCCCCCCCCCCGGTGCCCTTGCTATAATGCCCGGTGCACCGAGTCAACGCACTAATGCGGTTTGGTGTCGTCACCGCTCCCATTTACTATACAGACAAACCAAATCCCAACCTGGCGACGCACTCTCTGCATCTGACGACCGCAACCACGCACGGACCATTTCACACACCCAGTATACATACAGCAGCATCACGGAGATCAACGAAGCTCCGCTCATCGCCTACTCTCCACAAAATGGGGGGACAGATTTCATAGAGCCGCTTAGAGCACGGATATCTGCTTAGCATGCATGAGCACTCTTTCTTGGGCGAACACGATCGGCGACCGCGATGATTCAATGTGGTCATTCTGGTGCACGTTATTTTGTGAACTGGATCCGATGATATTATTGTTTGCTTAGCATATGGAATTCAACCTTGGCCCTTTTCCGAAACCCGGCTTAGGCTTCGGCTCCGGCTTCGTCTGTGTTATCCAAAAGCTGAAAACAAAGGTTGGAGTTCTTTATTAAAGTTGAAGCTTTGGATTATTTTTCAAAACGCAGTATAACAAAACCGAAGCCAAAGGCCTCCCGTTTTCATGCCTTGTACTTTAAATGGATGAAAGAAATGGAGCCGGAGCCTGAGCCTTAGCCTCAGCCGGGTTTTGGAAAAGGGCCCATATTTGTATAGAAGCAAAGCATAGTGTGCTTAAGCAAAGTCTTGTGGTTATAAGCAGGGCCCTATTTCATAGAGCCGCTTAAGCGTGACAATCTGCTAAGCAGGAAAAGTCTTCATCGGGTAAACACGATTACAATCCGTATACTGCGTCGTTATGTCAGTTGCTTTTGACTTGTATTCCACCCTTCTTTACTCAGCATAAGATAATAATGAAGTTTGGGTTGCCATGCTGATCCTATGAATTGTGACTTTTTGTGCAAAATATTGGTGCATCTCTATGAAATTGCCCCAGGGTCTATGATAATTTAGTAATTTTTGAGGACAGGTGAACTTACATTTTCTACAGGACCCCAATTCTAAAGTCCATACGAGAGTCGTTGCAGAATTGGAGGCGATTTTGGACTAAAATATTTAGTAGCGGAAAAGCCAAGGTTAAAAATAATCAATCACATTTGCAGTCGACTCTTGAAATATTCATAGGGTCAGACGTTCTGATCGTACCGGGAACTTTCTCAAAGAAATTATAAGAAATTATAATGTAAGGACGATTGATATAACTCCGGATGATCTACCCTCAGTTGATAGTTTGCAACATCTTGGTAAATAGTGTTTTATTTTTTAATTTAAAATTGTCTGTATTTGTTGTTTTATTCTGGGGCTTATGACATTGCATTAACTAACTAACTATCTAAATCTCTCAGTGCCAGGAGGCACATAAGGCTAGTACATCAGCCTTCCACTGGGGTGTGTCTGAGGCTGCATGGCGCACCGTACTCCAGGAGCTCCAGCCAGCACCGTTTCGTTCAACCTCCACCATACGTCGCCATGTTGTATATGGGGCGACCTCTTTTCCTTCTTCCTTCCGGCGTCCCACCCTAAGGCCACTGCGCAGTCGTCAGATAGGTCTTTTTCTCAGCAAATGGCCGATCCAGTTCCATCTTCTTCTTCTCACTTCGTCACTGATCTTGACCGCCTCCGCCCTCTGTGGGAACTGTTTTATTTGGGATATGCTGCTGCATATTGCATTACCTTTTTAAAAAAAAGTACAGAATCGGAGTTGACAACTCGGGAGGTGGGAGAGAGTACTGGCCCATTCCCACCAAAGTCACGGACCTCAGAAAAGACAAGCCACACTCTAATTTATTCTGATGGCTACCCTTGATCCGTGTCGAAGTAATCTTCACTTTCGTCCGGTCGTTCAAGGGCTCCTAATCGCTCATCGCAGGCGACAACTTTCCGATTGGGTGCGGGGCGCATCCCTTTTGGCGGTGTACAGGCCTGTGCCGTGATTTGGTGCGACCGGCCACAGAGGCCCTGTGACTGTGGGTGGGAGCTGTCAATGGGAGGGAGCTCTAGCCGGGCAAGGTCCGCGATGGACGGGCGGTACATCCCTCCACCAGATCCATCATTGGACGGGACAGCAGTCTGCGAAACCCACCGCAGAGACCTTTCTCCGCAATTTGAGTGGCGCCTTATGAACACGACTCATTGCCGCGTTTCTCTCTATTTTCAGTTCAGTGCCCTTGTGTGTAGCAGACAAGACTAGTCATCAGCTGTTTGAACCGAACTAAAGATCAAATGTAGGCCTATCTATAGATTCGTGCAAAGGTAACATTGCTGGAGATTTGAGATTCATGTTTTAAGTGAGACTTTGTCATTTCTTAGGAAAAGGATGCGTGTTAGGCCTATGTTTGGAAAATGAGCTCCTCGTATGTATGGGGATATCAAAAAGGCAGGGACTTCTGCCATTGAGAACGTTCCCTATAGGATCGATACGTGTCACCCCGACATCCTTCGGATTTAGTTTTGGTTCATTTAAGTCTATAAGCAGTTAAACCTATTAGTTTATTGAAATATGGAAAAGAACATTTTGCCTGGACCTGGCCTTGAACCCGAGACCTCTGGTTTTGCGTATACCAGCCCTCTTACCATCTGAGCTATCCAGCACTTTAGATGGTGGCCTTCCCAAATAATTAAATAATTGTTGCCGGCGTATAGGGGCGCCAGTCAGAAGCAATCAACCAGTAACGGTCGTATATACTATGTCTCTCTTTTACTCTTATATATTGTTTGAAAAATAATCGGTTTGGGTATAGTGTGGTGGTTCAGGTGGTAATAGGGTTGCAGTAAAAATGAAATGTACCGTTAGTATTACCGTACATTGTAATGGACCGAGACCTCGGGATGACACTAACGATTTGTGATGATCCTCTGCAACGTTGAATCACGCCATTCATATAGGAATGGTGGTCACCATTGTCCTTTGGAGTCAAACGGAGGAATTGTCGCTCGTCCTCAACCAGAAGGTCGCAGCAATCATTGGAAAGAACCTACACGCCGGCAAAAATATCGCATAATGCAGCAGCTGTGCATTGGAATCCCATTATAGATCGGAAAGGCCTCAATGAAAAAACAACCCACCGCTATTTCCCCTCTCCCCGCCACAAAAAACTCCTACGAGCAGTTTCCGTGTCTAAATGCATGGGCGCGGGTTAATTGGTAAGTACATAGTGGTTGTACCATAAGTTCCCACGCAGTTCACATGGGAGCGTTGGCGTCACAAGTTGTACAGTGACATCACACAAAAAAGAAACCTTGCGGCATAGTTCACCTTGGTTTGACCTTGAGGTATACATCTTAGCCTGCATAACACTCCCCCCAGAGGCCCGCACACACTTCCGGCAGTTACTGGATTACAAAGTGGGCGATTTCAATAAGCTAAACATTCCAGCTAGTGCCGATTTTTTCCCCTCATAATAGCATTACGTCTGTGTGGGGGAAATTACACTCCCTCGAGTGGCAGTACTCACACACCATATCATCTCCATTTTTATGGCGACCGGGGGGAAAATGTAATAGTCTTATATACTTAAGGTATCAAGTGAATTGGTTTAGTTGGGAAGTTCTCAATTCGAAAGAATGAATATTGATTGAAGTTCTTTCGGGGACGAACGGTTTGACTTTAAAGAAACATTTTTCACTCTATAAAGAAATTGGAATTCACGTTTCTGTCTAATAGGCTAGATATACTATACGTCAATGTTTTCATCATAATTATGTGGCAGTGGCTTTAGCTTTTATGTCAGCAGTATCTTTTAGACTTTCAGAAACGACTGTGTATTGCCATACATAATGTTACGTAATGTGTAAATTGTGGAGTTTATTTTTTGTTCTGCTGACACTTACGGTCTGATGAGTGCAACATCATTATGAGGAAATCGCTAGAAGATCCCATGGCTCGTGTTTCGCAAAGACGCGGTGACACACTGGTTTAATTATTGTAGCCCATCCCATGTTGGTAAAAACCTTCCCCGAATGTTGATTCAGATATCGACTGTATAAAATAAATGGGTAAAAAATCTATGTTAATACAAAAAAAAAATGTAGCAAACAGCTCACTGACTAAAATGACCTGCAATTCATGAATTTCAAAAGTTAGAGGGCCTGACGAGAATATATAATATCTTGAGAAGAACTTCTCAATCACCGTTAAGTCTTAACTAAAAAAAAATAACGTGGTCTAAATTTGGGCAAGGTTGGACCGGCATTGTTAACAAATATAATCGTTTGGAATTCTCCAGAAATAGCCGTTTTTCTTTCATTTGCTAGCTTTAGGACGGCAACTTAAGCAGCAAAAACTTACAAACTACTTGCTTACTAAAATGACGTTTAAACGGCCTCACATTTCGTCACTATCAAGGACCTTCTGAAAAAGTGGAATCAAGAATTCGATGAGAAAGGATAAATTTATTTCCCAAACCCTATGATTTTTTTTCAGACCTGATGCATTTTACTTTTCAGTTAAAAAGTACAATAGGCCTATATAGACCATGTCGGTTACCTCTCCACGGTTTTATTGGATGGATTATTTGATAATTTCTTTCCATTAAATGAAAAACATTTTGTATGATTTCAATAAGCTGAAACAGAAAAGTACACAATCCTGAAAACTCAGAAAAATGACTTTAATCTTAATTTGGACATAACCCTTTTTTCATAGGCGCCTACATGGCATAAAAACGTAATATTTTTCGACAGAATCTCAATTCCATTCCATTTGTTCGTTCATCAGCATTTCATCGTTAACGTCAATACTCTGTCATTCACCGTGATAATTTTGGTCTCACTGTCAATATGTTTTTGTCCTTCTGCCTTCGAAAAAGGTCCCACTACAAGTTCGGAACGTCAGAGCTATATACGGTGCTGCACATTCTAAGCCATTGCTATTATAAGCCCCATTTTGCCTACACGGTTGGAAATATGCTTGCAGAGTCATGATCCAAGGTCATGCTCTAAATTGAGGTGTTATGAATATTGAGGTCTTGCCCGTCGCGTGAGAATCTATCTCATCGCCTGATGTAGTGTGGATGCTACACGAGAACAGATTTCGACCCGAGATGCGCTAACACGTGCTCCGAAGCGCTTTTGAGCGTTGCAATCTGCGCATAAAAGGTAACACAAATACAGAGAAATGTTGCCATTTTGTCTACTCTGTCTGTACACAGTTTGGCCCCAAAATCAATTGCCAATTTCCAAGCACTTGGTTCGGTTTCATCAGAAATACGTTGACTTAAAGAAATATCAAATAATTGTCAACTTGTAATATTGATATACAAAAACGTTTACTGACTAAAATTACCAAAAATGCAAAATCTTAAAATTTAGTGGGTCTGACGTTTCGATCCTAGCAGGACCTTTCTCAAAGGCAGAGAACGGTCCTGCTAGGATCGAAACGTCAGGCCCACTACATTTTAAAACTTGTAATATTGTTCGTCAATAAGAGCAGGAGCTCTTATTGGTCGAACAGTTAAGCTTGTATTGACTGATAAAATTGCCCTTTGATATTTTGACCAACGTTGTCAAAATATTGGTAAAATAGTGTCCAATATCATACAGCCTTGAATAATTTCATATATTTATGTATGATGCAACTTGGGACTCGCCGCCATTGCCTACAGATTCGAATCCACTACTCTACCTCGACCAGCCAGATCGGTGGTCCAGTGGTTAAGACGTCTGCAATAGAAAGACGTGCACAGCGAGCTGTCTGTACTTTTTTCAGCTAGCAATCGGGCAAAGGCAACATGCAGTGCTATTACAAGGGTCAAACCTCATAGAATTGCACGTGTAATCTGAAGGCATCGTGAAGCTCATACAATGTGCTGCACGCGTTTCATGTTGGGCATCAAAATGTGCTCCTCGAACATCGCGTGGCGCCTTTAAGGAGCAGGAATCAAGTATAAGCTTCATGTCCTGACTTGTTTTAAAGACCGCCCTGTCCGCACTCACCCACGGGCAGCTGGCAAGAAAGAGCAATAAAAGGGCCAGGGAACGCAGGAAGATTTCACTTGAAGGACCGGTGGCGGTAATGAATTTAATTCGTTCGATTGGGCCCGAGAAATGTGCACGTAGCCCAGCTAATCAGGCGTTATGGGCTGTGTCCTCCGCGCGTGCACACACACACACACACACGACCGGGCAGTTTCACTGCCATGTTATAAATACGTATAAGGCTCTCCGTGGCGTTGAATGAGTTCCTCGCCCATAGACGTGTGCGCGCAGCAACGCCAATATTATAGATGGCACCAGTTCAAATGCTTAGTGCTCTGTTCGGTTCTACATGCGCGCTCGAAAAAATACTGAAGGCACACTATTTTTTTTTTTAGGCAGTGTCCGAAACTATTGTCTTCGCATCTCTGTGTATTTCCAATAAGGGGGAAGACCTAGACCTAGCTCTATAGACGCCTGTTTCGGACAAGGCCTAAGGTCCGAAACGGGCTTCCAGAGCTACTGCTAGGGCTATAATAATGTCTTCGCTTCTCTGTGTATTTCCAATAGGGGGAAGACCTAGACCTAGCTCTAGACGCCTGTTTCGGACACGGCCTAAGGTCCGAAAGGGGCTTCCAGAGCTACGGTACGGCTAGGGCTATTGTCTTCGCTTCTCTGTGTATTTGCAATATGGGGAAGACATAGATCTAGCTCTAGACGCCTGTTTAGGACACGGCCTAAGGTCCGAAACGGGCTTATATAGCTACGGCTAGGGCTATATTGTCTTCGCATCTCCGTGACTGTATTTCCAATAGGGGAAGACCTAGACCTAGCTCTAGACGCCTGTTTCGGACACGGCCTTATTCTCGATGCATGATCGGCAGGTCAAAGGAGCTTCTTCTCCAAACAACGCCCAAATTAACTACGTATAGACCTATACGTGGACGTGAAAGTGACTTGGAAAGTTATCACCGTGCTGGGCCATATTGTCTGCATTATCGGCTCCGATATGTCACTGATACAGATACGCCTCGACACGAATAGCCTTTTTGACACCACGCAATAATTGGGTTAAGTACCGCACCGACACGTTTCGAGATGCTTTTGTGTTTCTCCGTCGATGGGTTCCAATATCGCCCTCAACAATTGATGGCGCACCGTGAATCACACGAAAAAATAATGACGACGACGCCAGTCTCCAACGTACAAGAGTGCGCTGGAGTTCTACACGGTGTCTAACTTATAATGTTCACCGCCGCATGGTATAGCGTTTAAAGTTCACCGCTGTTGCATTATAGAACGACTCTTCTTACAGTGCCACCTCAAAGTCAACCACTCTTAATGACACATCCAAATGTTTCCATATGGTTGGTTGGGGGCCGTCTCAGATGTAATAATGCGCGCCGCAGTTAGTTGTGGCTATATACAGCCATTGGCTGTCCCCAGCGTCCCGACCCGCGGGGGCGATTCGGCGGTAATCATCGCGTCATCTTTCTTTCTTTTTTTCCCGCGAGGCCACGATTTCGTGTCCTCGACCAGAGGAAATGAAGAAAATGGCTCTGTCTTCGTCGTATGGGGCTTCCTAGACTCGATTGAACCTATAATACGAAATGCCCTTGCTGCACGTGTGGGTAAAGTACACAGGTAGGGCTTGCAGTTATTATTGGCGGTGAGGGACCGTACATGCCCGCTTATGAAGGCTACTGGACATTTTCACGACTAACCAAACCAATTGGGTTGGCAAGTATTATCCGACTTTCGTACAATAGACCGATTGCGCGACCAATGTTTATAAATGCCATCACTTGGTATTTTTGCATCTTATTTGGTGCAGAACAGGAGTGGAAATGAGCAAAGAAGACTATCATATTGTTCGCAGACTTCTTTGAACATTTTCCATCGCTGCTCTGTGCCAAATGAGATGAAAATAAATACCCACTATAAGCCACGTGATGGCATGTTAACAGTGGTTGCGCAATTGGTCTATTTGATTTGAGTTCATACTCAGAATGAAGTTGATTCTGATTTTCTGTTCATAAGAACTAGACACATTTTTTATTAAACACCTTTATTGTTTGACAACAATTTGAAAACTTAGAACTTATGACAGCTTTGCTTTATTCTAATGATGTCATTTCATTTCATTTCAATAAAGAAATGATTGTTTGTGGCCCCAACCTATAGGTTAG
The DNA here is from genome assembly GCA_949987565.1 of Luidia sarsii. NCBI lineage: Eukaryota > Metazoa > Echinodermata > Asteroidea > Paxillosida > Luidiidae > Luidia > Luidia sarsii. The sequence goes on along the minus strand of OX465108.1, from coordinate 19,602,316 downwards.
AATTCGCATGAAATTTTGAAATTTGTTGTTGACATTATTTTTTGAGTTGCAAGAGATTACAATATTCAACACTATTAAGATGTTGAAAACGAAAATGAGATGTCGAGATCCTATTGAGATGTTGAAACTATAATGAGATTTCAGCATGTCAATATGATTTTTAACATATTAAGATGTTGAAATCATATTATTGACATACTGAAATCATAATATTATTATTAAGATGTCGGGAAAGGTTTAGGCTATTTCTTATCAATTGATTATAGAATCGATACAAAACTGCTCCAAACTGCTTACTTAGTGTGCAAGCGCTGATGTGTGTCTAAGGCCGTTTACGAAATGAAGGCTTAGGCTCGGGCTCAGGCTTCGGTCACATTTATCTTACTCGTTATAATACCAAAGGCATCTAAGAACAAGCGTTTGCCCCCAGTTTCTCGGGAATACCCTGAACCTATCAAGCCGACAAACCTTCAAATTCGGAAACAAACCACAACCTGGATTTTCCAGGTTTTGTCAGACGGAGACGAAGCCTGAGCCCGAGCCTAAGCCTTCATTTCGTAAACGGCCCAAGAGTGTGTGCGAAGTATTTTTTTTTTTCAAAAGCACGAGGGGAGGGCTAAGAGTTCTGTCCTATCATGACCTTTTTTCAAAGACAGTAGGCTTAATTCGGAAATTTATTTCCGATCATAAAAAGTTACAGGCCATGACGTTTCGATGCAATAAAGCCTTCTCTTGAATGCCCCAAAATATGCCTTTGGGAAAGGTCCTGCTATTAGGGTCGAAAAGTTAGGCCCCAAACAATTTGGATTTATATAGGCCTATTCTGGGTCATGGTTTGCTCAGGTCTCATATTATTTCATTCTCTAATTGGACCGAGATGTGTCTTGAAACGGATGATAACATTTTGAGTAAAGATAGCTGACAATTTGGAAGGAATTCCCCCCTAAACCCCGGATAGCCAAGGATGGAGAGCGATTGTACATAGCCCCATTGAACCAATGCCCCAGGCCCAAATCCCGGTAGAGCCCAATTTTATTTTATTAACAGCTGCAGAACCAAAAGTATTCGGTGAAAAAAAAAATAGTTTGCCCAGTATTCGGTCAGAATCCAATATCCCGATCCCACTATGATCCCACTGCAATGGCTTATTTGCCAGTAAGGTTACAATGTTGATGCTTTGACCAACTTCGGTCGAAACGGTGGTGGTCCTGCAGTATATTGGCCAACACCATTTTGTGGTGAAAACAAAAGTGATTTGTAAAGTGATTTGGGGTGCACACGTGCTCGTAGAATAAGAGTAAGAGCAGCTAACGTCCTGAGCAAACATGCTTTATATAGGTGAGCAGAAGCAATCATCAGCTACTCAGGATTCAAAAGGTTTTGTGATAAAGTACTTATATACGAATTGAAACCGACTGTTGTTTTTAAAACTTTGCATTGGCAACTATCCAGTTCAATTGCGTAGAGGTTGGTTTCCGATAGATTGGTATGGTTGTACATTATTATACACGGCAATTAAGGAATGCTTCCGATCCTATCCCCCACAGCGACAGCTCAGCTTTTACCGAAATCACAAAGGATCTGTTCCTGCCCTTTATCAATGGGGCACTGTGCACACGAGATGTTATCTCGATTTGCTACAAGGTCCGTGTGTTAAAACATCGTATCAGCACAATGATTTCTCAAGTCTACGCACTTGGTGTGCAGGCGTGTACACGCATTGAATTGATGTAAAGACACGTAAAATCGAACGCGAACAAAATCATTATAGGCAGGCCTATATATTTATACATGTATACAGCCAAACCAAACCTTTATGAATTCATCAAATCCTGCATAGTGCATACTGCTTCAGATAAGTTCAGATCAAATCTTGCCAATAGTTGGCTCAAATTAATAATGTGTTATTTCACTAGCTAAGATTACAAACTACAAACTACTGCCCAGTGGTTCAAATTTCCCAGTGGTTCGAAATTTGTCAGATTCGAAATTTGTCTAATTCGAAATTTGTCAATTTCCACTAAAAAATGAAAATGTTTGTATTTCAGTCAACGGCGGGCAAGATTGAATCAATTTTATTGAAATTTTGATTTGGGAATATATCTCTCGAAGATGATTTACGTTGGGACTATTATTTCCGGGTGTTTCGAGATCAGCGATTTAACGGACAGTTTTATTAAACATTAATGATACACCAACTAGAAGCAAAAAAGGATCCCCAACAATTGTGAAACGATTAAAAAGGAACAACTATCTTTTGGTGGTTTGGTAAAGGAAGGACACTGTAACTAGGGTTGGTCAAAGTGAGCCCCGCCCCCTGAAAAAGTGGGCGGGGCGAGTCCTTCATTTTGTCTATAATAGAAGCATAATTTTGAAGCAAGCTTTCTTTTTTTTTTAATGATTTTTGTGTTCTTGCCTGACGTCATAAATTTTGGCTGCTGTTCTTTTTGTCACACAACGGCCCTTATTTTCACAACGGATCTTTCACTTTATCAGCGAACCCAGACGCGGATATTCGGCCAGCTGTTCTGGTTTGGTAATACCTTGGCGGAAGAAACGAGAAATTGAGAGAAATAAATATAAAAAAAACCTCCATAAAGTCCGCGGCGACCGGTACCACCACCACCACCACTGCTGACATGTGGCTTTGTACTCAGGGACACGACCCGGCCGTGCTCTGGACGCGCCGGGCCCCATGAGCCTAGCGGGTCGGCACCGCTGGCTCTGCGCGGGGATTGATCGATTAACGGCATGGCTGACTGGAACGCGCCAGGAGAAAAAAAAATTTAAAAATAAAATCAGGTCGTTTCAACCTCTCCGTGAGAACTGAACACCCCGCAATCCATGAGTCAGCGAACGAGGCGTTTACATTTTTTGGGGAAACCCACAGAAAATGAGAGAGAAATTTAACAAAATTACACATGCTGGATATTGATAAAACCAAACTTTTTTTTTGTAGTGTAACGGGATTGGTGTTGTTGTTTTTTCTCTCAAAGGTATGAATGAAGCAGAAAGGTTCTCTCATCAATAATGGAACTTACTTCATTACAGAGTCTGTTTTATTTTTATTTTTTATTTATTACAAGAGTCGGTTGCCTCCCTCATCGACTTGGGGTCTACTACTCTGTTGTGATTGGCCGGCGGTTAGTGCTTCGAACTCCCCCTCTCCCGCCCGCGTATATTTTTTTTTACACCGCAGCCATGGGTTTTTCGCTTTATTCGTGCAAATCCGCGCTTGAAAAGAGACCACACGCAGTGCTGCGTTACGAGATCAGTCAGTTGCGATTTCTTCAGCAGGGCCGGAATGTGACTGTCTGCTGTCGTAGTTGTAGTTTGACACAAACATGTAAGATGTATTGTTAATTGCAAATTTCTAGCTGCTGTTAACAATTATGTTCAGCTTCACTGGGTGATCTTGTAGCGCAGGGCTAGTCTCTTTTCAAGCGCGGATTTGCACGTATACCGAGCGAAAAACCCATGGCTGCGGTGTAAAAAAAAAATATACGCCTCCCGCCCAGCGCCGATGGAGAGACCAGGCGGCGGCGGCCAGACAGCCCGCCAGAGTCAACCCGGGGCCGCGACCGACCGCTCGCTGAAAGAAAAAAACCCACCGAGAAAGACAGAGAAACTCGCCCGGGCAGTTCAAGACCCCTAGTTTCATTGCGCGGGACTCTGTGACTGGCTCTTCCCCATTCTCAGGGGGCCAATGCCTACAATTCTAGGTCATAATGTTGAGGAGTTCAGCGTACTGCATGTATCGCAAACTGAACCAGGATTAAGTGGGATTGAAAGGTAGGTCTGTCCGCTCAATCTTCCAGTAGAAAAACCACCAAAGATTCCCAACTTCTTCCCATAAAGCCAACACAATCGATCTGCGTCTCCCCACTCCCCTCTTTCCCACGGGGCTGAGAAACCGAACGAAAACTCGGCTGGGAGTTTGCGATCCGTCCACGGCATGTCAGGCGGTCCTAGCGCCGTCCTGCCCCGCCGTGTGAAGCGCCCTCCACTCGGTCAGGCGCCGCCGACGCGGCCCGCTCGGTCGGCACGGAGTATAACAAAGCAATCGAGGTACCCCCTATTTTTTCACCCACAAAGACCGAACTCTACCACACCAGGCTGCGATATAAAAAGTGAGCGAAGGCTGCCCTACTCCACTCAAACAAGCATTTCGCCCCCTTCCAACTCCGACAAGGCATAGGCTCGTGCTTGAGGGGGGAGGGGATCGGTGATGGTTGATGAGAGTGGGTGTGGTTTGACATCGGGAAAGATGACATCAGGGAAAGCCCGCAGGGGAGACAGGAGCGGATGGCAACGCAGTAGTCATCCCACGATGTTAGGAAATCCGCAGAACCGACAAGGGACCATAATTATTCTCGATAGCCACGATATTTTGAGGGTCACGTCTCTATACTCTCAAAGGACCTCTCTCAAAATCAGAGTCCTGTACTCTCTGCCTTTGAGAAAGGCCAAACCATGTAAAAATGTGTTGGTCAATAATCTAAGTTTGAAATTGAACTCAAACCGAGACGCTCTGTTCCTCTGAAACATAAAATCCCCGACGAAACGGATCGCTACTTTGTGAAATTCGGAGACTGAATTTTGGTTGTTCCCGTAAACGATCCAAATCAACTATTAGTTTGAATTGAAGAATATTGTTATTACCAAGACGTCCCAGGTCCTCAAAATTGGTACTTTTTTATTCTTGTAATGTAGAAAAATGTTTAACCTTTGCCTAAGAACTTCTCTTTCCACGGATCCAGTGGATGGCAGTTCCGATAATTTTAAAAGAGTGGTTTGATTAGAATCAGCTGAAACCAAATGGGGCACTGTAGCATAATAAGCAAACGGCGATTTGAAAAAAAAAATACTCTGCAGTAATATTGTGAGTTCACAAGTGTGACTATGGCCGTTCACGAAATGAAGGCTTAGGCTCGGGCTTATGCAATTTGCTCACATTTCTCTGACCACTTTGCCTTTGAGAAGGGTCCTGCTATAGGATCGAAACGTCAGGCCCTCTAACTTTTGTGATTCATGTAAATTGCAGGTCCTACTCCAGTGAGCAGTTTGCAACAGTTTTTTTTGTTGTATTAACTTCATTTCTCTTACCCGTTAGGAGGTCACAGGCATCTATAGAAACAAGAGCTTGGCCCCCAGTTTCTTGGTGAATACTCTATACTTACAAAGCTAACAAACAGGACCTTCAAATCCGGCGATAATCCACAATCTGGATGTTCAGGTTTTGTCAGATTGAGACGAAGCCTGAGCCTGAGCCATGGATTCGTGTATAAAGGGCCAGTATTTCGACCGGGTGGATACAAAATCCCATGCATCCCTTGGTGCACGAACATCCCTCTGTCCACTCACTCTCTGCCAACCATCCTATCTTCTCTCTCTCCTCTCCTCTCCTCTCCCATTATCTGCTTCTGTCCATGTCGTTTCTGTCAAAAAAATGGCAGGGTTTCTTCCAAGGGCTCGAAACGTCAGGCTGTCTGACTGCCCACGGACTGTACATATACCCATTCACAGGACTGATTGATTTTTTTTAAGGGAGTGTAATGGTAATCAAACCTCGAGGAGATTTCTCGTCGGCGTTAGGTCCAAAATGTGGGCCCCCCGTCCCGTGACTCAGAAATGTCATCAGACAAACCAGAACGCTTCGACTCATCCACTAGGAGAGGTTGGGGTGGGGGGCTAATGTTCTCTCCCACGAAAATACATCATTCCACTTCTCTTAAAATAGCCACGAGAAACCCTGCATTTCGGGAACATTAATTTTCAAGTGTACGGACCTGGCTAGAGTGCGGACAGATGAGGGAAGGGAGGCCGACGTGGCGGGCTGCCGCGCGCGGTTATCCATCAGGAGAGGAGTGTGTCCGCAGTGCGTCACCCTAGAATGCAGGGGCAATCATACGGAGACCCAACTTTTGGGCGAAATTGCGGCGCCAATTTGAAATAATTGCACGCTGCGTATGATCTGAGGAAGGGGCGGTCGCTTGACAGTCACCGGTCGCGTGGTAGGTTGCGTCATTATTACAGCCGCCATTAGTATAGTCGGGGCAGGGCACCAGACTATCATACTGGAAGTGGGCACTATAATGTAATGTTAACTTATACCTATATGTGACCCGGCACAACAACATGAGGAATATCCCACCCAAACACTTTTTGAGTAAACAACGCCTGAAGTTAAAGTATCTTCACAATTCGATAACAAATCAATTTGCTTTTTTTTATTTTCGGAAATTTTAAGTATTAGAGGATATTATATTTTGATATCATTTGAAAGCTTATGGTATACTCTTTCACATCATTAGAAAACCTGAAAATCTCAAAAGTGGAGTTATTCCTCATTATGCTGTGCCGGGTCACATATAATACAGAGTGCGTATGGGGCCCTAACGCGGTGACTCTGCCAGTATGAAACTGTCGACCAATGAACGCAGGGGGCTGGTGGGCTGAGAGCAACGCCCTTACGAGTGACCCGGTGACGTGGAGGCTTGTGATTGGCTCGCCACTGCCGGATATGGGTCACTGATTCCTGCAAAAGACGACCTGGATATATAGGCACACATCTATGGTGGTCACCATCGTCAATATTCGGCAACTCGCTTACACAGAGACAAACGGATGACTCGTATGCATATAGGCTACATGGAGGTTCACTGTCAGTGATCAACCTCTCTTGCCATATTACTAAGAGGGACGCACGGAGTCCAAATGTCCTGATTTCCATTCCTGGAGGAGCTATTTTCAGACCTCAGAGGTTGAACACCTTTTTGGAGATATATTATAACAGGACCGACATATGACGCTCAACCACCGTCGTTGAGCTATGCTGGTACCCGTAAATTGTGTGGGAACTATACATCAAGGACGTGTTTTGTAAACCAGGGTAGGTTAGGTTCAGGGCGTTACGGTTAGGGTTGCGGTTACGGTTAGAGTTAGAGTTCGGGTTGGGTTAGCGTTAGTGATAGGGTTAGGAATAGGATTAGGGTTAGGTTTAGGATTAGGGTTGTTAGGGTTAGGATTAAGATTAGGATTAGGGTTACGGTTGTTTCGTGCTTGTGCCTGTAACTACCTGAGAAATGAATGAATGCATGAATGAATGAATGGGGAGGGGAGGCCTCAGCAAAACCTGGCTTTGCATATGCGCACTTATAGCTTAGCCACGGTGGTTAGGTGTCATAGTACGTCGTGACACATATTATATGCCTCCTTTTTTTCTATACCAGCGTGGGTCCCACTCCACCATGCAGAAGAGGGCGCTGTGACGGAGCTCGTGTGCCCTTTGGCTTTGGACTCTGTGTTGGCCAATGGAGCTGCCCGGGGCGGCCTTCCGTCGCGACCGGGCGAGACACGACCTCCCAGGAGACCCCTGCACCCGCTTCCTTGCACGCGTCCATCCCGTGATTTTGGCGGGAAAGCCCGCCGCAATCAGGCGGCCACGAGGCCACACTTTGTCCTTTCAATGCACCAACTTTCCTTTCATTCGTTATCAGACAAATCAGTGATATTTACAGGATGCTCACGACCAAGTCACTGCTATATGCGACGGCTTGCAATCGTCCAACATAAAAAGTAAACATTAAAAAAAAAAAGTCACGTATAGGTTTGGGGGTATTGTATCCATGGCAACCCTGTCCCTGTCAAGGACGGACGCTGAGTCTTGAGTCGCGCTTGCGCACACAAGCGCGGTCTCTCTCGCTCTCTGTCTCTCTTTACCTCTCCCCATCTCCCCCCTCTCTCTCTATCTCTCTCTCAGCGTTGAGAAAGGTCCTGCAAGGATCGAAATATTTACAAATATTTTACATAAATGTGACCCGGCACAGCCTAATGAGGAATAACCTCACTTTTGAGATTTTGAGATTTTCTAATGATGTGAAAGAGTATACCATTAGCTTTCAAACGATAAAAAAATTATTTCCGTGTGAACTTTGTTGTAAATAGTACAAGTACACAAAGTACACAAACACTCCCCCAAAATCCTCGTTTTTTCAACATTTAGAGACGGATTTCGGAAAAATCCTTTGGACATAATATCCTCCAATACATTAACTTTCCGAAAATACTAAAAAACAAAAATTGATTTTTTTTCCCCATCGAATTGAGAAGATAGGCCTACTTTGACTTCAGGCGTTGTTTACTCGAAAAGTGTTTTGGTGGGATATTCCTCATGTCGCTGTGCCGGGTCACAAATGGCCATGTGGAAAAGGGGTCCCATAGGCCGATCAATGCACGGTACACTGTTGCTCAATCATCATAATACAGACACGATCGCACTTCATACTATGCGTAGGCTCTGCAGACTGCCCTCGGTGCTTGACATAAAGTTTCTGTTAAATCGCGCCATGAACGGTTCTGCCATTGAGAGACTTCAATCCCGCCCTCAATCCTCAGCGATACTGAATTGTCACGAACTTATCGTCTGCTTTCAAAAGGCTCCCTGCACGTGAAGCGGAGTGTAAAAACGAACCGAACTGAACACATGTTTACCGGTTGAGTTCGAATCTGGAGCGAGAAAACTATTCGAGAGAAACAAACCCCCGGCTAACGCAGTGGCTGTTGTTACGGCAGTCGTCCGCGGTTCCCTGACTTCACAGTATTTGTCAGGATGTTTAGGTCTCGGAACCAGACTATCAGCTAATAGACTGGTTCAACCAGCCTGCGATGCTGACGAAATACAATCAAGTCAGGGAACCACACGGACGACTGCCGTAACAACAGCCACAGCGCCCAGCTAAACATACCTACGGGTGGCGCGTTCATATAACTGTGTGAATCACTAAGGCCACCCGAATCCGTTTATGGCCCTTTTCCAAAACCCGGCTTAGGCTTCGGCTCCGGCTTCGTCTCTTTTATCCAAACGCTGAAAGTCGATCGCTTCGGATTTGGTTTCTTCAAAATGCAGTGTAACATTAAAAAAAACCGAAGCCAAATGTCTCCCGTTTTCATGCCTTGCATTTTAAAATTGACGAAAGAAAGAAAGACAAAGCCTGAGCCGGAGCCGAAGCCGGGTTTTGGAAAAGATCCTATAATAATAATTATATTCTCAGGGCTATTAGTATTATCTGCTTCCGCCCAGACCAATAAGGCAAAAAGGCTGGCTCGACCGTGGCACAGAGAGAGAGAGAGAGAGAGAGAGAGAGAGAGAGAGAGAGAGAGAGAGAGAGAGAGAGAGAGAGAGAGAGAGAGAGAGAGGGGGAGAGAGAGAAAGGGTGGACTGTGGAGAGAGAAAAACAGAGAGGGAGAGAGGGGAGAGAGGGAGAGGGGGAAGAGTGAGATAGAGAGGGGAGGGGAGAGAGAAAGGGTGGACTGTCGAGAGAGAAACAGAGGGGGAGAGAGGGAGAGGGGAAGAGTGACAGAGAGGGAGGGGAGAGAGGGTGGAGAGAGAAAGAGAGAGGGGAGAGAGTGAGGGAGAGGGGGGTGGGAAAGAGAAAGAGACGGAGAGAGAGACTAGAGAGAGCGAGAGAGAAAGAGAAGAGAGAGAGGGAGATAAAGGGAGAGAGAGAAAAGAGAGAGAACTGAGAAAGAGAGAGAGAAGGAGAAATAGCAAGAGAGAGAGAGTTAGAGAAAGAGAGAGATAAATAGAGAAAGAAAGCAAGAGAGAAAGAAAGAGACAGAGACAGAGACAGAGAGAAAGAGAGAGATAGAGAGAGAACAAGAGATAGAGACAGGCGGGCCCAGCTCATACCTGTATTGGGTGTGGGTATAGGCCCTCTGGTTTGGGGGATTTCAGAGATATTCCTATTAGATCTACCTTGAAGGTGACATCGTATTTCACGCACACAGGGTTGCTGTATGAACGGCCAGTGTATGGTATGTTCGTGCATGTACTGGGTGGACTGGGGGTGAGGTACTAGGTGGGAGTGCATGGTGGTTGGGGTGAGAGAAAACTGGGCACATTCCTACATGTACTCACCGTGGCATGCAATCAATGAATGGTTGAGTACCACCATGCTACCCCGCAGCGTTGAACTATTGCGTACATATATCACTTTTATAGCTTATCAACTTACTTCCTCTTGGGTTACGATCCCATTTCTTTGTCCCTTTCCCCTATATACCTTCAAATGTCGATGTTCAGCCATCGGGCCTATAAACTTTAAATACTCCTCGAAATACTGGAAATATCCAAAGCATCAACATCAAATTGAAGGAAACGAATCGGCGTAAAAGTGATTGTGAATATTTTTTTAAGATTCCCAAAGGACCGGTGTCAATTTTTTAGCAATGCCCCACAAAACCACATCGTTGTCACGGCTTCACAAAAGCTCTGAAAATCAGTCTAAAATCAACATAATTTTGGTGAACACACGGGTCGGCCATTTCTCATCCAGGTACATATATAGATGGAAAGCCGCTGCTGTGCTGTGGTCGTTCCTGTTCATTCCCGTCTTCCTAAATTATGCAGACGAATTCAATTGATCATTTCAGACATTTTCCCCGGTCGTATAACTCGACAGTATACAGCCTGTGCCCGGCAACATTATACAATGGCTGGCCCCGGCACACAGGGACAAAAAAGGTGCAATGGTGTATACGAGCCAGCAATCAGTTACTAAATTGGACGCAATAGTTGTATACAAGGCAACAATCAGTTACTGAATTGGACGCAATAGTTGTATACAAGCCAGCAATCAGTTATACTATGTTAATTTGTAAAAAATGGACGCAATAGTTGGCCAACACCAGAGAGACTGAGCCGAGAGAGTGTAATGTATTCGCGTGGTAGACCGTCGTTTCAAATGGGCGCTGACAGTTATCGTGGCCTGCCATCTGTTGAACGTTAAAGATGGCGGATCGAGCCAGTATTAAAAGCTGAGCGTGATGGCCATGCGATCCAAGGCCAATCCCGTGCGTGCAATGCCAGGCACAAGATATCATCCCAGCAAGCAATGCACTGGCCATCGACGGTATTATACATGTATAATTATGCTAACATTTAATAGGCCTGATCGAAACGTCAGGCCCACTAATCTTTAAGATTTGCATTTTGATAATTTTAGTCAGTAAGCAGTTTGCAACATTTTTGTATAGCACTTTATGTATAATTATGCTTCATAAGCCCACGCACTATTGTTCAACAATCGGCGATATTTCACCAACAATTTGATCAACGTTGGTCGACTGACATCAGCTATAATATAGTTACTTTATTTGGTGAATAAAAGCCTAACCTATAGGACTACTCGTTTAGAAAAGTCAGTTTTCACTCTTTTCTGTAAAAAAAAAGGGTATAATAATTATACATCCGAGGAGAATTGCTGGTGTTTTTATGAATTTGTCAGAATAATTATTTGATTTGTTCTAGATAACATAATATTGATCTGATTAGTAAATTGAAAAGCCATGAAAAAGGGGAAGACTATGTTACGAACGTACGTTCGTACAGGCATACTGTACGTTCGTACAGGCATAGCTCCTGCCACAACAACCCTGCTGAAAAAACGCCTCCACTTAGTTGGCCATGTACTACGGAGAGCAGAGGTGCCTCTCCCTGTCTTCCTGAACCCACTCAACCAACCAGTAGAACCCTTTCGGCAGGGTGGAAGCCTGCGCTGCACCTACATATCACAGATCACAGACGACCTCAACGCCATCGGCCTTCAACACGACCAGGCGGTTCGTGCAGCCCAGGATAGGGCTGGATGGCAAAAGAGAATTTCTAACATTGCAAAAACCCGTGGTCACAACGTCTCGAACCAAGTTCGGCCCGAGTAACTTCAATAATATATATATTTTTTTAAATTACGCTCGAATTTTACTCCCACATAATAAAGTATATAGGCCTATTCGTTTTGGGGGACTATGCCTAGTCCAGAAAAACAAGTCAGTATATAGGCCTAAAATCGGCCTAACGACACAGGATAAAATCAGTAACTTAATATGATATTAGACTTATGAATGATGGAACATCTGTATCATACCTACAGTTTGTTTTGTTGATAGGTGCATAATATTATAATTACGATCATCACGGCATGTTTCGAGTTGTATATATCCATTAATTCCAGCTTTTAGAGTTATGCAAAGCTGTTGCAAAGCGCTTAAATGACATACATTTTTCAAAGATTTGAGGGATGGATTTGGGCAACACGTCCTGCCTGATGGGGAAAAGCATACGTGTACGTATAAATAGAAGTATCCGATTGTAACTCGACGATTCAAAACACTGAATGTCTTTTTCCTCAATACTAATATTCATGTTCTCACTTCTTTCAACGAAAGCACAACGTACGTCTCAGAAAGGCTTTCCTTTTCCTTGTAGTCATTAATGGAAATTATCATAAAGTTTCATTCAGATAGCCCGAGATTGGCTGAAACGCAAAGCGCTCTGAACATTGCCAGGGAAAGTAAAACATTTCTTTTCACACTGCAATCTTCTCCGAGAAGTCCATTTTCCCTGGAAAGAGGGAATCAGGCCCATGCCATTCTCCAGGAAAATTGCGAATAATAATTATGTAGTGCACAATCCAGACCGTTTGCGAGTAAAAGTTGGTGTGAAAAGACCATCAATGCACGATGATGATCATCGCCCGAAACGGATGCATTTCCCCCAGAAATATTAGATCCTGAACTGCACAATCTATCGGATCAGTGAATGGGCCGAATTGTCCACGAGTGCATTGCTCGGCGTTACATCCGGCTACACCGTATGTAGGCGCTACGCAACTATTTTGTCAGCTGTTGCAAGTCTGCTAACGCAACAGCTTCTATCGAAACAACGGATTTGGACAAGACAAATTCAGAGAAGAAAAAAAAAAATGACTGTATACCTGACTTCTGTCCGGGTCGGCCTTGTTTCCACATTTTCGCTTTCCAAGGTAAACAGAGGTCGCAGTTGTGACCTTGCTGCATCTGGTGCCCTCCCAGCGTCACTGAGAGCTTAGGTAAAGCAGAACCACAGGCAACAGCGGTTGGGGGGGGATGCCGTCTAAATATGGACCGAGTCGACGGAGGGTGACAAACTTCAGTTGGAACCGAACAGTTTAACAGAGAGCGAGGTGAAAAGAGAGAGGGTGGTGATAGAGAGTGGGGGATGTGTGGAGAGGGAGAGGGAGAGAGGCGGGGGGAGGGGACAGAGAGGGTGGAGAGCTAGAGAGAAAGAGAGATAGAGGTGAGGGAAGAGAGGGTGGAGAGAGAAAGGGAGAGAGGGGGAGAGAGTGAGGGAGAGGGGGAGGGTGGGAGAGAGAGAGGGGGAGGTGTAGAGAGGGAGAGAGGGGGGAGAGAGAGAGGGGTGGACTGTGGAGAGAGAGAAAGAGAGAGGGAGAGAGGGGGCAGAAAGGGAGAGGGGGAAGAGTGAGAGAGAGGGGAGGGGAGAGAGGGTGGAGAGAGAAAGAGACAGGGGAGAGAGTGAGGAAGAGGGGAGGGTGGGAGAGATCGAGAGAAAGAGACGGAGAGAGAGAGAAAGAGAGGGAGAGAGAGAGAAGGGGAGGGGGCGGACAGAGGGTGGAGAGAGAAAGTTCGAGAGAGGGGGAGAGGTGGAGAGAGAGGTGGTAGGAGAGAGGGTGGGTGAGGGATTGGGAGAGAGTGGTGATGGGGAGTGAGTTAGGTGTACAGAAACAGAGAGAGGGGATGGGGAAAAGAGGGGTCGATGGAGAGAGAGGTGGAGAGAGAGGGGAACATAGGGGGAGGGAGAGAGGGGAGGGAGAGAGGTGGAGAGAGAGAGAGAGAGAGAGAGAGAGAGAGAGAGAGAGAGAGAGGGAGAGGGAGGGAGAGAGAGAGAGATAAAGAGAGAGGGGGAGGGAGAGAGGGAGAAAGAAAGGGGAGAGGACTCGCCGGGAGGGGGTGGTTTACGAGAAGTGCTCACCCCAAATTTGACATTATCTGAAACAGTGAGTATAGCGTCCTAGTGACTGCAATTCGTTGTCACCCACAGTGGGGGAGAGGTAAAGTCACTCTGGTATAATCCCTCCCAAGACCACCAGCGCCACCCGAATCGAAAATAAATTGTAAGAAATAAGGAAACCTGGCGCTGAATGCGTGAATCGGCCGTTTGTCCGATCGAGTCCCTGCAAGGGGCCAGCGGTCCTGCTGCTATAGACGCCATTAACGGGTCATAAAAAAGTTCATACGCGACTCGAGAAGAATGAAACGACGGTTGTTTTTTTGGGGGGGGGGGTGGGGGGAGGGGGTGGGGGTTAAGGGGGCGTTAGGAAGGGTATTTCAGGAGCTCACTTGCATCACACCAAGTCTGGCCTTTACAATGAGTGCATTTGGGTTAAATGGCCCGGATTAGATAGTGCCGTTACAGGCGTGCAGGAGTGCGAAGCTTATACTAGTCGTTCGTGCAGTGTGCGTAGGTCCTATCTGGCGTGTACATTCAGCACAGCCTGCCGAGTATTGGGCCAGGCGCGGGTTCAGTGTTGGCGCGTCGATGTGCGCGGTAGTATGGCCCGCGTTGCGGCGTCACGCCGGGTACTATACGGCGGATCGGAGCGCGCAAGCCCCCCGTCCGTCCGTCCGCGCTGACCTGAAAACAGATTAGCACAGCTGCTTCACTGACGGTCGCCGGAGTCGCCAGCCATTTTTTTTGTTTTTATGGTTTACCCGGCTATTGCTTCCTGGGTACCGAGCACACTCACGGGGACACGCAATCATGTCTCCCCGTGGCTATAGCCGTCGTTCCCACTGCTGGCCCGGCCAACCCACAGTCCTCATCCTGGGTCTACTGACATCGGCCACGTCCAATGATTACGGTCATTTCGCCTTGATCACATAAAACATACGATCGGAATATGTCTTTTGAAATGAAAGCGATACACCCACATTTTCTGCTGGTTTTTTTCTGGACCGGGATACAATCACCATAAGACTTTATTGACCGTCTGTTCCAAGCGAGACGCGATAGTCTCGCTTGGGACTTTTGGGGGGGCTTTTTTTTTTATTCCTGAAAGAGCAGAGGCAAGTCGAGTTTGGGTGAGTGCTTTACCGCTTCAAAATAGTGAGGTATTGGTAGGCTATTAGATCATAGGCTGACCAGTATGCGACCTCGGTTTTATGGATGGAAATCTCCTGACAAGAATCTTGCCTCAACCCTGCCCTGCAATTACCATACCCTATACATACCCAACCACATTTTGCCCTAGTAGTATGATACCGTACCTACATAATACCTATCCAAACCATACTCTACCCAATTAGCCTTACCCTATACGCTAATCGTATAGGCCTCCTCTTACCTCCTCTAACCACCTACCTAAACCTTATATACCCTACCCTAATCATACCCTACTCTAACCATACCATTCCATTGCCATACCCTACCTAAACCTTACCCTACCCTAATAATACCCTACTCTAACCATACCATTTCCTTGCCATGCCCTACCTAAACCTTACCCCATATCCTACTCTAACCATACCATTCCCTTGCCATACCCTACCTAAACCGTACCCTACCCTAATCGTATAGGCCTTCCCCATACCCTCCTCTAACCACCAACCTAAACCTTACCCTACCCTTTTCCCTACCCATACCCTTACCATACCATACTCTTCCAATATGCCAAACCCTGTCCAAACCACGAGCTCAATATCACGGAGCTCTGCAATCATGCAATGACCTAGCTTTGCACTTTGTCTGTCCCTGTCCCAACACTGGATAGTCGTCGACTCATTTTGCGAAGGAGACTGGAGAACCCAGACGAGTATCAAATGAAACAAAAGAAGTGATTTCCCATTAATGAAGGGAACATTACTCACAGGAGAGTATCAGCGTCTCATTTTCGTCAACTGATGCCTAAATAATGGATCAGTGAAAGGCAAGACGAAGTCGGCAACAAACATTCCTATAAACGCACAGTGTTAAACATTTAAAAAATAAAATTACCCACATTTTAGACCAACGTGGGTCACAGTAACTTCTGGCAACATTGTTTGAGATTGTTTGATCAATACCATCTATTTTATACACAAACCTCAAACCGTTCTGATAACAACAGACCAAATGATGGTGAAACTATATCGAACTTTTTCTTAGTGTACTTCTAAAAAGTTAGAGGGCCTGGCGTTTCGATCCTAGCAGGACCTTTGAGAAAGTTCAGGCCCTCTAACTTTTGAGATTTATGTTTTGCAGGTCATTTTAGTCAGTGAGCAGTTTTCAACATTTTTTTTTGGTAATTTACTTCAATGTACATGTATATACTTGATTGATGACCAGGCAAAGAAACTTTGTTCAGATTGGGTTTGAACCCAGGCGTCTGGTTCAATGTACTGGTTCTCTCAAAGCCGATGTAACTCCAATATTAATCTACTTAAACCAGACTAAGAGTTGGGCTAAAATATTTGGCCTGCACGGTTGGTTCTTTTTAGCTAATGGTTTTACAGTGAGGGAGCAGGGGATGATGCCATTATCTGCACTGCCTTAAAAAAAAACATTTTCAAAGGTTCCCAGCCAGTTTTTCCTTTATTTGTCTGACTTAAAGGCCCAATACAACATTGGGAAGATCGGAAGACATCGATGTGCACAGATTTCTTTCTAATTTACAAAGTTTGTGATTGGTCATGATAAAATCCTCATGTAGAAATCTTACGGTCTGGGGTGCTGTACTTCCTTAGAAATCTTAACTCAAACATCGACAAATAGTTTATTACCCGGAAGTCATAAACTATTTCTTAAACTACAGAATGGTGCAAGAACCGTGACGGTTTTTTTGTGTACCCTTTTCTTCTTTCTCAGATCACCATTTGAGCTAAAACCTTCACAGGATTGCTTTTTTGCTGCTGTAGATAGCCAGGTTAACAACAATTGGTGGTTTGCATCCGAATGACAATGGGATATACTGCAGTTACCCCGACATCGGCAAAGACTATAACAGTTGATTATTGTGGAAGGCCGCCATCTAAGGGTTGGATAGCTCAGATGGTAAGAGCGCTGGTACACCAAACCAGAGGCCCCGGGGTTCAGGTCCCGGTCAAAGTTTTTTTCTTTGCCATTTTTGTTCTCAAAAATTGAAAACAGAGAGAGAGGGGAGAGCGGGGAGACAATGAGCGATGGGGAGTGGGAGAGAGACAGAGCGAGAGAGAGAGAGCGAGACAGACAGACACGGAGAGAGAGAGAGAGATACAGAGAGAGAGGGAGAGAGAGAGAGACAGAGAGAGGGAGAGAGAGAGAGATTGGGGAAGAGAGAGAGTGATTGGGGGAGAGAGGGGAGGGAGAGAGAGAGGGGAGGGAGAAAGAGGGGGGGGGGGTGAGTGAGAGAGAGAGAGAGTGATGGGGAGAGAGAGGGGGAGGGCGAGAGAGGGGTGAGTGAGAGGGAGAGAGAGATTGGGGAGAGAGGGGAGGGGAGAGTGGGGACAGAGAGAAAGAGAGAGGGGGAGAGAAAGAGAGAGGGGGAGGGGAGAGGAGAGAGGGGCAGAGAGACAGAGGGGAAGAGAGAGAGAGAGAGAAAGAGAGAGGGAGAGAGAGGGGAAGAGAGAGAGAGAGAGAGAGGGAGAGAGAGAGGGGAAGAGAGAGAGAGAGAGGGAGAGAGAGGGGAAGAGAGAGAGAGAGAGGGTGGGGGGGGGGAGAGATGGAAAGAGAGAGGAGGAACTCTCTCCCACTCTCCATTATAGAAAGAAAAGAAGAATGGGTTAAAACTGGGACAGGTTACCGTACCGGGTTACCACGGTTACAAACCACAGTGACCTACGTCGGCCGGCGTAGCCAGCACATCATCACTGATCGTAAAAAAAGAAAAGAAGGGGGGGGGGTGGCATGGTGTTCTATCATGATTAGGCCACCCTGGTTGTACCCTTACCGCCTTGCCCTTGGCGTGACGCCAGCAGAAGTCGACGGCCATTATGCATCGTGCCTCGGCGCACAAAAGGTCACACAGTCGCGTCATAATTCATTTCAGACGACATGGATCCGCTTGACTGCTTCTGGGAGCGCCTATCCATAGTCGTAAAAAAGTACCGCTTCAAAGAGATGAATGCAAATCCATTTTTTGTTTGGGTGGTGGTGGTGGAGGTGGTGGTGGGGCGGGGGCGGGTCGGTGGGGGTTATACCGTGGTTAGTCGTACACCACCTGCTTTAGGGGAGTTGAATGGGTTATTCGAGGGGAAAGGTCATCGCTGACATTATGGGCCATTAAGTCGAGCTGTCTGCAGTAAGGCTCCTTCCTGTCCTTTTTCTTTCAGCAACAAGCTTAGAACGTCATCGGATGAAAAGGCATCCAGTTGAATGGAGTGGATCAACGCCACCGGTCTCACCCGTTTCCCTCCTGCAGTGTTACTATCAGCGCCAAGCGTGTTGGGTCCCAATTTTCCCACGTGTGATCTCCATCTCTCTCTCTCTCTCTCTCTCTCTCTCTCTCTCTCTCTCTCTCTCTCTCTCTCCCCCTCTTGCTCAGAGTCAAGCTGTGGCTCGCTGAGCAAGGAGAACTTTTTTTTCTAAATTTGTCAAACTGTTTATTCATTGACTTGCATCAGTCCTTACACTGTCAACCTTTTTTGGCACGTCACACGATGTTTTTCGCGGATGTAAACAACCGTTCGGAAATAATTATTGGCAATCATCTTGAGATCTTGGATTCTTAGAATGTCAGCAAGAGTTTGAGAAAGAAGTGTAACATAAAATAGGCCCCTGAAATACTTCTGAGGACCGTAAAATGCAGATCGACTGAGCGATGGTTAGTATACAGTTGTAACGTTGCCTGCATGGCGAAACACCTGTCACAGCGCAACGCGCCATAGGCCGTGCTATTCAACAGTTTGACAGAGAGTAACTTGAGCATTCGCGTTTGCTCATTTACGTAAACCCTTCTAAAATCGAATTGAAATCGTTTCAGAAGCTGAAATTTTGGAACGAGAGGAGAATGACATATTCCTCCTCATTCTCCTCATCGGAGAGTGAAAATTCGACTGTGAACATACCTCAAGTGGCTTGAAAACATCCCTAAGGGTCCCATGTACCCCAGGCAGTGTTTTGGTCGCGGAGATGATGACTTCAAGACCGGTTTGGTTAAAATACGAAAACATTTTTTTCGAGAGGAAAACAACCTGTAATCTTACAAGTAGCACATGGATCACATAGAATAAGTATTCCTCTTTGGAATAAAAAAAGAATTACAGTCATAGACCAATTCTTCTAGGAAATATGGCTAATTTCCATAGCACAAAAAAAGGCTCAAAAGTTTGTCAAAAGTTTGTCAAACTGTGGCTCGCCAACCATATTTTCCTCGATAACTCTTTTGATTCTATTCCCCTGGAGCATGTAAGATTTACACAAACTCAAAATTAGCAATAATATCGTCTGTGTGAAAACCATATTTCTAGCCCTTTTCCTGATTTTTTTACGAGCTAAAAACATCCCGAAATTTGTCAAACTGTGGTGAGCATTGGATTTTCAGATGTAAATTTTGGCGACTTGTGTCATATTTCGGAAACTTTTTTGCGGTGAATGTACTCATTGTCGACTGCGCTACAATATTCTGTAAAAAAATTGTGATAATTCCTAGTGGAACATAGTGAGGGAGAAAGTGAGTTTTCAAGACGTTTCTGCTCAATTTCCTTATTTGACCACGAGAGGGCGCTTCATTTTGTCAAACTGTGGCTAGAGAATGCCCACCTCTTCCAATCACTATTTCATCGAGGATAAGTCGCCTTAAGAGCATTCATTTTCAAGATGAAGTCTTTCCTATGTTAGCATTCAATGATCTGAGTTTAAAAATTATATTTACAGGGTCAATTTAATCACCTTGTTACAGTTTTCAGGCGGTTCATTATAAAACACCTATCATCTACACGGTAGGCTTATGTACATGTACATGTGTACATAACACATGTACATGTACATGTACTATACGTATAGTCTGTATACAATGTACTGGGCCTATGTAGGCCGTCGGCTGATCAGCAACATCGTTCGATCACTTCTGACTTTAATTTTTAAGGCAACCTGATGGTTTGGAAGATAGACAGATTTGACCATACTGAACATATCCTTATGGAGCCCCTTATGTTTTTATTTTGTTCCCTCAAATTATTATTTTGTTCCCTCGAATTATTATTTTGTTCCCTCGGAATAATTTTTTTTCCCTCGGAATCATTTCGTTCCCTCGGAATCATTTTGTTCCCTCGGAATCATTTTGTTCCCTCGGAATCATTTCGCGGTTCCCTCGGAATCATTTTGTTCCCTTGGAATCATTTCGTTCCCTCGGAATCATTTCGTTCCCTCAGAATCATTTAATTCCCTCGAAATCATTCCGTTCCCTCAAAATCATTCCGTTCCCTCAAAATCATTCCGTTCCCTCAAAATCATTCCATTCCCTCAAAATCATTCCGTTCCATCGAAATCACTTCGTTCCCTCAAAATCACTTAGTTTCCTCGAAATCACTTTGTTCCCTCGAAATCATTTCGTTCCCTCGAAATCATTTCGTTCCCTGGAAAGTATTTCGTTCCCTCGAAATCATTTCGTTCCCTCGAAATCATTTCGTTCCCTCGAAATCATTTCGTTCCCTCGAAATCATTTCGTTCCCTCGAAAGTATTTCGTTCCCTCGAAATCATTTCGTTCCCTCGAAATCATTTCGTTCCCTCGAAATCATTTCGTTCCCTCGAAATCATTTCGTTCCCTCGAAATCATTTCATTCCCTCGAAATCATTTCGTTCCCTCGAAATCATTTGCGTTCCCTCGAAATCATTTCGTTCCCTCGAAATCATTTCGTTCCCTCGAAATCATTTCGTTCCCTCGAAATCATTTCGTTCCCTCGAAATCATTTCGTTCCCTCGAAATCATTTCGTTCCCTCGAAATCATTTCGTTCCCTCGAAATCATTTCGTTCCCTCGAAATCATTTCGTTCCCTCGAAATCATTTCGTTCCCTCGAAATCATTTCGTTCCCTCGAAATCATTTCGTTCCCTTTGAACATTTCAAGGGAACGAAATAATATTTTGTGGGAACGAAATTATTTTGAGGGGACATAATTTGAGGGAACGAAAAAAAAAAATGTGTCTGTTCCCTTAGGCCGGGGCTCCCATATATCCTATGAGTCCACCAATGCAAAAGTCGCATTCTTCCGAGAAAGCCAGTCCAAATTTAGCATTTCGGCCATAGATCATAGATCATAGATTAAAGTGTTCTTATTATCAGGTTTCAGCCACCCGGAAAAACATAAAAGAAAACATAACGCGAATCACAACCTCATACCCTGTGACAAAACTGAGCGGGAATCTCTGTCACTGCATAAAATGCGTACGAGGTTGATGTTACTCGGGTGTTAACATGGCGGCGCCCATGTCGCGATGTGTGTGTCAATATCACGGGGTCAGAAAGGGCGAAATAATCTACTTTTCACGTGCCAGATGGTAGATATTTGTCACATGCTTCCACACATGAATGGGAAAATGGATTGAAGTACGCAGCAAGACAACAAATAATCGTAGTAGCTGAGAATGGGAGATAAATTCTTCTCTGACTCTAGACTAGTAGTAGTACAGTAGTACTAGTAGTAGTACTACTACTAGTAGTAGTAGTACTGAGTAGTAGAGTTGCTGTAGTCAGAGCAACTTGGCCTTACAATCGCCCTTTTTTAAACAAATGGAGGGGTGGGGGCTTTTTGGAGGTGGTTCGGGCCGACCTCCTCCAATTTGTTTAAAAAAAGGGCGATTGCAAGGTCCAAGTTACTCGGACTAGAGCTAGTCTAGACGTCATTTACTTAGACTACACATGTACATAGTACTTAGTAATAGTAGAGTTGAAAAACTGCAGGACTGCCCAACGCAATGGGACAATGCCAAATAGGAGATTGTAATAATAAATTTCACAATAATAATTAGTACACGTATAAATCTCCTTGGGCTTGGAAGTTCTGCTGAGTGAAATATTCTTCCAAATCTATGCACCGTATGCCACCAGTCCAAATGGATGAGAGACAAAGCATCTGGCAGTCCCAAGCTAAAAAAGCTGCGAGTATGAAGCAGGTAAGAAACCTTTTGCTTTGTGAAGAGATACATAGATAAATAATATTGTAAAATCCAACCCCTTTACCCAGAAACTTACTTTTCTGAATCCTTTAAAATCCTCAATTTTTTAGCACCTGAAAAATACTGCCTCAATCCTCCAAAATCTTACAAAATGGTTTTAAAGCAAAGAGGAGAGGCTTGTTTTCCTGAACAGTTTACCATAATTACTGTAGCTGTAAGACCACCACGCAGTTCTACTTCTAGTATAATGTTAACCATAATCCTCCAAAATCCTTTTTCAAATCAAGCTTGAAAAAAAATTCTTTGCTGTTCATCTTCTTGTCCTCCAAACTGCACAGAGGTTTTTTTTTAAGAAATCAGTGTCCAATTTCCAACAATTTTGACCAACGAATTAATGTTAAATTGTCACTAATAAAATTCGCAAACCAATTTTGTGCAGAATTGGAAAAGGTTTTAGCACTATTTCTGTATTTCATCTTTTACAGATGTATACTAGTATACTAGTAGTGAAGCACGACAAAACCTTCACCGGCTGAAACACGGCCAAACAACCATTTTGTAATAATGGTTAGGACTCTTACCTGTAGTTGTTAAATATAATAAAATTGTGAGTGGTACATCCATTGGATTAATCAGATCATCCTCCTCCCATAATTTACAGTTTGTAAAAACGTGTTTAGAACAATCTTGAAATAAGAAGAGTTTCATGAAATCAGACCCGGGAATGTTAGGATTGATAATGTATCCATGCATCTTTTCAGTGATTGCAATAATTAATTTCTGTTTTATCTCTGCTTCAGTGCAGTTCTCAATTTGATTGAGTCTGATTGGTTTTGATGTTATTGCAGGTGGGCTGTTGAGAAAAGTCGGTGAAACCCTTGGTGATGAGAGGATCGTGAAGAACATCAGAGACAAGGATATGGTGGCAACAGAAATGCACCACCATAGGTCATGCCACAAGCAATACATAAATGTAAGTGTTATGAACTAATCAAGTGTTATCCTTTTCCATAAAGGGAACATGACTCAGTACTCCTATAGATATGGATGTACTCCACATACCGCTGGGCAATCAATAATTGTTTTTGTAATGATTTGTAATCTAATATAAACTGACAAATTGTCAAAGAAAATATTGACTGGACCGGGACTTGAACCCGGGACCTCTGGATTAACGTAATCCAGTCAAAGTTTTCTCTGCAAAATGTTCAGTTTGTTCAAAAGTTCCCAGTCAGTTTTTCATTTGTTTGTTTGAGAAATATAATAAACAATGTTGCAAACTCCTTAATGACTAAAATGTAAATCGCGAATACATGTAATTGTTTAGAGGGTCTGACATTTTGTTCCTAGCAGGACCTTTCTCAAAGGCAGATAAAGACAACTGAGATAGGTCCTGCTAGGATCAACATGTCAGACCCTCTAAATTTTCGAGATTATTACTATTGTTATTTTGTTTTTCGGGGAGCAAAATTTCATTCATTTGTGTTTTGTATGGTTGTTTCAGGCGCTGTACACCAAGATGGAACCACTTCTGCCACCTCCAGGACAGCTGCCTCATTTGCCAATGTATACAACCAATCTTGTTAGAAGTACATTGAGGGTTCAATTAAATTCAGAAAGGAGGTCCTTAGAATGACCAAACTTCAGCACCTACTGTTACAAACCTTTAGAGACATCCCATAAAAGTCAAGTTGGGATAATAGGTTCAACTGAAAAAAATACTAGTCATTGGCCCCTCCTCATGCATAAAAAGTGGCAGGCATTGTTTCGAAAGAAGCCCACTGCGGAATTCTAAATCATCACACCTTTTCCTAATTTTCGACCAATGCTCTTTGGTTAAGGTCACAGAGTGCTGACGGGCAGATTGAAAATGATTAAGTGCTTGAAGTCAAAGATTACTTTTGCTTAGCTTTTTGAGATTTACATACAACTCAAGTAGTGTGTAGTTATGTGATCAGCTCTTGTGCCAACAAATTAAACAAAAGAAATGCTAGGTTTTTCAGCAACCTTATCTTGTCACATAAAATGAACATGATTTAGGTAGTTGATACAACTTGATGTGGCTGGTACAATTCCGTGAGAGCTTTGTAAAATGTTTAATGCAATCCCCTTTATTTATGTTCTTCAGTCTGTGCAATTGTAATCACCAAGTGTATGTATTTAAATATCTCTAGCAATCATTTGTTATGGAAGTTTTAGATCCACAGCATTCACCTTTTAATTTGTTTGTTTAATTCTGAAACAGTCCCATTTTGCTCCTAAAACAAAGCAGAAGCCAATAACTTTTATTTGTTTCCTGTCAAAACGTAAATGGTAAAAAGATAAACATTGAATGTTAAAATGACCATTTGATATATGGGTACATCAGCATAAACCTGTAACATTAAAGTAACATTACAACACATGGTAATGTATTGTAAATACATGAATATTTGTCATGACTCCTTTATTAGCCCCATTAACTTAGTAAAGGAATAGAATGTGAATGCACATTTAAGTCTGTAGGGTCAAAGCATCAAATTTTCGCACTTGAGGACACAATTATCTGGATTCGGCACCCTCAAATTAACTTGAACTGTCATTAAGTTGCCTAAAAGTTTAGCTGAAATGAATTTTCAGGCCTCCTGATTGTCAGCTGTTGGCCTATAAATCATATAGCTATAATATGCAAAAAAAGGGGCATTTTAAATTGAGAAATAAAATAAGGAAATGGTAGTTTATCAGATAAGTGCATGAATAATTATAATCATGCTCAAAAGTTTCCCAAAAAGAGACATGATTGTAGGCACGAGCTTAAGAATATTGCTCTCCAAAAAAAATGAACTGAATGCTCAACCACAGTTTGACAAAGTCTTAAATTTTTTGCAAAAAAGAAAATTGAAGGAAGGAGGTTATTTTTTTGCTTGGCATTAATGGTAAAAATGGAACAAAACAGTTGGAACAGAAATTGCAACGATTTATTGCTCAGAAAAAGAATTACAGAGTGTTAAATATGATAAGAAATTTTAATGATCTTGAACGAACATTGACGCAAATGCTCAATCAACAGTTTGAGTAAAGCCACAGCTTGAAAAAATCAACAGTTTGACAAGCCATGGATGCTCAAACAACAGTTTGACAAAATTGCGTGCAAAATGCCCATATGCATTTGTCAAACTGTGGCTTTTGGGGGAATGCTCAACGCTCACCTAACAATTCATTTGACTAAAAAACATAACATGTGCATTCACTCCCCCTCTCTCTCTCTCTCTCTCTCTCTCTCTCTCTCTCTGCCATTCATTGTGGACGAAAGGAAACAACTCTTAACTGTTCTCATGAGGTCAACAAACTTTTCACACACATCGCATAATAATAATGGATCTCACTGGCAGATCTCACATATCCGCATACGTGGAAAGCTTCATGATTCAATAAACCACTTTGAAACATCCGGGTATGACAGCGGCGCACTGCGCAAACTCCGTTGGCAGCACGAATTGAGTTGAGCTCGGTACTTTTGTCAATTCGAGGCTCCGTAATTCGTACGCTCTCTGTGACTGACCACCCCCTTCTCCATCCCGTCCCTCCCCTGGCCCACCAGCCATCTGAACACGCCCGAGACTTCGATGGAACATAAGCTGCTCTAAGGAAACAGGAACAAGTTTGAGCAGACGCAGTGAGAAATTCTCGCGCCATGCTGTTGAAAATACAGAGGGCGCTATTTCGGAATTACGACGGACTCAGGGTGCAGAACACTAAATCGAGCTCCCAATTGAACGCTGTACAAAAACAGGGTGACTGCCCCTTTCAAATCCAATTATCCCACACCCAAAAGTCTCTCAGTTCTTGTAGCTATACTGAAAATTGTAGTTTGGACCTTCATCTCTCTGATTCTTTTAAATTTTAGTGCCCTTAGCCGATTTGTTTTGCTAATTATCCCCATAAAAACACCCCCAAAATGTGCAGCCGTCCAAGCCGAATTTCTGCAAGGATTTTGGGATGGACCCCTTCACTTCTACAGCCAAATAGGGCCACATTTAAAGCCATAATGGTCCAAATTACACACAAAATGGAAGAGTGAACACTACGTTGTGTTAAACTTGACTTAGGCCTATTATACAATGTATCAGTTAGTTAGCTCCCAAAGACCCCTTATTAAAAGTGTGCTTTTCTGAGGGTAATAAGCAAAAAATCCAGTCGGCTAACAACACCAAATAATTTCGGTATGCAATACTTGGATTAGAAGGTGAGTGTTTTTGTACAGAACCTGTTTAAATGCATAATAGGTTCGTTTTACCGCTTAAAAAGATGTTCTCCTGTTAATATAGTATTCATGCAGCAAGAAACTTTTATTTCAACAGCCTTTGGCATTATAACGAAGAGAAAAATCAAAACGGAAACTCAAGGACGACGAAGCCTGTGCGTGAGCCTGGGAAAAGAGCCACTGTCCTGTGTATGCACCGACGTAGCAAGCCCAATGAAGGGCGCCCTCATAAAGACTCGCATCATTCGCTTGTATAACCGGAACTCTTCTTCGTAACTTGCTCAGTCTATCTGGATCTAATTGGATCGGAGCATGTGAATAAACTTCTTCTTTTTTTATACAGAAAGCATCTAACGCCAGGGGTCAAATTCACCATGTAGTTGCATGGCTTCACAAAATTTACACCAAAAAACCTTTCACTTTCACTTGACTAGCTGCTGTCTGCACTTCACCAAACACATTGTAACTTACGATCAATCGCAAGAGAATGGTCGATGTACAGAAACTATACTGCCTGGCGCTATCACATCAACTGACGATGCGTTATCTATCGTAATAAGTTGAGTTACGATGCATCGTAAGGCCTGAGTGGATTTCTCAAAGCCTTACAATGCATCGCAGCTCAACTCACGTAACGATGGATAACACATCGTAAGTTGTGATAGGCCGTATGGTTTCTGTGCATCTCCCATCGTCTTGCTATTGATCGCAAGTTACGATGAGTTTGGTGAAATCGACAGCAATGTGCAGCTGCGGGATGTCGGTCTAGAGGGCGCTGTTTAACAATTACCGCCCAACAATACTTTTACGATCTAGGTTCGAGTCAATGCCAGCCACGCGCAAACTGATCATGGATTTGTGTCTGAAGTCCTGTTGTCTGATCAGTTTGGATTATGAAGGTCTACCATTGAGTGACTACAACTACAGGTGAAAGTCTACAAAAACAATACGTTCATAATAATATCAAGTGCTAGGCCCATAATCTAATAAAGGGCTATAGTCGGATAATTGTTTCCTTATTCATGCAGTTAAAATTCTGTTAGGACTTTTTTAAAGCCTCCCCAATAATTAGAAAATCAAAACGCCAGTCGCTGAAGAGATATTAAAAAAATAGGCCTATACCATTATATACCAGTCACTGCAGAAATTAGTGTGCATTATGCCACTATAAAGCCAGTTATTGCAGAGCTATAAGAGTCAATAGGCTTAAGGCTGTTTGGCGAATATCTCACTCAAAAATAATACAGATGGCCTGATGACGTTTCGATCCTAGCAGCTACATGTATAGGACCTTTCTAGTCTAATTCTCTCTTTGAGAAAGGTCCTGCTAGGATCGAAACATCAGGCCCTCTAACTTTTGAGATTTTATGCATTGCAGGTCATTATTTTTTTGTAAGTGAGCAGTTTACATTGCATTACAACAGTTTTTTGTGCTTACTGCAAAATACGTACGCGACCTCTGTATATGAAATCCCATGGCACGGATGATATTATCATAGGTAACAGTATATGCTACTGCGCCACAAACATTTGGAACATTGACAGTGAACAATAGTGGGCATTAGGCTACTTTATAAGGTAATTCTTCCGAACACATCCCCTTGTTCATTTTTAAGGCTACGTTACAGAGTGCTCAAAATGTGGCTTCCGGTCTATTCATTAGTTTGTACGAAGAAGGGGAGGGGATGGTGAGATCTGCAATTTCCTCGTTCGGTGAATATCGCGTCATGACCAGCCGTGACGTGTTTCCTGTTGGTGGTTTTGTGGTAACGTCCGTATAGGCCCTATAATATTTTAGTTTGTTTTCCAGCGGTCTTTTGACTGCGGGACACTTGCCTATAAAAAATTATAATGTTATTTTTTTTATTATAGGCCTAGGCCTACAGGATGTCACAAAATTGCAGTGAAGAGAGACCATTGAACCCATCCGACCATTTCACGATGCAAAATAGAACGAGAGAAGTAGGCCTAGTATCACCGTCTGGATAAGCCTTAAATTTGCATCCATCAATATTAGGCCTATATTGATATAGGCCTACATCGAGCTTCCCCTTTTTCAGTGATCGATCTCATTATTTAGGCATAGGCCCTAGGCCTACAGAAACAGGAAAGTCATTAAAACTAGGCATATAGGCCTAGTAACTTAAATTCACCGTAGTCTATACACACGTACGTAGCTGTGCTAAGTCAGATGTAGGATTGGGCTTGGGCCTAAAAGCCCCAGAATGCATCTTACTTTTTCCCTGGTAAATGTAATGCCATAACACACTGGCGGAAAATGGTGAGCATTAAATTTGGGCTAAGCATCTTCGATCGATCGATCGATCGTATTATTTTTAAGGATGGGTTCAGCAGAGCCGTTCGTCGATATATAGTGAACACAGCTAGCGCAGCGTCGATAGTGAACAGAGCCGTCGATATAGCGAACACAGCTAGCTACTTTGCATGGCTAGGCATGCCGGCTAATCGCCACATCGCCCTTTTTCACAGTCAGTGAACCATGCCTGCACTCACCGCACGCAGTCTTTGTTGAGTGATAATCCCGACTTTCACTAGGCTCAATCCCCATTGTCAGTCAAGGATGGGTAAGCCATATAAGACAGTAGTGCACACAGGCCTCTGTCCCTGTTTGACAAACATCGCTTATACCATATCAAAGGACACCCGAACGAACTGAACAACGGTTCTTCGAAGTGGCCGTTAGGGCAGTATACATGTACACGTACATGTGCCTATACACAAGTAGGCTTATACACTGTAGGCCTATACACCGTAGGCCTATACACTGTAGGCCCTACCATCACCATCGGATGTCACAAGGATGACATCAAAGTAAACATCCTCACTTAACAATGATTTGCAAACTACATCTTCACCTTGATGTCATTAATTTGATTGCCAGGCTGGAATTGTTATAATTCCCGTGATTATTGTTGTTCACTAGGGGGGCCTACTGTTCTACTGACGATTACAAGAAAACTCAATTTGTCCATACGTGGCAACAAAACTGCTTGAAAGTTGAATGGTTTGTCCCGTGGAGGAAGGAATAGTTTATCTAATTCTCCGCTAGGCCTACATGCACACAACGATTTCCATGCTTTGTGGAATACATATAATTATAATCAGGCCAAGAGGTTCGTGAAATAAGGCCCTTTTCACTCAAGCCGTGGGTTACAAAATTAAGGGGGTTTCATTGCGCACAAGATCATAACTATTACGATAAGCGGGCCTTTTACAACCTGAAATTCGAAAGCAGATGGCACGGTGAGGCCTAACTGTTTTCAGTTAGTTTAGCCGCCTTACACTAAACCGGTTTAACCGAATTGGCGGTTGGAGCGAAGCCCGCTCCCGATTGGTCCACCGGCCTCACGTGACACCTAAGGCACGCTGGGATCCCAACTTCCGGGATCCTCTAATTGGATTTTTTTGTACACAACGGATCTGTGTGCATTGTGAATGCAAGCGCGCGCTGTGTGTGAGTCTGGTGTGTGTGAGCTGGAAGTTGTAAGCGAAATCTACAGCGATCGAAAGAGTGCGATCCTGCCAGAACCGATCCCCCTCTCGTCGATCGTGTGCACCGCCAAGTTGAAAGATCTGCTTCCCCCAAAGATGGCGACTCCCGTAACGACCCAGCGCAGTTCCCGGTCCTCCACCAAGACCGTCAAGCATGTGGTGAGCAGCACGAGCCGGGCCTCGTCGCCCCGGAGCCCCACCTCCATCACCCGGGCCCAGGAGAAGGACGAGATGATGGACCTGAACGACCGGCTGGCCATCTACATCGACCGGGTCCGCTCGCTGGAGAGCGACAACAGCCGGCTCCTCTTGCAGATCTCCACCGTGGAGGAGACGCAGACCCAGGAGATCACCAACATCAAGTACATGTACGAGAAGGAGCTATCGGACATGCGCAAGCTGCTGGACGACACGGCCAAGGACAAGGCTCGGCTCCAGATCGAAGTGGGCAAGAACAGGGCCGATCTTGACGACCTTAAACCCAAGTGAGTCCGTGCTCCATTCCTGTTTTTATTTTATTTTTTTTACTTGGGACAGTCTTGTCTGGTGCTGTGACTGCAGCTCTAATGATGGACCGAGTAATCAGTGGCCAGTGCCATTCGAAACACCTCCGTAACACTAACAACAATGCTACGGTTCAAACAGTTTTGAACAATTTGAAAAAAATTTGCAAAGAAAATTTGGACTGGACCCGGGACTTGAACCTGAGACCTCTGGACCGACGTACCACTACCAAGTACTACCAGTGTTCTTCCATCTGAGCTATCCAGCCCCTTAGCCTCACAAATATTCAATTAGTCAATGCGGCGGTGACGGTAGTCCGAGTAACTTGGACCCGAGAAGTCACCCTTTTTCCCCCCGAATTTGGAGGGTCGGGTGACTGTAGTGTTGGGTCCATGTAATGTCAAATGCTACTAAGTACTACCTAGATACAGTACAACTACAAGGATTTGACTACCCGACCGAAATCTCCAGATTTACCCCCGAAAACACCCGTATCACTGTCCTACGCGGGGAGTACGGTACGCGCCCACTTTTGGATGCAGTGAGAATCACAGATTTACTGGTCATTTGTTTTACCCGTGTTTGGGGAAAAAGGAGTAATTTCCCCTCAGTTAATCAAGAGGATTCTCTCCCATCCCGACGACCCAAAAGGCGGCCATCTTTGATTTCAAATTGAAACAGTATGCATGCAAATTGATGACGTTTTGACAGGTCCGTGTGTGCAGTGGCTCTGTTTTGCGCTGTTCAGAAAACAGTCATGGGACTCAACGCGTGCCTAGCCTAGCCTGCGCACTCAGTCACACAGACCCGGCCCACTGCGCACACGTTAATCCATTTGCTTGTCTAGGGCTTAGGCTCAGGGTTTTGCATCCATTATTTCGGATGCAAACCAGGAGACCAAGGCATAGCCAGGAGGAGTCGGGTGAGCAGGAGCCAGTCTCCAAGCTCCTACCATGGGCTGGATTTCACAAAGCCTTACGATGCATCGTAAGTCAACTTATGATTGATAACCCATCGTAGTCAACTTACGATGGATAACCCATCGTAAGTTGTGATAGGCCGTATGGTTTCTGTGCATCGCTCATCGCCTTGCGATTGATCGTAAGTTACGATGAGTTTGGTGAAATTGACCACTGGACTATACTACTACTACTACTAGACTAGTCCAAGTAAGTGGACTAAATTGTGCAGGTGAAAACTCCTAGTTTTAATATTTATATCCTTTAATCCTCCTTTATGGCATTTGCAAAGTCCAAGTTGATTGCTCACTTGGACTAAACAAGAGTTTACTTTTGAAGACAGGTCCCTACATTTAAAGAACAAAGGTTGATTTCATGAACGTTATTTGGTACATGTAATAATCATTACAGATCGACGGACGATGCATGACAGTGCTACACATCCAAATCACAACTACGATGACTCCATCTTAAATCTAATTACTATAGATTTACAGTCTTCATGAAATGGACCCCAGACTAATTCTGATTAATTGGAAGCACATACATGGTTGGACATGTTCATGTTTTTTCATGTACAGTGGAACGTCGCTAGTATAATGAACGCCTATATACCCGTTAGGCCTACCAAACATTCAGCTACATCGTATATATAACGAACATGCCCTTTGGCTCCCGATTTCTGTGTATAAAATATGTGGCCACAACTGCTATCATGAACGACCGCTAGATACCGAACAATTTTCATGGATCCTGGGATGTTCGTTATAGGGACGTTCCACTGTATGTGCCACAGCGCTTTCAAAATCCTCCAAGATGCAGGCCAAATGTCGCTCTTGTATGAAGCGATGTCCACACTGTCCAGTGATTGCCCTAAACAACTGCCTAGTCCCTTCTCGGTATCACCATGCAAATTAATGGAAATTTGAAAGGTTCCGATGCGCCGGGTACCAGCACATATCAAACTACAATGTACATTCACACTGGTATAAAGGTGCAGCTGCTCCATGATCTGTTGTAAACTGTGATTACTAAACAATCTGTACTTGCATGCATACATGCATACATTAGGCCTACACAGAAGTTTTTCATTGTTCCAAAAAATATGGATACCAATACAACGAGCGTTCGTGACACCATACCCATCGTAACCTACGATCAATCGCAAGACGATGAGCGATGCACAGAAACCATACGGTGTATCACAACTTACATGTATAATGGGTTATCCATCGTAAGTTGAGTTACGAACTTACGATGCATCGTAAGGCTTTGTGAAATGAAATCCACCCCTGGCATGCTAATTACACATGCATGTTGAAATGAATTCAATATACACATGTACAATGTACATACCTGTATTATGAATACTGGTATTCTTACTGCCAGGGCTATCGAGGCATTAGATAGCGGTCTACGCTTCCAAAATAGTTAACTGTCTTTGCTGGGGAGGGACTGCCGCTCAAAAGCAATTCCCCATTAACACCTTTTACCATACATGGACATATAATCCCACGGGCAGACGATATTAAACATGGCAAATGATTGCTTCTTGCAACTTACAATTGTACAGACTTAACATAAAAATGATGATATACTGTACAAGTACACATATGTCGCAGTTGCAATGTCAACTGTCATGGTTAAGCAACATTTGCAAAGAACGCTAGCATCATATGGCGGCAGTTTGCATTGGACGTCCTTTTGGATGTGGACCTGGTTGCCTTTCTTTACATTTGCATCTTGCTCATGATGGTGTCTGTGAAGGGGACTGGAGTGGACTTTAGTAGTACTGCTCTTCAACTTTGTGGACGCCTTACCTTTCTTCCCAAAGGTAGGCCTACTGTACACTGTACAGTAGCATGCCCACATGGTTGCTACAACAGGAAGTGCGGATGGCTGTTGTTAGCTTGGTACCTCACACCTGCCTCGCCCAGGAAGGGATGGACAGAGGAGATACTGTAAAGAACAATGTACGTATATATATGTACATGTACATGTACGTGTACATTTGTACATTGTACATGTGCTATCTTGTCCCCCCCCTGTCCTACATGTACATGATGAACAGGTACCTCATTTCTACAATGTACTTACAAGTACTTAGTGATATACAAAATACAGTGGTTGGCCACTTGTTTCCATGGCCATTAAACTAACATTAACATGTAGTCGAGACTTGAGAGGATCTTTGCATACAGTGAAGCTTGTACATTATGTACCGGTACATGTACATGTATATGTACATGTACATGTAATGTAGGTGTCTGAGAACTTGAAGATGGCATAGGAAGTTGGTGTTTGTAACTTTGTAAGCCAGGCACTCATGACTCTATCTACGCATGATGTCACAGGAGCGTCTGAGTCAGTGCCCGATTATCACCAGTAAGACATTGGGAAAGAACGTCTAAGAAGCGTGTTGATATGTAACAATTTAGTGCACGCATGCTACTGATTCTCAGTTCTGAGTTTGAACACGGGTTTCAGGGGAAAGTCGGCACCACTGGTCATGTTGTGCACGGATTTCCTGGCATGAAGCCCCACTTTTTGATATCAGTGTAAGCAGGTCTCTAGGGCCGTTCCTACTACACCAAATAAACGTGATTACTTGTGATCGCGATTTGAATCGCGATTCAAACTCCACTTTTTTTGCGTGTGGGGACACAATAAACGCGATTATTAGTGGGATTCGAATCGTGATTCGGAGTCCACTAAGAGTGAGATTTTTTTAAATAATCGTTTTTATTTGCAACGCGATGTGTGCGGGAACGCTCCGCTCAAATCGCACCATTTTTTAAGCCCACGATGCATTGCGCAAGCATGGCATTTCCTGCCAGCAACTTACTGCCAGGAAGTGCAGCACAGGGTTTGTTTACGTTCGTCAGCGAGTCCCGCCATTCCCGCTTGCGCAGCGCGACCAAAAGCTAACCGCAATCGGCTCGCGTTTATTTACGACGCGATTATTTGGCCTAGGTGTGGAGTTGTGGACACGACCAAAAAAAGGGTTTTTAATCGCGATTCAAATCGCGATTACACTGTATTTTCGTAGTGGGAACTGCCCTATAGTGTGCCCTGTAATGTGTGGCTGGACAACTATGTATGGCAAGCCCGGCTGTACCAAACATTGACTTCAGGTGGCTGGGCTTGGTGGCTTATTACTATTAGCCTAATGACACCAAAGCCGCTGATTTCTATTTACATGTACCACGTATGTGTGTACAAAATATGTGTACAATCAAGTACATGTACATGTACTGTGTACAATACAATCTTCAATTCTTTATGGCCTCTCCCCAGTGCCCAAGGCCAAAATGGCAAGGACAAAGACAGATCAGGAGTGGAGAGATGTAAACATCTCCAGTAGACCAGAACATGTACAGTTGTATGGATTCAATTTCATTGTAATAAATAAATATACAGTTTGTTCATGTACATGTAGGCCTACTGTATGAATGACAGAAAATGGAAAGTTTGACTGTACATGAAGTTACGAAGTGGAAGACTGGCACTTGTACTAGATAGACCACAGGGAGATCCAGGGGAAAGGAGTCAACTAGTCAAGTGCTGTTGCTAAGAAAACTGATTTAAGTTTATGCAGAAAATAACATTATAGGGCAATATAGGCCTACCCATTGCTTTGCTCTGTTGGTGTTTCCTCTACATACATTTCCTTCTTGGTCACAAATGCTGTGATACATGTACATGTGTATAACATACCAAATCCATGCATTTTAGTTGTATAATACTCTAGAGTCTAGGCCTACATAATCTTAGTTTAATTTGATTTGTTTGCCACTGATTTGCTGTGTCAGTTCCCTTGGGCTCACTATCTCTCAGTCTCATTATTTAGACCCCAGTATTTTGTAAATAAAGATGTACAGGTACAATGTACTTGTACACTGTACATGTACATGTACATACTGTACTGTACAAACTACATGTACATGCATGTGTAGTAGTGCTGCCGTGTACCATCATTTTCTTGATAATGCTTTTGAGTTGTGACTTTGGACAAACTTTCCATTTGCATTCATTGGTTTAGTTCATCTCAGAGACTGTACATGTAGTAGTACCATGTACCGGTACATGTACTGTACAAGTGTACATGTGTGTACTTAAGTACATTTACTGGTAGTACTCAACTCAAGTACATAAATTGTAGGTGTACATGTACAGTGTACATGTACCGGTATACGACTGTACATGTACATTGTACGTACACAATGTACATGTACATCATCCAATTTGCGTGAAGCAGTGATGGGTTGAAAATAATTGAAATTCATTTAGCACATGTTGGTAATGTACATGCCTGTACATGTAGAATGTACAATTTAGGGGCTAATAAGCACAGCCAATGTCTACTCAAAACCTTTCTCTCTTTTGTCTTGAATCCTCCCAGGATGTACAATGTACTGCTGGTACATGTACATGTACTGGTACATGTACATGTACACACTATACGTACATGTACAGCACATGCACACTTTGTACACACATGTATCTGCTATCACACAAGCCTTCAAGAATCATGTAAGATCACACAGTGAACACTGAACAGATCTGTCCATGTACATGTACACGTGTACATGTACACGTGTACATGTACACATGTACATGTACACATGTACATGTACAGTGGCAGAAATGGTGGCATTTTCAAGGACAGCATAGCAGTATCTCCATAGAAATAGAAGGCACCCCAAGTCCTGTCTGTTGGTACATGTATGGTGTCAATGCAATGCATTGTGATGCAAACTTGCTAAAAAGGGCTGCTGCTTCCCTCAAAGTACTGGTACATGTAACTTGTCAGGCGAGGACACACACTGTACAGTGTACGTAGTCATACTCTAACTCAGGCCTGATGTACATGTACATGTGCTGTAGGTACTGTTAACGTGTATTCTGGGCTAGACAGACCCCCACACTATCCGTCACCAAGGCCACGCTTTGCATAAAGCTAAAAGGAAAAAAAAGTGCATTGAGAAAAGTCCTGTACGAACCTAGAATAAAGAAAACCCACGATCTGTATGTGGATGAAAGCAATAGCGCGTGCATACAGCTGTAGCTTGGTCGATTCAGAATCCCAAGTAATACCCCAATCTTTTCTGGTTGGCTGAATTACATTAATTTCAGTGGGAATGTACAGTGTATGCAGATATTTTTTTCAGTCATACTTAGAATTGTGCGCAGCTCATCGGTGTGAAACCCAGAGTTTTTTCTTTAAGAGTACAATTTGTAGTAGTACCATGGTACTGTACCACCTGCATGTTTGTTGCTTTGTTTGATTGAAAAAAAACCTTACTTTTTGTTGACATCAAAATACACTTTGTGGCCTGATTCGGAATAAAATTTTCAACGTACATACTGTACACGTGTACATGTACATGTACATGTACATTCGTGCACAGTCCATGTACATGTACTGTATACATGTACATGTACATGTACCCTGTTCATACATGTACATGTACATTGTGTACATGTACGGTACACTGTACAGTGCACTACATGTATGTTCGGTACACTGTACATATGTATGTACTGTACATGTACATGTACATTGTGTGTACAATGTACATGTACATGTACTGTACATTGTACAATGTACATTATTTTATACTCCTGGATCCTGATTGTGGATTTTGAATGCTCAAATTGTACGTACGTGTACACTGTACAATGTACAAGGACTACATGTGTACATGTATTGTATTAGTAACAGTACTGCTGACTACTGCACATGTTCAGTACATTATGGTGTACTGATAGGAGAGTGCATGTATGTAACTGTACACATGTACAATGTACATGTACATGTACATGTACATTGTACATGTACAGTCAGTGTTGTACACACACACGTACAGTACATGCACACTGTACACATGTACACTGTACATGTATCTATACATGAACAGTACATGTACCGGTACATGTATAGTTGTATACATGTACATTTTGCACATACATACTTAGTTGCTGTACATGTACTGTACATGTGTACACGTAATATCATGTGTACATGTACAGGATGAGTGTGTGGTTTCATTCATGGGGAAGTGATGTCTGCTACTGTCTACTGCCTTATACTGGGAATGCTGAAATGTAGGCCGATATTCACTTGTCAGTTGTCACCACAGCCTTCCACACTCAGTGACAATGCAGACTAAATGTGTAATGTAAATTTGTTCTTTTATTGACTCATTCGACAGTATACTGTAAAGTTTACGTGTACATTGTACATGTGTTCATGCCATTGAACATGTAGGCCTACACATTAGTTAACTTATATGTACCGGTAATAACAATGTGCATTTACTAATGTTCATGTACAGGTACATCCTGTACAACATGTACTGTACATGTACATGTACATACTGTACAGTGTATAAAGTACATGTGTATTACACGTGTGTAGTAATTTAGTATTGAATACATGAGTACACCGTACAGACTACAGTACATGTACACTAGTCCTCCCTGCCCAGGCCACGTCCATGGCCACGTGCAATGCTCAGACACAGCAGGCATGGCAATTTTGGGAGTGGCCACATCCCACGCAGTATCACCGGCTGACATTTGAACTCTGCGGGCTCACAATGGCGCATTCCTGGGGGTAGTCAATCCATTGCTGGGTTGTATTCACTAGTTGTAGTATTGGTGCCCGCTTGAAGGTCATCTCAGGACAATCAGAGCCTTAGTGCCATATCTGCCACAGATTGACCTTAATTCATTCGGTGGAGTAAACACTGTAAAACGATTATGAGTCTGATTTAGGTTAAAATACATGTACATGTACTGTTGGACATGTAAATGCACACATACAGTACATGTACTGTACATGTACATGTACATACCGGTACGTGTATCTGATATATGGTGAAAAAGCCAAAAGGGAAACAAAAAACAATCAACCTTTCAGTCTTGCCATTGCTATTTTTTTGTTTGTGCATATAAGTGTACCTGTGTACATGTGCACATATTGTACATGTACATGAACATGTATGTACACAGGCCTGTATGTACACATTATTTACACATACAACATACCAAAATGTTGCAAACTGCTTACTGACTAAAATTACCAAAATGCAAATGTTCACTGTTTTGGACTAGTCATTCATTACATGTACATGTACAGTACAGTTTTGGCTATAATTAGGCCTATTACTGTGTATTTCATGACAACCTTACCTAATATAATGCACACAGTCTGTTACTGTTAGCCTTCACATTTTGTACATGCTTGAATGGTACACATTGCTGGTTATACATGTACCGGTACATGTACATTGTACCTGTACATGTAAGCCTATACATTGTCTGCATTTTCAAGAAGTGGCGAATCATTTTTGAACATACATGTACCGTACATATACTGTAATTATACATGTACGTACAGTACCAATTGCATGAAAACATTTACCTCAAGACAGAAATCAGTAACACTTAATCGTGTTAGCCTCATACACAGACCACCATATCACAAGAAAAACGTTGACAATTCCCACAAAAAGACAGGCAAACAATATGCTTTGAAAAATGCTACTAACTTTCAGAGCATGCACATGGGTATGCAATGTCTTGTCAACTTCTAAATAAGGTGAGGAGAACATTGCCATCCCACTGTGACTGTAGTGCATCAAAGAGCACTGTACTGTACTGTACACATGATCTCTACATACATACTGTACATGTACATGTACATGAAAGCAAAAATGTGCTGTATATACACACAAGTACGGGTAACCGGTACATGTACTGTACCGTTATACTGAGTACAATTTCTTGAACGTTTTTTGTGAGCATACATGTGCAAAAAGAACTTGGCATTCTGCTCAATGTGAATCGAAATCATCGCACCTTTCAGTACTAGCACATGTACATGTACATGTACAGTAGGCCTGCTTACATGTTCCGGTATCCCCAAGTCGTGGAATACATGTAGTGTACCGTATTCAACTGTGATTGTCTGATCGTGTGTCTAATTGCAAGTTTATGAATGTTCAAAAACGCTGGGACTGCTACGTGTGGCTTGGCCAATAGATGATCACTGATTAGTGCCTGCAATCAGCTTTAGGAGGAAGTGGGTTAATGAAATCCAAACATAATATTATTTAGGTCAGCCATACAACAGTTACAGGGAAATGAACATTGTATGCACCCCATGCACAAGTACCCAAACAGAAAGAATTTCCCAATGTGTAGGAGGCCCCTTGGCCTTTTCACACTAGAAGAAAACTCTGGGTTGTAACCGTTGTCTTGGTGCGTTTTTACCACAGTAAATCCAGTGGGAACACGGCTCAACTTAACCCTAACCCCCTAGGCTCTTTCACTAGGAAGCATACCTAACCCAACAAAATCCAACATTTGGGCAGAAATTAGGAACCCATTGGTACCCAACCTCACAGAATCCAACAGTCTGCACGTGTTGGATTTTGTTAAGTTGGGTGCAGATGCATTGTTGCATGAGTAGCATGACTACAGGGGGTTTATCCCTAACCCAACGAAATGCCACAATGTGTCTGCTATGGCATGTTCTGGTCAGGTGTTGGAGTGTGTAGCAGTGCACTACACTGCTTCCGTGGGTGAGATTAGTTTACCCAGAGCTCTTGGTCATTTTCTGGTCAGGTGTTGGAGTGTGTGGGAGTGGTACATGTACATGTACCTAATCC
Organism: Luidia sarsii; assembly: GCA_949987565.1. Taxonomy (NCBI): domain Eukaryota; kingdom Metazoa; phylum Echinodermata; class Asteroidea; order Paxillosida; family Luidiidae; genus Luidia; species Luidia sarsii. The sequence continues at coordinate 19,562,512 of OX465108.1, read as the reverse complement.
AACAATCTCCAACAGTGTAATTGTGTTGAAATGGCAACATTGAAATAAATGTTTCTACAATAACAACTTTTCATCATGGGTCCACACGGGCTTTGTTAAGTCCCGACCATGTTTAAAATGTCCCTCATCCCGACCAAAAGTTTTAAAGTACACACTGACCCCGTGGGGTCGTGTCTCTTGAGTCTTGCAGTGGTCAGTCTGACCATGGTCTGACATCCACGGTCTGACCATAGTCTGTACCTGTAACAGCCGTGTGGTATGGTGCGTGTTTGGTATTTTTTCTAATGCCAAATTAATCCCCCCATTTGACCGCAGTGAGCAAACATTCCCACTGGCAGTATGGGTTTCATTTTGCTTTCATGACAAGCATTGAGTCCTTGGCCAAGCAGAATGAGCTGATAAGCTTTGACAGCTGCTTGCTTATCTAATTTTTAATGAGACTGCTCCAGGAATTAGTGCCACCCCTCTAAGCCTATTTATTTAATAATGAGGTCTTTGCTAAGACTCACTCAACAGTAACAGACTTTATTTTGTTACGGCGGCGCTCTTGGGCAAATAATGTACGTGAAAAGTTTGCAAACCGGAAATTCACCGGCCCAATGTCATCCAAAGTCCAAGCAGTCAATAAAATAAACTGCATCAACTACTGCAGTTTGCAATGAACAAATTATAACTGTCTGATCAGGCTGACCAAAGTAGTCTTATTTTGGAATTTTGCTGGGGCTGTTTCATAATTTTCATGTATTTTAATCCTCCATGTACATGTACAATTGTACAGGGGGTTTGTACATGTACTTGGATCCCTTTCCCCTTTGTGACAATGGTTTGTGCTCAGTGCTTTGGTTTTGTTCCACGGTTTGAAGAAAATTTGTAAATTACTGAAGGGCTTGCTCTTGTCCATGTGCTCCTTATCTCATTCTTCACAGTGTGATGCCAGGTGGTCTTGTGGCAGCCTCTGTTTTTCTCCTCGAATTGTCACTCTCATCTTTCCCTCAGTCAATCCAGCGCCATCTTTTCTTTTTCACCTATAGATCTTATCAGCTCCATTCCTGTCATCTCCAGTACTTTTGCCTTTGCTGAAGTACATGTACATGTACATCTTGCATTTCAGAATGGTTTTTATTCCATCGCTAAGGCTTTGGTGCGGTTGATTGTGTGCGACTTGTGAGCAGCGGCTAAAGTTTGGTTCCCTCTGGTCCTTTCCTCAGATACCGTCGGGCCGAGAAGGAATTGGACACTGCCCATAAGCGCATCCAGGCTCTGGAGACGTCTCTAGGGGAGAAAGAAGGCCGCATCAGCGGCCTGCTGTACGAGAAGCAGAGACAGGATGAGACTATCAATGACCTGAGGAAGGCCCTGGCCAGCAAGGAGAAACAGCTGCAGTCGGCCAAGAAGCAGGTCAGCAACAGGTTTTGGGGAGGTTAGAGGTCAGGGGGTAGAGGGTAGAGATCAGGGGGTAGAGGGTAGAGTCAATATGCGCGTTCCCACTAGAACAAAACGGCACGATTCACTTTTCGATTTTTGAATCGCTGTTTAAAAAAAGAAAGATTTTATTTCGCAAAAGGCTCACTAATAAGCGCGATTCGAATGGCGGGACTCGCTGACGAACGTAAACAAACCCTGTGCTGCACTTCCTGGCAGTAAGCTGCTGGCAGGAAATGCCATGCTTGCGCAATGCATCGTGGGCTTAAAAAAGAAGAAGTGCAATTTGAGTGGAGCGTACCCACACACTGCGTCGCAAATAAACGCGATTATTTGAAAAAATCTCACTCTTAGTGTAGTCCGAATCGCGATTCAAATCCCACTAATAATTGCATTTATTGTGTCCCCACACGCAACAAAAGTGGAGTTCGAATCGCGATTCAAATCGCGATCCAAATAATCGCGTTTATTTGGTGTAGTGGGAACGGCCTTTCTGTTTGAAATTTGGACAATAGTGGTGCCCTGATTTGGAGGGCCCTGCGCATAGCAACACCACCGGTGCTCTGAATTCAGAGGTCCCCGCACGGCCATGAAGTGTTTGAAAACAGTAGTCTACTGCCTTCTACCCAGATTACCATACGAGTTGCATATTTCCCTAGACTATTATGCCATTCGCTAAATTCTTGATCAACTGGTAGTGCGCCCTCATCTCCCGTGATGCCTAGCGGCATAGCCGCCATGATCTTCCTCTTTTTCCTTAGCGCCATTACGAACGATTACGAAGGATTTGCGTTGTTGTTGTTCTTTAGGTGGAGGAGGAGACTGTTCTCAGGGTGGACCTTGAGAACCGTATTCAGAGTCTCAAGGAAGAGCTGGACTTCAAAAGGCAACTGTATGATGAGGTAAAGGGTTTGGGATTTTCATGTTTTTGCCCCTGAAAAAAAAAAAATTAAATTGTCATTGGCCAGTTCATGCAGGCTTCCTCTGTCATGAAATACCTGGAAAAGTCGTGAAAAAAAAAATAGAAAAAATACAGCCATGGAAAAGTCATGGACAATTTAAAAAAGATACAGAAATGTCAAGGGAGAAGTCATTAAAAATTAAAGTTTCTCAACTACATGCTTAAGTGCAGGAGAAATACTTTTGCCCAGCATAATACAATGCACAGGAAAACTTGTGCACTCCTTATCTCGTTCTGAATTGGATTCCAACTCTACCGTCCGCAGGAGATCAAGGAGGTTCGCAGCAAAACCACCATTGACTTCACCGAGATTGACAACAAGGCCCGCAGTGAGTATGAGAGCAAGCTGATCGAGAGCCTGCAAGAGCTGCGCGAGGAGCACGAGGCCCAGACCATGATGCTCCGGGAAGAGCACGAGTCCATCTTTGAGACTAAGGTATGAGCCCCCTCGTGTGACAAGGGGGAGAGGGAGAGATAGGGACAGATTCAGACAGAGGGACAGATTCAGACAGAGGGACAGATTCAGACAGAGGGACAGATTCAGACATAGGGACAGATTCAGACAGAGGGACAGATTCAGACATAGGGACAGATTCAGACAGAGGGACAGATTCAGACAGAGGGACAGATTCAGACAGAGGGACAGATTCAGACATAGGGACAGATTCAGACATAGGGACAGATTCAGACAGAGGGACAGATTCAGACAGAGGGACAGATTCAGACAGAGGGACAGATTCAGACAGAGGGACAGATTCAGACAGAGGGACAGATTCAGACAGAGGGACAGATTCAGACATAGGGACAGATTCAGACAGAGGGACAGATTCAGACAGAGGGACAGATTCAGACAGAGGGACAGATTCAGACAGAGGGACAGATTCAGACAGAGGGACAGATTCAGACAGAGGGACAGATTCAGACAGAGGGACAGATTCAGACATAGGGACAGATTCAGACAGAGGGACAGATTCAGACATAGGGACAGATTCAGACAGAGGGACAGATTCAGACAGAGGGACAGATTCAGACAGAGGGACAGATTCAGACAGAGGGACAGATTCAGACAGGGACAGATTCAGACAGGGACAGATTCAGACAGGGACAGATTCAGACAGAGGGACAGATTCAGACATAGGGACAGATTCAGACAGAGGGACAGATTCAGACATAGGGACAGATTCAGACAGAGGGACAGATTCAGACAGAGGGACAGATTCAGACAGAGGGACAGATTCAGACATAGGGACAGATTCAGACATAGGGACAGATTCAGACAGAGGGACAGATTCAGACAGAGGGACAGATTCAGACAGAGGGACAGATTCAGACAGAGGGACAGATTCAGACAGAGGGACAGATTCAGACAGAGGGACAGATTCAGACATAGGGACAGATTCAGACAGAGGGACAGATTCAGACAGAGGGACAGATTCAGACAGAGGGACAGATTCAGACAGAGGGACAGATTCAGACAGAGGGACAGATTCAGACAGAGGGACAGATTCAGACAGAGGGACAGATTCAGACATAGGGACAGATTCAGACAGAGGGACAGATTCAGACATAGGGACAGATTCAGACAGAGGGACAGATTCAGACAGAGGGACAGATTCAGACAGAGGGACAGATTCAGACAGAGGGACAGATTCAGACAGAGGGACAGATTCAGACAGGGACAGATTCAGACAGGGACAGATTCAGACAGAGGGACAGATTCAGACAGAGGGACAGATTCAGACAGAGGGACAGATTCAGACAGAGGGACAGATTCAGACAGAGGGACAGATTCAGACAGAGGGACAGATTCAGACATAGGGACAGATTCAGACATAGGGACAGATTCAGACAGAGGGACAGATTCAGACAGAGGGACAGATTCAGACAGAGGGACAGATTCAGACAGAGGGACAGATTCAGACATAGGGACAGATTCAGACATAGGGACAGATTCAGACAGAGGGACAGATTTAGACAGAGGGACAGATTCAGACATAGGGACAGATTCAGACAGAGGGACAGATTCAGACAGAGGGACAGATTCAGACAGAGGGACAGATTCAGACATAGGGACAGATTCAGACAGAGGGACAGATTCAGACAGGGGGACAGATTCAGACAGAGGGACAGATTCAGACAGAGGGACAGATTCAGACAGAGGGACAGATTCAGACAGAGGGACAGATTCAGACAGAGGGACAGATTCAGACAGAGGGACAGATTCAGACAGAGGGACAGATTCAGACAGAGGGACAGATTCAGACAGAGGGACAGATTCAGACAGAGGGACAGATTCAGACATAGGGACAGATTCAGACAGAGGGACAGATTCAGACAGAGGGACAGATTCAGACATAGGGACAGATTTAGACAGAGGGACAGATTCAGACAGAGGGACAGATTCAGACAGAGGGACAGATTCAGACAGAGGGACAGATTCAGACAGAGGGACAGATTCAGACATAGGGACAGATTCAGACAGAGGGACAGATTCAGACAGAGGGACAGATTCAGACATAGGGACAGATTCAGACAGAGGGACAGATTCAGACAGAGGGACAGATTCAGACAGAGGGACAGATTCAGACAGAGGGACAGATTCAGACATAGGGACAGATTCAGACAGAGGGACAGATTCAGACAGAGGGACAGATTCAGACAGAGGGACAGATTCAGACAGAGGGACAGATTCACACAGAGGGACAGATTCAGACAGTCAGACAAAGGCTGTTTTCGAAATGAAGGCTTAGGCTCGGCCTCAGGCTTCGGTCATATTTCCCTTACTCGTTATAATGTCACAGGCATATAAATACAAGCGTTTGGCCCCAGTTTGGGGAATACCCTGTACCTATCCAGCCAACAAACCTTCCCGAATTTGGAAACAAACCACAACCTGGATTTTCAGGTTTGGTCAGACGGAGACGAAGCCTGAGCCCGAGCCTAAGCCTTCATTTCGGAAAACGGCCTGAGACAGAGACACACAGACAAAGAGGCAGAGAGAGACATAGAGACACAGAGAGACAAAGAGATACATGTACATGATGGAAAGACTGACAGACTGAGAGAGACAGGGACACCCAGAGAGACAGAGAAGCAGATACAGAGGCACAGACAGAGAAACAGAGACAGAGAAACTCATTGGGAGACAGAGACACATCGAGGGACAGTGAGACAGAGATACAGAGAAGCAGGCACCAGAAACACATACAAATTGAGAGAGAGAGAGGAAGAGACAAAGAGACACAAATAGAGGCAGAGAGAGAGATAGACTGACTCTTTCTTGGCCGTGATCAAACTCCTCTGAGGGCACAACAGTTGCCAGAGTAATGTACTGTAGGTCCCCAAATTGGTGTAAAGTTTGTTGGCCCGGTGCCGGCCTTTTCTGGCCACTAGTGCGAGTGGGCCAGTGACAGTTTAACAGGTTTGTGGCAGAAAATAATCTCCACATTCCAATGAGCTGCTTGGCACACTGGAGACAGATAGGCCGTGTCCGAAACGGGCTTTCAGAGCTACGGCTAGGGCTATATTGTCTTTGTATCTCCGTGTATTTCCAATAGGTGGAAGACATAGATCTAGCTCTAGACGCCCGTTTTGGACACGGCCATAGCAGCAGTCACATGCCGGGAGCTTGGTGAATTAAGGCCGTGGAAGATTTTGTTTTTAGGAGAATTTGTGCGCTTGTGGCTTCAGTAATTTTTGTTTACCTGACCGGGCCTCTTGCAGATGAACGACCTGAAAGCCCTGGCTGAGCGCTATCGCAACGACGCCGTGACCAGCAAGGACGAGCTGAGGATTACTCGTACCAGGGTGGACAACGTGCAGTCTGAGCTGAACACCCTCAAGTCCCAGGTAGGTTGGGTCCCCACCCACCCAAATCTCATTGAGAGAGAGAGATAGAGAGGGGGGGGGGACTTAGGCTGCCGATGAGATTTGAAAAGTGTGAAAAGTGGCAGTACGAAGTGGACAAGTTTGCAGTGACACCATGTAAGTCAATTCATGTGACAACTTTCCTCAAAATGGGTCTTTGTCGTGATTCGTGTTGGTTTGTTTAAACTGAAAAGAGTCTTTGTTTAAAATGTGTGGGTTTTTTTTGTTTGTTAAATAAAGTTTTTATTTCTTGATTTTATGTCAAACAGGTATCTCAAACTGCTAATTTTCATCTGTTAAAACCCTAAGAACTGAAGGGCGCCTGAACTCTGCCATGAATCTCTCGGTCGCTTAATACACTCGCAGTCGCACAATTGATTGCCCTTCAGTGATTTTCAGGAAATGACTTTTGTCGGTCACTTACACCCCTGCCTCGCACCTTCCCTCTCGCCGTTCTTGTCTGCAGAACGACGCCCTGATCTCTCGCATCAAGGACCTGGAGGAGCAGCTGAAGCTGGAGCAGGACAACCACTTTGACGCCCTGAACGACCGGGACAAGGAGCTGCAGCAGCTGCGGGACGCCATGGCCAACCAGCTGTTGGAGTACGAGGACCTGATGAACATCAAGCTCTCGCTGGACACCGAGATCAGCGCCTACCGCAAACTCCTGGAAGGCGAGGAGAACAGGTCAGGGATTCCTGAACGGACGGACTTACAATCAGGGATTCCTAAACGGACGGACTTACAATCAGACTTACAATCAGGGATTCCTAAACGGATGGACTTACAATCAGGGATTCCTAAACGGACAGACTTACAATCAGGGATTCCTAAACGGACGGACTTACATACAATCAGGGATTCCTAAATGGACAGACTTACAATCAGGGATTCCTAAACGGACGGACTTACAATCAGACTTACAATCAGGGATTCCTAAACAGACGGACTTACAATCAGACTTACAATCAGGGATTCCTAAACGGACAGACTAACAATCAGACTTACAATCTCAAAGGCAGAGTGACAAGGACAAAACAGATACATGTACACGAAGGAGAGGGGAAGAGAGTGAATAGGACACGGATGAGAAACAGAGGACAAAGAGTAAAGCTGGTAGGGTGAGATCAAAGGGAAGGGCAAGGAGTAGGGTAGGGATTAGTGAGAGGAGGGGGTAAGATCAAAGAGAGAAGTGTGGAGGAGTGAACACAAAAGAAGGATTATCAGAAAGCTGCGACATTGTGTTAGATTTTGCGAAGACCGTTGTGAACAGCAGCTCTGCGTGTGGAGACTGGCTGTTCCTGTCACTCACCTTGTTACATCTGCTTGGGTTTGCAGGCTGAACATCACTCCGTCCCCGCCCCGCACCAAGTCCCGCTTCAGCCAGCGCCAGACGCGCGGCACAAAGCGTCGCCGCATAGACGACGAGGAGACCACCCAGCAGAGCTCCACCAACACCGGCCTGGTCGCCATCGTGGAGAGCGACCTGAAGGGCAACTACGTCAAGCTCCAGAACACCTCGGACGAGGTCAGTAGCCTACTGTTTGCGTTAGGCCCCCCCCCCAAAAAAAAAAATGATTACATGGCATTTGAAAATAGGGTAGGGAGGTCGTGATTTTTTTTGATTTATTTTTTTTCCCAATTTTGTTGAGGGGTACAGCATCTGCATGTGGTCAAGCCTTAATACGATCATATTACACATTGAATTGTTATCATAATTGTTTCCCGATAAAAAAATTAGGGTTGCAGGCTAGAAAAAGGGTCGGTCGGGTAACTGGAAGTAGAACTTTTATTTTTCTTGGCCTTACAAGAGGACTGTGGCCTCCCTGAGGCAGCTCTACAAAATACTTCCATGGAAGGTGTTTCCTCGGGTCTGGCCGACTTGGTCCCCCCCCCAGTCAGGACATTTAAGCGAATAACCAGGCTGTTTTTCTCCTCTAATCCATACACCTTGTCTCTCCCAAGGTGTAGAACAAAGAGGTATCAGAACAGTCTCTGCCCTTGTGCTGCCTCTCTGGAATTCCTTTCCTTGTTCAGGTTTCCCGCCCTCACTCAACTCTGCACAAACCAAGTTTTGCATGCCGAAAGCACAGTGTGGGAAGAACAAGTGTGGCTCCGAGACTTACGGGGCCCTTCTCAGAACTAGACTCTTTCTCGTAAGAGACGGCTTACGTGGTGGTGTCACCACAAACTTTCAATATCAGTTTAGAGAGGAATAGCAGAGGAATAGAGAGGAATAGAGAGGAATTACACTAGTCCTGGGGCCGATTTCACCACACTCATCGGAACTTACGATCAATCGCAAGTCGATGATCGATGCACTGAAACCATACGGCCTGTCACAACTGAGTTGTGACAAAGTGAGTTACGATGCATCGTGAAAGGCTTTGTGAAATCCAGCCCTGGATTGTATGTGATGTAGCCTATGCCAGCATCTTAACAGTCCCATTGTGCTTCTGCTGTTTTTTTTTGGCCTTATCCCGGCACCCCTGCTAGGATCAAGCCTTAGGTGGCTGGATGATCAAGCGGCAAGTGAACGGCGGGGAGGAGATCAGCTACAAGTTCTCGGCCAAGTACGTCCTGAAGTCCGGCAAGGAGGTGACCGTCTGGGCTGCCGGCAGCGGCCACCCCCAGAGTGCCCCCTCGGACATGGTCTTCAAGAACCAGAAGTCCTGGGGCGTCGGGAAGGAGGTGGTCAACACGCTGGTGGACGCCTCCGGGGAGGTGAGTCCTCGTTCCCGGGAGTATGATCCCATCTGTTTGGTGTGTGCCGGGGGAGGACTCGATGCCAACGTGTCCGATATGTTTCAAAGGGTTGGGCCAACTCTCTCACCCTATGACTGCCGTGTTTTTGTCAAGAACCTTTTTTCTTAGAGTTTGCATCGGCATTAGGATAATGATGCTTGCCAATTCGTTTTGGGAAATGGATTTCACAGGCCTCTAACCGATCCCTGCGTCACGAAACTTGAGCATTCAAGTCCTTGTTTGTCGGTGAATTTACCCCTCCTGTTTGTGGTCCTGTTCTACAGAAAGGATTCTCCTAGAAACTGTAGCCAGGCTCGATTCATGATACCAATGATATTATGATGAGTGTAAGACATGCCAACGAAGTCCAAACTTGAACCCAAGGCTGCATTTCGTAAAGGGTCCAAGTTCTTTTCTGTTGATCTCATTCATCTGTCATAGCTGCCAACTGTTCTTATTTTGGAGGAATCATTCCTCTTTTTTTGGTAAACAGATCTGACAACAGATTCCGATTTTTGACTTGGAAACACACATTAATTCCTATGCAGTTTGCTCTGTGATTCCTCTTTTTAACAGTGTTCTTAATTTCCTTTAAAGCCCCTACACAACATTGGTCGAGGTCAAAGAATAGCATCCATACGTTGTCTGATCCAACATAATGCATGAAATAGCACACCTGTGAAAATTTCTGCTCAATCCGCCAACCGAGTCTCGAGAAAATCGTGAAAGCCGCTTCATTTGTTTCGCGAAAATTCAGCATTCAATGCCGTACTGATCCGAAAAATAGTTTAGATGTGATCTGTACTTGAATTTGATCCGTGCTCTGATCGTGTCTTGACCGATCACACCGTCAGGAAAGTGACCAGAGGTGACCACCTCCCGTCGTGAACTTTGTCTCTTTTTTCCCTCCTTCCTGCCTGTCCAGGTGATGGCTACCCGGTCGCTGAGCACCACGTCCTGTTTTGACGGAGACTCGCAGGAGGTGGGCAGTGAAGAATTATTTCATCAGAAGGTCAGGGTGGGGGGTCCTTCTGCTTTGCACTAAACTCTGGGCCCGTCCAGTGCTGCTGCCCTGCTTGATGGGAGCTGGGCTTTGCCTGAAGGCACCAAACGAGGCTGGACTTAGTCCTACGACGAGACACCAGTCATTGTTACATGCGTACATCAACTTCTTGGCTCTCCATTTGTAGCTATTATATCAGGGATGTAAGACTTCCGAAAATTTCCGGATTTTCGGAAATGGCATAAGTTTTGTCGGATCTCCAGAAAAAAAATTGTATATATATTTTTTAATAATGTCAAACTGGTATCTAAAACTGCTCAATTTTATCTGTTACAACCCGAAAAATTGAAGGGTGCCTGCACCTCTGCCATGAATCTCGCAATCGCATCTCTCGGTCGAGTAAGCGCTCACTCACAGTCGCTCAATTGATTGGCTTCGGTCATTTTCTTGAAATGACTTTGGCGGTCACTTACATCCCTGTTGTGTAAGGGACCTCCACCAATTCCGGCTCTGGCTCGGGCTTCGACTGTAGTCACCCACAAACTGCAAACACACTCTGAGCATGTTGATAAGGCAGTGCAGGAATTGTTGAAACTGCTTGCCGACCGGAAAGGCCCATGCTCTACAATTCTTGAACAAGTTCGCATGCTTAATGTGTCAATCCTCGGTAGGACTTCCCGAGCTTTGAACTTCCCGAGCATGTAGCTCTTTGTTTTCTTACTCCAAATGGAATATCTGCAGGAGCACTGCAGTTCGAAATTCGATCATGGACTCTTAAGGCCCTAGAACACAATTTTAGACCTCAACCATTTGAAGATTTGTACATATCTAGTCAATTCTGGTCATTGTAGCAGTTTGATACAGCTTCTGGTGTTGCTTTATATAAATGGTCATGCATATCCAAGCCTCGCGCTTAAGGTTCTTTTTAACTAGCCCACCGGGCTACTAAATTTAGTTTTTTGCTAGCCCGCAGCAAGTTTTACTAGCCCTGTATAACAAATATTGAATTTAACAAAAGATTATTAGGCAAGTAAAACAAATTGTTAGTTTCTACTTTCTCATCCCCACCTGCATCGGTTTTTGTCGCCACACCGCTGTCTACTTTTTACTAGTCCGCCGGGCTAGCAAAGTGGGTAATTTTACTAGCCCGCAGCTGTTTTTACTAGACAATGACCGTCCGGCTAGTGCTAAGGTCGACCCCTGGATAATATCGTATCACCACCCAATAATTCATACGAATCGCCCACACAGGGAAGTAGGAGATAATAGGGACTTTCACACTGCAATAAAAAACATGATTCAAATTGGGGGGGGGGGGGTTGTGTGTTCACACTCTCCAAAGATCCCAACCCGAAAAATCCCAACCCTTTTGCGGTGTACATTGTGTTCAGACTGGGCATGTGTCTATCATGGAGGTTGGCCCATGCACTTTCTATCAGCCAGCTGTTGGAAACCAGTCCCTAACAAAAGCAGTGCATCCTGGTACAACACCATTTCCTTTTTTGTTTACGCGGAGCATTCTCTCTGCTTGGCAAGTAATTGGGTTGCTTAGAAAAAAAGTCCCACTAGGCGACTTCAGATCTAAGGAAAGGATAGCTGAGATGGAAAGAGCATTGTTGCTCAAAACCAGAAGTCTCGGGTTCAAGTCCCGGTCCAGTCAAATTTTTATTTGCCATTTTAGAAAAAAAGGCTTCAAAAGTTCCCAGTCAGTTTTTCCTCAGTTGTTTTATTCCCTTTACAAATGTTGAATTTCTCAATTTTCCATCGACCTAAAAGCAGTCTCCTGAAGACGAGCAGAGTACACTGTTCGAAACGTCGAGTTCCTCCGGTTCTTTTCAGAACCACGCTTACTCACAAAAGAGAATTTACATGGTGTCACCGCAAACCTAATTATCCTAAAAGCCCTCATTTTTGTGCTGGGCAATTATTCTTGCATTTACTATGTCCACAGACACTAAAGTAGGGTTTGGATAGTGGATTATGTCGGGATCATCGTGGTTTTTTTTCTGTCAGTGGGAAGGGGCCTATTGTTACGCGGTTCCCCTCCATGGCACCCCTGTCTGCACATTGTCCGTGTCTTTTCTCTTTGTTCATTAGCCCTCGCCGTGTGAATGCTCTGTCTGCTAAAGCTATAAAGCCACCCCATTCCATACCCATAAGCCCCCATGCCTACAGTCAGGTAGGTGGCCTGGCCCCCTCACACATCCCTCCCTGCTGCACGCTGCCATTGCTTCATCCGCTCATTTGCATATCATTTGCATATCATTTACATCCATTTGCATACCATTTGCATACCATTCCCACATCCATGCCTAATGCCCCAATGCTATTTGCATATCATTTGCATACCATTCCCCACATCAATGCTTAATCCCAAATGCTATTTCCATATCATTTGCATACATTTGCATATCATTTCCCACATCCATGCTTAATGTCCCAATGCTATTTGCATATCATTTGCATGCTATGTGCACATTCATGTTCACTATGCCTGCAGTCAGCCTGGCCCCCATACATCCCTCCCTGCTGCATGCTGCCAAAGCATCATCCGCTCATTTACATACCATTTGCATATCATTTACATACCATTCCCACATCCTTGCTTAATGCCCAATGCTATTTGCATATCATTTGCATGTCATGTGCATATTCATGTTCATGTGGAGGCATGTTTGTCTGTGTTTTGTGCACCATTGTTGCATCCCTGCTCTGCAGGTTAGCTAAACGTATACACACGCATATCAGTTGTTGTGTGAAGCCTCCCTATTTTCCGAAGATATTACTCGCTTAGAAATGGTTATGCATGCTCATTCATGAATATTCATGATCATGAGTAGTCACAAACATGAATATTCATGATTATTCATCCTGGCCAAATGCTGCTCAGATTGCAGGGAGATTTTACTGGCCATTGGAGCTCATCTTGGCTGATTTCCTTGATTGTTTTTGCGGGACATCTTAGAAGCAGAGCTTTATCAGGAAGTGTCAGACAGCAGCATGTTGGACTACATGTATCCCACCATGAGGGAAACATGCAGTAAAGGCCACATACCCTGCCCGATATGCCTGTTATTTCTAAATATAATGCCACACCGTTTCATTGTAGATAACAGTGAATGTAAAACTGACCTTCTAGAGCAGACAATTTCACTGGGATTACAATGGGTTATCAATAGAAGACCATGACCAACTCTTTATGGTGGATTCACAAGCACATGCACTCTGAAACAAAAAAGTTGGATGTCACTTGATACATGTAGTACAGTATGTCGTCAGTTGGGAAAGCAAACTGCTTTAAAATGCACTGCATGATCAGCGTTTGCTGATCATCAAATACTGCTCAGATTTCTGCGCTGGGGCTAGAATTCCTCTCGATTTTTTTTCAGCAACTGTGGACCACGTAGAAATGTGTCCATGCTATGAAGTACAAACAAGGGTGATGATTCCAGGAGATAGTATGGTGGTTGGTGGTTTTACCGTTTTATTGCTTCTGACTGGTGCCCCCACCCCAGGAAGGGGAGTTGATATTTTGGTGGCTTATTGTCGACTCTCCTTGCTTGGGTGGGGGCGCCGGTCAGAGGCATTCAACCACTGAAAACTGACCTCCACAAAATTGCATGTCAAACTTTTTTGTTCCTTGTTTCAATGCAGATTTGATGTGTTTTTTTTTTCTTGGGTTTTCTTTTTTAACTTCTGCAGGGGGATCCACGTTCAGGGTGCAGCCTGATGTAGAAGGAGTCTTCAGAAGGAGTCTACCGTGGCATATTCACAGTCTGGTCACACCTCTACGAGTGCTGGCTTTTGACATCAGTGTCTGAGGGTTAAAGGTTTAAACAAATACAGTTGCCAGGGAAAAGTGTTAGCTAGAAGAAACTTTTTTTTTTTTATCGGTGCTTGCCGTTAGGCGTGCGAGCGGTTTTGCATAGAACAAGCTTTGATCGTAGAGCTTTTTTTTTTGCCTGCAAGAAAGAGGATGATTAAGATTTAAGACCAATTTCCAAGTGCAAAGAAAAAAAAAGAAGAGACTAAAAGCTTCGGCTACCAAGGATTGCCTTCTCTTTTTTTGGAATGAACCACGCCAAAGATTTGAATTTGATAGCCGTGTTAGTCTTACTGATGAATGGTGACAACTTATGGGTAGCACTTGGAAGACTTCAGCTGAGTGCATAAGCTTTCTTAGCAACCACTACTGTACTTTATTAGATGCAATATTTGAGTGTGTAGCATGTCTGGAGGTCATTTCATAGAGCTGCTTGAAACCAAAACTTGCGCAAGCACCAATCAAAATATAACGTGTGTGATGAAATCAGGATGCCAGTCAAATCCCCCATGTAAAAAATCAGGCTAACAGCAAACCGTAGGAAATGGCAAATCCATTGAGCATCACATTAAAAATGTGAATGTGTAGGTTTTTTTATGTACATCTTAAGACTTTGTGCTTAGCACATTTTATTGTGATTGGACCACTTTGTATCGGGGTGCCTGATTCAGGAACTATTGCGTACGGCCAATTGGTGGGGACATTTGCATGCATAGTTACAGCTGTGGATACAGCGACCCTATGCAGTGTGCGCTTGAACAGCCATTCGGTGCACTGCAGTGGCCAGCGTGTAGCTGTGACTGGTACCCGGCGCCCTGGCCAGCAGAAGAAAAAAAGTTGTGTATCCATTCGTGGCATGAAGTGGTTTGTGAGCAGCCCTATTAGAATATCCCCATCCCCTCGTGTCCACCTTCCTGAAGAGCCATGCATTTAGTTCACGGTCATTTTTTTCCCTCAGAGAAAGGGCTGCCGTGGATAGAACCGTCGGTCCGCCTCAATTCTTGACGTTGCACTTTGCAGGCACTTGCGGGTAATTCTTGTAAGCACTACCGTGAGTGAATCTGCACAGTTGATGAAGTAGACAAACACCTCCCTCCTCCCAACCATTCCAATTACCTGAAATAGTCTAAAGCCAGCATGCCTCAACCCGATGGCCTCTGCGCGCTGTTTTGGTTTTTCTCTCTAAACTTGTCAGTATATAGAAGAGTGATGGTAAGATGTGGAGGATTATGCCCCTGGTTAGTAGGAATTAGGAATGGTATTAAATGATATCAGCTTGATTCGTAGTCAGTCTGCGCTAGATTATTTCATTTTTTTGTTAGATTTTAATACATTATTACAATATATGTAGCAAATGTACTTCAAGTACTATTTATGCTTATCCCTTGACTGAATGCTTTGTACAAATAATCTAACGCTTGCCTAACATTTTTTTTTATTGTCTTTTGGAAATATGTGTGGATGGGTGGTTTGGGTGCTTTTTTCATGGTTGCATCAGTGCTTTTCTGCG
The DNA here is from genome assembly GCA_949987565.1 of Luidia sarsii. Taxonomy (NCBI): domain Eukaryota; kingdom Metazoa; phylum Echinodermata; class Asteroidea; order Paxillosida; family Luidiidae; genus Luidia; species Luidia sarsii. Next base: position 19,547,181 of record OX465108.1, on the reverse strand, counting down.
ATTGGTGACCCAGACACTGAAAGTGAAAGATATTCTCATTGGTACTTGAAAAGAACAAGTAATGGTCCGTCCCCCCTTAAAGCCCCATCACAACATTGGTCAAGGTCAAAGAATAGCATCCATACGTTGTCTGATGCTACAATGTACATATGCATGAAATAGCACACCTGTGAAAATTTCATCTCAAACCGCCAACCGAGTCTTGAGAAAATTGTGAAAACCGCTTCATTTGTTTCGCAAAAATGCAGCATTCAACGCTGTACTGTTCCGAAAAATAGTTTAGATCTCGTTGAGACGTAAGCTATTTCTTTTACTCATTTCTCCCAAAATACAACATTTTAGGCAGAAACATTTTAGTGCGAGGTTTCTACTATAACCATCTTCAAACTATAAGTTTCATGTAAATCTGTGAACATTCCTGTTTTTCGATCTTACCAATGTTGTGTAGGGCTTTAAAGATCAACTGAACAATAATAATGGTAAAGAGATTTATAGTTAATGAAAAATATCAAACCAAACAAAAATAATGAGAGTTGATTTAGTGTTTTCTCACGCATAAGTTGTTGATAAAATGCAATGATCATTTGAGTTCGTTATGCAACTTAAGTTATGTTTTACACTAGAAATCACAAATCAGTTTGGTAATGTAGTTATGTATGTTAAATTGCATTGCCTTTATTGCATAACAGCGATTGGTTAAGTTTTAATTGACCCTGCTGTTCATATTGGTTGAATATTTTCAGCCGTTCTTTCGTTCACTCAGTTGCCAGTCAGGAATTATCCTGGCGGCACATTATTCCATGTCAAAAGGAAGACAGTTGTTCCCAATCGCTATGATTATGAGGGCGCTAGTCTGAACCATTCCTTCCTTGTGCCAAATTACTGAGCAAGTACTTAATGGCTTGTGGTGGAGTGCTTCCTCCCTTTATTCTGCTCACCCCTTCACGGGAATGGTCCTGTCCTGTGCTGGGAAGTAGCTAAAGGACAATGTGCCCGCCCTGCATAGAATTTCATCCATTCCCAGTCTTTGAAAAATGGCTGTCAAAATCCTTTGCTTATGTGTACAAAGGGGGAACCAATTTTGTTTTACATCGCCAAAATAGTTGCGCATACAATCTGTAGTCTAGCATCGTTACTTTTTAGATTATTCAGTCAGTAGAGTATTAAGTGTTGTATCCATTAGTAAGATAAGTCTTGTTGTCACGTGCGTGGGGCAAATGGTAGGATTAGCCTTGGCTGTGGGAAGTACAGTGTAGGGTTGGCATAGGCCGTTTTCGAAGTGAAGGCTTAGGCTCGGGCTCAGGCTTTGTCTCCGTCCGACAAAACCTGAAAATCCAGGTTGTGGTTTGTTTCCGAATTCGAAAGTTTGTTGGCTTGATAGGTACAGGGTATTCCCCAAGAAACTGGGGCCAAAATTTTTTGTTTGTTTAGATGCACGTGATATATTGACTAAGATAGATATGACCGAAGCCTAAGCCCGAGCCTTAGCCTTCGTTTCGAAAACGGCCAAAGTCGAGTGTGTTCATGTTCTGTATGCAATGCCAGACACAGATTATATTTTTAACTGTGAGCAATTTAATAAGCCTCACTTTAGATCTTTGGCTGGTAACTGAAAAAAACCCCGCTTGATCGCCTCTGAGGCGGTGTAATGTGTGTCTTAAGAGGTTCCCCCCCAAAAAAAGAAAAGAAACTGAAATACACATTTGCAGGTTGAGCGCCCTCTTGTGTTTCTGCAAAATTCAAATCACGACTGTTGGGCCATTTGAAGCAAAGTATGATATCTACCAATCAATCCAGATAAGGGTAACCTTCCTGGTCCATAGATTATTATAGGTTTTGGGGGTGGGTTGGAAGACCTTTGAAGAATTCGAGACATGTCGTTTCTTCAGTTTTCATGAAGACAAAGGTTTTCCTGCCAACGCCAAGGTTTCTTTGTGAAAACGTGATTTTTGTAATCTTGCCTCAAAGGAAAGCGCAGCAATGTTGAAGGTTACCAAACACTTCAAATAAATATCTTCAGGGGTTGGAATTTACAACAAAATCCTCTCTAAATGCAATTACAATATTCTCACTTTTTTGGGGGGGATTTATTGAGGGAAACTATCTTGTGAGAAGAATATTTTTGTGTGTTGGACCAAAATTCTATCACTGATTAAGGGGTAGGGACATTCTGCATTGCACCTACAACTAAGGCCTACCATTTCCTATGTAAAGAAATCCAATGCCTTTTAAGTATAATTATATGGTACAGAGTTACCATGGCCGTTTATCAAAATGCTTTTTTTAAAATCCATTTTTCTTCTTTAAAATAAAGTGTTTCATCTGTTTTGTTTTGGAGTTAATAAACAGTAGAATCTGCTTGTTATTTCGTGACTGTGTCTTCTATGCTTAACAGTAACAAATGTATGCAAAAAAATTTATCGATTCAAGTCAGTGATTTTAGTTCTGATCAGTGATCAGTGATCAATATTTTTTTATTAGTTTTTCCACATCTTTGCACATTAACAGAAATAAGTTATCACTGACATGATAAAGTGATTCAGATGACACAATTTCATTTTTTCCCCAGATAACTTCTTCATAATTATTACATTAGAAAATATATAAATTTAAAAATTGGCCCAAACTTTGACTGGACACAACTTGAAACCAAGACCTCAGGATTAACGTACCAGTGCTCTTCCATCTGAGCTATCCACCCCATAGATGGTGGCCTCCCAAATAGTCAACTATGGAAGTCTTTGGTTGGGGTGGGGGCGCCAGTCAGAAGCAATTCAACCAAATTCAGGTTGAATTGCTTCTGACTGGCGCCCCCACCACGGCAAAGACTAGTTGACTATTTGAGAGGTCACCATCTAAGGGCTGGATAGCTCAGATTGGAAGAGCACTGGTATGTTTATCCAGAGGTCTCGGGTTTAAGTCTTGGTCCAGTCAAAGTTTTCTTTGCTAATTTTTTAATTTGTTGTAAAGTTCCCAGTCAGTTTTTCCTTCATTTGTTTGACTTAAAAAATAAATAGAAAAATGTCTCTTTTACTAGTCCCAAATGATGGTCTATACTGCAGTGTGAAAATACTGCACGAGTCATACATAAAATGGCCTTTGAAAATGACCAAGGTCTTCTACTTGGTAACCACAACTTTTCAGACAACACTGAAAAAAATTCGCAAGGCTTGAATGAGAATTAAGCATATATCATGAAACGTTATCTATACACAAAACAGTTCCTCCCTTCACACGATTGATTGTCAAGGGTACTGTGAGAAATCCTCCGCTAGCGGAAGATTTGGCGGAGGTCCAAACCTACGACAAAATCTCTCCAGGGTTCACCGGGGAAGTCTGTCTTTCTCAAGCATTGGTCACCTTTCACACGATGGCAGTTTTGTGAAATTTCTCATGTATGAGACATTTTCTCATGCCTTGCGAGTTTTTTCGACGTCGTCTGAAAAGGCCTTATTAAGAAGATGACCAACCCTTGTGGCCAAGTTGATAGGCAAGATAATGAGAGATGATGATGCCACAACTTCAGTAATCAAATGCCAGTAGCACACAGTACCCAACACATAAACTTGTTACACTCCATTTACTCAAGATGCACATTACTGTTTTCAGATGATAAAGCTAATTTTTTTTTCTAAAAAAAATCATAAATTTTTCACTGTCCCCGAATGTTCAGATGTTGAAGTTATAGCACGAATACTGTTTGAGTTTGTATTTTTTGGGTACACAAAGTAATATTTATATATATAAAGAAAAAAATAGTTTTGCTGGACAGGGATATGAACTGCTGGTTTTTGTGTTATAAGCTACCAGAGCCAGCCTGTACGTGGAGCCTTCCAATAATATTCCCCTCGACTATCTGCTGTGGAAGAAGCACAGATGAGATGTATTTTTCATGTTCTAAACCTTGACAGTGCGATCCAAAGACCTACACTTACACCTACACCTACATTTAGGCAGGCATTAAGTTTTAAAAACCTTTTTACAGTGAACGGGATCTTATTTGGTGAGTCTGGAATTAATTTCACTGCTAAATTCATACCCCTTTTCCCCAATTTCATTTCCCATAAAAAAAGCACAGTGGCAAAGCACCATGCATACAGCATTAAGTAAGCACAAGTTGGATGCAGCTGTAGTCGTTCTGCGGGTTAAACTCACCCTATCTCCGGCTTGGACTCCTCCGACGGGCCGTCAAGGGATCTCGGTCAATCCTCAGACACAACTAATAATTGCCAGTTAGGCAAACGAAATGATTCACCATTCACAAAACAGGTTTCCAGTCAGGTTTGACGAAGCATGTCTTTATTCGGGTGAATGTTTACAGTGAATGCCTGTCAAGCTAAGTTACGAAGTAACACATGGGAAAGGTCAAAGGTCACTGGCGACTCAACCACACACACACCGCACGTGTATATCGTGTACACACACACACACACACTCAGAGACTGGACCGGTCCATTAATAACAATAGGGTGAGCAAACGCTGGACGACTACACAGCAAAGCAGTATTGCATTTCATAAGTAAAGTAGCCAGCAAACACAATTTGCAAGAAGTCAGTATAGCACCAAGTCAGCATTTCACTCAAGTAAGGGACCATTACTAATACAGGTCTCTTGGATTCGGTCTATTTTCAAAAATTTAAAATGTGAACATATCTCTCATGAAATGACAACTTGCCAAGGAACTTTATCTGGTAATTTGTCATCCTGATTGAAAGCAATACTTAACAATGTTGCCGCTTTACGACTTAAATGACACTTAAACGGATACGCAAACATGATGAGACATTCTGTCAATGTGGTCATATCTATCCACTTTTGTCCATAATTTACATCTGTGTAAAAAGAAATATTCACTATGTACATGTAACTTTTCCAAATGAGAGGCAAGTTTGTTGGCCTGATAGTAATTGCCACAGAATAGTATTACACGACCCAACAAAACACATACACAAAAACAGAACACAACATCTACTAAGAACACCACCATTGACTGATCAAAAATATGAAAAAAGTAAAGCTCAGTTCACAGACATTGTTAAAAATATTATGCAGCTGTCTCTTAATGTTGAATGGATTACAATACATGAGTGCTAAATAGTATGTACATGTACTTCCTATACGAGCTCCTCATGTATGTGCCATAGTGCTAAATACTTCCAATATGAACTCCTTCGCTGTATGAGCCATAGTGGTAAATATATCTACTTCCTATATGAACTCCTTCAGTGTATGAGCCATAGTGCTAAATACTTCCAATATGAACTCCTTCGCTGTATGAGCCATAGTGGTAAATATATCTACTTCCTATATGAACTCCTTCAGTGTATGACCCATAGCGCTAAACACTTCCAATATGAACTCCTTCGTTGTATAAGCCATAGTGGTAAATATATCTACTTCCTATATGAACTCCTTCAGTGTATGACCCATAGCGCTAAACACTTCCAATATGAACTCCTTCGTTGTATGAGCCATAGTGGTAAATATATCTACTTCCTATATGAACTCCTTCGTTGTATGAGCCATAGTGGTAAATATATCTACTTCCTATATGAACTCCTTCAGTGTGTGACCCATAGCGCTAAACACTTCCAATATGAACTCCTTCGTTGTATGAGCCATAGTGGTAAATATATCTACTTCCTATATGAACTCCTTCAGTGTGTGAGCCATAGTGCTAATTAACTCCTTCATTGTATGAGCCATAGTGGAAAATATATCTGCTTCCTATATGAACTCCTTCAGTGTATGAGCCATATAGTGTTACATGGAGTAAAATAGATGAGTGCTAAATACATATAATATCAATTTCCAACTTGTACATCAACTACATGTAAAACTTTAGTATTTCCATTATCCTGACAATGGACTGAGCATTATACTATTCTAAATGTTGAGTCCACCAGCTCTTTTCAGAACCCACCACACATACTCATAGAACTATTTGTACATTGTGCCAGTGCAAACCTCCTTGCATTCCACTTAGTAATGATTTCAATAGTGCACTAGTCGTCTACACTACTGCTGCTTTGCACTTGTACTGTATTCCATTTCTTTTCTTCAAGATTACCAATATCATTGAGTGGAATTCTTCTTTAGAATACAGTACCAGTGCAATTTCTAATATTCTGATAAGTGCAGCATTCCGCTTACAATATATACCACTATAGTTACATAGTTCACAACTGCTGTACACAAATTGTGCTTTATTATTTCGCTAGGGCTGTTTGCCCTATGGATGACTTTTTCCGCATTGTACAGCATAACTTGTGAGGATGCATGCCCATATATAGTGCTGTATTCCACTAGTGCTATATTCCACTAGTGCTATATTCCACTAGTGCTGTATTCCACTAGTGCTTTATTCCACTAGTGCTGTATTCCACTAGTGCTCTATTCCACTAGTGCTGTACTAATTCCACTAGTGCTGTATTCCACCAGTGTTGTATTCCACTAGTGTTGTATTCTACTTGTGCTTTATTCCACTAGTGCTGTACTTATTCCACTAGTGCTGTATTCCACTAGTGTTGTATTCTACTTAAGTGCTGTATTCCACTAGTGCTGCATTCCACTAGTGCTGTATTCCACTAGTGCTGTATTCCACTAGTGCTTTATTCCACTAGTGTTGTATTCCACTAGTGTTGTATTCTACTTGTGCTTTATTCCACTAGTGCTGTACTACTTCCACTAGTGCTTTATTCCACTAGTGCTGTATTCTACTAGTGCTTTATTCCACTAGTGCTCTATTCCACTAGTGCTGTACTAATTCCACTAGTGCTGTATTCCACTAGTGTTGTATTCTACTTGTGCTTTATTCCACTAGTGCTTTATTCCACTAGTGCTTTATTCCACTAGTGCTGTACTAATTCCACTAGTGCTGTATTCCACTAGTGCTGTATTCCACTAGTGCTTTATTCCACTAGTGCTGTATTCCACTAGTGCTGTACTAATTCCACTAGTGCTGTATTCCACTAGTGCTGTATTCCACTAGTGCTTTATTCCACTAGTGCTGTACTAATTCCACTAGTGCTGTATTCCACTAGTGCTGTATTCCATTCCACTAGTGCTGTATTCCACTAGCCTGAGTGCTTTATTCCACTAGTGCTTTATTCCACTAGTGCTGTATGTGCTGTAATCCACAAGTCCTAGTTCAGTACTCCACTATTTTATTTTCCACTTGTGAGTCAAAGGCATTAAATGTTCTCAGAAACTATTACACATATCCCTTGATATTGTGTTTCCCGATACTAGCATTCCAATGCATAAAACTGCACTATATTCAATGCTGTGCTCCAGTTCTGTAATCCACTGGTGAAGGATTTCACCAGTATCATATTCTACTTGTGCTACAATGATGCATTCTAATAGTACTGTAATCCACTTAATCCACTAGCACTACAATCCACTAGTGCTGTAATCCACCAGCACTTGTAGTCCACTTAATCCACTGGTGCTGTAAAACCACTATAGTGCTGTAATCCACTAGTCCTGTAATCCACTAGTGCTGTAACAGAGGTGCTTCAGAGGTCCTATTTTCCACAGCATAATTTGGGTGGACATACGTGCGCATACATATTTCTCCATAATGAATGATAGAGGGCTGGGTGAAGATATATCTATACATCCCCCTATTTTTTTGAATAGTTTAGTCCGAATGTACCCCTACGCAGGAAATGGGAGATGCCTGTGCTGGTATAGGACAGGGGGATAGCTACCTTGGGTGGGGGTGCTGGTCACTTGTGGCAGAACCTGTGACAAGTGTTGGATTTTCTGCACTTGTCCAGCTAAGTCCTTTGACGACCTGGCAAACGGCGGGTCCACTCTATGGTCATTGACTATGTCTGCATGCATGCACCCCCATCCACAGACTACCAAACATGAACGCACAGTGAAGTCTAGCAGTGTAGAGTACATCACAGACAAACCAAAATCAAGTTTAATCTGAAATAAACAAAACAACAACAAAGGTCCCTTACAAACACATAACATAACATGAACATAACTTATACTAAATCTACATGATATTCCAATGGCATCTCCATCTGAAGTTCTGTTCGTAATCCTTTCCGAAACCTATACATTTTCCCATACATGTCAACCCTCTCGTAAATACCTTCGAAATTCCAATACAATCATAGCTCCAGTATGTCCGAGTGATTATACAACATTGAATATAATTATCAAGAAACAAAGAACATGCAACTTACGACTTTGATGAGCTTCGGATCAATCGCCGTGCAGAAATACAATAATGAACTTGGAATCGCCAAATACAGCAACAATTGTGGTAAACCTCGAACAGTTACAAAGTCAATCGGACTACTGTCCACCACCTCCACAGCCGAAGGAGTTGTGCTGTCATCTGCCTACCACAGTCCAGAATCACCCCACACATTCCAGAGTGAAACCCCCCAGGCTAAATTAAGTGTAAGAGAAAGAACTCTACATACATATGCATTACCCATGCATACACTCAAGAGCCACACAGGTTGCATAACAACTAGAAAACAACCTGAGGATACGTTACAACAAGTGAACCAGTACTGTTACTCAAATCAAGGTGTTTCCTTCTGCCCTTTGTGTACAGAGTTTACGGTTTTATGTCAGCCATCGCGTTGCTACCATGACGGGTGCATAACAGTGTGGAGTCCACAAGTACAGTATTGGTCAGCACTGAGTCAATGCATCTGTTGTCTTCGCTAGTCAGCGTGCTTTCAGCCATGGACAGTGTCCGCAGACCCATAATGTCCTTCAGCTTCTGTACCCAGGCAGTCGCACAGTGGCTCAACTCCTTGTTATTGGAGAGATCAAGCATCGAGAGAGCCTGCGACCCTTTGTATGCCACACCAATGCAGGTCACGTCCTCCCGGGTCAGGGCACAAGACCGGAGATACAGCTTCTGCAGATGGCTGACCTGCTGCAGGTGAGGAGCCCAAGCATGGCCCTGTTCGCCCAAGGTGATGTTATCGGACAAGTCTAGCTCCACCAGAGACGGGACTGCACTCAGCGACTCGGCGATGGGGCTGATGTCTGCCTCCTGCAGCGAGCAGCGCTGCAGCACCAGGGTCTGCAGGTGCTGCATTCGCATCAGCCCGGGCGCCCAGGCAGCGGCGGGCTTCAGGCTGTCGACGCCGACCACGCTCAGCTCAGTCACGTCTGCTCTGTTGCCCAGTGCCTCCAGGATGCCCGCCAGGTCGGCCCCAGTCAGTGAGCGGTCGCACAGAGTCACCTGGAGGCCGGAAGGGTTGGGCTTCACCTGGAACATGGACCTGCCCCTGGAGTAGCTGCTTTGGATGGAGTAGCTGCTTCGGATGGAGCAGTTGAGCAGCCTGTCCATCTGACCAATCGATTCTGCTATGTACCTGAAGTCCTGCCTTCTAAAATTGCAGTCGTCCAGTGTCAGTGTTATTAAGTTGGTGAGGGACTGCAAGTCCGAGTGCCACAGGGACAGTGTGCCGGCGAGAGAGTCATTGCCCTTCAGATTTAGTTCCATCAAGGTGGATATGGCCTTCAAGGAGACGGCAATGTGCTTCATGTCGATGCCGGTCAAGGCGCATTCACTCAAGTCCAGCGTCTGCAGATGGCTCATCTGCCTCAGGTGTGGGGACCAGGCCTTACCGGAGCCCCCTAGAGTGTCGTTCTGGGACAGGCCCAGCTTTGTCAGGGAGGACATGTCACTGAGCGTGGCGGAGATGTGCTCTATGTCGTCGCGCTGCAGGGAGCAGTTGCATATCTCCATCCGCTCCAGGTTCCTCAGCTTCTTTAGGTGGGGGGACCACAGGACCGCCGAGCCGCTCAGCGCATCGCTGCTCCCCAGGACGAACTCCACCAGGTCGCTGCGGTGCCTCAGGGCCTGCAGGATGTCGGCCAGATCCTCGCCCGTGAGCGACCGGAGGCTCAGGTCCAAGCGGACGCCCGTCCTGGTCGGCTCCAAGGCAAACCTGCCGCTCTGATAGGGACTCCTGACGGAGCAGTCGGTCAGATGCGGCATGGAGCCCACCGTGGCAACCAGGTACTTCAGATCCTGCTTGGTGAGATTGCAGCCCAGCAGCCCCAATCGGCGCAGGTGCTGCAGCCTGACCAGACGGTGGCACCAGGCCCTGCCGACCCCGCCCAGCTGCTCGTTACTTGCCAGGTTCAAATCGACACACGCCCGCACACCTCTCAAGGCCAAACAGACGTGCTTGATGTCGTCACTCGTCAAGGCACACTTGCGCAGGGACAGACTCTGCAGGGATCTCAACTGCTGCATGTGCGGAGCCCAGGTGGCCCCAGACCCGCCCAGTGCCTCGTTGGAGGACAGGTCTAAGCCCGTGAGAGTGGGGACAGCAGCCAGAGAGTTGGCGGCCTGTCTGACATCTTCCCCCGTCAGGGAGCAGGACCTGAGGGTCAGCGTCTGGAGGTGCTGCATGCTCTGCAGGTGGGGCGCCCAGGCGCTGGCCAGACCGCCCAGGTTATTCAGAGACAGGTCCACGTCGGCCAAGCTGGGCATGTCCGCCAGGGCGATTGCCAGGTGCTCCACGTCGCAGACGAGCAGGGAGCAGTCTCTCAGCAGCAGCAGCCTGAGCTGCTTCAGGTGCTTCAGGGCACAGAACCACTGCGAAGATGAGTCGGCCAGGCCAGTATTCAAGCTCAGATCTAGCACCACCAGGTCACTCCTCTGTGCCATGGCCTCCATGAACTCAGCCACTTCGGTGCCGCCGAAGGAGCAGTCGGTCAGGTTGAGTTTCACACCGAGGCCACTGCGCTCGGCCTCTTCATCAAGTGGGGTGACCAGAGGGCTGGTGTCCCAAACAAAGTCCTCCTTGGGGGATGGGTTACGCAGATCCGTACAGAGGAACTCGAGCTGCCCCATGTGACCAACTGACCTGGCCAGGTCTCTGAGATCGCGGCTGTTCAAGTGGCAGTCCTCCGCTGTCAGTCTCCTCAGGTGCTTCAGGCTGTGCAAGAGGGGCGCCCATGCTGACACTGTGCCGCCCAAATCCCGGTTGCCCGACAAGTCCAGCTCGGTCAGCTTGGGTAGGTTGCCCAACGCTGCAGCGATGCACTCCATGCTGTCCGAATTGAGTGAGCACTCCCTCAGGACCAACACAGACAGGCCCCTCATCTCGCTCACGGGACGTGCCAGGCCTGAGGCGAACCGCTGCAGGTTGCATCGGCGCATGTCCAATCCCTGAACGTCGGCCAGCACAGGCGTGCCCGTGTCAACTCCACTATCCAGGGCAACATTCAGACACCACACGAATGAGTTCAGGCAGTCGCTGTTGTACTCTTCAATGGTGATGTGCTGCATCAGCATCGACCTGACAAAGTCCATCGATGGAGCAATCTTCAACTGACTCTCAAAGAAACAGACCAGGGCCAACTTTGAAATTGCATCACTGAAGGGATTGTGCTGCTGCAAAACCTCCAAGATCTTAGAGGCCCACAACTTGTTCTCGCTGCACAACTCGTTGTCGCCACAACAGAAACGCAGGAGATACGTTAACCTTGCAGGATGGTGCAGGAGATCCCTCTTTATCAAGCCGAGAACCTTCTGGAATTCTTTAGGGTCTGCTTCCATCAAGTGCCGGAAGCACCTCGCAGCACAGAATTCCTGACAGGTTACATGCATGAACTGAATCTTGTTCTGAATCTGCAAGCCTTTTAGGACCCTCTGGCGTGTCAGAAGGCCCACCTTCAAGGCAGTGCTGAGAATTCCCGCCTCAAAATCTGTCTCCTCAAATGAGACCTGCTGTGTGGGAGAGAACAGGCCATGGAGGGCCACCCTGCCAGTCTGGATGAAAACCTGAGACATTTCTCTGGGCGTGCACGTGAGGTCTGATTTCCGCTTGAAGATGTACTGCAGAGCCTTCCTGTACAGATGCGACATTGTGTCGGGGAGTGTGGAGTCCTCCCGCCACAGCACGCACATCAACAGCAGAAGCATCGGACTCTTGCCTAGATCCAGCAGCACATCGGAGGTCTGAATCCTCTCAAAGAGGTCTTTGGCCTTCCCAGCTTCCCCCAAGAAGAACTTGCTGACGTATTTCTTGATTTCTTCCTCGGTGAAGCCAAGGACCTTGACGTGGGTATACGGTCTCTGAACCAGGGATTTGCTCACCAGGCAGCTGAGGTGGGAGGAGCGGGTTGTTACCACCACGGAGCAGTCCCGGCCTTCTCGGCGACTCAGGACCTTGAGGACCGAGCCGAAGGAGTCCTCTTGCAGCTCACAGCTGGCAAACTCGTCAAAGCTATCCAACAGAATCAGCACCTTGTCCGGGTTGGTGTCCAGGAACCACTTCAGGTCGGTCCGGTCGATGGCCGTGTCCCGCTCCAGGAGCTGCTCGAAGACGGCCTCAATCAGCCCCGACTCTGGCCTCAGGGCGTGCATCTTGAGGGCCAGGACCAGCTTGTACTTCTGCAGGACCTGGCCGCGGCCCTGGGCCCAGTCGTAGGCCATCTTGCAGACCAGGGTGGACTTGCCCACCCCGGCCATCCCGTCCAGGATGATGCGCCTGACGGGGTTGCCCTCCCTGGTCAGGACGCCGAAGATGTCCTGATAGGAGGGGAGCCGACCGGCCGTGTTGTCCTCGCACACCAGCTGCAGGCTAGTGTAGATGTCCATGATGTGTTTGGTGTCGTCGTCCACCCACGGGATCATCTGCACGTAGCAGCCCGTGGTCGTGTACCACTTCTTAAGGGCTTCTTCGCAGCTGTCGGCAGCTTTTTGAGCCAAGCTGGCATCCGGACGCCTGCTCTCTGCAGTAGCAATTTCCAAAGAAAAATGGAAAATGTGACATGCCAGATAAATCAGTGCTCTTGTTTAACTAATCTTCCTGCCACATGGAAATAGCCACTAAAAGGCCACATTTCGCCTTTTTTATTTTGCATGAACAACTCAAGGATAACTTACAAAATACTGCCCTAGGAAGGCACACTGCAGACCATAAGATTTTGTATTTTGCCCACTTGCTCCTGCTGGTTGTTTTGGCATTGATTTCCTGGCAAACTGGTCGAAGACTAACCAGACCTAGTCTAGCTAACCAGACCATGCCGCTCCTGTACAATTGTGGTTAAAAAACAAAAACAAAAAAAAACCAACCATAAGATTTCACTGAGGCTACCTGTTATCTTCGGCGAAGCGGTGACATTGAAGATTCCTGAGACAGGCCCGAAGAAGCAGGTATTCTTGTCACCCTCGACGTTCACATTCTCGGTTCTCCTCAGACACGGGGAGGCAGGACACAAAGACACCTGGGTCCGCACAACGGGAACTGGAGGAGAACGGCAGACCACTTGTTGAGCAATTTCAGCCAACTTGGAAGCACTCTACCACTGCACGTAACACGTCGGGCCATCTCTCTTGACTCTCGTTGCCCCAAAGATTTGTCTGCAGGCTTTTACAGGCATGTCAGTCCGTCTCAATGTCAAAGGGCACTGAGCACGTGCGTTCAAAGTGATTTGAGCTGTGCAAAGCAAGTTTTGCGCAGCTCTGGTGCTCGAAATGATAAATTATTGGAAAAATACACAAAATTAGGAGGGTCTGATGTTATGATCCCCAGCAGGACCTTTCTCAAAGCCTATCTGAAAAATGGCAAGGAAGAGTTTGACTGGGCGGGACCTTGAAACCGAGACCTCTGGTTTAACATACCAGCAATCAGACCACCCGAGCCATCCAGCCCTCAGATGGCAGCCCTCGGCTTCAAACCAGAGTCTGCATGCCACGGGACCTCACAAGGTCTGATTTTGCCCTCCCGTCCGGAGACGTACAGATAAGGGTCAGGGGCAGAGTTGGTGCACACAAGTACCTGGTGCCGACTCTCCAGACAGTTCCAGCGGGCCATCAACGTCCCCTCTCTGTCCTGGAGGTCCTTGCCAGTTTTCCTCCCCTTCTGGTGCACCAGGAGACCTCCTCCTTCGAAAAAACAGGAGTGCCGCTCGCTTCTTTCTACCTATCCTTCTCCGTGCTGAAGTTCCTGTATCGATATAAAAAACGTATTATCATCAGGAACATAACTAAACAACAAAATAATTTAGCCTGGCAACACCCATGCATGCTAGACTTCAATAACCAGCAAGCGGCTTTACACACTTGTATTGGTGTATTGGGATAAGTGGGGTTAATCAAATAGTTTAAAGGTGATTCATGACTCAGAGTCGAGGCCCAACCTTAATGACTTGGGACTTGGACTCTTGAAAACTCTTGAAAGATGGACTCCACATTCTCTGACTCCAATACAAATCTAGTGGTTACTGGTCAGTGTCAACTTTCCCCTGTGTCACAAATGGCGCCGTAGACAGGACGGTTATTAAAGGGGAAGGAAACCCAGAGAAAAATGTTGGCTTATCCGATTGGGTGTTAAAAACAGCCTACAATTACCTATGTGCTACTCACCTACGAGTTTCATAAAGAGGGAAAAATCATGGAATTCGGTGGTCGAATTCGCGTTCCATCAAACCGCCATCTTTTCGAATGGCCCACCAGTCACTGCGGGGGGTATGACATTACAACGGAAAACTCCCACATGGGCCCGGACGGATTTACCCCTACTACATGTATATATTGCGTGCAGTTATACACTCGCGAGCTGAACGATGGTGTACTGCTAGGCTTTTGGATGTTAAAATCCAGCAGGAAAAAGTTGGGGAAATCTTTCCATGCAGTTTCCAACAAGGACAAGATACCTGTTTGACATCCAAAAGCCTGGCAATACACCATCATTCAGCTCGCAATATATACAATCATATATGTACATGTAGTAGGGGTACATCCGTCCAGGCCCATGCGGGAGTTTTCCATTGGGATGTCATACCCCCCGCCGGCCCGCAGTGACTGGCGAGCCATTCGAAAAGATGGCGGTTTGCGAATTCAACAACCGAATTCCATGATTTTTCCCTCTTTATGAAACTCGTAGGTGAGTAGCACATAAGTAATTGTAGGTTGTTTTTAACACTCAATCAGATAAGCCTACATTTTTCTCTGGGTTTCATTCCCCTTTAATTTTCTCACTTATGTCCGCAACATTTACAGAGTATCAAATGTCTTGATTTTATCGCTTGAGTTCACTCTAGATACATTATTTCATCAAGCCGTTACATTCACAGCAAGGTGATGCTACCTTGCGACTGGCTGGATGACCCATGGCCTTGTCTCCTGTGCTCACTGCTGTTCCGCTGTCCCATCCTCCTGTGACACAAATCCTGGAGGGCCGGGCGGATTCGGGACGAATGTCGCTGTCGACCTTCTGATGGGACTGCGATTGCAAAGAAAATAAAAAAAGGAAGGGAATCCCGACATAGAAATTCCGAATTTATAATTACCAGTAACAAAAATGAGATATCTGTTTGACATAAAAACAATGATTTTTTCTTTTGAATCACGCCATTTCCAGAAATGTAGTACAGTATAGCGGCTAGCTGCGAAGACGCACATGGAACCAGACTGCCAGTTGCGGCGCTGCCGTTTGAATCTTGCGACCAAACCGGGAGGTTTTTGCCCATTTTCTTTTGGAAATCGACACATTTTCGCCACATGGACAATTGCACACAGGTGCTTAGTATGTAAACCACATTTGCTAGAAATCTTGGGCCACATGAAGCTGAATTTTATGAGTTATGCTGAATCTGCTGAGTCCCATGCCACAGTACTAGTGAACGTTACACAGAAGCCTATAGGAAAAAAGCAGTTATTTGTGGGATTCAGGTCGGGAGAGCAGCGGACGACATAGAACCTCACAGTTCTGGGGGTACATTTTTGTCAATGAAAATAATATACATAACCCAAAACCCAATGCAAATCCTCTCTGATAATATTTATCATTCATAGTCTGGTGTATTTATTTCCGATGTATGATACATTATGAATGTGTTGATGCCATGTTGATGCCACTATCGTGTCTTGACATCGTCTTGACGCCAATTAGTGTGACCCCAACCAAAGTGTTTACACTACAGTAAAGTCTACTGCTGGCGGCCGCACATGTACATGTACCTTGTAGTGTACATGTACATGTGCGTACAGATGTACATGTACATGTATGATACAATCACACTGTAATGTACAGGCACGTGTACGTGTAGCACTAGCACTAGCAGTAGTACTAGTACTAGCAGTACATCACGTACTGTGTGTGACAGGTAGAAATGTAGCCGACAAGGATGGTGTACATTCAACTGACTGTGGTTCGTTTAATGGCAACGCATAGCTAAACAAACAAAAAAAAGCCCTGAAAAGATACAAAATAGGAATTCCAAATAAATATAATTGTCGAAGAGTCTATAAATATAATGCAATCAATAAAGATAAGTTGAACCCTATTATACAATTTGCCTTTAACCGTAAGTTAAGTCAGAATCCTTAACGAGTCAGTGCAAGGCATGCGAATGCTTTAACTTGCAAGAAAAATAGGAAAGACTAAAGCAAATGTACTATAATGATATCAACATGTCACTATGGACTCTGCAAACCCATAGACTTGAATCAGTCCTCTCATCATAACCTAAGGATCTGTGAAACAACTAACTTAAGAATGTAACTTATCCTAAAAGACAAGTAAAAGACAAATCAAATATTAAAATACATTATAGATACCAGAGGGAAATTAATACACAAGATGGAAGTACTTAGGGGATTCAAGTGCCATAGAACCAAATTGTAGGAAATCTAAGAGGGCTGAGACTGATGTGCAAGTCTACTAAAGTTACTACTGCACAAGTACTGTACATGTAGGACCAATTATACACTTCAATGAGCAGCTGTGGTCAAGGGGTTCTAAGACAAGGGCACAAGCCCACTTCCTGTCTCTCTACACAGTGCTATGGTGGCTTCTAAGAATTGTGTGTGTACCTCATTACATATGCGGCAAGTTAGGGGATTAAGGCTCTAAGGTTATGTACAGTGTATACTCGCTGTACTGTGAACACTTATACAGACCAAAGGAAACAGTGAATTTGTACATTTAAAATATGAATTCAAGAATCAGGCAATGAAACAAATCAAAGTGAGCAACAGAGGCTGTTAGAATCTCAGTCTAGAACTTTGTAACTACATGTACTGTAAACCAAAACACAAGAAATACAACAAATCAGAGATAATCTGTCTAAAATCAAGACACCGTCCGATCGAGCAGGAAACTCAAAATCCTAGAAACCAGTCATTAAGATAACTTGCTTTACAACAAGGTCAGAGAAGTTAAGCTTATTTTTAGAATTAAGAACGAATCTACATACTACATAAAGGGAAGGAAAATAACTAAAGTGACTGTAACAAAGAGGCTGAGCAATACTCATCACTCAAGGGCATAAACTAAACTGCAAGGTTGCCAGAACCTGACCAATCTCCTGGAATACAAAGTTTTAAGAAAAATAAGATACAATACAATATAAGTAATATAACACAAAAGACACTCACCCTAGCCTAGAGGAAATTGAAGTGTCATGAGGTGCGTGTAGTAGTTGAAACTTGCTGGTCGATGAACTGTAGTGGACTCTGGTTGTGTGCTGAATGAATGACCTAATGGCTGTGTGCTACTACTAAGCAGGATACACTGGCTAGCGAGGGCGCTATACAAGGGCAATATGTAAATGAGCTGTCACATACTCCCCTGCTTAAAGGTTGGCGTCTCGACAACCAAACTACATAAACAACAAGAAAAATGATACTAATTACAAGGTAGTCATCTCGGCTGGACTCCGGCCAACATCTGTGCAAGTAACAACTGCGTTCGACTGATGTCTGCCAGTACTTGGGGATCAACTGCATGAGCTCGGACAGGCATCACTGGAGTCTCAGATTGCAGGGCAGACTTCGGCAGGTGATGGATATTAGAATGTTGTCCTGCTCCAGCACGGCTGTTGTGGCGCAACTGCTTCGTCTCCTCGAGTAGAATATCATCATCTTTGGGAGTGGGCGACGAGAGACGGTCTGGTTCGGCTAGAACCGTGGATGATGGAGGGGCTTGGTCACCAAGGAGGGGCTCCCCTGCTTTGTGTAGAGCTGGGGGACTTCTCTCTGGCTCGGACAATGGAGGGGCTTGGTCATTGAGGTTGGACTCCCCTGCTGTGTATGAAGCAGGACTTCTCTCTGGGTCTGGCTGGCCAGACGGCACTCCTGTAGTCTCGAGATCCTCCCCTGCTTTGTGAAAAGCAGAGGGTCCACTCTCAAGGAGGATGAGCTCATCATCCGTCTCCTCATCGACGGCCCCGTCATTGTCTGCCTCGTCGTTGTCGGCCCCTGAATCATCAGGAGGATGACGTCTAGCGACTGGTAGCACACTATTGTCAAGCACCAAGGTTCTGCTGTCAAGGAGGTCTCGTCGGTTGAGGGTCTTTTCCTTTCCGTCACTGTCAAGGGGAGCAACGATGTATACATGCCCTGTTGGGTCTGGCCTTCTTACCACTTTGTAAGGCTGATTGTCCCACACGTCTTGTATCTTGTTTCTGCCCTTGATGTTACGGTTTCGAAGAAAGACCCTGGCACCAAGGCGGAGATCCTCTTGTCGTGCCGTCTCATTGTGTCTCTGCTGTCGTCTTAAGGCCTCTTTCTCGGTTGTGCTCAATGCTTGCTCAAATGCCTGTTTCATCCGAGCATGGTGGTCTGCAATCCACCTGTCAATCTCTGGGTCTTCACCTGCCTCTCTCCTAAACCCCAGAAGGTGGTCCACAGGAAGCCTTGGCTCCCGTCCGAAGAAGAGGTAGTGCGGAGAGTAGCCCGTAGATGAGTGGGGTGTGGCATTGTATGCGTAGATGAGCTCTGGAAGGTGTTCCGGCCATCTACGCTTCTGGTCTGGAGGCAAGGTCCGTAAGCGATCATGCATTGTGCGATTAAATCGCTCGCATTGTCCATTTCCTTCCGGATGATATGGTGTTGTCCGGCTTTTGGTGATGCCGTACATCTCACACAGCTCCCTGATGACCTGTCCCTCAAAGTTTCTACCCTGGTCACTGTGGAGTCTGCGGGGTACTCCAAAACGGACAAACCAGTCTTTTACCAGACAACGGGCCACCGTTCTCGCCTTCTGATCTCTGAGTGGTATGGCCTGGGTGAACTTTGTGAATACATCAGTGAGGACCAGAACGTTCTCCACATTGTTTGTGCCTGGTTCGAGAACAGTGAAATCCATGGCCAGAACTTCAAGAGGTTTCCTGGCGATTAAGGAACCCATGGTTGGATGGAGCTTCTTCCCAGCCTTGGCTAGCATGCACCTCTGACAGTTCCGGCAGTGAGCCTCGATGTCGGTGATCATCCCAGGCCAGTAACATCTGCTTTGGGCCAGCTTGGTTGTCCTCTCCACGCCTTGGTGTCCAATTTGGTCATGAAGTGCATCAAGGACTTTACCTTTCAGTGGCAAAGGTAGGAGTAGTTGATGACACTCCTGGCCTGCGTCGATCCTCTTCTTGTACAAGACGTCATTCCACACCTCCAATGCATCCCAGAACTTCAGCAGCTTCCGGGTCTGCCTAGACTCCCTCAGGACTTGTGCTGTGGTTGGTCTGCGCTGACTGTCCCAGTAGCGCCAGACTGGCCCGATATATTCATCGGCTCTTTGGAGTGCAGCAAGGTCTTCAGTACGGATGGATGGCAGCGCTGCAGTTGCCTTGGGTGCAGTCACAGTTTGCCTGGCACGGACCTCGTCTAATCCTGCCTCTTCCAGTGTATCTCTGATGTGCCCCCTCAGAATGTTAGGGACATGAGTCGAAGTGAGTGATGGGCGTGCAGTGTCAGCTGTTGTCGCCTCGAACCGCACTGTATGTGGTTCACTGTCGTGCTCGGTCTTCCTGCTGAGGGCATCAGCGTTGCCGTTACATCTCCCTGGCCTATACTTGATACTGAACTGGAATTTTCCCAACTCTCCAGCCCATCTTGTCGCGGTTGCTGCCAACTTCGTGTTCGTCTGAAGATAGCTGAGGGGGTTGTTATCGGTGTAAACAACAAAGTTTGCACCAAGCAGGATATCCCTGAACTTCACCGTGATTGCCCAGTGCAATGCTAAGAGTTCCAGCTTCATGCTGCTGTAGTTCTGCATGTTCTTCTCGTTTTCTCTCAGGCCTCTACTGGCATAACCCAGGACTACCAAGCCTTGTTCTTGTCGTTGGGACAATACGGCACCCAGGCCTTGGTAGCTAGCATCAACCTCCAGGATGAATTGGCGGGTGAAGTCAGGGTAGCCCAGGAGAGGAGCAGTCGTCAGAAGTTGCTTCAAGTCACTGAATGACTTGTCGCAAGCCTCATCCCATGCATCTGAAATGGGTTTGGCGGGACTGACCTTTCTGTGCTTCTTCTTCCCTGGTCCTCCTAAGAGGGTGTGGAGTGGGGCCGCAACTTTAGCAAACCCAGGTACGAAACGGCGGTAGTACCCAGCTAGACCGAGAAACCCTCGTAGTTCACGTTCTGTGGCAGGTTTTCTCCATTCTCTCACTGCGCTGATCTTCTCAGGGTCTGGAGATATCCCTCCATCAGATATAGAATGGCCCAAGTACTTCAGTTGTTCCGTGAACAGGTTGCACTTCTCTGGTTTAACCTTCAGCCCAAATTCAGTGAGGCGGTCCAGCACTAGCTGTAGTCGCTCAAGCGTCTCATTGAATGTACGGCCGAAGACTAAGATGTCATCTAAGTAGACGATGAGAGACTGGAAGTTTTTGTCACCGAATGCTTTGTCCATCAAACGCATGAATGTGGCTGGAGCATTGCAAAGACCGAAGGGCATACGGGTAAACTCGTACAGACCTCCAGTCCCCACTCGGAACGCTGTCTTCTCAACATCTTTTGCAGCAACAGGGATTTGATGGAAGCCGTGGGCGAGATCTAAGCTGCAGAAGAACTTTGCTCCACCAAGTGCATCGAGGGCTTCATCGATGCGGGGAAGTGGATAGGCATCTCTGTGGGTCTTGGCATTAAGGGCTCTGTAATCAACACAAAGCCTCAGCTTTCCATCTCGCTTCCTCACAAGCACGACTGGTGAAGCGTATGGACTGGACGACTCCCTGATCACGCCCCTCTCCAGAGATTTCTGCAGGTACTCTCGAACTTCTGTCCACTGATGAGGCGGTATACGCCGGTGCGGTACTCGAACTGGGACATCGTCAGAGGTGTGGATGGCATGTGATACTTTGTCACAAAGTCCGATGTCATCTTCATCCTTGCTGAATGTGTTGACATAGCTGGCAATTAGTTGGTGGAGCTGATGTTGCTGGTCGGCACTTATCCCAGCACCAACTTTCATACGTGACATCAGACTCTGGGCTTCGTCAGCGCTGTCATGTCTAGCTTCCCCTGCCTGCATTTCCTGCCAAGTGGCTTCAACAGCTCTGCAGTGGTGTTCTGCATCCGCACTGCTCACTGTGGCTACTGGGGTTCTTGGGGGTAAATAGAGGTCATCATTTGTGAAGTTGGCGACTTGTATTGGTATTCTACCACTGCTACCGACGGAGACTAGAACAGGAGCTACAGCTAAACCATTAGGTACGTGGGTCGCGTCAACATCTAGCTGTTCTATAATGGCCTCGTAAGTCGTGTCTCTCGCAGCAGGTTTCACGGAACATTCCATCATGAAGAGAGAGTTGGCGGGGATTAGGATGGGCTTGGAACCCACTGTTCGGACTTTACCTGCAACATCTGGCTGATGTACAGTGCCACCTCGCACTTCCTCGTAGAGAGCAAGTACATGTGCCCATTCAGGTCCATCACTCCGACTGTTCAGCATCTTCAGGTAGTCTTGTCCTCTAGCATCTTGCCGTAACCTCTCTCGGACATCCCTGAAGATGTTTGACCCAATCACTCCAGGTACTCTCTTCTTCCTCTCTGCAATTGATGTGCCCGTGGGGTCCTTAACTACCAGGAACCCCATGTTGACGAAAGAGTGGCCCAGCGCTGTTAGTGGCAATTCAACAAAGCCGAGGTAGGGAACAGCCAGACCTTGAGCACCGGATATGCTGATGAACGCAGTCACATCTACTAAATCTGTCTCAGGAAAATGCTCTCTGAAGAAAGATTCAGTAATCGTTGAAACTTGCGCTCCCGTGTCAAGTAGACAACGCACCTCTGATGCACCAAGCTGGATGACAGATTCTGGACACTGCCCTACCGCTCTCCTGTAGATTGAGCCGCCGTTAACTGGTTCTTGTGGGCCTGCCGTGTGGCTCTCAATGACAGGCCGGTCTAGTTTAACTGAGGGCCAGGCTGCTGGGGGGTGAACTGCTGTATCGGGGACTGCTGGGGGACGCCATGTCGTACTGGGGACTGCTGGGTGTCCCTGGTACTCTGACTCATTCCTCCAGGCGGCATGGATGACGGAGGATTGGGGCAGTCTCGCTTGAGATGACCCGTGGACTGGCAATTGTAGCAGCGTCTGGGACCTTGACTCCAACGTCGAGCAGGTCGCTGCATCGCCTGTAGGAGTGCCTCAATCTGCTGCTGCTGCTGCTGCAGCTGTTCACCCTGCTTCTCAAGAAGAGCCTTTATGCCTTGTGCCCCGTCTTCTGCCTTGACCTCCTGTACAACTACCGCTTTCTGGGTTTTGACACGGCTGGTGCCGAGCCACTCGATGGCACGGTCTCTAGCATCAAAGAAACTCAGCTCTGGCGAATCAATGTTCATGCGGCGCAGCTCTCTCTGTAGGCCCTCGTCATGAACTGCCTCGGCGAACCTTCCCTTCAGCGTTTGGTCTCTCGTGGCATTGAAGGAGACATCCAGGCGAGCCATGGAATTAAACAATTCCATGAGCGCAAGGGAGAAGCTCAGTAGATCTTCTCCTTGGCCTTGGCGGAAGGAGAAAAACTTCTGCTGGATCTGGGGGAGTGTCTCGCCATCACCAAAGACCTTGAGCAGTACGCGGAAGATGTCGTCTGGAGCCTTCACAGCGTCACCTCTGCCAAGGATCTCTTGCCTGGCTCTGCCAGCAAGATGGTCGATGATGAACGCTGCACCGTCATTCCCTCTGATCTGTCGGGCAGTCAACTGACCTTTGACGTCACTGACCCACTCCTGGACGGATGGATCACCAGATTTCTCAGGCTTCCCCCTGAAGCGGTCCAGTCGTCTGCCTGCTGCTATGTAGACCTGCTGCATTGGTGGGGTAGTGGAGCTGACACCTGCTGCGCTTGTGGCCTTCTCCCGCTCCTCCTTCTCGGCCTGGAGAGCAGCCTTCATCGCCTCAAGCTCCGCCCGCAGTTGCTCCATCCCCTCCATCCTCGACCAATGTAGCTGCTCGTCTCAGGTCAGTTGTCTGCTGTTAGCTGCAGCTCATCAGGGTCGATCAGGGCCGGTTGTCTACTGATGATCGTGCCTCATCCTCGACTAGGGGCAGATGCAGTTTTGTACACCATCCTGTCTACGACGCCAAATGTGACAGGTAGAAATGTAGCCGACAAGGATGGTGTACATTCAACTGACTGTGGTTCGTTTAATGGCAACGCATAGCTAAACAAACAAAAAAAAGCCCTGAAAAGATACAAAATAGGAATTCCAAATAAATATAATTGTCGAAGAGTCTATAAATATAATGCAATCAATAAAGATAAGTTGAACCCTATTATACAATTTGCCTTTAACCGTAAGTTAAGTCAGAATCCTTAACGAGTCAGTGCAAGGCATGCGAATGCTTTAACTTGCAAGAAAAATAGGAAAGACTAAAGCAAATGTACTATAATGATATCAACATGTCACTATGGACTCTGCAAACCCATAGACTTGAATCAGTCCTCTCATCATAACCTAAGGATCTGTGAAACAACTAACTTAAGAATGTAACTTATCCTAAAAGACAAGTAAAAGACAAATCAAATATTAAAATACATTATAGATACCAGAGGGAAATTAATACACAAGATGGAAGTACTTAGGGGATTCAAGTGCCATAGAACCAAATTGTAGGAAATCTAAGAGGGCTGAGACTGATGTGCAAGTCTACTAAAGTTACTACTGCACAAGTACTGTACATGTAGGACCAATTATACACTTCAATGAGCAGCTGTGGTCAAGGGGTTCTAAGACAAGGGCACAAGCCCACTTCCTGTCTCTCTACACAGTGCTATGGTGGCTTCTAAGAATTGTGTGTGTACCTCATTACATATGCGGCAAGTTAGGGGATTAAGGCTCTAAGGTTATGTACAGTGTATACTCGCTGTACTGTGAACACTTATACAGACCAAAGGAAACAGTGAATTTGTACATTTAAAATATGAATTCAAGAATCAGGCAATGAAACAAATCAAAGTGAGCAACAGAGGCTGTTAGAATCTCAGTCTAGAACTTTGTAACTACATGTACTGTAAACCAAAACACAAGAAATACAACAAATCAGAGATAATCTGTCTAAAATCAAGACACCGTCCGATCGAGCAGGAAACTCAAAATCCTAGAAACCAGTCATTAAGATAACTTGCTTTACAACAAGGTCAGAGAAGTTAAGCTTATTTTTAGAATTAAGAACGAATCTACATACTACATAAAGGGAAGGAAAATAACTAAAGTGACTGTAACAAAGAGGCTGAGCAATACTCATCACTCAAGGGCATAAACTAAACTGCAAGGTTGCCAGAACCTGACCAATCTCCTGGAATACAAAGTTTTAAGAAAAATAAGATACAATACAATATAAGTAATATAACACAAAAGACACTCACCCTAGCCTAGAGGAAATTGAAGTGTCATGAGGTGCGTGTAGTAGTTGAAACTTGCTGGTCGATGAACTGTAGTGGACTCTGGTTGTGTGCTGAATGAATGACCTAATGGCTGTGTGCTACTACTAAGCAGGATACACTGGCTAGCGAGGGCGCTATACAAGGGCAATATGTAAATGAGCTGTCACATGTGCATAATTATGATGTATTACATCAATACATCATGTACAGCAGCATGGCACATTTCTGATTTACTTTACACAGTCAGCGTCTGCGCTTTGCACTGTTCATGTCGTGCCTGACTTTGTTTCCCCACAATGCTGTGGCTGTGTCTTCATGTCTTTATAAATACATCTGACGTCACTCTATCTCACTCACGAGTCACGATGACATGCTGTTCCCAAACGCATACCCTGGGCTGAACCATGGAGGAATAAGTAGAGAAGTAGAGAAGGAGTTCGAACGAGCCTACATGAAAGGAACAACGTGGGCTGCCGCGGTCGTAAAACAGCAGGCTTCTAAACACCCACGGGCGATTACTCGGATTAACAAACCGCAGCTGTCCACGGTCAGCCGGTGCGACATTCTCGGATGTAAACGAAGAGCGCATGCGCGATACTGTTGTTGGTATCGTAAACAAGTCAAGATGGCGTCCTACAGGAAGGAAGACTTTGTAACCGGGTCTGATTTAAGCATGATTTAAGCGATATTAGTGACATTTCTGAAGATGAGATGAATCCTAGTATTTTATCTGATGGAAGTTCCGATGCAGAAGAGGATGGGCAACAATTATATTGTGTGTGTGGGAAACCATCCACGTTTGAAATGATCGCTTGTGATGATGAAAACTGCGCGATCGTCTGGTGGCATTATGAGTGCGCCGGTCTTCGGGCAGAAACAATCCCAGAATTATCGTGGGTTTGTGAACGTTGTCGTCCTGATAGTATCCTCCAGTAACCGGTTTTCGACGATATAAGGACTTTTCTTCACACTAAAAGAGGTCTCAGTCACTTTCTCCACACTACAGACTATTAGAATAATCATAGAGAAGGTTGATCAAGCTTGTCACTTCCGTAAGATTACCCGGTTTTGTTGACGTCCGCGGCGCACCGCGCAGTAAGCACCGTGCCCTATTTTCGTCGGTGGTGTTTAGTAAGGTATCCCAGTCAGCCAAACGCAAAACAAATTCTTAAAATAACTTAAAATGCTGTGGCACTGTAAAATTCTTCCCTGTTTGTTTTTTGGAGTTCATCTTTGTTTTTGTTTTTTCGACACTGCTTCTAACACTTTCCTCAAATCATTCATAATTTATGCTTAAAACGTATTGGTCTGGTTGATGTCTTCTTTTGTGACGTTTAATAAAACTCCACAATCCTCGTTCTAACTGCTTCTTCAGGTATGACCTTTCCCAATGTCACTCCAGAAACACATTTCCTCCTTCTTGGTACTTTCTCTAGCTGCTCTTTTTTTTATTTCATTTTTTTATAAAAGCCTATTGGGCCATGTTACTTTTTGTCTTTAAATAATAATAAAAAAAAAAAAAAAAAAATTGTTTTCATCGTGCGATGTGAGTTAGAAGGCTAAGCGCCGAAAACGTGTACCGTCGAAAACGGGGGTTCCCACGATACATCAAGCACAGGTACAGTTTAGTTTTGTTTTGTTAAGTCATTATTGTTACCTTAATTTACTTTTCTTTCCTTTATTCTTCAATTTTAAATAAAAGGCAAGGCGGCCTTTAAAATATATATTTTTTAACCTTTTGCTCCATGAATATTTTAATTATGATTCATCAATAGGCCTATATAGTAGATGCATTTAACGACAGTTTCTATGCAGCATGATTCTTAAACCATCTCGGCACCATGAGGGGCATGCTGAACTTAACCCAGTGCCAATTAACTGGGCCCCACAACCAGGAATATCACTGTTGCTAGTACAACTCGACATAAAAAGAAAATTGGATGGGTCCGGCAAAGTTCAAGCCTCAAGGACCTTTTTTTAAATAAATTACCGGTATAGGGTCAGCTGTCAAAAGAATAATTTTATCCTGCTTTCACCGAAACCCCAATTGAAATCCTTAGATTTTAACCCTAACTTCTGCCCCCCAAATAAGAGATGGTTCATGCAACCACCGTTGGATTTATTTAGAATCAGATATTCTATAACTGGGCACTTTGCCTTAACATGTTAAGGAGGAAAGGATAACATTTCCTCCGATTGTTGGAGGGTTGACCAGCTCCCTATTGCAATAGAAGTTTAGCAGTGATCTCTTAATTAAAACAATTCTGATTTAAAAGTTGTGTAACCCATTCACAAGCTTTATTTTTTCCACTTTATTTCTTAACACCACAGAGGAACCTTCCTGCTCGAGTGCTCTATCCACTGTCGCAAGCAAGATTGATTTTCAATAGACGCATGCATGCAGAGTTTGCGTGCTGTCGTCCTTATACAGTAATTTTCCTCAAAAACCAAAACCAAACCCTCTTTCAACATATTATTCCTGCAGCTTGACATTGTAAACAAATTATGTGAGTCTGGAAGCCGAAGCCAATTACTGCAAAGTCTTGTCAAGATTTTATTTTTGTGAATATTATAGATCCCACAAGGCGTGGATATATATAGTACTTTGATCACTAAGATGTGCTCTCATGTTAGAATTCAACAAAACTGGTGTTCTCTCACTAAAGGCAAAATCACTGGAGATAACTCAACTAAACTGCTGACCATGATAGTGAGAAAATGGGTGAAGATACGTTCCAATGCCTTTATCAATGTTTATTTAAATTTTAAAAAGGCTTCAGATGGGCGTGCCTCTCGAAAGGCTGAAAAAGCACTACGTAAGGAAATTCAAAATGTATCTGTACCAAAGTGAAGAAGTAAATATTGCTCTTTCTTGTTGTTAGTGCCATTTAAAATATTTAAAAAAAGGGGGGGGGGGCGGGTATTTCAAGTATTTAATAGGCAATTTGCAATTTTTTTTGTATTAACATTTTTTTTTATAAATGGTTCATGATTGGATAGACTACAGTACTTTTACTGTCCTCTAATAAGGACATAGGTTTATGGTTTAAACTGACACAACTCCATGAAATCTTCCACCTGTTAAAGGGGTTGTAATTAAATCCAAATGAAAGGAATTGTCATACTAGTATTCAATTGCAGAATTCAAACTTATTACCAGTTTTCAACCAGATTTCACAGGATAAAAAGTCTGGTTTTCTTCAAATCTTCTTTCCCAGTATTCTCTGTAAATAATAAATGTATCTTGTATCAATAAATACTGTCAAGAACAGACCATTAACTTGATGTTGTTTCATTTCTTACAAGGTTACTGCATCACACGTATCAATTATCATATTTGAAACCTCAACTCAAGGTAATCGTGCCATAAAAAAGGAATGAATTTACAGAAACCTTACACATATGCCCAAAACATGCTTATCTTGGAGTTTTAACCATTCATTAACTGCCATAATATCTCCCAGGATCATGGTCCCATTTGCACTTTCATGCAACGGAGTTAAATGTTTTGCAAAAAAAAACATGTTAATAAAATTAAACAGAAATCTAGCTTTATGTTCATTCAGTCTTGGCACAATCCTGCATAAGAGAAGTTACTTCCGTCTGGGGAGGGGCGTTTCATCCAGTGAGGTCTCCTCTGGATGCTGTTGCTGTCGAACGTTACCTCCCAGAACATGCAACAAAATGCAAGAGATGAGTTTTAATATTTAATAAAAAAGGCAGTAAATCCTCATTCCCCCTTATATTCCCTTATTCCCCCTTGCCTAAAATACTGTAGGCATGAAGTTTGTGTATGAAAGGAGTCTGGAGTGAAGAAATTTAAGAACGAACTACTCAAAAAGGTCGGAAAATATTCGCTGATAAAATTTTAGGAACAAATCGGACATCGCTATGCGATACACGAATGCAAACACAAAGGAACAAAGATCCCAATCCAAACGTTTTCGTTCACTGGCGGCCACTGGGAGGCCCTCAAAATTGTACAAATATCGATCAATAATTAATACAATATCTAGCCGTAATTTTGGAGTGTCTTTTGACGTAACTTACCTTCCGAATGGCCGATTCTGGCGACTAAAATATCAACATTTGTAGAATCTTCTGCTGCATTCAACGATAAAGATGGCGCATACACATGGACAACCTAGCGGTACTGCGCATGCGATATACGTGTGTTTGTTGTCCTGTAACTGCCGTTCTCAACAACGCGTACCAACAGTCATTACTCCAGTAATGGCCATGGATCGGCAGCCAGCCTTGTGCACAGAATTGAAGATCCTTATCGCGGTCGGCCGTCTGTCGCGCAGCGGGAGGCCTCCGACCCTTTACTGCTGGCCAGCAAGGGTCGCTAATTGGTCAGTAAATATCCTGTGGGGACTTGGCGGGCCGTTCGAACTCCTTCTCTACTTCTTCCTCCACCTCCATGGCTGAACGGTCTGGTTACAGACTGTACAGTACAGCCTAGCAAGCAGCATGGAGGAAGGAAATGGTACTGGTAGCAGTAGCACAATCATGGATGAAGGAGGAAGCACAAGGAGATTTCCTTCCTTCGTGTGGGCTAATATTATTACTTAGCCCACACGAAGTAAGTAATAATACTAATATTAATAATAATAATATACCTCACCAGTCAAATGGTTTCTCGGCCTGGCTTCCCATGAACAAAAACGATCACCGACATATGGTGAGAACCACAGATCGGGAGCCTTTACCGTGTATGGTTTAAAAAATAATACGAATTACGATATCCTATCCGATGTTGTGCAGCAGTGACGGCTTCCGGTATTTATGTTGCAATATTGGGAATTCCCCATTCTGTGACGTCAGATTGCTGCTGACGAGAAGTTGTCAAAAGAGGGCGTAGTGTAGTGAAGTAGGTTCTGTTTGCAGAACACTAAACTGAGCTCCCGTTGAACTAGAAAAACACTCACTTTCAAAGCCAATTATCCCACACCCAAAAGTTAATAAATTCTTCTAGCTATATTGAAAATTGTAGTTTGGACCTCCAACTTTCAGGTTCTGTTAAATTTTTGTGCCCTTAGCCGATTAGATTATTTTGCTAATTAATACCCCAGAAAAAAACCCACACCAAAATATGAAGCCATGCAAGGATTTTGGCCGGGATGGACCCCTCCACTTCTACAACCAAATAAGGGCCACATCTAAAGCCAGATATGGTCCAAATTACACACCAATTTGAAGAGTGAACCCCAGGTTGTCTTAATTAGCTTCAATTATTCTACAATGTATCAGTTATTTAGCCTCCAAAGGGCCCATATTAAAAAAAATTGTGGGTTCACACTTTATGGTACGGAGCCATCTTAATGGATGTGCTGCACACGTACATATTATAGGGACAATTAGGTTTTGTTCGAGTCCCTTTATGGGCTGGTTCGGTATAATTTATAGCGACTATAGGTTTACTATAATTATAGAGTCCCTTCACACAGAGGGACTAGGTTCATAATAGGCTCTAATTACGAATCCATGGGTCAGGCTCGGGCTCAGGCTTCGTCTCCGTCTGACAAAACCTGAAAATCCAGGTATTATGGTTTATAGTGTGAATCAAAGGTTTGTTGGCTAATTGATGAGTATATATACAGAGTATTCACCAAAAAGATTGGCCCTGGACAAACGCTTATACTGATTCTACTCTAGATGCTTGTGATAATTATTATAACGGGTATAAGAGCACTTATGGCCGAAGCCCAAGCCCGAGCCTAAGCCTTCCTTTCGTAAACGACCAGGGTTCATGAAGGTCTTTTAATAGAGCGCTATTGCCCTGCAGCTTCTTTTCAAAAATCTATTTTAAAATAGAAGGCATGAAAACGGGTGGCCCCTGCTTCGGTTTTTTAATGTTATACTGAGTGGTATAAAGAGTTCCAGGCCTATGTACACTATTTATAGGTATACTCAAGGCCTCTGTGCAAAACAAAAGCGACATCCGTCGAGCACATTATTCGTAATTAAACTGAGAAGTTCCTCAATTATCGTAGCAATTAAAGTTTGAAATATTTATGTCTTATTCGATATCTGTCAGATACCCATGTTATCCCCCAGGAAGACCAGTTGACTGTATTCCTTTGAAAATTGGTCCGGCCAATGAAGCATATTGAATCCCCGGTTTTCTTGGTCATCCAACACTGCAATACATCGTCATTGTCCCAAAAAGTTAAGCCGCCATCTTTTGGGTATGAGCGCGCAATTTTAACAATTATTAACAGTGCACCTAAAGATAAAAACACTGGTAAAAAAAACCGCTGGTAAATCACAATTAATATCCTAATTTAATTTAACACCCAAACAAAAACCTTGGAATATGATATATGACTGACAATACATGTATATCAATTAGTCTGTGGTAGGAATGACAACTTCTGGGTCACTATCGGACAACTTGACAAAAACTTCCTGTCAAACCACAAGTGCTGGAGAGCGACACTGCAGTGGACTCTTGCCGTGTGGGCTTGCGTGCACTGAGTGTGCGCAGTGAGGCGATTATGGTAAAGATCATGGCGTATAGTAATGCATAATAGTGCATTGTGACGACGCTATTAGTTACATGTACATGCAGTGTGCCATTAGGCCTAGAAATTAACAATAACACTAACAGGTTTGTAAAGTGTACTAAACTCAGATCTGGAAGCACAGCGGAGTGGGAACAGATCATGATCGCTGTACTATAGTAAACACCTCCAAACTCGCACAACTTAACAGGTAGAAAACCAGCGGACGGCCGGGATAGCACTGTTGTTTCACGATATCACTACACGGGTAAGCATTGCGTATGATAATGTGCACGCTTTCTGTGACAGTGGTGGTTTCTGTGACTAGTTTCCACGCGCAAAGGTTAATATTTCTCTCTTCCCCGTATAGTCCCATGACAAAAACCAAATCACTGGACTGTCGGGTGCAGCATTCGAAGTCTGAAAGTGAAACATCAGATAGTATTGCCCTGGTCCCACTTATACTGGGCCACTAGGACTTTTAGGATTCTCAACAGTGGCCTTAAAACTCAGTGCCCGAAATTGGGTCAAAATATTTAATAAAAGCACCTGCCGGATTCTACACATGTCAAGACGAACAAGTGGTAGATCAGCGGTAGTTACGATTTTTGTTTGCAATTCCGACAAAATGTCTCCTATGTCGGCATCGGACATGTCGATCGAGTTGTTCAAAACGCAATATATGTCTGTACATCCGTGTACACGATGTAAAATATCATCATGCGCTTAGTCCACATACAAACCATAATTGATAATACACAAAGACGGTGAGAATGACTGTTTTACTATTATTACTTATTAGACGCGGTGGGACACTAGTGCGACAGATCATGGAGGAATAAGGAAAGCTTATTCCTCCATGGACAGATCAACACACAAATCGTTTCAGAGGAGCTCCTATATAGCCTATGGGACTAACTGTGCCCCTACGTACAGTACAACATGTACGCCGTTCGATCGGCCCCGCAGTGTAAATCCATTTTCCCCTCCCGTTCCACTGGCAGCACACGACCAACCCTCCGCGCATAACGTAATTGGCACACAGTCCGTACCGTGGGACAAGTGCCCAAAAGTGCTTGTTGCGTGGCTCAACTCACGCGCCTACTTTCTATTTACACAATCCGACAGAAATAAATATAGTATCCCACTTACAGGTTGTTCTTTTTCTCAACTCACGTTAATGAGCTACAATGAAAAAAATGATGTGTAATTCTTCGTTTATTTTTTACGGAATGTGCCTAAAAATCAACGTAGTCTGGTGCTATTAAAAAACACACAATGACGTTTGGGAACCAGCGACAGCTCTCACGTGACCGACCATTTGTTACCTCGCTCAAGGTAGCCGCGTATTGGGCCCAAAATCCCAGCCGCGTATTCAGCCGCACATTCACACAAACCTAGAACGTATGCGGCAAAAGGAGGCCCCTTTTCCGACGTGCATCGGGTCCGTTTTTCAACGAAATAAAAATTTTCCAGCACATAACATGAACTTTAACACATCAATCTTCAACAAGAGTATGTAATCTAATTAATATATCATTTACAGCCCCTTCGGGCTTCGACTGAGTTTGTCTAGGCAAATTGAGGGACAAAACGCGACTCTGAAAAAAACACCAACATTTGCCAAAGATTTAAGTACGTGACAACAAATGCTCAGTAAAAACAAAATGTACCCTACAATTTTGAGATTTTGAAAAGTTGGATTTTTCTTCCACATTCCAACTCATCTATCCTATGGGCAGGCCCAATTTTGGAGAGGGCAAATTCTTTTCACTAATTAGTGTCTAATTAGGACTCTAATGATGGGCGCCATTTTCGACCCCAAATCGTCGAAAATGGGCAACTCGCTAACACCATGCTAACAGTAGTGCTCCGTAAAAACAAAATGTACCCTACAGTTTTGAGAAAATGTGGAATTTTCTTCCACAGTCCAACTCATCCATCCTATGGGCAGGCCCAATTGTGGAGAGGGAAAATTTTGGGCCGAATACGCGGCTACCTTGAGCTAGGTGGGACGCCACCTTGGATTTCGCTATGTAACGTGGTTCCCAAACGTTATCGTATACATTTTTGTATGTTAAAATACGATCGGGACGTAGACCAGACTATAATGTCTCAGCCATGTACGGCAATTAAAAAACTATACTTTTCAGTTGATATTTCTTGTTCTTACACATTAACGTGCAAGAAAATCTCAAAAGAACATCCACCAATCCATTTTCCCTATTTTCTGACAACAGTTTGTTTGACTATCAGTTGGCCCTCTGAGTTGAGCCCGATCAATTAAAAAAGGGTAAGCTTTTTCGATTTGGCCCACGGTCCACTATTATACTAGCCAATAATAATTATACACAATTATCAAATTATTATAGACATTTCTCCCATATGGTTTGTGCACGTATCAATATTATTATTTACCCTATCATCCGACATTCCTATCGGATAAGCGTCCGCTCCGACGGCTATATAATAGTAAAAAGACAGACGGATGGCCAGTTTTACAAGATCAGGACTCTTTTCCAAAACCCAGTTTAGGCCCAGGCTCCGGCTTCGTCTTTCTTACTTTCGTCCATTTTTTAGTACAAGGCATGAAAACAGGAGGCCTTTGGCTTCGTTTCTGAATGTTTTACTCCGTTTTGAAAAAGAACCCAAAGCCTCAACTTCAACGAAGAACTCCATCCTGTGTTTTCAGCTTTTGGATAAAAGAGACAAAGCCTGAGCCGAAGCCTAAGCCGGGTTTCGGAAAAAGACCTAGTCTCGCTCAGTCGATGTCGTGGCACAAGAAAGGTCACCCCTGTACGGTCCCCGACCATGGGGCTAGCTATGGCTAGCAGTCACACACTTATATATACTCTCCCTTGGGGTACCAGCTATATTATTATAATACTTAGTCAACGGAACACCTGTTGATGTACACTACTGCGCACACTGTGGTCGTAGTCCAATGAATTAGATGAAGTCCCAAATTCTGTCTCTAGTCACTCTCATATTATTTGTTGACCTAGTCCTCGCGGATCGCAACAATACTTTGTAGAATATCAGATTCATACTCGAACAATTACACGTCAACCAATTTAACGTTCCAACCTCACAGCCATGCACGATCGGGAGTTCATCTAAAAACTTCATTACTCCATTGCTTCGTGTTCATAGCGGGACCAGCCAACCGTTCGTTAGACATGAAGGATTTTTCCGCCTGGGATCTGCTGGAGACACGGACAGTCCTCCTCGCTGCCGTGGTATTTCTTGTCGTGTTTCGTCTCCTTCGTCGACCGCGGAACCTCCCCCCTGGACCATGGGGCTGGCCCCTCGTTGGAAACCTGCCGGGGTTGATGACCTCGGGAGAAGAGATGCACGTCACCCTTTCCAAGATGAGCGCAAGGTATAAAGAGCGACATCACAAAACATGCCTCGTTTGTTTTCCGGCAAAGAGATATGATTCTTTCTATAGTTCCTTTAAAAAGCAAAGATAGTCGACTGTTCGGGAGGCCCCCACCTATGAGACTGAATAGCTCAGCTTGTATACAGCGCTATGTATAAACCCGTGGCCATTTTCATGAATCATAATCGCCCAGTCGTCTTCCTTATTCATGTATTTGCAGCTCAGTATAATATAGGCGTCTCTTTTATACTGGTGCAGGTACGGCAGAGTGATCAGACTGAATTTGGCCGGCATACAGGTCGTGTTTCTCAACGGGTTTGCCACAGTGAAGGAAGCCTTCGCGATGCCCCAGCTCAGTGACAGACCGACGGCCCATATCACCAAGATTGTTCAGCCTGGAATCGGTGAGCGGTTACATGTATTATAGGGATGCATTAAATCTAGTACCGGTACAACTACAACACATTATTATACGAACAACGGCAACCAAAATCCAACCAAAGACTATTTCATAGTGAAGACATCCCCTCCATGGAGTCTATTAATAAATAACCTAATAGCGGAACGTGTTTGGATGTACCTGGTGATACGTGCTATTGTAATGCTGTCGTTTCCAGGTATTGTGAATTCCTCTGGTGACGTCACCCCGGAGATACGTCGATTTACGCTGTCCGTGCTCAGAGGTTTTGGGGTCGGTAAATCCAGCTTCGAGCAGAAAATCGTAGCCGAGGCGGACGGCATGCTCGATGAACTGAAGAAGTACGAGGGTGAGGCGTTCGACCCCAAGCACGTGGTCGGCAAGGCCGTGTCCAACGTGATCTGCGCGGTGGTCTTCGGGAAGAGGTTTCGGTACGACGACCCGGCGTTCGAGGGCCTTCTGCGATCGCTGGACGACACGCTCGCTCAGTCCGGGGCTGGGAGCATCTTCCAGTTCGTGCCCATCTTCACCAGGCTCAGGATGCTGCCGTTCGTGCGAGCCTACATCAACACGCTGACCGACTTCTTCGGCCGCATCGGCGGCCTCTTGCGAGACCACTCGCGGTGCCAGGACCCGGACAGTCCGCGTGACTTCGTGGACTCGTTCTTGAACGAGAAGGAGAGGAGAGAGCGGCGAGAGGCGGCCTCGCCGCCGTTTCTGCGGGCCGAGAATCTCGTCCACATCGTGGGCGATCTGTTCATCGGCGGCTCGGAGACCACGGCCACCACCCTCCGCTGGGCCATGCTGTACATGATGGCGCACCCTGAGGTGCAGGCCCGCGTCCAGAGGGAGTTGGACGACGTCACGGCTCGGAACCGCTTCCCGAGGATTTCAGACAAGCCCAGCCTGCCCTACACCGAGGCCGTGCTCTGCGAGATCCAACGACTGCAGACCATTGTACCTCTATCAGTGCCACATTATTGTTCTGAGGACACCACACTTCTTGGGTAAGAAGACATATTGACAAGTAGAATGTCAATATTGATAAATACTCGTCATTGACACACAATGGTCTTTTCAAAGAGACAATGCGAGACTTGGACAGTTCTTTGAAGTATCCTCTTCCATTGTTACATCACGAACCACAGGAAACTCATTAGATACGAAATGTAAACACTAGACCTATAGTTTACCAAATCGTAACATCTACATGTTATCTCCTTCCATGCAATCGTGATGCTACTGAACAAACAGACAAAGCAACTCTTCAAAACTCCTGGCTAGAAAGTTATTTCTTGTTTAATGTCTTCCTGAAGATTCAGCATTCCGAAGGGGACTACGGTCATGTCTAACATCTGGCACAACCACAACGACCCTTCTGTGTGGGAGCAACCCGAGGTGTTTCGGCCCGAGCGATTCCTGGACGAAGACGGCAAGTTCCGACCACGTGAGGAACTCACACCTTTTGGAATCGGCAAGTCAAGAGATACTACCTTGTCATGACACCGGGCATCTTTGCAGGCAATTCTGAGGCAAACAAGAGCCTCAATATCCCCAGAAAATGATCTGATGGTTTGGCTGTTCAATGAATTTCTTCTCGAAGATTGCACGGAATTAATGACTGCTGCCCCTGTGTGATATTATGGCCTGAAGTGTCAACCTTGATTCCGAGCAGCGTAAACAATAGAACATCATCACCGCCCAGTGTAACTATTGTACCATAGATCAGAGAAATTCATGACTAGGGCTTTACATCCATCCATCATCGGTGCCTTTGATACTATTCAGATTCTTCAATTAGTTCAAATGAACCGCATGAGATGATACGTGGATGCAATGGCGTTCTGAGTCCGTATCCAGCAACTGTTTTACTGTAAGGCGCACCAGCACGATTCGTCCATACAAAGTCTAGGTTATACCTCCAGTTTGCCAAATTGGTTTGCACGAGGTACCACATTTCTCACGCTCATTGAGTACGACCTCGGGAGAGGATGGAACTGCGTGATTATTATAGGGCCTAAAAGCCCCCAAATAATCTGAGGTTTCCATTTGCACATGTCCTATGGGAGCAGAGGCGATACCCGCTTCCCATAGGCTATACATGCAATAGCAAACCAGACGATCAGGACTAGTCCTTATGCTTATACAGTAGACATATCCATATTTTGACGCCAAAAATGCATCGGAAGTGCTTAATGGAACGTTGACAATAATCTGCATTATGTATAATTATGTATAGATTAGTTGGGGAAGCTCCAAAACGACTGAGTGGATTTTCTGAACACGTGGAAATATCCAGAAAAGAATAACGTCTGCCACGGAACGATATCTACACGTTCATTGACGCCAGTTTAGATTAAAAAAAGATTCTTGTACAACATGTATCTCTGCATCAAGATGGTGCGGGTTTACGGTGATACCAAATAGCACACGGATTTCTAAATTTCTTAACTTCAGATTTCCATTCATTTCCAGGTCGTCGTATCTGTCTGGGTGAGAATCTGGCCAGAATGGAACTCTTCATTTTCTACACACGTCTGTTGCACCAGTTCACCATCAAGAAACCCGATGACGTACCCTCCGTCTCATTCCAGGGAAATAATGGAATAACATGGGCACCAGCCAACTTCACAATGTGCGCTGTCGCTAGAGAATAGTGTCACGGTTCTATTGGTAACCACTTTTTAAGCTTGTCGTTGCTTGTCGTTGTTGCCGCTGTGAATTTGGTCTAAATTGAACTGTACATCTACCGACTTAGATTTTCAGTTAATGTTTCTTGGTTTCGTTCTTACGATTGCTTTTCTCGTTGATTTTGTTTAGATATACTAAAATGTTGCAAACTTCTTACTGACTAAAATTACCAAAATGCAAAAATTGTTGTGGGCCTGACGTTTTGATTCTAGCAGGACCTTTCTCAAAGACAGAAAAGTCCTGCTAGGATCGAAACGTTAGCCCACTAAATGTATATATATTTTTTTCATTCAATTCCTTCGGGGTGAGATTCTTGCTTGAATTTTGCACAAAACCTATTTTCCATTGCGGTCATCTACTTGAAATGAAGGTATGCATTGGTCATTTTTTCATTACGATCATAAGTTCTCATATTTTTACAGTTCAACAAAGCACCTAATCCTACCAACATGATTAAGATATAGGCCTATTTTATATCCTAAAGTCTACAGGAGGAATTTGGGCTGCGCTCGTAATAGACCAAGGAAATTCCAGTCCCTAGTCAGATTTCATTTGAATTTATTAATTTTCACTTTTATTTATATATATTTATCCATTAACACATCATCTGTCCGTCGGTCTGTCTATCTATTCCCAGCATTCAACAAAATATAGAAATATTATCAAAAGGAAACATAATATCCATTAACAAGTTAAGAGAGCAGGTTCAGAAGAAACGTTTAAACGAGTACTTAAATCACCTTTCTAAAACCAATATGTATATACTAGTATGATGATTTGGGCATTTATTTTTAGGATTCAATATTGTTTTTAGTTATTCCCTGCATATTTACTAATAATTGGAATGTATTATTTAAATCAGTGTATACTTGCATGTCTAGTTTTCAATGTTTATATGTTTTATTTCAGTATGATACGACTAGCACTAACAACAATCTTTTTGATAATTATCGATTTTGCAGTACGTTTGTAATGTCACAAACTGATCGGGTGACCGTGCATGGAGACAATGTTATATTCACCACGTTATTACGATATATTGAAATACATATGTACGGTGGGAAATTCCACCGTACAATATTTTTTGATGATTCAATAATTGATTGTCCTTAATATTTTTATAGATAATGTGAGTGAGGAGTTGGTTGTCTTATAGCCAAGAGTGAGATAGCCTCCAGATTACACACCGTTTCCTCAAACCGTGATTCACAATCATAAACTTCCAATTCCAAATTCTCAACTCTCAATTCCAAAGTTCCTAGTTCCTAGTTCTCAATTCCCCGAACGCCAAGTTGAGGTCATGTAGCGACCCAGATATTACAAGGCACACCGAGCGTTCTAAAGAACAATCACAACACGGAGCACGGATGTGTATGTGGCGACGTGTACAGACATGTTCAGTACGTGTTGTATACAACATACACAACCATGTGACCCACGTGAAAGTTTACAACAATGCGGTTCTACAAATTAGCCGCCAAATATCTCTTTCCACCAATCAAATATACACTAAGGAGTTTACCCAGAAGCTAAAGGGATGTCAGATTAACAATATGAAATAGGGATTATATATGGCAGCCTCACATTTTGGATACAAAAGATCAAGAATTCTCGGCGAAAAATGTTTGTTACTCACACTTAAGAGACCGATCTGGATGGGGACTGCACGTACACACATTCCGAAATGGCGCCTAACTGAATCCTCATTTTAAAGTAAATTCCCGAATTGCCCATCGAAACCATCAAAAACCTTCTCACACAAATACAGCTCAATTAGAATTCAAACAAAGTTTTAAAGCAAATCTGTTAATTAGAATTGTCAATTCAAAGACAACTCTAACAATGACGTCATCTGACAACAGAACTACGGTAGCTCAAAGGAGCCAAACCCGCTGACCCCTACAGTAATAATTTTTGACAATTCTGCCATGGTATTTTTACATTTTACTCATGCCAAAATGCAAACTTTTAACCAATGCCCGTGGGCCTACATATCTTGCAAGCATTTTTTACACAAACATTGCTGTATTCAATTGTAATATGTAAAGCACTTATATAAAAAATACACGAATCTTTGGTATTGATAAGTGGTTT
This sequence comes from Luidia sarsii, assembly GCA_949987565.1. Lineage (NCBI taxonomy): Eukaryota > Metazoa > Echinodermata > Asteroidea > Paxillosida > Luidiidae > Luidia > Luidia sarsii. Next base: position 19,507,468 of record OX465108.1, on the reverse strand, counting down.
ATAGACAAAACTATTATTGTTATTTTGCTATTCCATTGCGAATACGGCCAGTGGCGTATAAAAACCTTTCTCGTGGCCATAATTTTTTATGATAATTAAAGGGAAATGCAACCCAAGAAATAAAGTTTGCTTATCTGAATGGGTGTTAAAATTAACCTACTATTACCTACACTTACGTACGATAAAATTGTGGATCCAATTAATTTTGCGTTCCTGTACTTAGCCATATTTTCGAAGGTGCCGCCGCTGTTTGCTAGCGGTGTGATGTCACGGCGGAATGACGGCAACCCATTGACCTCTACAAATAAACCTTTCAAACGTTCGCAAAGCATCATGGGTAGAGATTAAAAACTGGCCTTATTTTTATCACACAACTCTATGGAGAAGCATTTAATTAGTTCATGATTTTTTCTCAAAAACCAGATGGAGTTCAGAGATGAAACTAACACAGAATTTTCGCCTACATACCAGCAACAAAATATATTTTTTTGTCGGAACGTTGAGTGGGTAGTGTAGGCGGGTTCTGTATGTATTATAGGGACTCTAGCATCTAGGTTCATAATAATTATTATTTACAGAGAGAGGACTCTAGGTTCATTATAGAGTCCCTTCATACAAGGGACGCTAGGTTCATATATATGGGTCAGTCTCGGGCTCAGGCTTCGTCTCCGTCCGACAACAGCTGAAAATCCAGGTATTGTGGCTTATTATGTGAATTAAAGGTTTGTTGGCTTGAATGAGTACAGAGTATTTACCAATAACCCCCAAACTGGCATGAGACAAACGCTTACTGTTTCTACTCTAGATGCTTGTGATAATTATTATAACGGGCAAGAGCAATTTATTATGACCGAAGCCTAAGCCCAAGCCTTAGCCTTTCTTTCGTAAACGGCCAAGGTTCATAGAGGTCTTTTGATAGAGCCCTATTGCCGGCTGCGGCTTGGACTTCGTTCGGCTTGCGTTATTTTCTTTCGTCCATTTTAACTAGAAGGCATGAAAGCGGTGGTCCCTCCTTCGTTTTTTTTAACGTTACACTGAGGGGTATAAAGAGTTCCAGGCCTATGTACTATCTATAGGTACTCGATCAAGGCCTCTGCACAAACACATGCGACCTCGAGCTCATTATTCGTAAAGAAGTTCCTCACAGTTATATCGTAGCAATATTAATAGGAAGTATTGGACATTTTAGTCTTATTCGATATCTGTCACTATAGACTGTTATAGATACTCTTTATGTTATTCCCTCCCTAAATCGATGACGACCATATTCCTTTGCAAATTAATTCCCTTCTATCGGGAATAACACCACTGGGCCTACTAGCCGATTATTTGATGCTGTCTAGCTTAGTGCGACGCATCCCTCCACTTTTATAGCCCAATATGGACCCTTTAAGGTCCAGCAAAGTCTTACTATTTTCATGAGCAACGAAGCATTGAATCCCCTGTTCTCTTGATCATCCAATACTGTACAATACATCCTTATTGTCCCAAAACGTAAAGCCGTCATATTGGTGGACCTATAGGAGTAGGAAGTAGGAAATATTAACATCCAGTAAAAAAACCCATACAAAACACAATTGATACCCTAATTTAATTTAACACCTTAACAAAAACCTTAGGATATATGGTGACTAACACTATCAACTAGATATCATTTCGACGGGGTAGGAACGACAACCTCTAGGCAATAGGACATCAAACACTCCCTGGCTGTCAAACCACAAGCGCTGGAGAGAGACAATGGCCGTGTGGGCTTGCGTGCACTGAGTGTGCGCAGTGAGGCGATTATGGTAAAGGTCACGGCTCTTTTGGAGTCAATACAGTCATGCAGTATGCCATTAACAGGTTTGTTGTACTAAACTCAGAAAGGAAGCACAGCAGAGTGGGAACATATCACTGAACTATAGTAAGCGCAGTTTGGAAAAACTCCAAACTCACACAACTTAACACGTAGAAAACCAGAGGACGGGATAACACTGTTGTTTCACGATATCACTACACGGGTAAGCATTGCGTATGATAACGTCCACGCTTTCTGTTCTATAGCCTACAGTGGTGGTTTCTGTGACTTTCCACGCACAGAGGTTAATTTCTCTCTTCCCCAGAGTCTCATGACCAAAATCAAATCAGTTTCAGTTTCATGGAATGTGCGTTGGAATTGGAAATCAAAATGGTGCCCGTTGACCTTCCAGATGCGTGCTATTACCTTGCGGAAGCACTGGACTGTCGGGTGCAGCATTCAAAGTCTGAAAGTGAACCGTCAGAATAATGAAATATACTATAGTATACTGTGCCCTAGGCCTGGCCCTACGTACGTTCGGCCCCGCAGTGCAAATCCATTTTACCCTGGCTTCCTTTCCACTGGCAGCACACGACCGACCCTCCGTGCATAACGTAAGGCACACAGTCCGTACCACCACACATTCCGCCCATTCACGTTGGCCCGAAATCCGCACTGGGCCTAGTATACTAGCCAATAATAATTATGCCTATGACAGCATATTGGTGAAACGCACTCTACCATGACGCAGAGCGATGCCCTTTAAAATCCCCATAAATTATTATTATAGACATTTCTGCCGTATGGTTTGTGCACGTATCAATTATTCTCCATTCCTATTTTGGATAAAGGTCCGTTATAAAGACAGACGATTCCGGCTTTGTTTCAAGTTCTTTCATCTATTTTAAAGCACAACTACATGCAATGCATGAACACAGGAGGCCTTTGGCTTCGTTTCTGAATGTCATACTCCATTTTGAAAAAGAACCCAAAGCTTCAACTTCAACGAAGAACTCCATCCTGTGTTTTCAGCTTTTGGATAAAAGAGACAAAGCCTGAGCCGAAGCCTAAGCCGGGTTTCGGAAAAAGACCTAGTCTCGCTCGGTCGATGTCGAGGCACTAGAAAGGTCACCCCTATACGGTCCCCGACCATAGGGCTTACCGGCTATGGCTAGCCCACACTATTTCACTCCCCCCTTGAGGTACCAGCTTTATACTTAGTCAACGGACACATGTTGATGTACACTTCTGCGCACTCTGTGGTTGTAGTCCACTTAAGATGAAGTCCCAAATTTATCTCTATAGTCACTCTCATATTATTTAATATAGGAAGGTTTGCGGTGACACCATGTATCAGGTCTCTTAAAGGAAGAGGTTTGGTTCTGAAAAGAACCTGAGGGTAACTCGACGTTTCGACCAGTATGCTCTGGCCGTCATCAGGAGAAACTCCTGCCATCTCCTGATGACGGCCAGAGCATACTGGTCGAAACGTCGAGTTACCCTCAGGTTCTTTTCAGAACCAAACCTCTTCCTTCAGTTTAAGAGACCTGATACATGGTGTCACCGCAAACCTTCCTATATTGATTCACCCACCATGCAAAGCCTTAAGTCTCACTCATATTATTTGTTGACCTAGTCCTCGCGGATCGCAACAATGCTTTGTAGAATGTCACAATCATACTCTAACAACAATAACACGTCATCCAATTTAACGTTCCAACCTCACAGCCATGAACGATCGGGAGTTCGTCTAAAAACTTCATAATGCCATTGCTTCGTGTTCCTAGCGGGACCAGCCAACCGTTCGATAGACATGAAGGATTTTTCCGCCTGGGATCTGCTGGAGACACGGACAGTCCTCCTCGCTGCCGTGGTATTTCTTGTCGTGTTTCGTCTCCTTCGTCGACCGCGGAACCTCCCCCCTGGACCATGGGGCTGGCCCCTCGTTGGAAACCTGCCGGGGTTGATGACCTCGGGAGAAGAGATGCACGTCACCCTTTCCAAGATGAGCGCAAGGTATAAAGAGCGACATCACAAAACATGCCTCGTTTGTTTTCCGGCAAAGAGATATGATTCTTTCTATAGTTCCTTTAAAAAGCAAAGATAGTCGACTGTTCGGGAGGCCCCCACCTATGAGACTGAATAGCTCAGCTTGTATACAGCGCTACGTATAAACCCGTGGCCATTTTCATGAATCATAATCGCCCAGTCGTCTTCCTTATTCATGTATTTGCAGCTCAGTATAATATAGGCGTCTCTTTTATACTGGTGCAGGTACGGCAGAGTGATAAGACTGAATTTGGCCGGCATACAGGTCGTGTTTCTCAACGGGTTTGCCACAGTGAAGGAAGCCTTCGCGATGCACCAGCTCAGTGACAGACCGACGGCCCACATATCCAACATTGTTCAGCCTGGGATCGGTGCGCTGTTACATGATAGGTCACATTAAGTCTAATATAATTACTGCACATTATTATACCAACACCGGCAACCAAAATCAAACCAAAGACTAATTCATAGTGAAAACGTCCCCTCCATATGTCTATTATGTTTAAATAACCTAATATGGGATGTATGTTTCGATATATCCGTTGATACGTGTTATTGTAATGCTGTCGTTTCCATGTAGGTATTCTGAATTCCTCTGGTGACGTCACCTCGGAGATACGTCGATTTACGCTGTCCGTCCTCAGAGGTTTTGGGGTCGGTAAATCCAGCTTCAAGCAGAAAATCGTAGCCGAGGCGGACGGCATGCTCGAGGAACTGAAGAAGTACGAGGGTGAGGCGTTCGATCCCAAGCACGTGGTCGGCAAGGCCGTGTCCAACGTGATCTGCGCGGTGGTCTTCGGGAAGAGGTTTCGGTACGACGACCCGGCGTTCGAGGGCCTTCTGCAGTCGCTAGACGACGCGATGGCTCAGTCCGGTGCAGGCTGCCTCTTCCAGTTCGTGCCCATCTTCACCAGGCTCAGGATGCTGCCATTCGTGCGAGCCTACATCAACACGCTGACCAACTTCTATGGCCGCATCGGCGGCCTCTTGCGAGACCACTCGCGGTGCCAGGACCCGGACAGTCCGCGCGACTTCGTGGACTCGTTCTTGAACGAGAAGGAGAGGAGAGAGCGGCGAGGGGCGGCCTCGCCGCCGTTTCTGCGGGCCGAGAATCTCGTCCACATCGTGGGCGATCTGTTCGGGGCGGGCACGGAGACCACGGCCACCACCCTCCGCTGGGCCATGCTGTACATGATGGCGCACCCAGAGGTGCAGGTCCGCGTCCAGAGGGAGTTGGACGGCGTCACGGATCGGAACCGCTTCCCGAGGATTTCAGACAAGCCCAGCCTGCCCTACACCGAGGCCGTGCTCAGCGAGATCCAACGAATACAGACCATAGCACCTCTATCAGTGCCACATCATTGTTCTGAGGACACTAAACTTCTTGGGTAAGAAGACATATTGACAAGTACAATGTCCATCTTGATAAATACTCGTCATCATGCCAATACTTAATGATCTTTTCAGAGAGACAATGCGAGACTAGGACAGTTCCTTGAAGTCCCCTTCCATGATTACATCACACGAACCACATGCAACTCACTATATCCCAAATGTAAACACTAGACCTACAGTTTACTAAATCGTAACATCTATACCTGTTATCGTATTCTAAGCTATTGAACATAGCAACTCTTCAAAAAGCCTGACTAGAAAGTTGTTCGTTGTTGATTTCTTGCTGAAGCTTCAACATTCCCAAGGGGACTACGGTCATGTCTAACATCTGGCACAACCACAACGACCCTTGTGTATGGGAGCAACCCGAGGTGTTTCGTCCCGAGCGATTCCTGGACGAAGACGGCAAGTTTCGACCACGTGAGGAATTCACACCTTTTGGAATAGGTAAGTCAAGAGATAATACCTTGTCATGACACTGGGCATCTTTGTAGGCAATTCTGAGGCAAACAAGAGCCTCAATATCCCCCAGAAAATGATCACGGATAATAGTTCACGGATTTCTGAATGCTAAACTGAACATTTCCATTCATTTCCAGGTCGTCGTATCTGTCTGGGTGAGAATCTGGCCAGAATGGAACTCTTCATTTTCTACACACGTCTGTTGCACCAGTTCACCATCAAGAAACCCGATGACGTACCCTCCGTCTCATTCCAGGGAAATAATGGAATAACATGGGCACCAGCCAACTTCACAATGTGCGCTGTCGCTAGAGAATAGTGTCACGGTTCTATTGGTAACCACTTTTAAAGCTTTGCATGTCGTTGTTGCTGCTGTGAACGGGTCTAAATTGAACTGTACATCTACCGACTTGGATTTTCAGTTAATGTTCTTTGGTTTCCTTCTTATGATTGCTTTTCTCGTTGATTTTTTTTAGATATACTAAAATGTTGCAAACTGCTTACTGACTAAAATTACCAAAATGCAAATCTAAAAAATTGGTGGGCCTGACGTTTCGATCCTAGCAGGACCTTTCTCAAAGACAGAAAAGTCCTGCTATAGGATCGAAACGTTAGCCCACTAATTATTATTTTCCATTGCGGTCATCGACTTGAAATTAAGGTATGCATTTATTTCATTACGATCACAAGTTCTCATATTTTTACAGTTCAACAAAACACTTAATCCTACCAACATTATTAAGATATAGGCCTATTTTATATCCTAAAGTCTACAGGAGGAACTTGGGCAGCGCTCGTAATAGACCAAGAAAATTCCAGTCCCTAGTCAGATTTCATTTGAATTTATTAATTTTCAACTTTATTTCTATATATTTAATTATTTATCCATTTACACATTATCTGTCCGTCGGTCTGTCTATCTATTCCCAGCATTCAACAAAATATAGAAATATTATCAAAAGGAAACATAATATCCATTAACAAGTTAAGAGAGCAGGTTCAGAAGAAACGTTTAAACGAGTACTTAAATCACCTTTCTAAAACCAATATGTATATACTAGTATGATGATTTTGGCATTTATTTTTAGGATTCAATATTGTTTTTAGTTATTCCCTGCATATTTACTAATAATTGGAATGTATTATTTAAATCAGTGTATACTTGCATGTCTAGTTTTCAATGTTTATATGTTTTATTTCAGTATGATACGACTAGCACTAACAACAATCTTTTTGATAATTATCGATTTTGCAGTACGTTTGTAATGTCACAAACTGATCGGGTGACCGTGCATGGAGACAATGTTATATTCACCACGTTATTACGATATATTGAAATACATATGTACGGTGGGAAATTCCACCGTGCAATATTTTTTGATGATTCAATAATTGATTGTCCTTAATATTTTTATAGATAATGTGAGTGAGGAGTTGGTTGTCTTATAGCCAAGAGTGAGATAGCCTCCAGATTACACACCGTTTCCTCAAACCGTGATTCACAATCATAAACTTCCAATTCCAAATTCTCAACTCTCAATTCCAAAGTTCCTAGTTCCTAGTTCTCAATTCCCCGAACGCCAAGTTGAGGTCATGTAGCGACCCAGATATTACAAGGCACACCGTGCGTTCTAAAGAACAATCACAACACGGAGCACGGATGTGTATGTGGCGACGTGTACAGACATGTTCAGTACGTGTTGTATACAACATACACAACCATGTGACCCACGTGAAAGTTTACAACAATGCGGTTCTACAAATTAGCCGCCAAATATCTCTTTCCACCAATCAAATATACACTAAGGAGTTTACCCAGAAGCTAAAGGGATGTCAGATTAACAATATGAAATAGGGATTATATATGGCAGCCTCACATTTTGGATACAAAAGATCAAGAATTCTCGGCGAAAAATGTTTGTTACTCACACTTAAGAGACCGATCTGGATGGGGACTGCACGTACACACATTCCAAAATGGCGCCTAACTGAATCCTCATTTTAAAGTAAATTGCCGAATTGCCCATCGAAACAATCAAAAACCTTCTCACACAAATACAGCTCAATTAAAATTAAAACAAAGTTTCTAAAGCAAATCTGTTAATTAGAATTGTCAATTCAAAGACAACTCTAACAATGACGTCATCTGACAACAGAACTACGGTAGCTCAAAGGAGCCAAACCCGCTGACCCCTACAGTAATAATTTTTGACAATTCTGCCATGGTATTTTTACATTTTTACTCATGCCAAAATGCAAACTTTTAACCAATGCCTGTGGGCCTACATATCTTGCAAGCATTTTTTACACAAACATTGCTGTATTCAATTGTAATATGTAAAGCACTTATATAAAAAATACACGAATCTTTGGTATTGATAAGTGGTTTATAGACAAAACTATTATTGTTATTTTGCTATTCCATTGCGAATACGGCCAGTGGCGTATAAAAACCTTTCTCGTGGCCATAATTTTTTATGATAATTAAAGGGAAATGCAACCCAAGAAATAAAGTTTGCTTATCTGAATGGGTGTTAAAATTAACCTACTATTACCTACACTTACGTACGATAAAATTGTGGATCCAATTAATTTTGCGTTCCTGTACGTAGCCATATTTTCGAAGGTGCCGCCGCTGTTTGCTGGCGGTGTGATGTCACGGCGGAATGACGGCAACCCATTGACCTCTACAAATAAACCTTTCGAACGTTCGCAAAGCATCATGGGTAGAGATTAAAAACTGGCCTTATTTTTATCACACAACTCTATGGAGAAGCATTTAATTAGTTCGTGATTTTTTTCTCAAAAACCAGATGGAGTTCAGAGATGAAACTCACACAGAATTTTCGCCTACATACCAGCAACAAAATAATTTTTTTGTCGGAACGTTGAGTGGGTAGTGTAGGCGGGTTCTGTATGTATTATAGGGACTCTAGCATCTAGGTTCATAATAATTATTATTTACAGAGAGAGGACTCTAGGTTCATTATATAGAGCCCCTTCATACAAGGGACGCTAGGTTCATATATATGGGTCAGTCTCGGGCTCAGGCTTCGTCTCCGTCCGACAACAGCTGAAAATCCAGGTATTGTGGCTTATTATGTGAATTAAAGGTTTGTTGGCTTGAATGAGTACAGAGTATTTACCAATAACCCCCAAACTGGCCTGAGACAAACGCTTACTGTTTCTACTCTAGATGCTTGTGATAATTATTATAACGGGCAAGAGCAATTTATAATGACCGAAGCCTAAGCCCAAGCCTTAGCCTTTCTTTCGTAAACGGCCAAGGTTCATAGAGGTTTTTTGATAGAGCCCTATTGCCGGCTGCGGCTTGGACTTCGTTCGGCTTGCGTTATTTTCTTTCGTCCATTTTAAAGTAGAAGGCATGAAAGCGGTGGTCCCTCCTTCGTTTTTTTTAACGTTACACTGAGGGGTATAAAGAGTTCCAGGCCTATGTACTATCTATAGGTACTCGATCAAGGCCTCTGCACAAACACATGCGACCTCGAGCTCATTATTCGTAAAGAAGTTCCTCACAGTTATATCGTAGCAATATTAATAGGAAGTATTGGACATTTTAGTCTTATTCGATATCTGTCACTATAGATTGTTATAGATACTCTTTATGTTATTCCCTCCCTAAATCGATGACGACCATATTCCTTTGCAAATTAATTCCCTTCTATCGGGAATAACACCACTGGGCCTACTAGCCGATTATTTGATGCTGTCTAGCTTAGTGCGACGCATCCCTCCACTTTTATAGCCCAATATGGACCCTTTAAGGTCCAGCAAAGTCTTACTATTTTCATGAGCAACGAAGCATTGAATCCCCTGTTCTCTTGATCATCCAATACTGTACAATACATCCTTATTGTCCCAAAACGTAAAGCTGTCATATTGGTGGACCTATAGGAGTAGGAAGTAGGAAATATTAACATCCAGTAAAAAAACCCATACAAAACACAATTGATACCCTAATTTAATTTAACACCTTAACAAAAACCTTAGGATATATGGTGACTAACACTATCAACTAGATATCATTTCGACGGGGTAGGAACGACAACCTCTAGGCAATAGGACATCAAACACTCCCTGGCTGTCAAACCACAAGCGCTGGAGAGAGACAATGGCCGTGTGGGCTTGCGTGCACTGAGTGTGCGCAGTGAGGCGATTATGGTAAAGGTCACGGCTCTTTTGGAGTCAATACAGTCATGCAGTATGCCATTAACAGGTTTGTTGTACTAAACTCAGAAAGGAAGCACAGCAGAGTGGGAACATATCACTGAACTATAGTAAGCGCAGTTTGGAAAAACTCCAAACTCACACAACTTAACACGTAGAAAACCAGCGGACGGGATAGCACTGTTGTTTCACGATAATACGGGTAAGCATTGCGTATGATAACGTGCACGCTTTCTGTTCTATAGCCTACAGTGGTGGTTTCTGTGACTTTCCACGCACATTTTCAATTTCTCTCTTCCCCATAGTCTCATGACCAAAATCAAATCAGTTTCAGTTTCATGGAATGTGCATTGGAATTGGAAATCAAAATGGTGCCCGTTGACCTTCCAGATGCGTGCTATTACCTGTGCGGAAGCACTGGACTGTCGGGTGCAGCATTCAAAGTCTGAAAGTGAAACGTCAGAATAATGAAATATACTATAGTATACTGTGCCCTAGGCCTGGCCCTACGTACGTTCGGCCCCGCAGTGCAAATCCATTTTACCCTGGCTTCCTTTCCACTGGCAGCACACGACCGACCCTCCGTGCATAACGTAAGGCACACAGTCCGTACCACCACACATTCCGCCCATTCACGTTGGCCCGAAATCCGCACTGGGCCTGGTATACTCGCCAATAATTATTATGCCTATGACAGCATATTGGTGAAACGCACTCTACCATGACGCAGAGCGATGCCCTTTAAAATCCCCATAAATTATTATTATAGACATTTCTGCCGTATGGTTTGTGCACGTATCAATAATTCTCCATTCCTATTTTGGATAAAGGTCCGTTATAAAGACAGACGATTCCGGCTTTGTTTCAAGTTCTTTCATCTATTTTAAAGCACAACTACATGCAATGCATGAACACAGGAGGCCTTTGGCTTCGTTTCTGAATGTCATACTCCATTTTGAAAAAGAACCCAAAGCTTCAACTTCAACGAAGAACTCCATCCTGTGTTTTCAGCTTTTGGATAAAAGAGACAAAGCCTGAGCCGAAGCCTAAGCCGGGTTTCGGAAAAAGACCTAGTCTCGCTCGGTCGATGTCGAGGCACTAGAAAGGTCACCCCTATACGGTCCCCGACCATAGGGCTTACCGGCTATGGCTAGCCCACACTATTTCACTCCCCCCTTGAGGTACCAGCTTTATACTTAGTCAACGGACACATGTTGATGTACACTTCTGCGCACTCTGTGGTTGTAGTCCACTTAAGATAAAGTCCCAAATCTTATCTCTACAGTCACTCTCATATTATTTAATATAGGAAGGTTTGCGGTGACACCGTGTATCAGGTCTCTTAAAGGAAGAGGTTTGGTTCTGAAAAGAACCTGAGGGTAACTCGACGTTTCGACCAGTATGCTCTGGCCGTCATCAGGAGAAACTCCTGCCATCTCCTGATGACGGCCAGAGCAGTTACCCTCAGGTTCTTTTCAGAACCAAACCTCTTCCTTCAGTTTAAGAGACCTGATACATGGTGTCACCGCAAACCTTCCTATATTGATTCACCCACCATGGAAAGCCTTAAGTCTCACTCATATTATTTGTTGACCTAGTCCTCGCGGATCGCAACAACGCTTTGTAGAATGTCACAATCATACTCTAACAACAATAACACGTCATCCAATTTAACGTTCCAACCTCACAGCCATGAACGATCGGGAGTTCGTCTAAAAACTTCATAATGCCATTGCTTCGTGTTCATAGCGGGACCAGCTAACCGTTCGATAGACATGAAGGATGTTTCCGCCTGGGACCTGCTGGAGACACGGACAGTCCTCCTCGCTGCCGTGGTATTTCTTGTCGTGTTTCGTCTCCTTCGTCGACCGCGGAACCTCCCCCCTGGACCATGGGGCTGGCCCCTCGTTGGAAACCTGCCGGGGTTGATGACCTCGGGAGAAGAGATGCACGTCACCCTTTCCAAGATGAGCGCAAGGTATAAAGAGCGACATCACAAAACATGCCTCGTTTGTTTTCCGGCAAAGAGATATGATTCTTTCTACAGACACAATTCTGTAAACTTATATGACTGGCTTTAACCAGTAATGGATCTTTGGAATAGTCCATATTTCCTTGATTTAATTGACTGGGATCTCATCCGTGTATATCGAAAAATTTAGTGCACGAAGCGGCATTTCTCGTGCATTAGTTGGTCAATCTCAGCCCCTGTCAAATCAAGGGAAACATGGAATCGTTGGTCCTTTTTTTTGAGATTGTGAGCATCATTTCTCAAAGCAACTTGTCTTCACGCGGAGCAGCAAGCGCATGCTCAGAATGAGCAGAAAAAAATGTTCTATTCCAACAGTTATCATTGAACCATATCGTCTGTCATCACATAGTTTGGAGCTTGGCAAATATCATTCCAGTTCACTATATACAGTGTAGTTCCTTTATAAAGCTGCCGGTAAGAATCTGTACCCGGGTTTACAACCGAGTGATATGAACTAACTGTTGTATCCCTGACCAGAATGAATTGTCAGATGTCTCTGACTGACTCCCATACCTAGCCAAGATAGTTGACTGTTCGGGAGGCCCCCACCTATGAGACTGGATAGCTCAGCTTGTATGGAGCGCTGCGTATAAACCCGTGGCCATTTTCAGGAATCATAATCGCCCAGTCGTCTTCCTTTTCATGAATTTGTTCGAACGGTTGACAAGTGTTAGTGTTAGCCAAGTATTGGTGTAATTGCAGCTCAGTATGATATAGGCGTCTCTTTTATACTGGTGCAGGTACGGCAGAGTGATAAGACTGAATTTGGCCGGCATACAGGTCGTGTTTCTCAACGGGTTTGCCACAGTGAAGGAAGCCTTCGCGATGCCCCAGCTCAGTGACAGACCGACGGCCCATATCACCAAGATTGTTCAGCCTGGGATCGGTGAGCGGTTACATGTATAAGGACGCATTAAATCTAGTACAACTACAACACATTATTATATGAACAACGGCAACCAAAATCCAACCAAAGACTATTTCACAGTGAAGACATCCCCTCCATGGAGTCTTTTATGGTTAAATAACCTTCTAGCGGAAATATGTTTGGATGTGCCTGGTTATACGTGCTATTGTAATGCTGTCGTTTCCAGGTATTGTGAATTCCTCTGGTGACGTCACCTCGGAGATACGTCGATTTACGCTGTCCGTCCTCAGAGGTTTTGGGGTCGGTAAATCCAGCTTCGAGCAGAAAATCGTAGCCGAGGCGGACGGCATGCTCGATGAACTGAAGAAGTACGAGGGTGAGGCGTTCGATCCCAAGCACGTGGTCGGCAAGGCCGTGTCCAACGTGATCTGCGCGGTGGTCTTCGGGAAGAGGTTTCGGTACGACGACCCGGCGTTCGAGGGCCTTCTGCAGTCGCTAGACGACGCGATGGCTCAGTCCGGTGCAGGCTGCCTCTTCCAGTTCGTGCCCATCTTCACCAGGCTCAGGATGCTGCCGTTCGTGCGAGCCTACATCAACACGCTGACCGACTTCTTCGGCCGCATCGGCGGCCTCTTGCGAGACCACTCGCGGTGCCAGGACCCGGACAGTCCGCGTGACTTCGTGGACTCGTTCTTGAACGAGAAGGAGAGCAGAGAGCGGCGAGGGGCGGCCTCGCCGCCGTTTCTGCGGGCCGAGAATCTCGTCCACATCGTGGGCGATCTGTTCGGCGGCGGCTCGGAGACTACTGCCACCACCCTCCGCTGGGCCATGCTGTACATGATGACACACCCTGAGGTGCAGGCCCGCGTCCAGAGGGAGTTGGACGGCGTCACGGCTCGGAACCGCTTCCCGAGGATTTCAGACAAGCCCAGCCTGCCCTACACCGAGGCCGTGCTCTGCGAGATCCAACGGGTGGCTACCATCGCCCCCCTGACAATACCGCACCGGTGCTCGGAGGATACCAAGGTTTTCGGGCAAGTAACACAGTGATTATACTTTTTGAGGGATGTGATTGCCAGAAATGCTTATACGATAGTGGTTCAAGCGCACATGCATGAAGTGAGGCTTTCTGATTCCAGTTGTCAAGCGTGCATGCTGATCCTAGGCCACTGAATCCAATGATGGCAACGTCTGTTCATTATTGGGCCTACGGTATTTGTTTGGCAGGCTTGCATTCGATTGTACCAAGATTCTAATATTATGTGCTGTATAATACAACATAGGGAAATGAGACCTGATCTATCCCGATTGTCATCTAGGCCGGTCTCACCCAATCTACCCTTAGGCCTATACTCTCTAAATGCATAAGAGTGAATAATCCATTCTCACAGAGTAAAATTTCCTTTAAAAAAAACACCCCAAAACCACTCATGAAGAGTGAAAGCCACCGTATAAGAGGTGTGGGAACCGCCAAGAATGGAGTCAAACACCACTCTATAGAGGAGCCATACGGAGAACAACTCTTTTTCGAGTGGTCCTCCTGATGGCTCCTTACAAGAGTGGGATTTCACTCCACTCTGAGTGGTTTTCACTCCACTCTGAGTGGTTTTCACATCTTTTACAGTGTTTTTACAGTTTTTTAAGCAGTTTTTGGCTTTTTGGAGCGATTTTCACTCCCGTGAACGAGTGACTCTTTTGCATTTGAGAGAAACGTGGCGGTTTTACACCACCGGCCCCGTATATCAGCAGTGGTGGATATTCCAATGGGATGCCTGCCTTCTCGTCGAGTTAATAGTTAGTATACATTTTCACCATTTTGGTTAAGCGAGGGCGCCGTTGAATGAAACTAAACTATGGAACAACTGATGTGTGGTAGCCAGCCTGCATTGTCAATGCAACGTGCGGATGCACCGATGCAGCAGTGGCAAAGGTGGCTTATTGGTATTGACAAGGAGATAATTATCATCAGTGCCCATCCCTTTCATTCCACGACTGCATATACAGGTATGACATCCCTAAGGGAACGATAATCATCGGCAACATGTGGCACCACCACTTCGACCGGGACTTGTGGGAGGAGCCGACTCGCTTCCGCCCGGAGCGATTCCTCGATGATGGTGGTAACTTCCGGCCACGCGAGGAACTCACACCGTTTGGAACAGGCACGTGCGGCCCACTCACTGTGTCCCGCTTACTACAATCATTGGTGATGCGAAATCTTCGGTGAAATTTAAGTCAATACAAAGTGTGCAAGCTTTTGCAATTTAATTTGTATACCGGTATTACTTACGAGTGAAATACTGAAGCGATATTTCGACATTTCGTCGTAATACTAAACTCGAAATTGCGTTTCTACACATTATTCATGATTATTGGCAAAACTACAAAAACTTACGATAATCGGAGTGGCTATTTTATAACGTGCATGTTTTCACAATATGGTTTTTGTCTTTTTTGGAGTTGGGGAAAAACCCTGATTTTCGTCGATTTTCATTCAATTCCAGGTCGTCGCATCTGCGTTGGTGAGAATCTGGCCAGAATGGAACTCTTCATTTTCTACACACGTCTGTTGCACCAGTTCACCATCAAGAAACCCGATGACGTACACTCCGTCTCATTCGAGGGAATCAATGGCACCGTCTGGTCGCCGAAGAACTTCAACATCTGCGCCATCGCTCGAGACGATTTGAGCGCGGCCTGATGGAATTTATTCAGTTGGACAGCCGAAGCACCGGATCCAGGGTCAATCTATAGGATCGACTAAGGCCGTGTCCGAAACGGGCTTCCACTTCCAGAGCTACGGCTAGGGCTATTGTCTTCGCATCTCCGTGTATTTCCAATAGGGGGAAGACCTAGACATAGCTCTAGACGCCCGTTTCTGACACGGCCTAAGGTCCGAAACGGGCTTCCAGAGCTACGGCTAGGGCTATTGTCTTCGCATCTCCGTGTATTTCCAATAGGGGGAAGACCTAGACCTAGCTCGGACACGGCCTAAGAGTGCACGTCAAGTATAACTAGGTTCCGGGTTAACTACTATTGTACATGTAGTAAATTAAATGTGAAGTTAGTGAGCAATAAACAAGTGGTTAATGATGCTAATTATGAATCTACATTACTTAATAAACTAAGGTCCAATAAAAACAACTGCCATGTTTCTCGTCCACGCATTTGAAAAGGAGGTAGGGGGTCTTTTTATTTATTTTTGTATTTTTTTCCAAGATGGCGCACAGTCAGCATCTAGAATTGTCTGCCTCAATGTTCATGTAGTATCTGTCTTGTTCTCACAATGCTCTGATTGTCTCTCTTCAGCTCTTCATAATGACATTTGGCGTCACTCTATACCTCACTCATGTCATGCTCACGCTGTCCCCAAACGCGGTCAGACTCTGGACTGGTCACGGTACTGCCACTGCCATTGGTACAGTCGCGGTCTCGGTGCCAGGCTAAATTATGTACAGTATATCCCACCAGTCAAATTTGCCAGTTGAAAAAGATGGGTGTCTGAAGTGGCTGAAACCAAGACGGATTGTTGCAGTTGGTGACATATATATCATAGTGCTGCTTATCGACAGCTCACCAACTCGCGGGCCTTGGGCATGCATAGTCATCACTACCAGGAAGGATTCTCAGGGTTTTGTGCTCGCCGGCATCGACGGTCCCTAATACTTGGGAAGATGTAGCCAATAGTCGTCAACCGTGGAGAGCCACTGTAAACGAAGGTGTCAAGAGGGCAGAAACTTCATGGAATGTTCAACTTGCTGACAAGAGAGCTAGGAGGAAGGCAAGGGCAGCATCTGCCTCAGCATCTGATTGAGCAACAACCTCCCACATCTGTAAAATGTGCTCTAGAGAGTGGGACTCTACAGCCATTCTAGAAGCTGTAACTCAACCAAGTAGCGCTACACCATCGTCTCTCGAGACGAACGGATGCCATACTATTGTAAAAACGGCAACTTCTGTGGTGCAGAGACCAGTGCCCACACTTTGTTTGCTATTAGAATGTGACATGGCTAATCTAATTTCGGATGTGCTTACAAATCTGGATAAATTCATGAAACTAGAAGGGAGAATTTTATGAAACGTTTGAAGTTGGCAGTCATTACCTTGGCATTGTTTCACAAGGGTCCGGATGAAATGAGAGTTAGGAGACAACAGAAATGAGAAGACACGAAATATATCTATGATTTAATTAAGGCATATGATTTGGTCTTATTACGTAATTCCTCATTGTGTAAAGGTCCACAATTATTGAGGGGTGGGGATGTTAGGACGAAATACTCCAAATCAAATAGTTCCCCTGAACCAAATTGATTTATGCAGTATAAGTCTTTATTTAACACGTGTGAATGCATAATTTATGCATTTTAATTGTACCCTCAGTCACAACACACACTGTATACACTGGCACTTATTGTACACTCTTGTCCTGTTGAGTTCGTACAGTGCACATGCCTGTAGATCGCTGACTGCGGTGTGACTAGTGATTGTTGTACAGTATATTGTATATGGGCACTTTCCCTATAGAGTTCTTACAGTGAATAGTCCAACTCAGTTCGTATAGTGAACACTGTACATACATGAGCTAATGGAGTTCATGCAGTGAACATGTCCGTGGATCACATACTGTAGTGTGGCTATAAATTATATTGTTGTACTATATTGTTTAATATTATGGGCACTTTCCCTATAGAGTTCTTACAGTGAACAGTGCAACTCAGTTCGTATAGTGAACACTACATGAGCTAATGGAGTTCTTGCAGTGAACATGTCCGTGGATCACATACCCCGGTACTGCAGTGTGGCTATAAATTGTTGTGCAGTATATTGTACATTGTATAGGCCTATGGGCACTTGCCTACAGTGAACAGTCCAACTAAGTTCGTATAGCGAACACTACATGAGCTAATGGAGTTCTTGCAGTGAACATGCCTGTATAACATTCATGTATAGTGGCTAGTCAGCATTGCAGTTTGTGCTGCTATACTTTTGGTGAGTTCAACCAAATTAATGTAGTTATTTACAGAGCAAAATAATATAGTTTGTATTTGAGAACAGATGCAGGACAAATTGCAGCTTCATGCATGATTTTTTTTTCTATAATGAATTTTTCAAGTGAGCAACAACTCAGTATTGTTCCTTTACTTAATAGACAAGTTGACTATTATGGGATGCCACTATCTAATTGCGGTGGATACAGATGGAAGGGCACTGGTATCTTAGTCCAGAGATGTCGGGTTCAATTCCCGGTCCAGTCAAAATTTTCTTTGCCAATTTTTCAAATCAAATGGGTTGTACGGTTCTCGTTTTTAGGGTTCTACGGATTCTCAGTAGTAGTATATAGTGAATAAAAGCCAAGTGAATTTAAATACCGGGTAGTTTCAGCTGTTCAACTGTGCCACTATAACACATTTCCTCGCATTCTAGAACTACGCCGAGAGGAGTTTTCTTGTTAAATGTACGTGTCTGTGTTAGGTGTCGATGCATGTTGAAAAAATAAAATTGTCCAGCACGGCACATCCTCTTTAATGCTGGAGAGAGACATTATCCTCGCTGATGAGTGGACACATTGAAGCGATTGAGGTAAGGGTCATGGCTTATGTGCATGTACATTGTGACGCTTTTGGATCGTCATACCAGCTTGCTAGGTGCCATTATCAGGTTTGTTGTGAACTCGAATGGAAGCATAGCTATCGGGGAATAGATTTTACTTTGCCTGCGTTACGGTTGTAAAGCAGGCAAAAGTTGTCTGGTCGTTTAATGAATGCCTTACAAGAAAAGGGCAGATTCCAGGTATGGGCGTTCGTTCGTTGCATATTTGCATATCAATGTAGCATTATGCGTTGGATGGATTGGGCAGGGGGTTTAAAAAGCAATAGGGTTGTTCATGGGTCTCTATTCTAGCTGCGACCTCAGTTCAGTCAAGACCAATACAGGTCGGGGAAGGTACAAAACCGAATTAAGAAACATAAGTATGTACAGTTACGTAAACTAGCCACAAGTTTTTGCTCATTGAGTTTTATCTCCGGTTTTAATCCTGAGGATGGGGATGGGTTAGGGTTAGGGTTAGTGTGTATGATAAATTACAAAGGTAATTTTCTTTGATTGTACAAGAACAGAAATGTGTCATTAAAATAAATGGTAGGGTTAATAAACTCCGAGCTCCATCTGACTGGACTGTCGGCATGCTATTACCCAGAAAATTGTGAATGTTTCCTGTGTATAACGACGTGTGCACAAGAGGTCGTAGGAAGAAATGATTTATAAGAGTAGACCACTATATAAGCGCAGCTTGGAAAAAACTCCAAACTCACACAATTTTACAGGAAGAAAACCAGCGGACAGTACTGAAGAGCACTATTGTTACAGGACATCACTAAAACACGGGTAAGCACTGCGTATTTTCTGTCCACGCTTTCTATGACAGTGGTTGTTTCTGTGACTTTCCACGAACAGATTAATGTACAGTATATGTATTCTAATAACTACCTTATACCAAACAAACCATACAAAAATACACTATACACTATACACAAATACACTATACACTATTCCTATTGTGGAATGGTTTGCCAGGCGGCAGTCCACCAGATGGAGCTGGTTCTGTACTCTTATTTTTTACTTGTCTGATTTTACACCGCAAATGGCACACAAATAAAACGCCACTGACAGGTTTAAAAAAATAAAACAGAGTTAAACCTCGATGAGTAAAAACTCTGGAAACCATTCGTGGCTAACCGCTGAACATTATTATAACGCCTTGCCTATGAACGTACGAAACAAGTCGTGAAAATAAGTACGGTTCCTTCTTTGGAAATGAAATAATTCATCCAAAATGTCTGCCTCAAGGTAGATTTGAAAATATTATGTTAGACTGCACTGAGGTCGAAAGCTGCTATACAATGCAACTATGTGAATTCTTACCCTCATATACACCTACTTTATCATTTTGATAAAGTGTTCAGGTGCTGTGTTTATAATTTATGAACATGTACTGTATACAATGTTGTGTTCTGTTGTGAACATTATTCCACTGCTTTAGCCACCGTACCAAACCGTTCAGCACTGAAACTGGTTTAGGGAATGGTGCAACCAATTTCTTCCTCCGTGATGGTACTATGGTACAACTACAAGTACAATTTGGACTGAAGGTCTGAAAGTAGCAATCAGTTTCACTCGATTCTCGTGTAATGTAAACGATGTACATTACAATGTCATGTACTGCAGTATATAGGCCTACTAGTATATTGTACACTGCACATTGGTTTCTAGGAAACTATTAACCGAGGAAACCGAAAGTTCTGCACATTGCTTGCCGTGGAACATACTTGTCAGCACGTAGGCCTCAGCTTTCCGGTAGCACTCTAACTTTGGAAAGCTTCGTTTGGTTGTATTCAATAATTGCCGCAAAGCATAAAGACAATGTGCACACCCTATGACAGGTAATGCCATAAATCCCCATAATGGCATGGGTTATAGAATGCCATTCGTTAAGAGTGGGGCATGTATGTATAAACATGGATTCCTCCATCACGTATAAACCTAAGTAGAAAGGGTGATCAAAGTCACGCGATGTGTCGTTGCTGGTGGCGACGTTTCGGTTGTATAAACCTATTGCGGCGGCCTTAGTTTGAGCTGCCCGCGTCCCCCCCCCCTCGAGCGGCTGAGGAAGGAACGCGCATGCGGTATAGGTTAAAACTCGGAGCCTAATTAAGGGGCCGGGCCGTCCGTTTAGGGGAAATATATCCCCGGTCTACCGACTGTACACAGACTGACCCGACGCAAGAAGACCAAACAGGGTGGAAATACCAGTAAACATTGCCAAGGAAACAAGAAAACCAGCCCGGAACTCACAGAGTCGATATCCTTCCCCTATAGGGTGCAGCACACAAAATCCATCCAAGATGGCTCCGCCGAGCTGATTATCATAAAGTGTGTACCCACAACGTTTTTTAATAAGGGGTCTTCGGAGGCTAATTAACTGATACATCGTAGAACAAGTGAAGCTTGAGACAACCTGGGGTTCACTCTTCAATTTGGTAGGCCTATGTAGTTTGGACAATATCTGGCTTTAAATGTGGCCCTATTTGGCTGTGGAAGGGGTGTGTAGAGGTCCATCCCAAAATCCTTGCAGAAATTCGGCTCGGACGGCTGCACATTTTGGGGGTGTTTTTTTTTCTGGGGGTAATTAGCAAAAAATGTAATCGGCTAAGAGCACTAAAATTGAAAAGAATCTGAGAGATGAACGGGTCCAAACTACAATTTTAAGTATAGCTACAAGAACTGAGAGACTTTTGGGCATGGGATAATTGGCTTAGTTGAAAGTGAGTGTTTTTGTACAGTGTTCAATGGGAGCTCGATTTAGTGTTCTGCACCCCAAAAGCAATGAGTCTGCTGCCCCCTAGGCCTACGCCTTGCGGTAATGCCGCAACCAAGCGTGTAAATAAACCCCACAGTAGACATATGTGTACTCACAGGTTAGTGCACACGGCCAGTGGCGCAGAGTGGATCTCAAGGTCAACCGCAACGCACATGCACAGCTCGCACCTCAGCCTTGGGCTAGAGACCGTGCGCACAGCCTTCAGTCCGAAAGCAGACTGCATAGCTCAAGCAACTGCTTGCTCGTCTACCCGTTGTTGGTCTATAGAGCTGCCGACCGTGTTTCGCATGCAGTGTACACACGCCGCGTTCGGACTCGCACAGAGATCCGCACTGACGCGTTCGCGTTGAACTGAGCTGCAACTGACAGGTCTGTGTGGGTGCGTACGTCTGTACGTTTGCGGATCATTCAGGGAAACAAGGTAAAACGAGCAACAAGGTAAAACGAGCTCTCATTGAACGCTGTCCTTTCGACGTTCGCAAAGCATCATGGGAATACTAGATGACAAACTCGCCGTATTGTTATCGCACAACTCCATGGGAAAGCGCTTAAGTTCGTGATTTGTTTATTTTTTCTCCAAAAACTAGATGGAGTTCAGAAATGAAACTCACACAGAATGTTCGTCTAGATACCAGCAACAAAATATATTTTTGGTCGGAACGTTGAGTGGGTAGTTTCGGAGAAATTAGTGAGGATTCCGTTGGTGACTGGATAGCAAACGCGGTGCGCGCATGTCTAAATGTTTTTTTTGTTTTGTTTTTTTTGTTTTTTTTATCAACATTCCAGGTGTATACGTGCCCTGTGTGTCTGGGTTTCTTCACCTCATCCATTGTCTCCATCTACTTTGAGATCACGGTGGAGTGAAGGCATCACAACCATCATCCCATGGTGCTAACTATGATGAGCAACACATCTGGTCTGCTCTTCCTGCTGCCAGCACTGGTCCAGGGCCTATAGGTTACGTAGTGTCCCCCTACTACCATTAACTGAGCTCTATGATCTGCCCAGCACTGCCCTGCCCTGCCCTGCCCTGCCTTGCCATATCCTGCCCTGCCCAGCCCTGCCCAGCCCTGCCCTGCCCTGTCCTGCCCTGCCTTGCCTTGCTATATCCTGCCCTGCCCTGCCCAGCCCTGCCCTGCCCTGCCCTGCCCTGCCCTGCCCTGCCCTGCCCTGCTGCCCTGGCCCTGCAGAAGACTTTCCAAGAAGGTATGTATGGTCAGTACAAAACAACACTGTTAATCAGCTCTCTCTGTTCCCCACCCTCTCTCTCTGTCTCTCTCTTCTCTCCCTTTCTCTCTCCCCCTCTCTCTATCTCCCCATTGGCCCCTCATCTCTCTCTTGTTCTCTCTTTTATATATTTATCTCCCCCTCTCTCTCCCCTATCTCGCTCTCTCTCTCCATCCTCTCTCTCCCTCGATCATCTCTCTCTCTTTCTCTTTTTTATTTCTCTCTCTCTCTCCATCCTCTCTCTCTCCCTCCTCTCGTTCTCTCTATCTTTCTCCCTCTCACCTGTCACCACTTACTTCTCACCTCTCTCCAGGGGATGGCTTGATGACATGGTTGTAGCTAGCCGGCCGGTGCTGGCCTGGCCTTCCCCTTGCTGCTGCTTCCGTATCGTGAGACCTACAACCGCATGATTGTGATGCAGGACAAGGATGATGCCGAGGGCACAGATTATACGTCAGGCTGCTCTGTCTCTTCCAGTATCCTAGTTCTTTTGCTTTGGAGCTTTGAATCAGTGGTTTTGCATGACATAACTTCCTCACACCTTGTCAATTCAGGACTTTTGTGTGTGTGTGTCTTTCTTACTGGTTTAAGTAGGATCTTTCTCAAAGAGAAAGATAGACACACACATCTATTATTGTTCTCGCACTGAATGGATTACCCGGGATAAATAAGAAATATAAGGAATGAATCAAAACAAACGATTTTGGATATACCGGTATAGCTGCACATCTGACCTCATGCATTGTCCATATGCCTAGTCTTACCAATATCTAAAAAAAAAAAAGTCCAGCTCTAAGAGTATTCTTTGCTGTGCTCACGGAAGAAAGAACATCATGCAGATGGTCGACATTGATTGGAAATAGTTACAAATGCGTACATTTCCCTATACTACATAATTATATAGCTGTAGTTTTTATTTACCGCAACCATTACAAAATGCAATGTTATGGTGACAGGGTTTTATTCTCTTTTGATAACGATTCGCTTTAGCTGCAATTTTGAAGTGACATTGCCGTTATCGTATTAAAGACTATTGGCACTGTATTTGTAGCAAAATAAAATGTATATTTATGGTATTTGTTCTTATTATAGCGATACTGGTCATGGGTTTAACCCGAAATCAATAAGCTCAAACCTCGTCCATTTCAGAAGATGACCAGTGTTGTAAAACAGGCAAATGAATGGGCAGGCTATCGATCAAGCACACCAAATGATAGAAACTGGAAAAGCACACGGAAAGCGCAGGCCTTTGCCAATCACCATTTACCACAATGTGAAGGAAAGTTTCAAAGTGATCCAGAATCCAGGATCGTCACCAAAAACAAATGATAACAAATCACCCCGAGTCAGTGAGAATACCGACATACTACTGAAACAATTTCAGAACGATACATTGGTCACAAGCAGGGTGGAAATCATCACTTTAGGTTAACAAAACTTCAACTTCAACAAAGAATGAACTCCAATTAACCTGTGTTTTCAGCTTTTGGATAACAAAGACGAAGCCGGTGTAACGATCTCAGATGGGCCCCCGTGCTGAGTTGAGCCGTGACGTCACTGGCTCACCTCAGCACGTTGCAGCAACGTTCTCAGCTGCTCACCGTGCTCAGATGAGTCAGTGAGCGAAGCACCTGGGGGCGCCCTTCATGTGAATGTTGTTTATGATTATCCGTGAACGAACACAGTTTGTACTATTTTGCTTTTGATTGTATGAAGTCAATCGATACATCCTTATTACGGGGAACAACTGTAGCATTTCTTCCCCAATGTAAAACTTTAGGCCTAAAAGTTGTAGGTCTAGGTACTAGGCTCCGTACTGAGCGTTGTTGGTGAATAACTACGGGTCAACGAACGTGCCTGAAAGCGCTGCATTGGCAATGGTCGTATCGACTCAGCACGGCCTTCAAAATTGACAACTACCATGCGCACTGCGCTATGGTAACGGTCTCATCTGAGCATGGGACCCGGATTAGACCGCTACACCTGAGCCGGGTTTTGGAAAAGGGCCATTGTCGCTAGCTGTGCAAACAGCGGTGAGGTGTACAGTGACGTCAATACCTGATGCATATTCATATCTCAGCAGAATTCCTCCAACATACGTTACCGTAATGATACGCGCGCCACAAGTGTCACGTGATCTCGCACCTAAAGCGCGCCATCTGCGGCGTAAATTGCGTTACATGTACAGTGGCCGTTTTCGAAATGAGGGCTTAGGCTCGGGCTCAGGCTTCGTCTCCGTCTGACAAAACCTGAAAATCCAGGTTGTTGTTTGTTTCCGAATTTGAAGGTTTGTTGGCTTGATAGGTACAGCTAGGGTAAACCCCAAGAAAATGGGACCAACGCTCGTTTGTTTTAGATGCCTGTGATATTATAACGAGTAAGATAAATATGACCGAAGCCTAAGCCCGAGCCTAGGCCTTCATTTCGAAAACGGACAATGTATAACCTAACGTATACCAATAGGTTCTCTTCAGTTATACTTATAGTTTATTCTCATATTAATATCCACACTTAAACTTCAACATAATTATGCCCATATAATTGCTACAAGGAGTTCAGTCATTGCATTGCTTGGCAATATTTTCAAATTCAGAACTCTGGAGTAATATGGTGTTATCTAATATTGTAGCAAACACAAGTCATTCAAAGTTTCATAATGATATAATTATGTACCGGTACATGCAATTAGCCTGTATTCACTTATCACATAATTATAACTGCAACTGCAACTAGGCCTTATCAACCATAATAACCATAATAATCCACCAATTTGTCTTTTTATCTCATAAAAACTGATATACACACCCCATAAACAAATACCGTCAAGCGATAAGCGTACAAATAAATATAATTGGAGAGATGATAATTTTGATATTTCAGTTTGTAAGAGAAAATGGCACAATAACTTTGGGAAACCATATTTGTGACCCGGCACACCATAATGAGGAATAACCCCCACTTTTGAGATTTTCTAATGATGTGAAATAGTATACCATTAGCTTTTAAATGATATCAAATTATAATATCCTCTAATACTTAATTTTTCCAAAAATATTTTTTTTAATTTTTATTTTTAATCGAATTGTGAAGATACTTTAGCTTTAGGCGTCGTTTACTAGAAAAGTGTTTTGGTGGGATATTCCTCATGTCGTTGTGCCGGGTCACATTTTAGGATGCAGGTCAATGTTGTTTGGAGGAGGCATTAGATTGCTCATAGAGTGATCAAGTCTTTCCGGATGTTGTAATTGTGGGTTTTAGACCAATAAATCTGAGACAATGGAGAGAGATTTAACTCCAACTAGGGCCCTTTTCCAAACCCTGGCTTAGGCTCAGGCTCTGACTTTGTCTCCATTTCTTTCGTCCATTTTCCAAGTACAAGGCATGGAAATAGGAGGCCTTTGGCTTCCGTTTTGAATGTTATACTACGTTTTGAAAAATAATCCAAAGCTTCAACTTCATCAAAGAACTCCAACCTATGTTTTCAGCTTTGGGATAACAGAGACGAAGCCGGAGCCGAAGCCGGGTTTTGGAAAAGGGTCTAGGTCGTGTTCTAGATCGGCATTCGACTCCCACTAAAAGCACAGATACAAAGTACATGTCTAAAACATATGCTGTGTTATGAGGTGGTCAACAGAGGGCAGCATTCTGCTTGACCACAATAACTCTTGTTGCTTTGAATGTTGAAACATCAGGCTTTGAAATCAAAAGCCAGCCATTAAGATCGAATGCAGCACGCAGCACGCAGCACGCAGCACACAGCACGATTCTTCCGAACCAGCTAACAGAATCTGATACTGGATGCAGGCGACCCCCCAGTATGCGTGAGTGTAGTAAGGTCAGATTGGGTGCAGGGATCGGACAGAAGTTGGGCATTCCAGGAGATGACTCGTGGTCTCCCTCCTCTCCACATTAACATACGGTACTGGTTGACCTGGCTTCAGTCTTGAAACCCCATATGGCCGCAAGGGCTTTGCACTGGGCCGACTCCAGCACGCAGATTGAGACACAGCCAGAACGGCCATGATTGGCAGGATCCTGGCAGGATCCTTTGGGCTGATGCAGCATGGTGTAAATAGATTTGACATTTTCAACACATGTCAACACTCCCCACAAAAATGATATTAGATACAAATGAAGTTACAGAACTTACATTTTAATTAATTGGTTTGCGGTGACACCATGTGTATCATCTCTTTTGAGACTGAGTGTGGCTCTGAAAAGAGGCAGTGACTCAACGTTTCGAGCAGTGTGTACTTTGCTTGTCGTCAGGAGACTGCTGGATTCCAACTATCATCAGGGGTTTTGTAGGGCTTGGAGGAGCGGTGAAGCGTGGAGGAACCTTCCCGCCAAAAGGTGTGGTCGTGACCTTTTAAGTGTGGAGGATCTTTCCCGCAACTTTTGGCCACACTCAGTCTCAAAAGAGATGATACACATGGTGTCACCGCAAACCAATTAATAATAATTGTTTCCACCATGCAAACCTTCAAGTATTTTTTTAGAACTTCCATTTACAAAAATATACAGTTCTAAAGACTACCTTCAAAAAACATCAGGATAAGCAAAAAAATATAAACCATTAGAAATACTAACTTTTGAGTATTCACACATATTTCAGATGGAATTGAATGTAAATAGGCCTACATATGTAATAAAAAAAATAACTTATCAAACAAACTTTTAAACAACCTTTAAAGTCTTAAAATTTAGTGGGCCCGACGTTTTGATCCTAGCAGGACCTTTCTCAAAGGCAACCTTTCTCTGCCAAAGGAAACCTTTCTCTGCCTTTGAGAAAGGTCCTGCTAGGATCGAAACGTCAGGCCCACTAAATTTTAAGATTTGCATTTTGGTAATTTTAGTCAGTAAGCAGTTTGCAACATTTTTGTATATCAACCTTTAAAGTCCTTTAAAGAAGAAGACAAAGTAAGTCAAATATATGTACGATATCTACACATGTAACAAACCCTAATTTGCCATGTGGGAAATTTTGAATTGAATTCAACTGAATGTGCTGCTTTAGGATTCTCTAGCGACAGCGCACATTGTGAAGTTGGCCGGTGCCCATGTTACTCCAATAGTTCCCTGGAATGAGACGGAGGGTACGTCATTGGGTTTCTTGATGGTGAACTGGTGCAACAGACGTGTGTAGAAAATGAAGAGTTCCATTCTGGCCAGATTCTCACCCAGACAGATACGACGACCTGGAAATGAATGGAAATATTCAGTTTGGTGACAAGAAGAAAAAGTAACATAGGCCTATCCTGCAGTATATGTATCATTCAGAGTACCTTACTCTCAGTGATCTATGGCCATAGATTTGAAATTTGAAATCATGAATATACAATAACACAAACAGTGGGGATAGGACGTGGACTTTGTTGTTAATGGTTTGGAATTTGTAAGAAACATTTATGTTTTCCAATGGAATTGAAATTTGCAATGAAAAAGTGGCCCTAGAGTTATTATGCAAAAAGGGTTTGAAACTGCTTACTGACTAAAATGACCAAAAGCAAAAATTGAACATTAGCAGGGCCCTGCTAGATTTGAAACGTCAGGCCCTCCAATTTTTCATATGGGTTTTTGTCGAATATGACTCCTAAATCTGACAGCAGCAATACAAAACCTGTGAATGGAAAAGGGAAATGTTAATGAGAGTCTAGCTTTTATTCCACATAAAGCAGCACCACTTGCCTATTCCAAAAGGTGTGAATTCCTCACGCGATCGAAACTTGCCGTCTTCGTCCAGGAATCGCTCGGGACGAAACACCTCGGGTTGCTCCCATACAGAAGGGTCGTTGTGGTTGTGCCAGATGTTAGACATGACCATAGTCCCCTTGGGAATGTTGAAGCTTGTGTGAGACAAGAGAAACAGATAGCATGGAATGATCATTGGGAGTTGACAACATGACGGGAACATGAAGGTGGACTGGTGGAGGGAATCCAAGTCTCACTTTGTATCTTTGAAAAGGAGTGTGTACAAAGCCAAAGCGTGTTCAGGACTTGTGAACTATGAACTTAAATAAATAAGTCCTAAGGCTTGCATGGTGGTTGGTGGGTGA
Organism: Luidia sarsii; assembly: GCA_949987565.1. NCBI lineage: Eukaryota > Metazoa > Echinodermata > Asteroidea > Paxillosida > Luidiidae > Luidia > Luidia sarsii. Next base: position 19,479,034 of record OX465108.1, on the reverse strand, counting down.
AATAAGATAGGAGGGTTTGCGGTGACACCATGTATAAGGTCTCTTAAAGAAAAAGTGAGTTTCTGAAAACCTGGTCCACTCAGGTTCCTTTCAGAACCACACCTCTTCTTTAATAAGAGACCTTATACATGGTGTCACCGTGTCAACCCTCCTATAAATTTATTGTAACTATGAACTTCTTACCCAAGCAGTGTGGTGTCCTCAGAACAACGATGTGGCAATGCCAAAGGTGCTATGGTCTGTATTCGTTGGATCTCGCTGAGCACGGCCTCGGTGTAGGGCAGGCTGGGCTTGTCTGAAATCCTCGGGAAGCGGTTCCGAGCCGTGACGCCGTCCAACTCCCTCTGGACGCGGGCCTGCACCTCAGGGTGTGCCATCATGTACAGCATGACCCAGCCCAAGGTGGTGGCGACGGTTTCGGAGCCGCCGATGATCAGGTCGCCCACCATCCGAACTAAGCTTACATTCTTAAGGGACAGCGGTTCAGCACCTTGCTCTTCCTTCCGCTTCATTTCACTCAGAAAAACGTCAATGAAATCTTTGGGGTGGTCCATGTCCTGTTCATGGTGCTCTACGAGGAGTCTGATGTGTTTGTGGTAGCTCCTCGTTAGATCAAAGTAGCGCCGCACAAAAGGCAGCATCTTCAGCTTGGTAAATATGGGCAGAATCTCCATGAGGAGTCCAGAGCCTCCACCCTCCATATTGTCCGATAAAACTTGAAGCAGTCGCTTGAAGGACAGGTCGTCGTACTGAAATCTTTTGCCGAGAACGACCGAGCAGACAACATTCGACACGGCATTGTCAAACAAGTGCTTCGGATCAAATGCCTCTTCCTTGCACTTCATCAGTTCTTCAACCAGGCTCTCCGCCTCGGCCGAGATATTCTGCTCGAAGCTGGATTTGCTCATCCCCAAGCTTTTAAAAGTGTTCAGAGTGAACCGACGTATCTCCACTGCTTCTGGACCAGACGAACTTATGATACCTGAGGGCAGTTGGAAAAGCGATACGCATCTAATCTGTAAGCTCACTAATTGTCTAATACCAACAACCATTCAATCGTAAGTGTCACTGGTGCCATGATTAAACAGAAGGAGAAGAATGTACAGGTAGAGAAGGTATCATGGCGATAACACATTGACTGAAAGTATCAGGGGTCCTCAATGTCCACAGACTGTGAAGTGGGTAGATATCATTTCCCAGGGATGTAAGTGACCGACAAAGTCATTTCCTGAAAATCACCAAAGGCCAATAAATTGTGCGATTGCGAGTGAGCATTTACGCGACCGAGAGATGCGATTGCGAGATTCACGGCAGGGGTGCAGACTGCAGACGCCCTCCCGTTTTATAGGGTTTAAACAGATAAAATTGAGCAGATGGAGTTTGACATAAAATTAAAAAAAAATCACACCATTTCTGGAAATTTGAAACAAAATCACGCCATTACCGGAAATCCAGAAATTGCAGGGAACTTGTTACATCCCTGATCTCCTTTTTATCACTTAGTGTTCTTGTAACTGGTTAACTCACCAATCCCACTTGGGCCATATATTTGACTGATGTGCAGTGTGGGTCTGGCGCTCAGTTGGTGTTGACTGAAGGCCTCCCTCACAGTGTTGTAGCCATGCAGAGCCACCACTGGTACCCCAGCCATATTCAAATGCACCACGTTGCCATATCTAAGAAGAGATTGACATGAAAACAAAGAACGCTAGTTACTCAAATTCTCAATCCTAATTTTGATGCTTACCTTAACTCAGGGGAATGATTAACGACTTTCATGTTTGACGTTTCGATTCTAGCAGGACCTTTCTCAAAGGCAGAGCCTTTGAGAAAGGTCCTGCTAGGATCAAAACGTCAGGCCCACTAAATTTTGAGATTTGCAGATTTGCATTTTGAGATTTGCATTTTGGTAATTTTAGTCAATAAGCAGTTTGCAACATTTTTGTATATCACTTTTGACTTTCATGTTTAACGAATCAATTTGTTTGACTTGAATTGAAAATGCTGCATCCACTTTGTGCAATCCCCGAGCTGCTGTAGCCTATCTTTAAGCGCCCAATCCTTGCTTAACTGACCCATGAAATTAATTCTGCGCTTAAACTTAAATGGTCCAGAGCTTTATAGGGCCTAGCACTTACAGTGTATGAATGGCTGCCTGCCTGTGTTGTGCCAGCAAAGCAGTGAGCATACAGTGGTAATTAGACATTGAGTATTTGGCAAACCCTGACTGAATTATCACACAGTCAAACCTTTGAGAGAACACAGAAGATAATAAGAATTTCATAGCAGGAGTAACGATTAGGATCAGTTACAGCGTATCTCTGTATTATTTCTGATGAATTTCTGATGAAAGATACATACTTTGAAGTCATCTTGGAAAGGGTGACGTGCATCTCTTCTCCCGAGGTCATCAACCCCGGCAGGTTTCCAACGAGGGGCCAGCCCCATGGTCCAGGGGGGAGGTTCCGCGGTCGACGAAGGAGACGAAAGACGACAAGAAATACCACGGCAGCGAGGAGGACTGTCCGTGTCTCCACGGAGGTCCACTCAGGAGACCAATCCAATGAATCCATGACACATTCTGAAAGAAAGAAAGTTCCCAATTTATGATGCTGTGATTGAAACAGGAATGAATGAATTAATGAATGATACAATAGCCACATATTTCCTGCAAAGTTGAAAGACAGTCCTCCTCTTGGAAGGTTTGTACTGTAGCTACAGTATCTCTAGTACTACTAGTAGTGGAAAACTCATCTTTTATCAAATGTTAGAGGGCCTGACCTTTTGATCCTAGCAGGACCTTTCTCAAAGGCAAAGTGAGGGTTAGGGTCAGAGGCTCAGAGCGATGTCCCGGACGTTGCTTTTCACTGCTGTTCAGGAAACAGTCATAGGGCTCAACGCGTGCAAGCACGCGCACACACTTCCGCAGACCACTCCGCACCCGGACCTGCCTGCACATCGTGACGTCATATAGTATTACAGTTTCAAATCCAAGATGGCCAACCCAACTCGGCTCGTTGACCCGTCCTCAGTCAACTGATCATTAATGAGGGGAAATTTCTCCCTTTTAACAAATGTGAGTAAAACAAAATGGCCAGTATTTGAATCTGTAATTCTCACTGAATCCTCAATGGGCACGTGGGACGGTTTCACGGGTGTTTTGGGGGGTAAATCTGGGGATTTCGGTCGGGGGTATTTTTCAAAGATGACATTATTCCACATTTCATACTCATAAGCCACTTTGCTTGGACCTAGGCTACAGTCACCTGTCCCTCAAAATTTCAAAATTCGATAAAAAAAGGTGGCTTGTCGGGTCCAAGTTACTCTGACTATAGTACACTCTGATGTTGTGTATACATTGCATGTGAGGTCAAGTGACTCAAGGCCACTGAAAACAGTTGTTGTTGGAGCAGTAACTGCACAACAGGAGTTAACGCAAAATTGCACTCTTGACAGCTTTTTCTGAACCAGCAGTTTCGATACTCTTATTCTTCTTGCCCAATGGACTTCCCAAGTTGGCGTGGGCCGATGCCTGCCGTCTTGAAATTTGTAAACAAGCACTTACTACTTCAAAATTAATGGCGGTGATTTCCCTGTTTCTGCATCAAGTTGTTTAATGTTTACCACCAGTCGACCGTGTAGCGGCGGTAGAGGGCGCTTGTCATAAAGTGTGGCCTTTTAGTTTTACGGTTGCAGAACACATAATCGAGCTCCCTCAGACCACTGTACAAAACACCCACTAACAAAGTCAAGTATTCCAAACCCAAAAGTTTCTCATGTCTTGTAACTATGCTCCAAATTGTAGATTGAACCTTCATCTCTCAATTTCTTCAATTTTGGTGTCCTAAGCCGTTTAGATTTTTTGCTAATTACCCCCAGAAAAAACACCCCCCCAAAATGTGCAGTCAAGCCGAATTTCTGCAAGGATTTTGGGAAGGACCCCCAACTTTTACAGTCAAATAGGGCCACATATAAAGCGAGATACTTTCCAAATTACACACGAAATTGAAGAGTGAACTCCCAGGATGTCTTAAGCTTCACTTATTCTTATAGGCCCCGGCTTAGGCTCGGGCTTTGGCTTGATCGGTCATATTTCCCTTACCCTTTATAATGTCACATCTAAAAACAAGCGTTTGACCCCAATTTCTTGGGGAATACTTATCAAGCAAACAAACCTCTAGCATTCGGCAACAAATCACAACCTGGATTTTCAGGTTTTGTCAGGCGCGGACAGGAGACGTAGCCTGGGCCCGAGCCTGATCCATGGATTCGTAAAGGACCGAGGTATAAGGTTGTCGTACGGGACTCGCGAACGATTTGCGAATGTCTAAACAAAAATAAAATGGCAAAGTTGAACATTCTGAATAGTTTTTCTCCGAATGTGTCGCGACAAAATAATAATTTATGCAGTTTTAAACCATTCTTCCACAGTTTGGGATTAGTTCTCACAACGTGTATAATTATAATTATACAAGCTGTGTCCGAATGTCGTTTGTATAACCATGGAGGAATAGGGAGAGAATGAGTTCGATTAATTGCGTTGCCGAACATGGCGCTTTGGCAAGACAACCCGCATCGCCAGTCCACATAGGCCCTGCACGATGAACACGCACGCGATTAACAAGACGAATGTCGCACGAATCTCGGGCAACAATATTCTGTGTGGACCGACATTTCACGACACCTGCGAACTATTAGCGCATAATAATTTCGATCGACCGCCACTAGGGTGGTCACTTGGTGCGGATTGGCTCATGCACCGGTGTCATGCCAAATAGTGTCCCCTGCCAAATAGTGTCCACTCATTAGCATACTGATCGCTGATTGGTCCAATACGTATGACATTCAACGACCGTGGTTGGGGTATGGTTGCGCACTACACACGTATGACGCATTGTGTATGGTTGCTGGCCTAATTAACACACGCAACGTTGGGCACTTTGGTACCGTTGGACCATAACTGTAACCGTAACGCTAACCCTAACCCAAACAACCCTAATCCTAACCCTAATCCTAATCCCAATCCTAATTCTAATCCAAACCCTAACCCTAACGACCCTAATCCTAGTCCTAACGCTAACCAATCAGCGATCAGTATGCTAATGAGCGGACAGTATTTGGCAGGGACACTTTTTGGCAGGACACCGGGTGTTCTGAAGAAGTAGGGCCTATACTGTACACGAGCCGAGTTCCGAGTCGTGAATAGATCGAGAAACAACTGGATCGCGAACTTCGCTGCTTTCGCGAGACACCCGCAAGACATTCTACTGGAGTCTATGTTCGGGGTTTCACGAAGATGTTGCGAGCATCCTGCACGTCGTGGCTATAGGTCGTGCGCATAATTATTACGGACGAAGCTTTTTAGACATTTTCAAGAGCAAAATAATCACGACCCGGGATGCTGGCAATGTTCGCAAGATTGTTTCAAAACTTGTTCGGCGTACTTTTTGCCACGAATGAATGTTTCACGCATTGGCACGAAATGGTACGTGCACAATGCGCGCACCCATGCGCTTTTCTATACTAAGTTTGTATAATAATTGTGCACCCATATCATATAGGCCCCACATGTACATAATTATTATTATTATGACTAACTTTAGGCCCATTGTGTCTATAGTTGCACCACACTAAATAAGTCATTGTTTTACTAATCGAACTCATTTCTGCTCAATTCACTGCCCATTTTACTTTACTCATTTCTGCTCAATTTACTGCTCATTATTTTTACTCCACACGCTTAATAAATATTATTGCGTACAATTCACTATTCATTCAATACTAGCTGCTCATTTCTGCTCAATTCACTGCATTTTACTCATTGCTTTACTAATTGTACTCATTTTTGCTCAAATCACTGCTCATTTTACTCATTCTGCTCAATTCACTGGTCATTTTACTCATTTTTTACTCAATTATTGCTTAAGTTTACTGGTCATTTTAACCATTTCTATTCATTTCTGCCCAATTGTTTTACTCACTGGTACGCTGTTTGTTTAAAATAAAAAACGCATTCAAATAAATATACGGTACACATCAATGCTTCGTTGTTTTTTCAAACTGTTTTATTATCATCTAGTCGAAACCTTCCTTTTACCACCGTTACGCAACGGAGTCACTGAAAAACATTAAACACCGTATACATGTAGTCAAACCATAATGTTAAAATGTTGCATTTCGGTGATGAGTAAAAATTGAAATCTACCAGAAATATTGAAATTGATTACAAACGTAATGCAGAAGTGATATAAAAAAGCTACTCGATTTTAAAAATAATGTTGCTAGCACTATTCGTATCACACCAAAATACACAAAAGTTCATGTAGAAACATTGAAAACTAGACATGAAGGAATTATAGGCCTATACAATGATAAAAATGATACATTCCAATGATGAGTAAATATGAAGAATTACCAACATGCAGTATTCAGACCGAAAAGTAAATAATAATTATGTTATACAAAAGCTTTGGAGAAGCGATCGAAAGACTACTTTCACCATATATCTTAAATAAAATTGTACCTTGGTACCACAAATTCAAGCGATTACCTCAGACTACGTTAATTTCCAGAACCCAGAGAAGCTGCATCTAAAGCTTATATCATAATATTATTCAGATTAATGAAATAAAACTGCACAGGGCCTACATGTATAATTCGTGTAAGTTGTGAAATAGAACTTGTTTCAAATCTGGATGTGATCGATAAGATTTAAAGGTTTTCATGGTGACGATAACAGAAGGAGTAGGTTTGCGGTAACACCATGTAAAATGGTGTCACCGCAAACCTACTCCTTCTAGATACGATACTACTTAGGCCAAAGCAGTCGGACAATGTGTAAATAGAAGAATGGAAATACAGAAATACAGCCCAAGTTCCTCCTGTAGAATTTAGAAGATAAAATAGGCATATCTCTTAAAAATGTCGGCAGGATTACGTGTTTCGTTGAACTGTGAACATTTTGGAGCTTATGATAATAGTCACAATATTTATGAGCAATGCATAGCTTTGTATTACAAATTAATTGATGACAGCAATGCAAAATCGGTTTCATGCAAAAGGTGAAATGGTTATTCCACTGCAAAATAATAAGTCAACGAAAAAAACAATCGTAATAAAAACTGTGCATGCAATATGAAAAAAACATCCATGCACGCACACATAGATGTATAGTTCATTTAGACCCATTCACAGCAGTAACAACGACAAGCAAAGCTTTGAAAGTGGTTACCAATAGAACCGTGACACTATTCTCTAGCGACAGCGCACATTGTGAAGTTGGCTGGTGCCCATGTCACTCCATTAGTTCCCTGAAATGAGACGGAGGGTACGTCATCGGGTTTCTTGATGGTGAACTGGTGCAACAGACGTGTGTAGAAAATGAAGAGTTCCATTCTGGCCAGATTCTCACCCAGACAGATACGACGACCTGGAAATGAATGGAAATGTTCAGTTTAGCATTCAGAAATCCGTGAACTATTATCCGTGATAATTTTCTGGGGATATTGAGGCTCTCAGAATTGCCTACAAAGATGCCCAGTGTCATGACAAGGTATTATCTCTTGACTTGCCTATTCCAAAAGGTGTGAATTCCTCACGTGGTCGAAACTTGCCGTCTTCGTCCAGGAATCGCTCGGGACGAAACACCTCGGGTTGCTCCCATACAGAAGGGTCGTTGTGGTTGTGCCAGATGTTAGACATGACCATAGTGCCCCTGGGAATGTTGAAGCTTCAGTAAGAAGTCAACAAGAAAGGACTTTATTTTTTTAAGTCAGAGTTACTTTATTCAATAGCATGGAATGAGATAATAGGTTGATGTTAGGATTTAGCAAACTATAGGCCTATTTACATTCGGGATCTAGTGAGTTTCCTGTGGTTCGTGATGTAAAGTGGGAGGGGATACTTCAAAGAATCCTATGGTCTCTTATTTTCTCTTGGAAAATATCACTGTGTGTCAATGACTAGTACTTTTAGATAGGGATATTGTACTTGTCAATGGTCGTCTTACCCAAGAAGTGTAGTGTCCTCAGAACAATGATGTGGCAATGCTAAAGGTACAATGGTCTGCAGTCGTTGGATCTCGCAGAGCACGGCCTCGGTGTAGGGCAGGCTGGGCTTGTCTGAAATCCTCGGGAAGCGGTTCCGAGCCGTGACGCCGTCCAACTCCCTCTGGACGCGGGCCTGCACCTCAGGGTGTGCCATCATGTACAGCATGGCCCAGCGGAGGGTGGTGGACGTAGTCTCCGAGCCCGCCGCGAACAGATCGGCCACCAGCCGAGGCAGGTTCCCAGCCCGCAGTGCCGGCGACTTCACGCCCTTCTGCTCGGCCAGCTTCAGCTCGTTGAGGAAGATGTCGATGAGATCCCGGGGGTTGTCCGCGTCTGTCTCGTGCTGTCCCAGAAGCAGCCTGATGTGGCCGTGAAACCTTTTCACGGTGTCCAAGTAGAATCTGACGGACGGCAGGATTCGGAGCTTAGCGAATATGGGCAGCACCTCCAGTATGACTCCACCCCCGGTACTCCCTAAGTTGTCCGACAAGACCCGCAGAAGTTTTTGGAAGGACGGGTCTTCGTACTGAAACCGCCTACCGAAGACCAGGGTGCAGATCACATTGGACACGGCGTTGCCGAGCAAGTGCCTGGGATCCAAACCCTCGCCCTTGCTCTTCATCAGTTCCTCAACCAGGTTATCGGCCTCGACTGAGATATTCTTCTCGAAGCCGGATTTGCCGACTCCGAAAACTCTGAGCACATTTTGTGAAAAGCGTCGGAGTCCAACCCATTCTGCACCAGATGAACCTGCAACACCTATTCGGATAGGATTTCAGAGCAATCGTCACCGTTACCATCTCACTACGTCCTCCTACACTCCGGCAGTCAGTGACTTCAATGTTATGTAAGAAATGGAATCTACACATCACTTATCAAGAGTTCCAAAATGTTAGAATGTTTGCCCTCCGAACTGCTTGATATACATTCTCACTTCTTTCAATCAATGTATCGTATGTGCAGGACGGTTACCTTTCCAAGGACAATCAATTTGCTTCAATCAGGGCAGGAATCGTCGTTCTGTTTTCGAGAGTCTCAAGACCCTACCAATATTCTGATCTGGTTTTGCAGAAACTTACGGGAAGGCAGTAAACTATACAAAAAGTAAGTGGCGTTTCAATTTTTCATTTGGAGAATTGATGTTCAGCCAACAGAGAATAGAGAGCTCAAAATGGTTGATATTCGTACAATGTTAAACCAGTCACGACGTAAACAGTTCTGTGTGTTAGTGTCTGAACATTGAACGGGCAACTGACGTTGTATAATATGTCAGGTTTAGCTGATGACTCATTGCACTATTGTGCTCAGTTCCATTGTGATATACAAACGTGTTGCAAACTGCCGTAACTGACTTAAATTACCAAAATACAAATCTCAAAATCTAGTGGGCCTGACGTTTCGATCCTAGCAGGACCTTTCTCAATGGCAGAGAAAGGTATTTGAGAAAAGTCCTGCTAGGATCGAAACGTCAGGCCCACTAAAATTTGAGAGTTCCCTTGTGAATAGGCCTAAAGAAATGACAGATTCAATGACACGGGCCTTTCTATGAATACGAGGCCCCTATTTGGTACTGTGACTTGACGAATAAAAGGTCAATTCAGAAGCTCACCTATTCCCTGTGTGAGTGCACGCGATGTGATGTGCAGCTCGGGTCTGGCGCTCAGTTGGTATTTACCGAAGGCCTCTCTCACAGTTTGGTAGCCGTGCAGAAAGACCACTGGTACGCCAGCCATATTCACTTGTACCACATCACCATATCTACAAGGTAATGTACAAAATGAGGACTTTGGGGCCAGCTATTATCAAAACTATATCCAGGGGCTTACGGTAATGCATATCGAGTTACAATAAAACGTATAAATGTTATACTTTGTAAAACATGAAACAAGGGTTTACAAATCTGACTGTACTTATAAAAATGGACATACCTTGCAGCTAACTTCGAAAGGGTGACGTGCATCTCTTCTCCCGAGGTCATCAACCCCGGCAGGTTTCCAACGAGGGGCCAGCCCCATGGTCCAGGGGGGAAGTTCCGCGGTCGACGAAGGAGACGAAACACGACAAGAAATACCACGGCAGCGAGGAGGACTGTCCGTGTCTCCAGCAGATCCCAGGCGGAAAAATCCTTCATGTCTATCGAACGGTTGGCTGGTCCTGCTATGAACACGAAGCAATGGCATTATGAAGTTTTTAGAATACTCCCGATCATGGCTGTGAGGTTGGGATGTTAAGTTTGTTGTGCTTGTTTGAGTATAATTGTGTACATTCTGATAAAGTATAGGGGAACTCACCCACGACTACAAGATCTCAACAAGAACGAAGCACATGGACAATTGTAGTAGGCTAGTATACAACGCGTCGGTTCACTGCACCACTTCCGTGCAGACAAAATATACACACACAAAACACACACCACGGACGTATAGTATACCTCCGAAATCCGTGACACACACACACACACAATGCAAGTACGAAGGTCACCCTTCATACTACTTCACCGCTGTTTGCGAGATTTATAACAGGACCGACATATGACGCTTAACCACCGTCGTTCAGCCATACTGGTACACCGTAAATTGTAAATTGTACCCCGTAATAGCGACAATGGCCCTTTTCCAAAACCCGGCTTAAGCTTCGGCTCCGGCTTCATCTCTGTTATTCAAAAGCTGAAAACACAGGTTGGAGTTCATTCTTTGTTGAAGTTGAAGTTTTGTTAACCCAAAGTGATGATTTCGGTGAGGTGAGCTTCGCGCATGCGTACACAGCACGCCGCTAGATGTATGCGGTCACCACGTTGTCATCCAGTCACCAACGGAATCCTCACTAATTTCTATGAAACTTCCAACTCAACGTTGCGACCAAAAATATATTTCGTTGCTGATATCTAAACGAACATTCTGTGTGAGTTTCATTTCTGAACTCTATCCAGTTTTTGGAGAAAAAAATAAACAAATCACGAACTTAAGTGCTTTCCCATAGAGTTGTGCGATAACAATACGGTGAGTTTGTCATCTATACCCATGGTGCATTGCGAGCGTCGAAAAGACAGTATTCAATGAGAGCTCGTTTTACCTTGTTGCAACCTGCCAAACGTGAGTAGTACATGTAAACACTCAAGTGCGCCCTCAGTTGACCAACACCTGAATTGAAGTCAGCGGTAACATTCTCCTAGTATAGTAATGCAGTATAAACATACAAAATAGTATTAGATACTGCGAAAACATAATAACTGGCATTTTCAACTGCACTTGCAGGAATCTCAAAACAAGTCCAAGAAATACAGAGAACAATGAAGGAAAATTCACGAAATTAAACATGAAAAATTGATAATTAAATTGAGCAAATCCAAAAAGACAAATAAAATACAGCCTAATATGAATAAAAAAGACTGAGAAAAAAAATCGGAAGTAAAGGTGACAGAAAACAGTATTATGACGGAAATGAACAAAACAAAAAGTTGACGAAAAAATGAAAAATGTTAAAAATGACCGAAAATTAAGAAAAAAATATAAAAAATAAACGAAGCAAAAAAGTAGAACACAGAAGTTCCAGCGGTTCGGTATGTATATTGCACCCGCCTTCGTTTCCCTGCTCTCCCAGTGCAAGGGATCGAGGTACACATTTCGGCCCTTAAGCCATTCGCCGCCGAGCCGGCCAAACGGGACAAGGACCTTTACTTAGGCACAAACCCTGGAATTTTAGCGTAGCAGTCCCAGCGCACCCGGCCCAACTCATGATCGGGCCAAGTGACGGTGGTGCTCGGAGAGGTGTTTCTAGAAGCTCTTATAGTTTCCCCATTCATTATCAGACACAAAAAGGACAAAATATCTGGGGCGGCTTCGAACACGGACCGTCTACTTTCCAGCAAGGTGCCTTAACCACTAGGCTACGCAACCTGCTTTGAACCCTCTTCGAGACGGGAAGCCGCTATGCACGCGTAGGGAGTTTCAAAATTTGGACGCCGCTATTGTCCAAACTGTAGACAAAGACTCTTTTCAGCAATACGTATCATGACAAAAGCTTTTTTGATGTCAGTTGCTGTATGAATGCCAGATCAGTGGTAACAATGGCGCTATTGTGGGCTTCATTGTGAACTATCGAGGGTCTGCGCGTTAGTACTACGGCAGATAGTGTGCTTGGCCTACCCTACAACCAATGTGGTCACCTGAGAGACTATGGAACGCACCCCCTGCCATTACCGCAAATTGCACGTTTTGTTGAGGCCGTTCAGCTGGATCCTTTGTCCGCTGCAGTGCGGAAGTTTGCGGTCAAGGGATAGTCGTGTCGCACAGTACAGCCGACGCTCCATTGGACTACACACAAAAGGCCAATCTTTGAGGGCTGATAATCCCTTGACAAAAGCCATGCAGACTTCCTTCTGTGCTAAATTTGATTCACTAATACAAATAGTGCACTGTTATTGGTTTATTTTGCAGGTCAGTTATTGTTCTCTGATTGTTTAGCGAGCTTTTGAAATGGCACTGTGCCGGCCATTGGCACTAAAATAATCCCGCCGTCAAGGGGTTTAATGGAGATAACGGCTTGCCAATTATACCGTTGTTTGTACGGTTGCCAAAAGAATGCAACACGTTTTCGAGGTGTTTTCCCTTGGGGGTAATTAGCAGAAAATCCAATCGGCTAAAAGTAGATGGGAACAGTGGACGATGTGAAGAACCACAGACACACAGGACACGTACACCTGGAATGTTGATAAAATAAACATCCCAAAACAACAAAAATGAAGACCATTATTAGGTGGCTCATATACTGTGCAGAGAGAGGGACGGAGGGAGGAAGGGAGGGGTAGTAAGAGAGGGAGAGAGAGAGGGGAAGACCGAGGGAGAGGGAGAGGGGGAGGCAAAGGCAGAGGCAGAGGGATAAGGAGAGGGTCAAGGAGAAGGACACGAAGAGGGAGAGGGTCAGGGACAGGGGCAGGAACAGGGACAGGAACAGGGAGAGAGAGAGAGAGGGAGTGGGTTTTGTCTTAATAGGATACTAGCTGTTTCCAGTAGGGCCGCTTGACCTTCATCGATGATGAAGGTCAAGCTGCTTTCTTAATGCTTTTAGAATGGTACCTAGGGTAACCATTATCTATCAATTACCTTTTGTCTTGTTTTCTCCATACGTGACACCATCTCCCGACTGCATTTCTTTTACTATTATTCTAGCTATCCTATCAATATTTCCTAATTATATTGATTCAGAACAGTAAATAAATCTGCATTTGAATACCGTGCGCGTTGGGAAATGAAAGTAAATGTTTCAAACCCAAACATTGTAAAAGATATGGATAATTGCATATTGCTAATGTTTCATTTCAATTACATTTCCATAATAATATAGGCTATCTCGCATACTTACGTCGCGGAATTTGCTGAATAGAGAGACATAGAGATCAATATAGAAACGGAGAAATAGATTCATAAAAGCAAATGGAAATTAATTACTCAAGTACCAGCGACAATCTGACTATATAGGAACTGTGATTTGATTTTTTTTTCTATTAAGAGCACTGGCAAAGCCCAAGTTAGTTATTTTTACGGAGCCCATGGGGGACATTAATGATTAATTATTAATTATTTTTAGTCTTTTATTCCTACACAAAAGAAACATTTCATGGACTAGCAATATAGCAGTAATAATGTTATATTACAGACTAGAGAGCATTAATCAATAGAAAAATATTTTTCTACGCGGGCTTTATATGGTCAGAGGGCTCTCAATATGGAATAAAGCAAAGTTCGTGTAAAAACATTAGATAGGCCCATACCGTAGATGAAGACAAGCCATAATGTTAAAATGTGGCATTGCGGTGATGAGTAGCAATGGAAACTAACCAGAAATGTTAAACATTGATTACAAACGTACTGCAAAAGAGATATTGAGAAGATACTCGATTTTAAAAGATTGCTGTTAACGCAGCTGTATCACACTGAAATACATAAAATTTCATGTAGAAACATTGAAAACTAGAAATGTACGCACACACTGCTAAAAATGATACATTCCAATGAGTAGGCTAAATTATAAAGATTTACAAACAATATTGAAGTTTACCTGAAAGTAAATGCTAAAATCATCATACTATTTGCATTATATAATATACAGCGGTTTTAGAAATGTGATTTCAGTATTCGTTTAAAAGTTTCTACTGAACTTAGTCTTTTACCTTGTAAATGCATATTACGCTAATCAAATTTCTATATTTCTCGCATGTTTATTTTGTTAAATGCTGGGAATAGACAGACAGACGGACGAACAGAAAACATGTAAATGCATGAATAGAAATACAGTTGGAATCAAATAGTTCAGATGACAAAGGAAATCTGACTAGGGACTGATCTTTTTGTCTATTAAGAGCGCAGCCCATGTTCCTCCTGTAGACTTTAGGAGATGAAATAGAGATGAAAATCTCTTTAAAATGTTGGCAGGATCAAGTTTCCGTTGAACTGTGAAAAATTGAGAAATTGTGATAATAATGTCAATATGAGGAATGTATAGCTTTGTACGAGTTCCGGTCACAGACATTTAACTCAACCTGCTGTAGTCCAAATCGATGACCGCAATGCAAAATCAGTTTCATGCAAAATTCAATTAATTATCCTACTCCGAAAGAACTTCATTAATTAAGAATAAAAACCGAGAAAAACAATCCGAAGAAAGAAAGAAGAAACATAGCGCCATTTATAAAAATCACGACATTACTGTCTATCCATTAAAAAGAGGCAAAACTTATTTAACTGAATACAATTCGGTAGTTTGCATACGTCTTTGGCGGATGTGCACGCACACATAAATGTATAGTTCATTTAGACTCATTCACAGCAGCAACAACGACAGGCAAAGCTTTAAAAGTGGTTACCAATAGAACCGTGACACTATTCTCTAGCGACAGCGCACATTGTGAAGTTGGCTGGTGCCCATGTCACTCCATTAGTTCCCTGAAATGAGACGGAGGGTACGTCATCGGGTTTCTTGATGGTGAACTGGTGCAACAGACGTGTGTAGAAAATGAAGAGTTCCATTCTGGCCAGATTCTCACCCAGACAGATACGACGACCTGGAAATGAATGGAAATGTTCAGTTTAGCATTCAGAAATCCGTGAACTATTATCCGTGATCATTTTCTGGGGATATTGAGGCTCTTGTTTGCCTCAGAATTGCCTACAAAGATGCCCAGTGTCATGACAAGGTATTATCTCTTGACTTACCTATTCCAAAAGGTGTGTATTCCTCACGTGGTCGGAACTTGCCGTCTTCGTCCAGGAATCGCTCGGGACGAAACACCTCGGGTTGCTCCCACACAGAAGGGTCGTTGTGGTTGTGCCAGATGTTAGACATGACCGTAGTCCCCTTCGGAATGTTGAAGCTTGAGTAAGAAGTAAATAAGAAACAACTTTAAGATCATGTAGGCTTTTTGAAGAGTTAATTTGTTGAATAGAATGGAATGAGATAACAGGTAGATGTTACGATTTAGTAAACTATACTAGACCTATTTACATTTGGGATCTAGTGAGTTGCCTGTAGTGCGTGGTGTAAACACGGAAGAGGATACTTCAACTGTCCTAGTCTGGCATTTTCTCTCTGAAAAGATCATCACTTGTTGATGACGAGTATTTATTGAAATGGACATTGAACTTGTCAATAATCTTCTTACCCAAGAAGTGTAGTGTCCTCGGAACAATGATGTGGCAATGCTAAAGGTACAATGGTCTGTAGTCGTTGGATCTCGCAGAGCACGGCCTCGGTGTAGGGCAGGCTGGGCTTGTCTGAAATCCTCGGGAAGCGGTTCCGAGCCGTGACGTCGTCCAACTCCCTCTGGACGCGGGTCTGCACCTCAGGGTTTGCCATCATGTACAGCATGGCCCAGCGGAGGGTGGTGGACGTAGTCTCCGTGCCCGCCCCGAACAGATCGGCCACCAGCCGAGGCAGGTTCCCAGCCCGCAGTGCCGGCGACTTCACGCCCTTCTGCTCGGCCAGCTTCATCTCGTTGAGGAAGATGTCGATGAGATCCCGGGGGTTGTCCGCGTCTGTCTCGTGCTGTCCCAGAAGTAGCCTGATGTGGCCGTGAAACCTTTTCACGGTGTCCAAGTAGAATCTGACGGACGGCAGCATTTGGAGCTTAGCGAATATGGGCAGCACCTCCAGTATGACTCCATCCCCGGTACTCCCTAAGTTGTCCGACAAGACCCGCAGAAGTTTCTGGAAGGACGGGTCTTCGTACTGAAACCGCCTACCGAAGACCAGGGTGCAGATCACATTGGACACGGCGTTGCCGAGCAAGTGCCTGGGATCCAAACCCTCGCCCTTGCTCTTCATCAGTTCCTCAACCAGGTTATCTGCCTCGACTGAGATATTCTCCTCGAAGCTGGATTTGCCGACTCCGAAACCTCTGAGCACATTTTGTGTAAAGCGTCGCAGGCCCATCCATTCTACACCAGATGAGACTATAACACCTAATGGGATAGCATATCAGAGCAGTAATCACCGTTACCGTCTCACTATACGTTCTCCCACACTCGGAGTAACTAACGTCAATGTCATGTAATATATATATATAATCTATACATCACTTATCAGGAGTTCCAATATGTTATGTCAATGTCCCCGAACTGATTCACTTCTTTCAATATAATGTATCCTACGTGCAGGACGGCTATTCCTTTCCAAGGAATTTTTAGTAGACTCTGCAGAAGCAATTCAGGGTAGTTATCATCGTTATTTTGCTCTCAAAACCCTATACTAATGTTCTGATCTGGTTTTAGAGAAACACGAGCAGGCAGAAAGCTTCAAAAGTGGACTTTCGAGTCAATCGGATAATTTAAGTTCAACAAGAAACAATAGCGAACTGAAGGCTTGAGGTTCGTACATTAATGTGCAAGGTTTGTAAGTTGGACTCGTCACAGCGTAAACAGGTCTGAATGCTACAGTGCTAAAGAAATGAATACGACTACGAGGCTTCTAATTGGGACTGTGCTGAAGTGTGAATAAAAGAAAGAGATCTGTTTAAAAACTCACCTACTCCCTGCGTGAGAGCACGCGTCGTGATGTACACCTCGGGTCTGGCGCTCAGTTGGTATTTACCGAAGGCCTCTCTCACAGTTTGGTAGCCGTGCAGAAAGACCACTGGTACGCCAGCCATATTCACTTGTACCACATCACCATATCTACAAGGTAATGTATAAAATGAGGACTTTGGATCCAGCTACTATCAAAGCTATACCCAGGGGCTTACGGTAATGCATATCGAGTTACAATAAAACGTATAAATGTTATACTTTGTAAAACATGAAACAAGGGTTTGCAAATCTGAATGTACTTATAAAAATGGACACACCTTGCGCTCATCTTGGAGAGGGTGACGTGCATCTCTTCTCCCGAGGTCATCAACCCCGGCAGGTTTCCAACGAGGGGCCAGCCCCATGGTCCAGGGGGGAGGTTCCGCGGTCGACGAAGGAGACGAAACACGACAAGAAATACCACGGCAGCGAGGAGGACTGTCCGTGTCTCCAGCATATCCCAGGCGGAAAAATCCTTCATGTCTATCGAACGGTTGGCTGGTCCCGCTAGGAACACTGAAGCAATGGAGTAATGAAGTTTTTAGAATACTACCGATAATGGCTGTGAGGTTGGGGCGTTAAGTTTGTTGTGCTTGTTTGAGTATAAATTTGTACATTCTGATAAAGTCTAGGGGAACTCACCCACGACTACAAGATCTCAACAAGAACGAAGCACATGCGTGGGCACTTGGCTAGCCACTCTCGGAAGGCGTTACGCAGTTGCCCGCCAATGAACGCAGTCACTTTTGTAACCCTTTTCTTTTTACACTGACTAGCCCCGTCTCTCTTCAGAACTGGTCTGGACAAAAATACACACAGCAATTATCGACGACTCAGTTGCTCGATGAATCTGGGTGTGTTGAAGTGCGTGCATAGTCCTTACTCCCTAGTTGGACTTCAATAAACACGGGTCTGACATTCCCCTTCCTATCAGTTGCGACCTTTTCTTGAAACCATTCACCTTTTCGTATGTTTGGTCGACCTAATACTAATAGACATGTTCTACCTTACATTTAGCTTGAGGTACTTTGTACTGTATCACACCACGATGAAGGGCTTTTGTCTGACAGTTTTGGGTTGCCTGACGTAATTTCATCTCTCATTAATCATCTCGATCTGCAAAGTCACCGGCAGCCGCGTAGCCAGGATTTTTTTCATGGGGGGTGGTGGGTGGGAGATTGCCAAATTTCGTTGGGGCGGACATCCATGTGGGCTGGTGTATACCCAGATTATTCATGGGATCTCATCATATCACAGTAGATGTGACGCTGTTCGTAATTATGGTAAATTGTCGTGTCTGAGTCAGTGTTGGAGCCGATCCCATAACCTCTGAGGCCAAGGATGAGTCCGAGTCATGGGTTTGCGAGGCCGAGGCAAAGACCGAGTCACAGTATCAGAGGCCGAGGCCAAGGCCACTATGTCCGAGGCCAATGCCGGCCAGTTATATCACGCACGCACATGAATGTCAAAAAGCAAAGCTTTTGACACTGTTCTTTGATTTCATAACATTTTTTATGCCGAATTCGGGAAAACTTAGGCTACCTTCCGATAAGTGTATTTTACCATGTAGAATTGTATCATATTAATTTGGGTCAAGCCTTGAAATTGGAACACACCGCAAGAGAAGAAGTATTAATGAGGATTAAAGGAGGATGGAGATGTTTCAACAAGTACAAAGAATTACTAACTGACAAGGATTATATAGGAATTAGCAGGCATTTCATTGATAAGATTAGTGCTTCAGACTGGACAAAATAGTTCAACGATAGAACGTATATTTATATCAACTTCAACAATGGAACGTATACTGCACATGTGCAATTAAGAATAGACTGGCTTCCAAAACACTCGTATCTTAAATGCATTTGGCTGGATTGGATTCTTTGCCGTATCCTCACTTTGGTTATGCATGCCCTCTTCATGGAAACGAGGAGCAGAAGCCAGTCTATTTAGAATGTGTATAATCATCGAGGTCTGGTTGTGCACGTGAGTTGCGTCTTTTACGATCTTAAAATGTGCGATTTTTCTGTCTACTAAACCCCAGGTTCGCGTACGTTTGTCACGAAATGTAAATATTCGTATACAGCCCCCAACGGGTAACCATACGTCGGGAGACCAAATATAAGTGGATGCTCAAGATCAACGGCCAAAATCTCACAATATATTGATCATTTTCTTTTGCCCATAGCTACCACACAACCTACCTATACGTCCGCGATACAGCAGATATCTTGAGGAAACTAGAAGAGAAAACCTTTCCCCTTGATATTCTGATTACAATCATTGAAGGATAGTATCGATGTAAAATAAGATTTAAAGGTTTTTATGGTGAGAATAGCCGAAGGAGTAGGTTAGCGGTGGCACCATGCTAAATTCTCTTTTGTGAGTATGTGTGGTTCTGAAAAGAACCGGAGGAACTCGTCGTTTCGAACAGTATACTCTGTTCATCTTCAGGAGACTGCCGGAGACAGCAGTCTCCTGAAGACGGACAAAGTATACTGATCAGCTAATGAAGTCAACCAAACACAGTTTGAGGTGGGGATGGCGACTTGGCATTTTACGGAGCCCATAGGAGGACATCGGAGATTTCATTTATTCCGTTCCCTGGAAATAAAAACCTCTAAATATTGATCAACTCATTATAAAGAGAAAAATGAATATGAATTACATGTTGCCTGATGAAAGAACATATCGTTCAGTTTGTTGTCGAGGCATGGGACTTTGTATTTTTTTTTTGCTAAACGAAGCATTTTATTGTCAATGGAATAGCAATATGACATTCATTTTTTTGTCTATATAGAGCACTTTTCAAATAAAATAAAAATTAGAAGTGCTTTAAATAGATAAGATTTAAGGCTTTGCATGGTGGGCTAATCAATATAGGAAGATTTGCGGTGACACCATGTATAAAGTCTGTATACAGTATACATTGTGTTTCTTAAAGTCTCTTAAAGGAAGAGGTGTGGTTCTGAAAAGAACCCGAGTTACCACTCGGGTTCTTTTCAGAACCACACCTCTTCCTTTAAGAGACTTTATACATGGTGTCACCGCAAACCTTCCTATATATTTTTTTACATAGGCCTATCAGAATGGAATACCTGTGTTCAGCTAGGCTTTTGTAAAAAAAAACATTGATTGCAAATTATGTAGGCCCCCCCTAGGCAAATCACTGGTTAAATGTTTACATTTCGGGGATGAATAGAAATGGACAAATTCCAGAATTGTCTAAGTTTATTAACAAACTGCAAAAGCGATATTAAAAAGCTACTCGGTTTTGAATAGATTGTTGTTAGCGCTATTCGTACAACACTGAAATAAAAAACATGTAAAAACAATGACCACTAGACATGCAGGAATACACTGATTAAAAATAAAAAATGATACATTTTGAGTAAATATGAAGAATTACAAACAATATTTGAGACCTAAAAGTAAATGCTAAAATCATCATATATAACGTGGTTTGAGAAACTTGATTTAAGTATTCGTTTTAAAGTTTCTACTGAACCTGCACGTTTAACTTGTAAATGCATAGTATGCTAATGGTTCCGTTTAATAACACTTTTTATTTCTCGCATGTTCATTTTGTTAAAAGCTGGGAATAGACAGACACTCAGACAGACGGACGAACCGACAATGTGCAAATGGATGAACGGAAAAACAGGAATACAGCCCAAATTCCCCCTGTAGACTTTCGGAGATGAAATAGGCATATCTCTTTAAAACTGTTGGCAGGATTTAATTGTTTCGTTGAACTGTGAAAAGGTGTAGAAATTGTGATGATAACGACAATAGCTCTGTACGAGTTCGGGCCTAAGACATTCAACTCAACCTGCTTTATTCCGGCAAATCGATGACCCCATTTCAGAATCAGTTTTATGCTAAATTAAATCAATTACACGCATACCTCTCAGAAAGTATGGAATAAAAAAAAAAGAAGAGAAAAACAATCCTTAGAAAGGAACAAGAAACATACCGCCATTTTATAAATATCGAAACATCAATTTCCGTCCATAAAAAGGAGGCAAAAATTATTTAGACGAACTTAAAATACAATAGGAATTGTGCATGCAAAATTTAAAAAAATCAATGTCTGACCGTAAAAAAGGCAAAACATATTGAACTGAAAATACAACCAGTACAATCTTCTTTGGCCCATGTGCACGCACGCATAAAGATGTACAGTGAATTTAGACCCATTTACAGCAGCAACAACGACAGGCAAATAGCTTTAAAAGTGGTTACCAATAGAACCGTGACACTATTCTCTAGCGACAGCGCACATTGTGAAGTTGGCTGGTGCCCATGTTATTCCATTATTTCCCTGGAATGAGACGGAGGGTACGTCATCGGGTTTCTTGATGGTGAACTGGTGCAACAGACGTGTGTAGAAAATGAAGAGTTCCATTCTGGCCAGATTCTCACCCAGACAGATACGACGACCTGGAAATGAATGGAAATGTTCAGTTTAGCATTCAGAAATCCGTGAACTATTATCCGTGATCATTTTCTGGGGATATTGAGGCTCTTGTTTGCCTCAGAATTGCCTACAAAGATGCCCAGTGTCATGACAAGGTATTATCTCTTGACTTACCTATTCCAAAAGGTGTGTATTCCTCACGCGGTCGAAACTTGCCGTCTTCGTCCAGGAATCGCTCGGGACGAAACACCTCGGGTTGCTCCCACACAGAAGGGTCGTTGTGGTTGTGCCAGATGTTAGACATGACCGTAGTCCCCTTGGGAATGTTGAAGCTTGAGAAAGAAGTCAACAAGAAAGGACTTTATTTTTTTAAGAGTTACTTTATTCAATAGCATGGAATGAGATAACAGGTAGATGTTACGATTTAGTAAACTATAGGCCTATTTACATTTGGGATCTAGTGAGTTGCCTGTAGTGCGTGATGAAAACTGGAAGAGGATACTTCAAAGAATCCTATGGTCTCTCATTTTCTCTGGGAAAAGATTAGTGTGTGTCAATGACTAGTACTTTTAGATAGGGATATGGTACTTGTAAAAAAGTATGGTCTTCTTACCCAAGAAGTGTAGTGTCCTCGGAACAATGATGTGGCAATGCTAAAGGTACAATGGTCTGTATTCGTTGGATCTCGCAGAGCACGGCCTCGGTGTAGGGCAGGCTGGGCTTGTCTGAAATCCTCGGGAAGCGGTTCCGAGCCGTGACGCCGTCCAACTCCCTGTGGACGCGGGTCTGCACCTCTGGGTGCGCCATCATGTACAGCATGGCCCAGCGGAGGGTGGTGGACGTAGTCTCCGAGCCCGCCGCGAACAGATCGGCCACCAGCCGAGGCATGTTCCCAGCCCGCAGTGCCGGCGAGTTCACGCCCTTCTGCTCGGCCAGCTTCATCTCGTTGAGGAAGATGTCGATGAGATCCCGGGGGTTGTCCGCGTCTGTCTCGTGCTGTCCCAGAAGCAGCCTGATGTGGCCGTGAAACTTGTTCACCGTGTCCGCGTAGAATCTGACGGACGGCAGGATTTGGAGCTTAGCGAATATGGGCAGCACCTCCAGTATGACTCCCCCGGTACTCCCTAAGTTGTCCGACAAGACCCGCAGAAGTTTCTGGAAGGAGGGGTCTTCGTACTGAAACCGCCTACCGAAGACCAGGGTGCAGATCACATTGGACACGGCGTTGCCGAGCAAGTGCTTGGGATCCATACCCTCGCCCTTGCTCTTCATCAGTTCCTCAACCAGGTTATCGGCCTCGACAGAGATATTCTTCTCGAAGCCGGATTTGCCGACTCCAAAAACTCTGAGCACATTTTGTGAAAAGCGTCGGAGTCCAACCCATTCTGCACCAGATGAACCTGCAACACCTATTCGGATAGGATTTCAGAGCAATCGTCACTGTTACCATCTCACTACGTCCTCCTACACTCCGGCAGTCACTGACTTCAATGTTATGTAAGAAATGGAATCTACACATCACTTATCAAGAGTTCCAAAATGTTAGAATGTTTGCCCTCCGAACTGCTTGATATACATTCTCACTTCTTTCAATCAATGTATCGTATGTGCAGGACGGTTACTTTTCCAAGGACAATCAATTTGCTTCAATCAGGGCAGGAATCGTCGTTCTGTTTTCGAGAGTCTCAAGACCCTACCAATATTCTGATCTGGTTTTGCAGAAACTTACGGGAAGGCAGTTAACTATACAAAAAGTAAGTGGCGTTTCAATTCTTCATTTGGAGAATTGATGTTCAGCCAACAGAGAATAGAGAGCTCAAAATGGTTGATATTCGTACAATGTTAAACCAGTCACGACGTAAACAGTTCTGTGTGTTAGTGTCTGAACATTGAACGGGCAACTGACGTTGTATAATATGTCAGGTTTAGCTGATGACTCATTGCACTATTGTGCTCAGTTCCATTGTGATATACAAACATGTTGCAAACTGCCGTAACTGACTTAAATTACCAAAATACAAATCTCAAATTTTAGTGGGCCTGACGTTTCGATCCTAGCAGGACCTTTCTCAATGGCAGAGAAAGGTATTTGAGAAAAGTCCTGCTAGGATCGAAACGTCAGGCCCACTAAAATTTGAGAGTTCCCTTGTGAATAGGCCTAAAGGAATGACAGATTCAATGACACGGCCTTTCTATGAATACGAGGCTCCTATTTGGTACTGTGACTTGACGAATAAAAGGTCAATTCAGAAGCTCACCTATTCCCTGTGGGAGTGCACGCGATGTGATGTGCAGCTCGGGTCTGGCGCTCAGTTGGTATTTACCGAAGGCCTCTCTCACAGTTTGGTAGCCGTGCAGAAAGACCACTGGTACGCCAGCCATATTCACTTGTACCACATCACCATATCTACAAGGTAATGTATAAAATGAGGACTTTGGGGCCAGCTATTATCAAAACTATATCCAGGGGCTTACGGTAATGCATATCGAGTTACAATAAAACGTATAAATGTTATACTTTGTAAAACATGAAACAAGGGTTTACAAATCTGACTGTTCTTATAAAAATGGACACACCTTGCAGCTAACTTCGAAAGGGTGACGTGCATCTCTTCTCCCGAGGTCATCAACCCCGGCAGGTTTCCAACGAGGGGCCAGCCCCATGGTCCAGGGGGGAGGTTCCGCGGTCGACGAATGAGACGAAACACGACAAGAAATACCACGGCAGCGAGGAGAACTGTCCGTGTCTCCAGCAGATCCCAGGCGGAAAAATCCTTCATGTCTATCGAACGGTTGGCTGGTCCCGCTATGAACACGAAGCAATGGAGTAATGAAGTTTTTAGAATACTACCGATAATGGCTGTGAGGTTGGGGCGTTAAGATTGTTGTGCTTGTTTGAGTATAAATTTGTACATTCTGATAAAGTATAGGTGAACTCACCCACGCCGACAAGATCTCAACAAGAACGAAGTACACGGACACTTTGCTAGCCACTCTCTGAAGGCGTTACGCAGTTGCCCGCCAATGAACGCAGTCACTTTTGTAACCTGTTTGAACACTGACTGGCCCCGTCTCTCTTCAGAACTGGTCTGGACAAAAATACACACAGCAATTTTCGCAGCTCTGTTGCTCAATGAATCTCGATGTGTTCGAATCTCGATGTGTTTGAAGTGCTTGCATAGTCCTCCCTAATTGGACTTTGTATGGGTCTGACATTTCCCTTCCTATCAGCTGCGACTTTTTCAGGAAACCATTCACCTTGCAGCATGTTTGGTCGACCTATTACCTTAGGCCCGTATTTTGCTTTAGGCACTTTGTACTCATATCTCACCACGAGCACGGGGTTTTGTCTGACAGCTTTGGGTCATCAGATGTTTATTTATTCTGATTAATATCTCGGTCTAGTCACCGCCATGACCAAAGACGGAAAGGCACCGAATGTGTGTAAAAGGCTACAGACATTATCCACCCTAACGAGGCAGCCATGATATAATGATGATTAACACATACAATCACGGAGATATACTGACTTTTCTGTACGTGATGCAGCGTGCACATGATAAATCGACGTCCTACCTAGTCCTAAATGTTACAAAGTCAAATAATTATTTATACTCCACTTGAATAGAAATGAAGGGGTTATTCATCGCGGTGGTGTAGACAAGTGGAAAGGGTAATCAAAGTCACGTGATGTGTCGTTGCTGGTGGCGACGTTTCGGTTGCTAACTGCTAACCTTTATCAGGCAACTGAAGAATGCGCGCTGCGGCGTCTGTGTCCGCTTCGCCGGTTCCTGCGTACCGGTTTGCGGACGTCGTAGTAGTGATCGTGCGGTTTGGCGCGCGATTCTGGCGTCCACTAGCGGCCCCGTCCGTGGTGGGTCGGCGGTCGTGGCGTCTGATGGTGGAGAGCCAGAAACCGGGGATGTCAATGCCGCTGTCTCGGTTGATGTTGTTTCGGCAAAGTCGGATGTGGATGGCCTCCTTGACACGCCTGGTGTACCAATCCCGTCCACACGGGAGAGTCACGTCGCGTTGATGCTCCTTGATTCTCTCACCGATGGGCCTGTCGGTTTCGCCGATGAAGACTTGGATGCACTCGCTACACGGAATCTCGTAGACGACACCTCCGCGTCTTCCCGGGTGGACAGGGTCCTTGGGGTGGACGAGTTGGTTCCTCAAGGTGGTGGAGGAACGAAGCATGGTACGGATACCGTGTCCCTCGAGGATTCTCCTCAACTGTCCGGAGACGCCGTCCATGAAGGGGAGTACAGCGAAGGACTTGTACTCAACCCGCTCCGTATCGGTGCTCACCTTGGGTCTCGAAGAGCGACGGATGAAGGGGGTTGGGTATCCATTCGCTGTAAGTGCAGTGTGCACATGGCGTTTCTCTGATGCCGTACAGCGTGGTTTGGTAACCAAACGTGCTGCACGGTCAAAGAGGCACTTGGCCACTCCACGCTTCACAGACTCAGGGTGGTGGGAGTCGTAAACCAGGTACTCCACTTGAAGTATACTGGGGAACGGTTATCAAACCGTGATAGCAATAAGTGAGTGCAATGAACCAAGTAGATTTGACTTTGAATAAACGCGTCATAGGCCCTATAATACACTCCTTCTTAAAAGGTTTTTGCCCTACGGAGCCCGTAAAGGGACATTCGTTGAAAACAAACTCTAAAACCAAATAAAAATCGTTCGTTATTTCATGCGCACCAAATCATTTCGAGCGCACACAATAATTATTTCGTGACCGCGAAATCATTTCGAGCGCTTCAATGATTTCGTGCGCACGCACGCACGCACGCAATTTTCTTTTAGAGTTTGTTTTCAACGAATGTCCTTTTAGGGGCTCCGTATTGCCCCCCTGAGACTATTATTTATGTTATTTCATTGAACACAACAATAAAACAGATACACCGATAAACAAGTGGAAACAAACCGTTCATAATACGTATGATCCAGTAGCACAGTTTTGAGCGATATGTTGCCATCGTCATATTGCACCCGAACATGCATACACTGCAGTATAGATCCATTATTTCCAAGTGCCAAATTACTCTCGTCAGAAAAATATTGTAGCCCAATGGTATCAGGCATTCAGTGAAAATTTAGCGCTCGAAAAAGCTGCTGTTTGTGGGAAGATTTTTTTTTTAATTAGTTAAATAACTGACCTTCGCAAATGACGTACCCTACTGTTATGTTATGGGCCACAATATGCAGAGACTACGCCAATCAAAGTGTATGCACATTAGGGGGGCTGATTTTCAAACTAGGGGTCTTTGGAGGCTAATCAACTTATAGAAGGTGAAACAAGTGGTGCTTAAGACAACTTGGGGAATCAATATCTATTCTTTTTTATTCGAAAGGTTTGGGCCTTTGAATAATGGCCCGATTTGTCTGTAGAAAGTGTGGGTAACTTCACAATGAAAATCCTTGCAGAAATTCGGCTATGGCGGCTGCACATCAATTTCATTTTCCCCCCCCCGAAGAATCTGCTAAAAGACCGAGAGATGAAGGTTCAAACTACATTTTTTCTTAGTTCAGCCAGAAGACTGAACTTAGAGACTTTTGGGTTGGCCTATGGAATTGTTCTCCTCGAAAGTGTTTTTTAATGTGCTACGTTCTATTTGAGCACCATTTATTTTAGTAATCTACACCCGCTACACACGGGTGAAGCACACAAAATCCATCCAAGATGGCTCCGCCGAGCTGATTATCATAAAGAGTGTACCCACAACGTTTTTATAATAAGGGGTCTTTGGAGGCTAATTAGCTGATATATTGTAGAAAAAATGAGACTTAAGACAACCTGGGAGTTCACTCTTCAATTTGGTATGTAATTTGGACCATATCTGGCTTTGAATGTGGCCCTATTTGGCTGTGGAAGTGGAGGGGTCCATGCCAACATCCTTGCAGAAATTCGGCTTGGACGGCTACACATTTTTGGGGTGTTTTTTTCTGGGGGTAATTAGCAAAAAATCTAATCGGCTAAGAGCACTAAAATTTAAAAGAATCTGAGAGATGAAGGTCCAAACTACAATTTTAAGTATAGCTCCAAGAACTGAGAACCTTTTGGGCATGGGATAATTGGCTTTGAAAGTGAGTGTTTTTGTACAGTGTTCAATGGGAGCTCTATTTAGTGTTCTGCACCCACACGCCAAAGAAAACAGCGCCCTCAAGTTTGGAAGAAAATCAAGATGGCAGCGTCCAGGGGGAGAACTGTTGACCGCAGCAAACGCTACGAAAAAATAGAATTTCTCGGTGAAGGACAGGTAGGTGTAGGTTTTCAGTGAATCATAATGTAAAGGGAAGAATCTAGTACTAGTTCAAAGTACTTAGTACATGTATTATCATATTAACAACCATAGTCAGCCGTGGAACGCATTTCTTGAAAAAGACAAAAACGTGTATCTGTGCAGTGGGGAGTGTAACTGTGTAAATGTAACTGAAAGTGAAACTAGTGAAAGTGTAATTGTAACCATGGTGTAACCATGCCCACGGTGTAACTGTGTACATTAATTCACCTTCACTTTATTTTAGTTTTTTGCTTAGTAACTACTCTGTACACATTCATAACTACTCCAGCAGCAGTACTGAACTTAAAACTATCTAATAGAATTACAAAATACAAGTATTAATACTAATAATAGTAATACTATTACTAATACTATTACTATTTATCAGTAATAAATAGTAATAGTATTAGTTTACTTACTGGTCAGGAGTAATAACTAGTTAGTAAAGTAGTACTAGTACTAGTACTAGTAGTAGGGACCGAAACGGTCCACTGCGCACGCCATATGCGCACGTTTAGTTTTGTGTACCAAAATCTGGTAAAAAAATGCGTAAATTCAACGTTGTTTGCCCGCAAAAGTGCATTACTCGCGAGGTTAGTTTATCTGAAGGGCATTTTCATTGATTAGACGTTCATAAAATAGCTAAACTATACCATTACAGGAAATGTGAAGGTCTAAATGCTTAGAAAAAAGTCAACTTTGTGAATGAGCTGTTGCCCATTTCGGTAATTAACGCTATCTACCGTACCGCGATGCACCGTGTGACGGTCATGGGGCTTGCGCGTCGCGCGGCCCGTTAACAAAACCCTCCGTGCCCGCTACTTACGTGTACGTTCGCGTTGCGTGGAAACATTGTTGCTTTGTGTTCGTCTGTTACTGTTAGTGTTAGGGATTCCTCTTCGCTCTTCGATCTTTCCTCTTCCTTTGTTGGTTATTTTATTTCACTGATTATTTTAGTTCATTTTTTTTTCAGAAAGTAAAGTTTCGTTTTATTTTGTCATAAATTATAATTGTTTTAGTTTCAGACAAAGGCCTATTGTAGTACTGGTGAGTAGGCCCTACTATCACTTTCCGGAATTCCTGCTTGCCGAAGTTGCCGGCTTTGTCGTTTTTAGTACTATTTTATAAGCTTTAGCAACTCAGTATGTTCTTTGCTCATTATTAAATAAAAGAATTTTATTTTTTCTGTAATGGTCTATATTATAGCCTACCATGACAACAGAATTTCAGTTTCTAGATTTATTTATTTCAGGGATCTTGTTCAGTTGTTGACAAAGACAAGGAAAGATATTTCATTATCATTGATTTGTATCCTTAATTAATGTGTCCTGAGCATGATTCTGAAAATTGGATGTGCTATTAATAAGTTAATTCTATTTATCTTTTTGTGTTAATTTGGTATTAATTATTAATTTATTATTTTTAGGCTCTGTACATCAACATTTATTTTGAACGCAGTAACTATAGGAAATAGAAATTGCATTACGGCTACCGTAACAATAGCCACTGCATACATGTACTTTAAAATGTTTATTGAATTTTGTAAAAAAAAAAATAATAATAATATTTTGAACAAGTGAACAAGAGAGTGAACTCTCTAAATTTATCTTTCTGCCCAATTATTGAATCTAGCCAGGTCAAAACTTCAAGTGTCTCAACTGATGTTTGAAGGATTAGAATGGAAGGTTTTAAATTTCACTTTCCAATCTATCAAGAAATGCCCGCCGTGTCTTGTATAAGCACAAGAATGGTGAAAAAGTGGTGTCCACACTGACACAACCATTTCTACACCGGCTTTATAATTATCTAAATGGAATAAAGCAAAGTTCGTGTAAAAACAATGTCAAAATGTGTCATTGCGGTGATGAGTAGCCGTGGATACTAACCAGAAACATTGATTACAAACGTACTGCAAAAGAGATATTGAGAAGATACTAGATTTTAAAAGATTGCTGTTAACGCAGCTGTATCACACTGAAATACACAAAATTTCATGTAGAAACATTGAAAACTAGAAATGTACGCACACACTAGTAAAAATGACATATTCCAATGAGTAGGCTAAATTATGAAGATTTACAAACAATATTGAACTTTACCTGAATTTGTTTTGCTAAAATCATCATATTATTTGTATTATATAATATACAGCGGTTTTAGAAAGGTGATTTCAGTATTCGTTTCGTATTCGTATTCAGTTCGTCTTTTACCTTGTAAATGCATATTATGCTCATCAAATTTATATATTTCTCGCATGTTTATTTTGTTAAATGCTGGGAATAGACAGCTACTGACAGACGGACGAACAGAAAGCATGTAAATGGATGAATACAAATACAGTTCAAATCAAACAATTCAGATGGCAAAGGAAATCTGACTAGGGACTGGGATTTGATCTTTTTGTCTATTAAGAGCACAGCCAAAATTCCTCCTGTAGACTTTGTGAGATGAAATAGAGAGGAAAATCTCTTTAAAATGTTGGCAGGATCAAGTTTCCGTTGAACTGTGAACAATTGGGAAATTGTGATAATAATGACAATAATTATGAGCAATGCATAGCTTCGTACGAGTTCCGGTCACAGACATTTAACTCAACGTGCTCTATTCCAAATCAATGACCGCAATGAAAAACGGTTTCATGCAAAATTCAAATGATTATCTTACTCCGAAAGAACTTGATTTAAAAATAAAAACCGAGAAAAACAATCCGTATAAAGAAACAAGAAACATAGCGTCACTTTATGAAAATCGCGACATCACTGTCTGTCCATTAAAAAGAGGCAAAACTTATTTAACTGAAAATACAATTCGGTAGTTTGCATATAGTCTTTGGTGGATGTGCACGCACACATAGATGTATAGTTCATTTAGACTCATTCACAGCAGCAACAACGACAAGCAAAGCTTTGAAAGTGGTTACCAATAGAACCGTGACATTATTCACGAAAATACAATCGTAAGAAAAACTGTGCATGCAAAAATTAAAACAATCAATGTCTGACCGTAAAAAAGGCAAAACATATTGAACTGAAAATACAAGCAGTTGGTTGATTTTAAACGTCTTTGGCGGATGTGCACGCACGCATATAGATGTACAGTTAATGTAGACCCATTCACAGCAGCAGCAACAACAAGCAAAGCTTTAAAAGTGGTTACCAATAGAACTGTGACACTATTCTCTAGCGACAGCGCACATTGTGAAGTTGGCTGGTGCCCATGTTATTCCATTAATTCCCTGGAATGAGACGGAGGGTACGTCATCGGGTTTCTTGATGGTGAACTGGTGCAACAGACGTGTGTAGAAAATGAAGAGTTCCATTCTGGCCAGATTCTCACCCAGACAGATACGACGACCTGGAAATGAATGGAAATGTTCAGTTTTAGTATTTGTGACCCGGCACAGCATAATGAGAAATAACCCCAACTTTTGAGATTTTGAGATTTTGAGATTTCCGCTGCTCGAAATTAAGGTTGACACTTCATCAGGCCGTTATATCACACAAGGGCAGCAGTCAGTTCAGGCAATCATTGAGAAGAAAGTCATTGACCACCCAAACCAACAGATCGTTTTCTGGGGAATATTGAGACACTTGGTTGTCTTCGAATTGCCTACAAAGATGCCCGGTGTCATGACAAGGTATTATCTCTTGACTTGCCTATTCCAAAAGGTGTGAGTTCCTCACGTGGTCGAAACTTGCCGTCTTCGTCCAGGAATCGCTCGGGACGAAACACCTCGGGTTGCTCCCATACACAAGGGTCGTTGTGGTTGTGCCAGATGTTAGATATGACCGTAGTCCCCTTGGGAATGTTGAAGCTTCAGCAAGAAGTGAACAAGAAACAACTTTATGATCATGCAGGCTTTTTAAAGAGTTAATTTGTTGAATAGCATGAAATGAGATGACGGGAAGATGTTACGATTTAGTAAACTATAGGCACATTTACATTTGGGATCTAGTGAGTTGCCTGTGGTTCGTGTGACGTAAACATGAAAGGGGATACATTTGCTCTCTGAAAAGACAATTACGTAGGGCCTATTGATGACGAGTATTTATCAATATGGACATTGTACTTATCCATATGTCTTCTTACCCAAGAAGTGTAGTTTCCTCAGAGCAATTATGTGGTACTGCTAGAGGTACAATGGTCTGTAGTCGTTGGATCTCGCAGAGCACGGCCTCGGTGTAGGGCAGGCTGGGCTTGTCTGAAATCCTCGGGAAGCGGTTCCGAGC
Source organism: Luidia sarsii (assembly GCA_949987565.1). NCBI lineage: Eukaryota > Metazoa > Echinodermata > Asteroidea > Paxillosida > Luidiidae > Luidia > Luidia sarsii. The sequence continues at coordinate 19,446,985 of OX465108.1, read as the reverse complement.
CGTGACGCCGTCCAACTCCCTGTGGACGCGGGCCTGCACCTCAGGGTGTGCCATCATGTACAGCATGGCCCAGCGGAGGGTGGTGGACGTAGTCTCCGAGCCCGCCGCGAACAGATCGGCCACCAGCCGAGGCATGTTCCCAGCCCGCAGTGCCGGCGAGTTCACGCCCTTCTGCTCGGCCAGCTTCATCTCGTTGAGGAAGATGTCGATGAGATCCCGGGGGTTGTCCGCGTCTGTCTCGTGCTGTCCCAGAAGTAGCCTGATGTGGCCGTGAAACCTTTTCACGGTGTCCAAGTAGAATCTGACGGACGGCAGGATTCGGAGCTTAGCGAATATGGGCGGTAACTCCAGCATGAATCCATCCCCGGCGCTCCCTACGTTGTCCGACAAGACCCGCAGAAGTTTCTGGAAGGACGGGTCTTCGTACTGAAACCGCCTACCGAAGACCAGGGTGCAGATCACATTGGACACGGCGTTGCCGAACAAGTGCCTGGGATCAAAACTCTCGCCCTTGCTCTTCATCAGTTCCTCAACCAGGTTATCTGCCTCGACTGAGATATTCTCCTTGAAGCTGGATTTGCCGACTCCGAAACCTCTGAGCACATTTTGTGAAAAGCGTCGCAGCCCCATCCATTCTACACCAGATGAGAATATAACCCCTAGGCCTAATGGGATAGAATTCCAGAGCAGTAATCACCGTTACCACCTTACTATATTATGTCCTCCTACACTAGGAGTAATGACTTCAATGTTCTGTAATCAATATAATCTACACAACACTTATCAAGAGTTCCAAAATGTATGTCAATGTCCCCCGAACTGATTCACTTCTTTCAATAAAATGTATCTGTAATTTACGTGCAGGACGGCTACCTTTCCAAAGACTTCTTGGTAGACTTTGCAACAGCATTTCAGGGCAGTAATCATCGTTATTTTGCTCTCAATACCCTACCAATAGTCTGATCTAGTTTTCCAGAAACACGAGCAGGCAGTAAGCTTACAAAGTAAGTGGCGTTTCGAGTCCATCGGAAAATTGACGTTCAATAACAGACAATAGGGAGCTCAAGTTCTTGATTTTCGTACATTAATGTGCAAGGTTTGTAAGTTGAACCCGTCACAGCGTAAATAGGTCTGAATGCTACAGTGTTGAACATTGCGCGAGCAACTGACGTCTGTATCTCTTTCAGGTTTAGCTGACTCATTTCATTGTGCACAGTTCCATGACAGACTCCAATGGCATGGGCCTTTCGATGAATACGAGGCCTCTAATTGGGACTGTGCTGACGTCTGAATAAAAGAAAGAGATCTGTTGAGAAGCTCACCTTTTCCCTGCGGGAGAACACGCGATGTGATGTGCATTTCGGGTCTGGCGGTCAGTTGGTATTGACCGAAGGCCTCTCTCACAGTTTCGTAGCCGTGCAGAAAGACCACCGGTACGCCAGCCATATTCACTTGTACCACATCCCCATATCTACAAGGTAATGTATAAAATGAGGATTTGGGGGCTTGCTAAGATGTCAAAGCTATAACCCAGGGACTTATGGTAATGCATATCGGTTACAATAAAATGTATTCATAAATTTTGTAAAACATGAAACAAATCTGAATGGACACACCTTGCAGCCATCTTGGAAAGGGTGATGTGCATCTCTTCTCCCGAGGTCATCAACCCCGGCAGGTTTCCAACGAGGGGCCAGCCCCATGGTCCAGGGGGGAGGTTCCGCGGTCGACGAAGGAGACGAAACACGACAAGAAATACCACGGCAGTGAGGAGGACTGTCCGTGTCTCCAGCAGGTCCCAGGCGGAAACATCCTTCATGTCTATCGAACGGTTGGCTCGTCCCGCTAGGAACACGAAGCAATGAAGTAATGACTGTGAGGTTGGGGCGTTAAGTTTGTTGTGCTTGTTTGGGTATGATTTTCTAGATTCTAATACAGTATAAAGGAACTCACCCACGACTACAAGATCTCAACAAGAACGAAGCACATGCGCACTAACTTGGCTAGCCACTCTGTGAAGGCGTTACGCAGTTGCCCGCCAATGAATTCAGTCACTTTTGTAACCCTTTTAAACACTGACTGGCCTCGTCTCTCTTCGCTTCAGAACTGATCTGAACAAAAACACACAGCAATTATCGACGACTCAGTTGCTCAATTAATCTGGGTGTGTTGAAGTGCTTGCATAGTCCTCCCTAATAGGACTTAGTATGGGTCTGACATTCACCATCCTATCAGTTGCGACCTTTATCAGAAAACCATTCACCTTGCAGCATGTTTGGTCGACCTATTACCTTAGGCCTGTATTTGTTTTAGGCACTTTGTACTCATATCACACCAAGAGCACGGAGTTTTGTCTGACAGCTTTGGATGAACTGATGTTTATTCTGATTAATATCTTGGTCTAGTCACCGCCACGACCAAAGACGGAAAGGCACCGAATGTGTATAGGAGGAAGACAAGGAGACAGACATTATCCACCCTAACGAGGCAGCCATGATATGATGATGATTAACACAAACAATCACGGAGATGTATTGACTTTTCTGTACGTAATGCAGCGTGCACATGATAAATCGACGTCCTACCTATTATGTGACAAAGTCAAATATTCATAATTATATACTCCACTTGAAGTATACTGGGGAACGGTTATCAAACCGTGATAGCAATAAGTGAGTGCAATGAACCAAGTAGATTTGACTTTGAATAAACGCGTCATAGGCCCTATAATACACTCCTTTTTAAAAGGTTTTTGCCCTACGGAGCCCGCAAAGGGACATTCGTTGAAAACAAACTCTAAAACCAAATAAAAATCGTTCGTTATTTCATGCGCACCAAATCATTTCGAGCGCACACAATAATTATTTCGTGACCGCGAAATCATTTCGAGCGCTTCAATGATTTCGTGCGCACGCACGCACGCACGCAATTTTCTTTTAGAGTTTGTTTTCAACGAATGTCCTTTTAGGGGCTCCGTATTGCCCCCCTGAGACTATTATTTATGTTATTTCATTGAACACAACAATAAAACAGATACACCGATAAACAAGTGGAAACAAACCGTTCATAATACGTATGATCCAGTAGCACAGTTTTGAGCGATATGTTGCCATCGTCATATTGCACCCGAACATGCATACACTGCAGTATAGATCCATTATTTCCAAGTGCCAAATTACTCTCGTCAGAAAAATATTGTAGCCCAATGGTATCAGGCATTCAGTGAAAATTTAGCGCTCGAAAAAGCTGCTGTTTGTGGGAAGATTTTTTTTTTAATTAGTTAAATAACTGACCTTCGCAAATGACGTACCCTACTGTTATGTTATGGGCCACAATATGCAGAGACTACGCCAATCAAAGTGTATGCACATTAGGGGGGCTGATTTTCAAACTAGGGGTCTTTGGAGGCTAATCAACTTATAGAAGGTGAAACAAGTGGTGCTTAAGACAACTTGGGGAATCAATATCTATTCTTTTTTATTCGAAAGGTTTGGGCCTTTGAATAATGGCCCGATTTGTCTGTAGAAAGTGTGGGTAACTTCACAATGAAAATCCTTGCAGAAATTCGGCTATGGCGGCTGCACATCAATTTCATTTCCCCCCCCCCGAAGAATCTGCTAAAAGACCGAGAGATGAAGGTTCAAACTACATTTTTTCTTAGTTCAGCCAGAAGACTGAACTTAGAGACTTTTGGGTTGGCCTATGGAATTGTTCTCCTCGAAAGTGTTTTTTAATGTGCTACGTTCTATTTGAGCACCATTTATTTTAGTAATCTACACCCGCTACACACGGGTGAAGCACACAAAATCCATCCAAGATGGCTCCGCCGAGCTGATTATCATAAAGAGTGTACCCACAACGTTTTTATAATAAGGGGTCTTTGGAGGCTAATTAGCTGATATATTGTAGAAAAAATGAGACTTAAGACAACCTGGGAGTTCACTCTTCAATTTGGTATGTAATTTGGACCATATCTGGCTTTGAATGTGGCCCTATTTGGCTGTGGAAGTGGAGGGGTCCACTACAATTTTAAGTATAGCTCCAAGAACTGAGAACCTTTTGGGCATGGGATAATTGGCTTTGAAAGTGAGTGTTTTTGTACAGTGTTCAATGGGAGCTCTATTTAGTGTTCTGCACCCACACGCCAAAGAAAACAGCGCCCTCAAGTTTGGAAGAAAATCAAGATGGCAGCGTCCAGGGGGAGAACTGTTGACCGCAGCAAACGCTACGAAAAAATAGAATTTCTCGGTGAAGGACAGGTAGGTGTAGGTTTTCAGTGAATCATAATGTAAAGGGAAGAATCTAGTACTAGTTCAAAGTACTTAGTACATGTATTATCATATTAACAACCATAGTCAGCCGTGGAACGCATTTCTTGAAAAAGACAAAAACGTGTATCTGTGCAGTGGGGAGTGTAACTGTGTAAATGTAACTGAAAGTGAAACTAGTGAAAGTGTAATTGTAACCATGGTGTAACCATGCCCACGGTGTAACTGTGTACATTAATTCACCTTCACTTTATTTTAGTTTTTTGCTTAGTAACTACTCTGTACACATTCATAACTACTCCAGCAGCAGTACTGAACTTAAAACTATCTAATAGAATTACAAAATACAAGTATTAATACTAATAATAGTAATACTATTACTAATACTATTACTATTTATCAGTAATAAATAGTAATAGTATTAGTTTACTTACTGGTCAGGAGTAATAACTAGTTAGTAAAGTAGTACTAGTACTAGTACTAGTAGTAGGGACCGAAACGGTCCACTGCGCACGCCATATGCGCACGTTTAGTTTTGTGTACCAAAATCTGGTAAAAAAATGCGTAAATTCAACGTTGTTTGCCCGCAAAAGTGCATTACTCGCGAGGTTAGTTTATCTGAAGGGCATTTTCATTGATTAGACGTTCATAAAATAGCTAAACTATACCATTACAGGAAATGTGAAGGTCTAAATGCTTAGAAAAAAGTCAACTTTGTGAATGAGCTGTTGCCCATTTCGGTAATTAACGCTATCTACCGTACCGCGATGCACCGTGTGACGGTCATGGGGCTTGCGCGTCGCGCGGCCCGTTAACAAAACCCTCCGTGCCCGCTACTTACGTGTACGTTCGCGTTGCGCGGAAACATTGTTGCTTTGTGTTCGTCTGTTACTGTTAGTGTTAGGGATTCCTCTTCGCTCTTCGATCTTTCCTCTTCCTTTGTTGGTTATTTTATTTCACTGATTATTTTAATTCATTTTTTTTTCAGAATGTAAAGTTTCGTTTTATTTTGTCATAAATTATAATTGTTTTAGTTTCAGAAAAAGGCCTATTGTAGTACTGGTGAGTAGGCCCTACTATCACTTTCCGGAATTCCTGCTTGCCGAAGTTGCCGGCTTTGTCGTTTTTAGTACTATTTTATAAGCTTTAGCAACTCAGTATGTTCTTTGCTATTATTATTAAATAAAAGAATTTTATTTTTTCTGTAATGGTCTATATTATTGGCTACCATGACAACAGAATTTGAGTTTCTAGATTTATTTATTTCAGGGATCTTGTTTAGTTGTTGACAAAGACAAGGAAAGATATTTCATTATCATTGATTTGTATCCTTAATTAATGTGTCCTGAGCATGATTCTGAAAATTGGATATGCTATTAATAAGTTAATTCTATTTATCTGATTGTATTAATTTTGTATTAATTATTAATTTATTATTTTTAGGCTCTGTACATCAACTTTTTTTTGAACGCAGTAACTATAGGAAATAGAAATTGCATTACGGCTACCGTAACAATAGCCACTGCATACATGTACTTTAAAATGTTTATTGAATTTTGTAAAAAAAAAATATATAATAATATTTTGAACAAGTGAACAAGAGAGTGAACTCTCTAATTTATCTTTCTGCCCAATTATTGAATCTAGCCAGGTCAAAACTTCAAGTGTCTGAACTGATGTTTGAAGGATTAGAATGGAAGGTTTTAAATTTCACTTTCCAATCTATCAAGAAATGCCCGCCGTGTCTTATATAAGCACAAGAATGGTGAAAGAGTGGTGTCCACACTGACACAACAATTTCTACACCGGCTTTATAATTATCTAAATGGAATAAAGCAAAGTTCGTGTAAAAACATTAGATAGGCCCCTACCGTAGATGAAGACAAACCATAATGTTAAAATGTGTCATTGCGGTGATGAGTAGCCGTGGATACTAACCAGAAACATTGATTACAAACGTACTGCAAAAGAGATATTGAGAAGATACTAGATTTTAAAAGATTGCTGTTAACGCAGCTGTATCACACTGAAATACACAAAATTGCATGTAGAAACATTGAAAACTAGAAATGTACGCACACACTAGTAAAAATGACATATTCCAATGAGTAGGCTAAATTATGAAGATTTACAAACAATATTGAACTTTACCTGAAAAAATTTGCTAAAATCATCATACTATTTGTATTATATAATATACAGCGGTTTTAGAAAGGTGATTTCAGTATTCGTTTAAAACGTTTTACTGAACTTGGTCTTTTACCTTGTAAATGCATATTATGCTCATCAAATTTATGTATTTCTCGCATGTTTATTTTGTTAAATGCTTGGAATAGGCAGCTACTGACAGACGGACGAACAGAAAGCATGTAAATGGATGAATACAAATACAGTTCAAATCAAACAATTCAGATGGCAAAGGAAATCTGACTAGCGACTGGGATTTGATCTTTTTGTCTATTAAGAGCACAGCCCAAAGTCCTCCTGTAGACTTTAGGAGATGAAATAGAGATGAAAATCTCTTTAAAATGTCGGCAGGATCAAGTTTCCGTTGAACTGTGATAAATTGAGAAATTGTGATAATAATGACAATGTGAGGAATGTATAGCTTTGTACGAGTTCCGGTCACAGACATTTAACTCAACCTGCTCTATTCCAAATCAATGACCGCAATGAAAAACCGGTTTCATGCAAAATTCAAATGATTATCTTACTCCGAAAGAACTTGATTTAAAAATAAAAACCGAGAAAAACAATCCGTATAAAGAAACAAGAAACATAGCGTCACTTTATGAAAATCGCGACATCACTGTCTGTCCATTAAAAAGAGGCAAAACTTATTTAACTGAAAATACAATTCGGTAGTTTGCATATAGTCTTTGGTGGATGTGCACGCACACATAGATGTATAGTTCATTTAGACTCATTCACAGCAGCAACAACGACAAGCAAAGCTTTGAAAGTGGTTACCAATAGAACCGTGACATTATTCACGAAAATACAATCGTAAGAAAAACTGTGCATGCAAAAATTGAAACAATCAATGTCTGACCGTAAAAAAGGCAAAACATATTGAACTGAAAATACAAGCAGTTGGTTGATTTTAAACGTCTTTGGCGGATGTGCACGCACGCATATAGATGTACAGTTAATGTAGACCCATTCACAGCAGCAGCAACAACAAGCAAAGCTTTAAAAGTGGTTACCAATAGAACTGTGACACTATTCTCTAGCGATAGCGCACATTGTGAAGTTGGCTGGTGCCCATGTTATTCCATTAATTCCCTGGAATGAGACGGAGGGTACGTCATCGGGTTTCTTGATGGTGAACTGGTGCAACAGACGTGTGTAGAAAATGAAGAGTTCCATTCTGGCCAGATTCTCACCCAGACAGATACGACGACCTGGAAATGAATGGAAATGTTCAGTTTTAGTATTTGTGACCCGGCACAGCATAATGAGAAATAACCCCAACTTTTGAGATTTTGAGATTTTGAGATTTCCGCTGCTCGAAATTAAGGTTGACACTTCATCAGGCCGTTATATCACACAAGGGCAGCGGTCAGTTCAGGCAATCATTGAGAAGAAAGTCATTGACCACCCAAACCATCAGATCATTTTCTGGGGAATATTGAGACACTTGGTTGTCTTCGAATTGCCTACAAAGATGCCCGGTGTCATGACAGGGTATTATCTCTTGACTTGCCTATTCCAAAAGGTGTGAGTTCCTCACGTGGTCGGAACTTGCCGTCTTCGTCCAGGAATCGCTCGGGACGAAACACCTCGGGTTGCTCCCACACAGAAGGGTCGTTGTGGTTGTGCCAGATGTTAGATATGACCGTAGTCCCCTTGGGAATGTTGAAGCTTCAGCAAGAAGTGAACAAGAAACAACTTTATGATCATGCAGGCTTTTTAAAGAGTTAATTTGTTGAATAGCATGAAATGAGATGACGGGAAGATGTTACGATTTAGTAAACTATAGGCACATTTACATTTGGGATCTAGTGAGTTGCCTGTGGTTCGTGTGACGTAAACATGAAAGGGGATACATTTGCTCTCTGAAAAGACAATTACGTAGGGCCTATTGATGACGAGTATTTATCAATATGGACATTGTACTTATCAATATGTCTTCTTACCCAAGAAGTGTAGTTTCCTCAGAGCAATTATGTGGTACTGCTAGAGGTACAATGGTCTGTAGTCGTTGGATCTCGCAGAGCACGGCCTCGGTGTAGGGCAGGCTGGGCTTGTCTGAAATCCTCGGGAAGCGGTTCCGAGCCGTGACGCCGTCCAACTCCCTGTGGACGCGGGCCTGCACCTCAGGGTGTGCCATCATGTACAGCATGGCCCAGCGGAGGGTGGTGGACGTAGTCTCCGAGCCCGCCGCGAACAGATCGGCCACCAGCCGAGGCATGTTCCCAGCCCGCAGTGCCGGCGAGTTCACGCCCTTCTGCTCGGCCAGCTTCATCTCGTTGAGGAAGATGTCGATGAGATCCCGGGGGCTGTCCGCGTCTGTCTCGTGCTGTCCCAGAAGCAGCCTGATGTGGCCGTGAAACCTTTTCACGGTGTCCAAGTAGAATCTGACGGACGGCAGGATTCGGAGCTTAGCGAATATGGGCGGTAACTCCAGCATAAATCCATCCCCGGCGCTCCCTACGTTGTCCGACAAGACCCGCAGAAGTTTCTGGAAGGACGGGTCTTCGTACTGAAACCGCCTACCGAAGACCAGGGTGCAGATCACATTGGACACGGCGTTGCCGAACAAGTGCCTGGGATCAAAACTCTCGCCCTTGCTCTTCATCAGTTCCTCAACCAGGTTATCTGCCTCGACTGAGATATTCTCCTCGAAGCTGGATTTGCCGACTCCGAAACCTCTGAGCACATTTTGTGAAAAGCGTCGCAGCCCCATCCATTCTACACCAGATGAGAATATAACCCCTAGGCCTAATGGGATAGAATTCCAGAGCAGTAATCACCGTTACCACCTTACTATATTATGTCCTCCTACACTAGGAGTAATGACTTCAATGTTCTGTAATCAATATAATCTACACACCACTTATCAAGAGTTCCAAAATGTATGTCAATGTCCCCCGAACTGATTCACTTCTTTCAATAAAATGTATCTGTAATTTACGTGCAGGACGGCTACCTTTCCAAAGACTTCTTGGTAGACTTTGCAACAGCATTTCAGGGCAGTAATCATCTTTATTTTGCTCTCAATACCCTACCAATAGTCTGATCTAGTTTTCCAGAAACACGAGCAGGCAGTAAGCTTACAAAGTAAGTGGCGTTTCGAGTCCATCGGAAAATTGACGTTCAATAACAGACAATAGGGAGCTCAAGTTCTTGATTTTCGTACATTAATGTGCAAGGTTTGTAAGTTGAACCCGTCACAGCGTAAATAGGTCTGAATGCTACAGTGTTGAACATTGCGCGAGCAACTGACGTCTGTATCTCTTTCAGGTTTAGCTGACTCATTTCATTGTGCACAGTTCCATGACAGACTCCAATGGCATGGGCCTTTCGATGAATACAAGGCCTTTAATTGGGACTGTGCTGACGTCTGAATAAAAGAAAGAGATCTGTTGAGAAGCTCACCTTTTCCCTGCGGGAGAACACGCGATGTGATGTGCATTTCGGGTCTGGCGGTCAGTTGGTATTGACCGAAGGCCTCTCTCACAGTTTCGTAGCCGTGCAGAAAGACCACCGGTACGCCAGCCATATTCACTTGTACCACATCCCCATATCTACAAGGTAATGTATAAAATGAGGATTTGGGGGCTTGCTAAGATGTCAAAGCTATAACCCAGGGACTTATGGTAATGCATATCGGTTACAATAAAATGTATTCATAAATTTTGTAAAACATGAAACAAAATCTGAATGGACACACCTTGCAGCCATCTTGGAAAGGGTGACGTGCATCTCTTCTCCCGAGGTCATCAACCCCGGCAGGTTTCCAACGAGGGGCCAGCCCCATGGTCCAGGGGGGAGGTTCCGCGGTCGACGAAGGAGACGAAACACGACAAGAAATACCACGGCAGTGAGGAGGACTGTCCGTGTCTCCAGCAGGTCCCAGGCGGAAACATCCTTCATGTCTATCGAACGGTTGGCTCGTCCCGCTAGGAACACGAAGCAATGAAGTAATGACTGTGAGGTTGGGGCGTTAAGTTTGTTGTGCTTGTTTGGGTATGATTTTCTAGATTCTAATACAGTATAAAGGAACTCACCCACGACTACAAGATCTCAACAAGAACGAAGCACATGCGCACTAACTTGGCTAGCCACTCTGTGAAGGCGTTACGCAGTTGCCCGCCAATGAATTCAGTCACTTTTGTAACCCTTTTAAACACTGACTGGCCTCGTCTCTCTTCGCTTCAGAACTGATCTGAACAAAAACACACAGCAATTATCGACGACTCAGTTGCTCAATTAATCTGGGTGTGTTGAAGTGCTTGCATAGTCCTCCCTAATAGGACTTAGTATGGGTCTGACATTCACCATCCTATCAGTTGCGACCTTTATCAGAAAACCATTCACCTTGCAGCATGTTTGGTCGACCTATTACCTTAGGCCTGTATTTGTTTTAGGCACTTTGTACTCATATCACACCAAGAGCACGGAGTTTTGTCTGACAGCTTTGGATGAACTGATGTTTATTCTGATTAATATCTTGGTCTAGTCACCGCCACGACCAAAGACGGAAAGGCACCGAATGTGTATAGGAGGAAGACAAGGAGACAGACATTATCCACCCTAACGAGGCAGCCATGATATAATGATGATTAACACATACAATCACGGAGATGTATTGACTTTTCTGTACGTGATGCAGCGTGCACATGATAAATCGACGTCCTACCTATTATGTGACAAAGTCAAATATTCATATAATTATACTCCACTTGAAGTATACTGGGGAACGGTTATCAAACCGTGATAGCAATAAGTGAGTGCAATGAACCAAGTCGATTTGACTTTGAATAAACGCGTCATAGGCCCTATAATAAATACACTCCTTCTTAAAAGGTTTTTGCCCTACGGAGCCCGCAAAGGGACATTCGTTGAAAACAAACTCTAAAACAAAATAAAAATCGTTCGTTATTTCATGCGCACCAAATCATTTCGAGCGCAAACAATAATTATTTTGTGACCGCGAAATCATTTCGAGCGCTTCAATGATTTCGTGCGCACACACGCACGCAATTTTCTTTTAGAGTTTGTTTTCAACGAATGTCCTTTTAGGGGCTCCGTATTGCCCCCCTGAGACTATGTTATTCATTTACCACAAAAATAAAACAGATACACCGATAAACAAGTTGAAACACTCCGTTCATAATACATAGGATCAAGTAGAACACTTTTGAGTGATATGTTGCCATTGTCATAATTGCACCCGAACATGCATACACTGCAGTATAGATCCATTATTTCCAAGTGCCCACATTTTGTGAAAAATACTCTCCTCAGGAAAATAATTATTGTAGCCTAATGGTATCAGGCATTCCGTGAAATTTTAGCGCTCGAAAAAGTTGCTGTTTGTGAGAAGAAAGGATTTTTGTTTTAAATTTCGAACGATCGCTCCGATCGTCTGAACAAAGAGTTAATTTTCCAGATTCACCCTCTACGCCTATGTCTGAAAAAAAGCATTTAAAGCCCCTCCCTAACATTGGTAAAATCGAAAAACAGAAATGTTCACAGATTTACATGAAACGTATACAGTTTGAAGATGGTTATGGTAGAAACCTCGCACTGAAATATTTCTGCCTAAAATGGTGTATTTTGGGAGAAATGGGTAAAAGAAATAGTTTACGTCTCACCGAGATCTAAACTATTCTTCGGTACAGCACGGCGTTGAATGCCGCATTTTCGCGAAACAAATAAAGCGGTTTTCATGATTTTCTCGAGACTCGGTTGGTGGATTGAGCTGAAATGTTCACATATGTGCTATTTCATGCATTATGTTGGATCAGACAACGTATAGGTGCTATTCTTTCACCTCGACCAATGTTGTGTAGGGCTTTAACTGACAAGTTAAGTATGGAAGCGATTCTTTGACCTTCGCAAATAATGTACCCTACTGTTATGTTATGGGCCACAATACGCACAGACTTGTACGCCAATCAAAATGTATGCACCTAAGGGGGCCTGTAGGCCTATAAGATGCAATATAATTCGGATCCAAGATGGATCCGTCGAGCTGATTTTCAAACTCATTCATTCATTCATTCATTTATTCATTTTTCACAGTAGAGAATCACTCTAAGCTTATACATTTCTGTTTATAAAAATATAGAATATACTGTGAAGGCACCCACGAAGAAGCAGAGCTTATAAGTGTGGGCCCTTGTACAAAAAACCAGGGGTCTTTGGAGGGCTGGAGGCTAATCAACTTATAGAAGATAAAACAAGTGGTGCCGCTGAAGAAAACTTTGGGAATCACCATCTTTTTCTTTTTTTTAATTCGGAAGGTTTGGGACTTTGAATATGGCCCGATTTGCCTGTAGAAGTGAGGGAAACTTCACAATGAAAATCCTTGCAGAAAGTGGGCTATAAGTATGGCGACTAATTTCGGGGTTTTTTCCCCCGAAGAATCTGCTAAAAGACCGAGACCGAGAGATGAAGATCCAACTACATTTTTTTTCAGTTGAGCCAGAAGACTGAACTGAGAGACTTTTGGGTTGGCCTATGGAATTGTTCTCCTCGAAAGTGGGTTTTTTGTACTACGTTCTATTGGAGCACCATTGGTAATCTTCACCCGCTACACACGCCAAAGAAAACAGCGCCCTCAAATTTGGAAGAAAATCAAGATGGCAGCGTCCAGGGGGAGAACTGTTGACCGCAGCAAACGCTACGAAAAAATCGAATTTCTGGGTGAAGGACAGGTAGGTATAGGTTTTCAGTGAATCATAATGTAAAGGGAAGAATCTAGTACTCGTTCAAAGTACTAAGTACATATAATAATTATATTAACAACCAAAGTGAGTCGTGGAACGCAAATCTTGAAAAAGACAAGAACGTGTATCTGTCTGTGCAATGGGGAGTGTAACTGTGTAAGTGTATCGTGGGAACCCCCGTTTTCGACGCTACACGTTTTCGACGCTTAGCCTTCTAACTCACATCGCACTATGAAAACAACTCCGTATAACGATCTCAGACTTCATAATTTACAGTTGGTTTCCTGCTCTTGTCCGTCACCGAAAATGTGGAAATTTAAGGCTTTTCCAGTAGGCCAAACTCATGTTATTCAAAAAGTTGCTCTTTAGGGGTCTATTTTCCTAGGTACAAAATTGGCAGTTGCTTCGAAGCTCCAGTTTTCTTTATTGTTGGTCCTAACAAAAATCTGAGTTTACCATAACAAACCCCAACATCCGTAGAAAAAAAATATATCACGCAACTTGAGGCAGTCCGTTCTGGGTAAAAACTATGGAGGCTACTATAGGGCGTCTCGCTTATATAATTTTTTAAATATTTATTTTTATTATTCTTTAAAGACAAAAAGTAACATGGCCCAATAGGCTTTTTAAAAAAATTAAAAAATTAAAAGAGCAGCTAGAGAAAGTACCAAGAAGGAGGAAATGTGTCTCTTGAGTGACATTGGGAAAGGTTATACTGAAGAAGCAGTGAGAAAGAGGATTGTGGAGTTTTTTTTAAACGTCACAAAAGAAGACATCAACAAGACCAATACGTTTTAAGCATAAATTATGAATGATTTGAGGAAAGTGTTAGAAGCAGTATGGAAAAACAAAAACAAAGATGAACCCCAAAAAACATACAGGGAAGAATTTAATAGTACCACACAGCATTTTGAGTTAATTTAAGAATTTATTTTGCGTTTGGCTACACTGGGACACCTTACTAAACGCCACTGACGAAAATAGGTGACGATGCTTACTGCGCGGTGCGCCGCGGACGTCAACAAAACCGGGTAATCTTACGGAAGTGACAGGCTTGATCAACCTTCTCTATGATTATTCTAATAGTCTGTGGTGTGGACAAAGTGACTGGGACCTCTTTTAGTGTGATACTTTCGTCCACATTGTTCAGTTTGAAGAAAAGTCCTTATATCGTCGAAAACCAGTTATTGGAGGATAACTGAAGTGAAAGTGAAACTAGTGAAACTGAAAGTGTAGTCCGAGTAACTTGGACCCACAAGTCACCCTTTTTTTATCGAATTTTGAATTTTGAGATTCGGGTGACTGTAGTGTAGGGTCCAAGTAGTCCGAGTAACTTGGACCCGACAACTGGGACAAGTCACCCTTTTTTTATCGAATTTTGAAATTTTGAGTTTCGGGTGACTGTAGGGTCCAAGTCCAGCAGTATCATAAACCTGATTGTACACGCCGCCAAAAACCATTTCGACCGAAACAAACTACCAGACACAAACCCCCAGATTTACCGCCGAAAACACCCGTATCACCGTCCTATGTGCCCATTTTTTGATTCAGTGAGAATCAAGGATTCTAATACGGCGAAACGAAACACCTTCTCGATCAACTGATGGTATTTTTTGCCTTTTTTCAAAAACGTGAGTAAAGCAAATGACCAGTATTAGAATCCTTGATTCTCACTGAATCCAAAAATGGGCACGTAGGACGGTGATACGGGTGTTTTCGGCGGTAAATCTGGGGGTTTGTGTCGGGTAGTTTGTTTCGGTCGAAATGGTTTTTGGCGGCGTGTACATATAATCAGGTTTAGGATACTGCTGGACTTGGACCCTACAGTCACCCGAAACTCAAAATTTCAAAATTCGATAAAAAAAGGGTGACTTGTCGGGTCCAAGTTACTCGGACTAGGGTCCAAGTATCATGGCTATGTAGTATGCTGCATCGTGTAAGTAATGTCATCTTTGAAAAATACCCCCCGACCGAAATCCCCAGATTTATCCCCCAAAACACCCATGAAACCGTCCCATGCGTCCATTGAGGATTCAGTGAGAATTACAGATTCCAATACTGGTCATTTTGTTTTACTCATGTTTGGGAAAAGGGAAAAAAATCCCCTCAGTTGACTGAGAACGGGTCGACGAGCCGAGTTGGGGTGGCCATCTTTGATTTGAAACTGCATGACGTCACGATGTGCAGGCAGGTCCGGGTGCGGAGTGGTCTGCGGAAGTGTGTGTGCGCTTGCACGCGTTGAACCCTACGACTGTTTCCTGAACAGCAGTGCAAAGCAACGTCCGGGACATCGCAGTTAGTGGGACTAACTACACTACAGTTTGAACAACAGGCTGATGAAGTAGCACTAGCAACCTGGCTTAGTAAAGACTGCTGGTGTACAAGCTGAACCTTCAAAATGTTCTTGCTCTCTGTGGCATGGAAGTGTGCATTATGGTGACTGTAGATCAGATACGTCAGACTGACTGTGTACTGTGCAATATCTATTTCAGTTTGCCACCGTGTACAAGGCCAAAGATGTCGAGAACGACGACAGGATAGTGGCCGTCAAAAAGGTACAGCATTTCCCGGCACCCTTTCACAATAGTTTTAGGCTGTTCGATTTAGCTGAGGGGAAGCATGTGATTATGCTTGGCATATTGACATTGTAAATTTTGGAAAGGTCCCACTAGGATTGGAATGCCATACCTTCTGCCTTTTCCAGATTTGTATGTCAGAGGTCATTCACGTCAGCAATTTGGAACGTACATGTATGCCTTCATATTTGACTCTGTCCCATAGTAGTTTTGTGCTTAATTACTCCAGAATGTTTAGGCCTACATCTTACGATTGCATTTACACTAAATTTGTATTTTGCAATTGCGGCTTCCCCGACTACCATAGCCACAGATGGGTTGTTTTAAATGGATAACACAACATTGGTCAAGGTCAAAGAATAGCATCCATACGTTGTGTGATCCAACATATGCATATAATAGCACACCTGTGAACATTTCAGCTCAATCCGCCAGCCAGAGTCTTGAGAAAAATAGTGAAAACCGCTTCATTTGTTTTGCGAAAAGGTTTTGATCTTGGGGTGAGACGTAAACTATTTCTTTACTTAAGGTGATATACAAAAATGTTGCAAACTGCTTACTGACTAAAATTACCAAAATGTAAATCTAAAATTTAGTGGGCCTGACGTTTCGATCCTAGCAGGACCTTTCTCAAAGGCAGAGAAAGGTCCTGCTAGGATCGAAACGTCAGGCCCACTAAATTTTATATTTCTTTACTTGCTAGGTTCTTTTTTTTTTTCAATTTTTTACCTTACATGATCACCGAGGTCAAGAGATCTGGCAACTGGGGTGTTAGAGAGCGAGAGAGAAAGAGAGCTCACTTGTACTCGTACTCACTTGTTCCCGTACCTAGATCAAGCTTGGACATCGTAGCGAAGCCAAGGATGGAGTCAACCGCACTGCACTTCGAGAGATCAAGCTGCTTCAAGAACTGAAACACGAGAATATCATTGGGGTAAGCAAAAGCTCTCGGCATTTTTCGTAGTGCTTTCATTTCAGAGTCCCCAGAGAAGACCAAATCACACATTTCCATTGAATTTTGAGTGTAGATGAAATACGGCTCTTATTGATCTACTTCACAGGTGTTTATTGTTCCCGAAAATGGCCTATTATTCAAAACCCCCCCTTGTGGTGTCAACTGGTCGTGGACACTGACAAGTGGCCCGTTGCAAAAGAAGCTATTTTTTCTTTGACTGATCTTTTGGGGGGGATTTTCTATTTTTCTCTTATCCCAGCTGCTAGACGTCTTTGGCCACAAGTCCAACATCAGCCTTGTCTTCGACTTCATGGACACCGACTTGGAGGTGAGGCGATTCATTAGTCAAACAAATCACGAAGAACTGACGGGGGGGGGGGAACTTTTGAAACAATTTTGAAAAATTGGCAAAGAATACTTGTCCAAACAAACGATGGATCAGAAAAATGTCTGTGAAATCTGTCCAGCATGGCAGCCCTCAGCTCTGTCCTGAAACTCGGTCAAGTCCCGTGTCTCTCTTCAGCAGTCCCTCTTCAGCATACCAATGTAATGTGTCTGTTCCCTAGCCCTTCGTTCTCCCACTGCCATGTGATGGTTCCCGCGATACAAGAGAGCTAGCAGCAGAGAGCCCTCCCTCTGGATGATGTACACAATTGCCCTGCCAGCCTCAATCTTCTGGTCCGTCGTCATCCGATCGGCAAGCGGTTCACTTGCATTTGTTGTTGCCTGTCATTGTCTGAAGTGGCCCTTCATCTTGCTGTCCATTGAACACAGGTCATCATCAAAGACAGCGGCTTATTGCTGAAGCCGGGAGACATCAAGGCCTACATGATCATGACTCTGAAGGGCCTGGAGTATCTGCACAATCACTGGATACTGCACAGAGTAAGCCCTTACCCTGTCATTGGCTATGGCTTATAATTTATACACGAGTCAATGGAAGCTGCTTTCCAGCCGCTGCAGACGATACCCGTAGACTTGGGTGTTGTTTCCTAGCCGTAGCCATAACATTAGCAAAAGTTGGCAGTGGCCTTGAAACTTAGCCGGGCTGGACTTAAAGCCCCTGCACAACATTAAGATCGAAAAACAGAGATGTTCACAGATTTACATGAAACTTATACAGTTTGAAGTTGATTATAGTAGAAACCTCGCACTGAAATATTTCTGTCTAAAATGCTGTGAGAAAAGAGTAAAGAAATAGTTTACGTCTCAACCCCTAGATCTAAAAGATTTTTCAGAACAATGCGTTGAATGCTACATTTTCGCAAAACAAATTTGTTCACTATTTTCTCGAGACTCGGTTGGCGGATTGAGCTGAAATTTTCACAGGTGTGCTATTTCTTGCATATGTTGGATCAGACAACGTATGGATGCTATTCTTTGACCTCGACCAATGTTGAGTTATCCCTTTAAGCAGTAGCTCTGGATGCCATTGTCCTCGATTCATTGTCCGCGAGTCAACAGTTTTGCATCCCGACAGGAATGTCCACTACTGATTTGAACCCCCACTCACCTTTTTTTTTTCCAGGACATGAAGCCCAACAATCTCCTGATCGATTCCAACGGCATCCTGAAGATTGGCGATTTTGGCCTGGCCAAATTCTACGGCAGCCCCAACCGAGTCTACACTCACCAAGTTGTCACAAGGTATTTCTTCTTGTCCACAGTAATGATCCGACCAGTAATATCAAGCATCACTAGGTCCTACTGAAGTGGTAGCTAGTTCACTCTCTCTGAACCTAGGCTTGTTGTGTTGTCACTGGGGTTTTTTAATCACTCTTACCGGAAGGCTACACCACTTGCAAAGTGACCAATTTCCGGACATTCTAAATTTGAAAAAAAATTACGCACTTATCAGGAAGTTTGTAATGGTATCTGACATTCCGTAAGATTGTAGTATGGAAGCAATTCTTTGACCTTTGCAAATAGTGTATCCTACCTTTAACTCAAGGTATGGAGGTAGGACAAGTTGAAAATATTAATTGAATATATATATATCTTTAATACTGTGGCATGTAATAGATACGTTATGATTTTGATACGTTCTATGTGCCTATGATTGAAACTTCAGGCCCTCATTTCTGAACCATGCATTTTGGTCAAGGTAGAATGCAAGTTGCAGCAATTTTTTGGGTATTACTTCTGGTAAGGATCTAGAACGAAAACGATGATATTTGGTTTATTATAAAGCATAAGTTACGATAGGGCCATTTCCACTACAAAAAAAAATTGTGATTTGAATTGCGATTCAAAAACCATTTTTGGTTGTATCTACCAAAGCAAATAGCAAAAAAAATTGTAAGACAATTGTGGTTAGCAGTTGTGGTCAAATGGTGGGTGTGTCCCATGCAGGGAGCCATATAAACAAGTACGGCACGTCCTGTCAATCAGAGCATGAGAGGTGCATTCTGGGATTAAAAAAAACAAAAAAACGGTGTGATTCAGTGGAGTATTCCCACACACTCCACTCTTAGTGGAGTCCGAATCGCAATTCAAATCCCACTATTAATCACGTTTAATGTGTCCACACGCGCAAACAAATGTGGAGTCTGAATCGCGATTCAAATAACTGCGTTTATTTGGTGTTGTGGAAACGGCTCCTAACATCTGAGTGATAAGATGGTGATGATGCGCGGGGCTCCCCCTCCAGATGGTACAGGTGTCCGGAGTTGTTGTTCGGTGCCCGGATCTACGGCGTGGGCGTCGACATGTGGGCCTTGGGCTGCATCCTGGCTGAGCTTCTCCTCAGACTACCCTTCCTCCCGGGAGAATCGGACCTGGACCAGCTGACGAGGATCTTCCAGACCTTGGGCATGGTGACCGAGGAACAGTGGCCCGTGAGTGCATCCAAAGCCCTTAAAAAAAAAAAACCCACAAGACCCTGCCTCCACTCTTTCCTTCACGAATACTCACGCTCCTCAAACGCTGGACAGATGATGGCCAGTCGTCGTTTTAGAGTTGGGGACACGGATTAGGATTTTTATTCCAATTTGGAAATCCCCGAAATGTTGAGTTATTTGGCTCTCCTCAAAGCCACACCCAGTTCTTTAAAAGAAAGAATGGGGCCCATTTTGGCGACCTCCTAGTTGGTGGGCCCTGGTAACTGGTCTCGCTCTTCTGATTGAGCCCAGGACGAACGACAACAACTTGAGACAGCAGCAACTCTAATTGCTGCTTGCCTCATAAGCAAGAAGAAGAAGAAAAGAAAGAATGCATGTGGAGTCACTGCATGCCTTGTTGCATTGTGAATCCACCATGCAAACCTTTACATCTCAACCATCACTCTGTAGGATTTTGCCATATGAAGGAATTACAGGGTAACATTGCAGCTTTCTTTTGTCACCAGTTTGTTAGGATTCTTAAAAAAAACCACCAATTTGTTATGCAAAATCGCCCAAAACAAGGCTGAAAAGCCACTCAAGGTTAAGGGCTAGTGAAAGCAGGAGATAGAGAGGGACTCAGGTCCTGATATGCAAAAATGTTGCAAACTGCTTACTGACTAAAATTACCCAAATGCAAATTTCAAAATTTAGTGGGCCTGACGTTTCGATCCTAGCAGGACCTTTCTCAAAGGCAGAGTGACAAGGACAACACAGATACATGTACACGAAGGAAGGGGAAAGAGATTGAATAGGACACGGATGAAAAACAAAGGACAAAGAGGAAAGCTGGTAGGGTGAGATCAAAGGGAAGGGCAAGATCTGCCATGTTCCCTGGTTACAGTCTGCATTACATCTCCATTTCATTCCAGGGAATGACGTTATTGCCAGATTTCATACAGTTGAAGGCCTTCCCCGGCACTCCGCTAACGGACATCTTCTCCGCAGCCACAGATGACCTCCTGGAGGTCATAGGAGGCCTACTGAGCATCAACCCAAACAAGAGATTAACGGCCTCTCAGGTATCTGTCCCCTTAACCACCGGGTCCTTCTAGGATCAAAACGTCAGCCCCTCTACATGAGTTTGTGTGATTTACATATTTTGTTCATGTAAAGCCCCTACACAACATTGGTAAGATCGAAAAACAGAAATGTTCAGAGATTTACATGAAACTTATACAGTTTGTAGATAGTTATAGTAGAAACTTCTCACTGAAATATTTCTACCTAAAATTTTGTAATTTGGGAGAAATGATGAAAAGAAATAGTTTACATCTCACCGAGATCTAAACTATTTTTTGGAACAGTTCGGCATTGATTGCTGCATTTTCGCGAAACAAATGAAGCGGTTTTCACGATTTTCTCGATACTTGGTTGGCGGATTGAACTGAAATGTTCACAGGTGTGCTATTTCATGCATATGTTGGATCAGACAACGTATGGATGCTATTCTTTGACCTCGACCAATGTTGTGTAGGGGCTTTAAGTCAGTTATCAGTTTAGGTCTACAGTAGTTTTGTATCTTTTTGATGTCCGCAGGCATTAAAGATGCAGTACTTCAGCAATAAGCCAGGACCCACTGTGGGCGCTGACCTTCCCCTGCCTGGCGTGCCAGCAGCCGTCCTGAGAGAACCGCAGCACACGAGGGCAGCAGTCAAGCGGAAACACGCCGACGATTCAGGTAATGCCGTAGTATGTCGTGCGAGTCTGTGTCAGTGAATGTAATGCAAGGAGGCAATTACCTGATGTGGGTTGACAAAGGGTTGGTAAGGGATGATCCTGTCTACCAATGTTGTACAGTCACCTAAAGCAGGCTGACAATAGTCTTGTGTGTGATTATCTTGATTACCTGTCTCTTGTTTTAGTCACAATTGCTTGTTATTGCATTTATTCTATTCAGCCAGTCTGTTGTAAAGTTCTAGGGGTTGAGATTTATGGGAAGAAGACATGATGATGGAGTATTACATGCACTTTGTATGAGGTAAGGTAAGTTCAGCATCAAGCCAGGTCATTAATGAAGTCTTCTTAGATCACTCGGGTTGCATTTTATTGGATATAAGTGATTGCGGTCTTGGAGGTCCTCAGAGTACTCTTGATGATGCGAGAGCTTCAATGCCTCATCTGTTGTTATTCGGACAGACTTAAACGGCCAGTTGTCCTTGTCTCTCTCCATCAGGGCGGCTATCCAAGAAGCTCATCTTCTGAACCCCCCTGGTCTTCAGAATCTATGCCTAGAGGACTGCTGGGGTCCTGGCTCCAGTATACGTGCTCTGGGTGTTCTTTGGCCTCACCTGGGTTGATGGGGGGCGCCATCTAATGATGTGACCACCGGCTGTTGGACTCCAGACAAGGCAGCTCTGTAGGAGGTCTCGCTTAAGTCACCACCATCTCTCTGCCCTGCCTCAGAGTTCTACGTCTAATGGACACGGAGAAGAATTCCACAGAACTGATGAAGCACAAACAATGTGCTTGATGTGAAAATTCTATCAAGGAGGGGGAAGGCAACGATATACATGTACATGTACTTGGATTTCCATCTGTACATTAATTGCAAGCAAGATTTGTTTTGACTCGCATTCCTCCATTGTTGGCTTGCAAACGTGGAGTCTAAAGCAGTCTAAAGACCTGAATCTAGATGCCATTACAGCACTGGCCACGGATCAAAGTGTCTGGGGAAGCCTGGTAGTCGCCTGCTTCGCAGCCCAATGAATGATGAAAGGCCTTCCACACTGCAGAGCTATTCCCCACTCTTGAGCCGTGTAGGCAAATCCCTGGGGTAAGCGTCTGCTGACTGCAGTGTGAAAAGATCTCTTTTTCCTGGGATTCTCCCAGAGGGAGTTGTTGTAGTGTGAACAGTTCTCAAGGCCCAAGGTCCTGGTCGATTCAGCAGGTTTTGTCACTGAACCAGTTTTCATGGAATTGGTAACCGGATGACGTGGAGGAACTTCACTGCTTGCTTTCGCATTCGCCGATTGATTTTATGCCATCGACCATTGGATAAGGATTTGACATTTTCTAAATCTTCTGTCAGAAAATGTCAGCCCATTCCTCCGACACCAGACGGTCTGAATGTATCCCTCAAAGAGAGGCTACAGCCTACATGAAATTGATGTCTGAAAGAAGCTGCTTATGAAATGCTCAATAGCAAAAAAATGCCGAACATTTGACCACATCTTATCCAAGCATGTATCAATTTATTACAAACGAGAGCCAAAAACATGGTTAGAAAGCTATCTTGTTGACAAACTGTCAACAGTCTGTTTTATGACTTTGTAGAAGGAAGGATTGGAATGAATTTGAGACGGTAATTTCGGTGGTATTTTCCACCCAACAGTTTTGGGCTATTTTTTTCGTTCACCGAGCTCGACCACAGACAGCTCGACACTCGACAGTGATGGTGAGTCGAAAGGGCGCCCTCACTCATCCATTGGCCAAGTGCAAGTGGTCAAATCCGTTCGGTCTCTGTACATTGGACCATTGGACGATCTTTCTTTTGCGTGGTTGCCTTTGTCAAACCAGCACGAGGTGTCGGGCGCTATTCAGAAATATACTGCAGCCATGAGTCCAATACTCCCAGTGGCTTACAGGTATGGTAGGGGAAAACAGATTGCGAAGGTGAACAAATT
Source organism: Luidia sarsii (assembly GCA_949987565.1). NCBI lineage: Eukaryota > Metazoa > Echinodermata > Asteroidea > Paxillosida > Luidiidae > Luidia > Luidia sarsii. The sequence continues at coordinate 19,423,781 of OX465108.1, read as the reverse complement.
GCTTCCATTCCTTGTCAAACTCAAAGTACATGTTCTGTATACCATGTGTTTACATAAGATTACATGCATATTAAAGTTACGGCTCAATCCGTCAACCACGTCTATGAGAAAAACCATGAAAAGAAACAAAAAGGTTGACCGTTTTCCAGACATAGAGGGCGGTATTTGTAGAAGGAACTCTGTTCGAACGCTAGAATTTCACGGAATGCCTGATGCTATTACAGACTACTCGATACTGACTCGGAATTATCAAGTAATTTCTCAAATTTGATATGTCCGGAAATTGGGCGCTTTGCCAATGAATGGTATGCCCTCGCTGTACGTTTGGCTGAATCACCGGTGCGTTTGCTAATTTGCGTCTTCCTCGATCGCACATACTGCGACGAATTCGGTCAAGGAAAACTGGTATGAAATGAATAAGTGCAATTGAACGAATTAATGTGAATTACTTAGGCCTATTGCAAACCGAGGATTCAGTTATTGAAGGATGTTTAGTTTGTTGTATGAAAGAGCTTTCCCAAAGGAGGGAATATTGTAACAATGCCAGATTTTCCATCATTACATGTATTGGTAAATTGAGTGTTGTATGTAGCCTCCTGATGCAACCAATTGAATTGATAGGCATTGTTTAAACAGGAAAGGAACTAATTAATTATTGAAAATTAAAGCAAGGACGAAATATTTATCTTTTTTTCTTGGTTCTTTATTTTGCCAAAACGAGAGCATTTCCACTTCAGTAAGACATCTGTTTTTACAAATGTCTGGCTGGGATCGAAACGTCCTCTGGTTTTTGAATGCAAGTCGTTGAGAAGTTTGCAACAGGTTTGCATTGATTATTTCTCAAGTGATTGCAAGTTTCCCGGTTGGTAGAGATGAAGTCCCTGACGCGAAAGAGACCGAATTCGGCTGGTCTTGTGCAAAAAAACTTACTTCAGGGAATAACGGTGTTATGCATGTATTATAAGCTGAGCAAGACCTTGTCTTCAAGTGCTGTAGCTTATGTCTAGGGAGTTTATATTCGGCTAATTTCGAAGTGATGGTGGATCAAAATACCTTTGGATGCAGGACTGATCTTAGGCGGACTTTGTGCGATGGAGAAGCAAAGCAAAGCTTCACACTCGTAGAAAAGACCGCAAACTGCGATTCTTCTCCCGTGGGCCCGGGGGAAATGACGGGGGGACGAAAGTCACGAAAAACGAGGCTGTGCCTTATTCGAGGTTAAGAGAAAAGCATTGTAATGTCTCATAGGCCGTTTACGAAATGAAGGCTTAGGCTCGAGCTAAGGCTTCGGTCATAATTTTGTCTTGGGGCATAATCGTTGTAATATCACAGGCATCTAAATCAAGTGTTTGGCCCCAGTTTCTTGATGAATACTCTGCACTTATAAAGCCACAAAACCTTCCAATTCGGGAACAAACCACAACCTGTATTTTTTGGTTTGGGTAGATGGAGACCCAACCTTAGCCCGAGCCTAAGCCTTCATTTCGAAAACGGAAAAAGACAGCGTATGGCGTTACCCAAAACGATGCCAGCCACCGCTGGTAACACGGTGCTTAATGCGTAGGGCTACGCAGCAATTAATCGCCGCTTACCAGCGAACTAATGACCCCTCAAAATTCTACACTGCTACCGTTTACGCCTGTCCGCTTATGTCTTCGAGTTTCTCCCTCTGACGGGGAATATTTGCACACGGGTTCGCTGAGTTGTTGGAACGGTTTCAAGGTCTGGCCTTCAGGGGGTGAACCCATTCCTAATTACTGCTAAGAGGCCTTCTGACTGAACATCCCCATACTCGTACTAGGCTCCCTCGACTCTTTCTTAACAGAGTATCTCAGGTATGTGGCAACGCTGGAGATCATTGCGTGCAAACGGCAGGATGTCTTCATTTCACTTGCTGTTGGCCCATGGTATTGAGACCCTATTACCCAAAAGAAAAAAACTCATGAAATACCAAACTTTAAACTTGCTGCCGGTTTTCTTAACACTCCTCTCTCAAAAGTCAAAGCTTAAAAGACTTAATGAGTCAATATAATTTGTCTATAATTATTAAACGCACATTTTCTCGTTTTGCACAAAAATTGGAACGCGCAAACCCTGTGCTGTAAAATTGCCATTTGTATGCATTATATTTTGGGGTTCAAAATAGCATCGGAAAATAGCTGCTTTTTAGACCTATTTCGTGTGGATTGCCGAGGCAAAATAGGTGTGCAATGTCTACTGCATCAGTCCGGCCAACGTCTTCTTGTCACAGCGCCCTCTTGCGATCAGTGATGTGAAAATGCCTCGTAATCCCGTCCCGCACATACAACCTACGGCTTTTTATAGACGCGGCCCCTGCACTATTTGACACAGTCACGTCTAGGATATTCGAATTTGGGCTGCATGCGATCGAGCGAACTCGACGTGCAACCATCCTCCCGCATCCCTCTGACACACGTCTGCCGATCAATCATTGTGGAGCGAGCTTGCAGTCAATTACACCATAGAGCAAGCAGCAAGTTCCTCGCGCTATGGTTAGACAGCGGCCCATAATAAGAAGTGACTGTCGATACACAGCGTCACAGGAATACACATCTGGCGGGAAAAGCAGGCTCTCGCGGGGCAGAACCCTTCAATTTCCTCTCCCTGGTTTGGAGGGTGGGCTTGGCGATAGGGCTGTCTTCGGCGTGTCCGCTAATAACATGACAAGCGTCATCCCCCATACAGTAATCCCCTTCCCGCGGCCCGCCCTGTAAAAAGAAAAAGAAAACAAGAGAAAGACAAAATGACGATCACTCGGCGAGGAGGTGCTGATAGTCAAGTGTACTTTGCCGGCAGTTGCAACGAGACTTCACCGTGCGGGTATAAAGTGAAGCAGCAGTTTTTGGGGGGCTGACCTCTGCTTCTGGCAGCGGCTTTGGGGGACTTCCTGTGGAGCTATCTGTGCCTCTTTCCTGCGGAACACGACGGGAAGTGATCTTGTGTCGTTGGAAGGGGGAGGGTATGCTCTACAAAACTAAACACAAATAATGAGATTTGAAGGTTTGCATGGTGAGAATAGCAGGATAAATAGGTTTGCGGTGACACCATGTAAATTCTATCTCTTTTGTGAGTAAGTGTGGTTCTGAAAAGAACCGGAGGAACTCGACGTTTCGAACAGTGTACTCTGTTCGTCTTCAGGAGACTGCTGAAGACGACCAGAGTCTCCTGAAGACGAACAGAGTACACTGTTCGAAACGCGGAGTTCCTCCGGTTCTTTTCAGAACCACACTTAAACACAGATATCTTCCCACTAGCCCGTTGTGTCATAATAGAATCTCTGAAATTACGCTCAAACAAAGGAAAGAAAAACCGAATTCGACATTTAAAAAAAAAGATGTAGAATTGGCCAATTCGAATGGCCGAGAACCAAGGGGTCTAGTTTAATGTATGCCTATAGGAAAGTATTGCAAACTGGATTTTGGCAAGAGTGGACCACGAATAATTATACCAATCTTAAAGGACTGAGTTAGCAGGAAAGGATTCCAGCAGGACCTTTCCCAACACCGCTGCGAGTCCCTTTAAACCCGGACAAAGAATCGGACCAGAAACAGATAACGAAGATGCCGCTACGTCAACGTGCTGATTTATTTATCTTCGCATGCAGGGGAATTTACCTCCATAATGATAAACGCCGTTTCCCATCCACCAGCTGTACGGCGTCTTGGGTCTCAGTGAAATCAAATCCGACACCTTATTAAATTTTTTAGTGTGGTTTGAATAGACATCGCACGACAAATGCTACCAATAAAACCATGTGAAGACATCCTTTCTTGTGCGTGTTGATGATACTGATAATACACTGACGAATTTTATCAGATGTGCGGAAATGAAAGTGAGTAATCTCTCAGTATCTCTTCTACTTCTTCGCTCGTCTCTGCCATTGATTCAAAATATCTTGAAAAAAAAGAAGATCATAGAAGGTTCGAGGGTCTGGCGTTTCGATCCCAGCCTCAACCTCCGATTGAAAAGGACAGGGGCGGACGGAGTTGTTTATAAGACAAACCGCAAAACTAGACCAAACCGGTCAGCGTGCACGAGGGCTACCATCATAAGGGATACGGTAACTTTAGGAAGTGAACCCCAAGGATGCCTATACTGCAAACATAATTTATACTAGAATCACTTGGTCACCGTGGTAATGCTGTCCGTCTTAGCCGTGAGAAAATGTGGATGAAGCGTCTTTGGACTATTCAACCACATGGTCTCAACATCCAGGAGGGTAATGACTAACACCATGCAGCTTTCTGATAATCCTTCTTTTGTGTTCAGTCCTTCACACTTCTCTCTTTGATCTTTCACCCTCTTCTCATTAATCCCTACCCTACTCCTTGCCCTTCTCTTTGATCTTTCCCCCTCTTCTCACTAATCCCTACCCTACCCCTTGCCCTTCCCTTTGATCTCTCCCTACCAGCTTCACTCTTTGTCCTTTGTTTCTCATCCGTGTCCTATTCACTCTCTCCCCCTTCCTTCGTGTACATGTATCTGTTTTGTCCTTGTCACTCTGCCTTTGAGAAAGGTCCTGCTAGGATCGAAACGTCAGGCCCACTAAATTTGAAGATAATCTATACTATTTAGTGTTGGGGAAATAAGCTCTTCCCTTTTGGCCAGAATACCACCAAGGGATACGGCAACTTCAGGAAATGAACCCGAACAACGAGTCTACTGCAGGCATATACTATTTAGTGCTTTGGAAATAAGCTCTTCCATTCTGGCCAGAAATTATAATATAACGAGAAGGTCTAGTGCGTATAAAATCAAGGGGGCCTGACGTTCCGATCCTTGCACGACCTTTCTCAAAGGCGGGAAGGTCCTGCTAGGATCACTAGAGTTCCTGTCAGGCTTCTGCTGTTGAGAAAGTTCCCGCTAGTGTCTTATAAACGTCGGTCAAGGCCTCTCAGTGAGTTTAGCCTTTTGTTTGGAAACTTTGAAGTATTTTGCTCACACGCTTATAGCTACCAAATTTATGGTTTGTGGTAGTATGCGGTGAAGGCTATAGATTCTCCGCTGTATAATCGTCAAGCAATTATCCTGAGAAGATCGCGTATACCATGGAAGGGGTGAGAGTGTTCAGGACATTGCCGTGGGGGTGGGAGTGCCGGCAAACGATACAAAACCTTGTCTGGCGTTTGAAAGCAAATCGAAAAGTCGGTTGTCATTCGGTAGTCCAAACACCTCTCGAAGTGGTCTGGCCCCTTGGTCCTTGAGTCGAGCTCGTCGGAATCTTGTTGTCAGGTTTTTCGATCTTTTCTTTGCTGTAGAGAGTGGATTTATCTCCGGGAGTCGGCCGGGAAGATAGTCTTCGGGTCTGGCTAGACGTGGCCCCCGAGGCGTGCCCCCTGCAATAGTTTAGGTCTGTGCCTCTCCCATTCCGCCAAGGATTTCCAAATAAACACCGGGCAAGCACTCTCTCATGCCACCCGAGCCGAACCGCTCTCCCCTCCTCGCTCTCTCTCTCTCTCTCTCTCTCTCTCTCTCTCTCTCTCTCTCTCTCTCTCTCTCTCACTCTCTCCCTCTCTCTCTCTCTCTCTCTCTCTCTCTCTCTCTCTCTCTCTCTCTCTCTCTCTCTCCCTCTCTCCCCCCTCTCTCTCTCTCTCCCTCCCTCCCCCCTCTCTCTCTCTCTCTCTCTCTCTCTCTCTCTCTCTCTCCCTCTCTCCCCCTCTCTCTCTCTCTCTCTCCCTCTCTCTCTCTATCTCTCTCTCTCTCTCCCTCTCTCTCTCCCTTTCTCTCATCTCTCTCTTTCACTCTCTCTCTCTCCTCCCTCCCCTCCTTCTGGCTCTCTCTCTCATTCTCACTCTCTCACTCTCTCTCCCCTGCCCCCCCCCCGCTCTCCCCCTCTGTCCCCCTCTCCCCCTCTCTGTCCCCCTCTCTCTCTCTCATCTCCCCTGACGGAACTCCCGCGCAGAGCCTGAGTACGTTTACGCTCTGTACACAAGTTAAAATTCCCGTTATATCTAAATTATGCCGCCTCGGGTCATGACAGTCACACACGCGCACCCCCCCCCCCCACACACACACAAGTCAAACGCAGGCAGTTATGGCATCGAAATGTAATCACGGTGCATGCACATCATCGGTGGCAAATACTCATCTGGCTCCGTGTCCCGTATGTGTCCCTTCTAATGTAATTCGAGTACGCGCTACAAACATTGCGAAATGAAGGAGGTGTCCAGTTTGACCAAACGGCAAGACGCTGTCCCTATATACGATGCGTGGCAATCACAACCTTGCCGTCAACTTGTGACGAAACGCATGTGTCGGACCAGCAAATTCGTTTGCGTAACACTCGGTCCCGTTCAATCAGGAATGTTCGGCGTTTGTGATTGATTTGTTTTTGCCTGCACTGTCCGTGAGTTCGACATTTATTGACCGGTATACATTACCAGTTATTCACACCGTGCTTGAGTCAATGTGTTGCACAGCATATTACGGCTACTGCTTGCCCATCGTTGGTTTTTATAATGGTAATACTTTGTCTATACAGTATAAGAATGAGCGCTCAATTCCTTGGGCCTAATAATTTGGGGAGGCAACTTGAAATTCGTTCCTCATATAACATTATTTCTCTTCGTCAAATCTGAAAACACCCTAGATTAACTGAAATGTTTGACTCTATAGTCGCCATCATTTTCGTCTGTACACCGCCAAACAAGACTTTATATTGATAACATTTCGCTCAAGGTAATGTCAAATATCGTTATTAGTAGATAAACATTTTGGTTTATATATTCTGGTTTAATATAACTGCCCAATAAAGAGAACTTGGGCCTTAGGATAGCTCTGAAAGACTTCCTTGATGGAAAGAGTACACCCCAGAATGTATTGCAGGTCATTTTAGTCAGTGAGCAGTTTGCAACGAATTTGCTTTCCCATTAGGGTCCCATTAAAAATGGCTGACATTTTCGCAAATAATATCACTGTAACGGACGGATTTCACAAAGCCTTGTATACGATGCATCGTAACTCAACTCACGGTGGATAACCCATCGTAAGTTGTGATACACCGTATGGTTTCTGTGCATCGCGCATCGCCTTGCGATTGGTCGTACTATAAGTTACCATAAGTTGGGTGACATCGACCATTGCACTCATAAAGTTATAGCGTTTACGTTATGACATCGAAAATGTTAAAAAATAACGCAGTGGCTATTGTTACGGCAGTCGTCTGTGTGGTTCCCTCACTTGAAAGCATTCGTCAGCATTGCAGGCTGGTGGAACCAGACTATTCGTCGATAGTCTGGTTCCAAGAGCTAAACATCCCGACAAATGTTGTTCAGTACGTCAGGGAACCACATGGACGACTGCCGTAAACACAGCCACTCCGTAAAACTAAAGTGTTCCCTTGGGCCTGATTCTGGGGTATTGAACAATGTTGTCCAATGACATTTCCACCTTCTGATCGCCGTTATTTCACCCTCTCAGGAATTAGGCTTCGTTACACAGCAATATCCGGTCTCATTAATTTTTGTTTTCCACCCGGGCGGTCGTGCGAGCTCAACACCGTCCGCGTTAATTATCGCAGCGTAGCGTCGATTGTTTTCGCACGTTGACACGGGAAGTCATTCGGGCGGCCATATTGGTAGAGTTCACATGAGCAGTCATCGTGCAATAGGTCCCCCCTTGCTTCCGTCTAAACACAGTGCACACCTCTGGTGTTCTCAACAGTCCCGATTTCCCTCTATATCAATCAATGGGTTGACCTTCTTTTTTTTCAAGATGGCACGTTTTTGAACTTGTCTGCTGATCGGAAATGGCAATGTAACACAGGAATGACATAAAGCTCGCGCCAAAGCAAATGGTTGTCTTGCTAATTGGTACCCTGGGGAGACACGCTCTTGGTGTTATCCGCGGAACGGGACGATAAGACACACAGGCAGTAGCCGCAGTACCATGTCTTTCGACATAGCGCCCTTTGCGCGCGCCCAAAGCATGCACCGCGGTGACGCTTCTTCATGACGTCGGTAAAAGGGCACAGGTCACCTCTCTCTTGGTCTGATCCGGTGTGTAGTACGTGAAGAAATACACCTGTGGTAGATTCAGCCCATTGCACGAATTCCCAAAACGATCATTTTTAGAACATTGGTTTCTTGCGTGTACATTCCCATTGGCCTTATTATACTAACTCCAGTGACATAAAGCTGTACCAAGACTTTTACTGTTTTAATGCGTTTCAGACGGAGGTATAATTATGATCTATCCCTATAACAGCCTCACATCGTATGTTTCTGAATCCTGCGACCATTCAAGTTCTCGAAGAAGCTCAGTTTGCGAAAGGTCTTTTTTTATGGAGCAGGAAAAGTAGAGGGTCCCTCAGGCCTATTGTTGCTTTCACATTACAGGATAATTACTAGAGGTTTCGCATTCATTTGGATGTCATTTGTAAATCTGGACAATCTGGAAAGCACACGATAAACGCGAATTGCTTTGAGGGGGGAAACTAAAACAAAATGCACCAACTATCTCTCTTGAGGTCAAACACCATCCCTGGTCAATCCTCTTCCTCCCTGTTCTTCATCATTCTCTCCCTCCCCCAGTAATCACTCCGATCGCAGACCCTCTCGCCTTACCCGAGGTCCGACTAATGCCGACGGACAGATCGCACCTCATGGGGCGGGAGTGTCTGTAATTGGCGCTGCGTGAGTCCGAGAATGGGAACGCGTGATGGAAGCGACTTTGGAACTCGCGCCCCGCAAAGTTCAAAGAGTCATGCCTCCCCGCTCAACTTGTCGGGGGGTCGGGACCCGTGCAGGGCCGCGGCGGCCGCAATTGAGACGTCTCCGTGACCGGTTTCTCCGAGGAGAGCATTTTCAGAAATTGACAAGTCAGTATTTCTCGCCTGCGCGGGAAAGGACAAGAAGAAGCATGATAATCTCCCTTAAAAGCCCCTTGCACAACATTGGTCGAGGTCAAAGAATAGCATCCATACGTTGTCTGATCCAACATATTCATGAAATAGCACACCTGTGAACATTTCAGCTCAATCCGCCAACTGAGTCTCGAGAAAATCCTGAAAATCGCTTCATTTGTTTCGCGAAAATGCAGCATTCAATTACGCCGTAGGCCTACTGTTCCGAGAAATAGTTTAGATCTCGGTGAGACGTAAACGATTTTTTTTTTACTCTTTTCTCCCAAAATACAGCATTTTTGACAGAAATATTTCAGTGCGAAGTTTCTACTTTTATATAGGCCTAACCATCTTCACACTGTATACGTTTCATGTAAATATGTGAACATTTCTGTTTTTCGATCTTATCAGTGTTGTGTACATAGGGACTTTAATCTGTATGCACATTTAATTCGGGATTTGTTGGTTTTCAAATCTCACAAATTTTACCAGTTACTGGTGAACTGTTACTGGTTCACACTGAGAATGGAAAACATATTTTCGCCATCTGCATCTGCAAAAGATGTTGATCAGTTGTTTTATATATCCATTATGTAAATCAATGTGTCCAATTTGTTGTCAGCACTGTTTTACAGCGTGGCCCTGTATTAAGGCCGCCGCACACGAGAGCTATCTGCTGAGAAAAAAAAATATCTCGAAGTCGTTAGCTCAGCACGTAGCTCACCGTGCCTCAAGAGGCCGTGAGACCAATATCTATCCTGTTTGATTTTTTTCGCGTCTCGTGTATGAAAACTCATCGTGTGCGGCGACTTGAGCTACGTGCTGAGCAAAAAATAATAACTGGCCAATAGAAGCGCACGCTCTGTTCACGTGATGGCTTCCAAACGTATATTTTTTGCTCAAGTCGCCGCACACGATGAGTTTTCATCCACGAGAGGCGAACAAAATCAAACAGGATAGATATTGGTCTCGTGGACTCTTGAGGCAGAAATCTCAGCAAAAGTTCAGCGCACACGAGAGCTATATACGTGCTGAGTTAACGACCTCAAGATAGCTATTTAGGCCTTTAGACGAGGCTTAAAGTGAAAATAAGATGTTCTTCTGGTTTAGGCTTCCAATTCACCTTTGATCTTTGTGGTCGATACTAGTAAGTTCAGGGGACTCCAAATTGTGCTTCCTCCCCCCCCCCCGGACGATCCGATGATCATTTCCTTACTGATTAGTTAAACTCATAATGTACACCTTCGACCTCCATCCCTCTCTCGCGTCCTGTTTTTATTGTGCGGGCCCATCCATTATAGCTAGGGCAAATGGCGGGCATGGGATCTTTACCTGTCGTCCGCTAATTGAATCAAAACTCTAAGTACTTTGCTCCTGGAACCAAATTACCGTCTTTTCCTGCAGGTAAGGCCCGGGGAAGGTAAGCGGTCTCCCGGGGGGATGTATTTTCAAGCGGCTCGCCTCAAGATTTCACAAAGTCCGAGGGGGTGAGCGATCCTGTGACGCCTTTGCCAAAAAAAAAAAACTCTAATCTTTGGCGGTGATTAGCGTTATAATACGTTCTTGATTAATTTGTGGCCGCTTTTTATGCCGGCCGAATTTGCCCAGCTGGCTACGAGCCACGATCTGATTTACTCAGAGGAAGAACTTCCACCCCTCCCCTCCCCCCTTTCCAATATCGTCCGCAACAGGTGCACCGGCAACTTTGAGTGCGTCGTCGTTCCGTCGTGTGCAGAGTGGATGGTTTTGTAACGTGATGCTGTGCGTTTTTACTGGAAGGAGGTAGATTTCTGTTTTCCAAGTTTGGTTTTTCCATGTTTGGTTTTCCATGTTTGGTTTTTCCATGTTTGGTTTTCCATGTTTGGTTTTCCATGTTTGGTTTTTCCATGTTTGGTGTTCCATGTTTGGTTTTCCATGTTTGGTTTTCCATGTTTGGTTTTTCCATGTTTGGTTTTCCATGTTTGGTTTTCCATGTTTGGTTTTTCCATGTTTGGTTTTCCATGTTTGGTTTTCCATGTTTGGTTTTCCATGTTTGGTTTTCCATGTTTGGTTTTCCATGTTTGGTTTTTCCATGTTTGGTTCTCCATGTTTGGTTTTCCATGTTTGGTTCTCCATGTTTGGTTTTCCATGTTTGGTTTTCCATTTTTGGTTTTCCATGTTTGGTTTTTCCATGTTTGGTTTTCCATGTTTGGTTTTCCATGTTTGGTTTTCCATGTTTGGCTTTCCATGTTTGGCTTTCCATGTTTGGCTTTCCATGTTTGGTTTTCCATGTTTGGTTTTCCATGTTTGGTTTTCCATGTTTGGTCTTCCAAGTTGGACTTCCCACAAGTAGTTGTCAATAGCTTTGGCATTGCGAATCGCATGCAATGATATATTCAAGGCCTTGGCCGACGATTTTAGAAATCTACATCCGGCCTCCAAAAGTATTGTATGTTGCTTTGCGCAATACCGTTGCGAGCGAAATGCAGCCCCATTCTTCACTCATACCTTGTGCACTATTTGACTACAGAACGATTACTTTCTCAGGTTATCATTTGAGCTAAAACCTTCGCATGATTCCTTTGGTTTTACACACAGACTGTGGCAATCTTTGGACTTTTACCACTGCTGTATAGGGCCTTTAAGACTCGACCGTTGTGACTCCGGACTTGAGACCTTCTGCGAAGTTCCTCGGACTCGGAATCGATGTTTTAAAGCAAGTCTTCTTAGTGGTGGTGTGAATTGGTGGGCGGGTTATAGCCATGTGCTCGGACGGTGAGCCGAGGGGCCGATTACACCGGGTCTGCCCGCTGGACGTGCGTCCTATCAAGCCGGTCCTAACGAGGGCCGTCGTGTCCCACCTGGGCACGGTAAGCGGTCTAATGGGCCCAGCGTGGGAGCGCACGATTGCAGTACAACCCGGCTACCGAGCACCAAACCCAGACACCGGTGGATGCTGTTTTCCAACAGTGCATGCCAACTATACATGTACAGTACATGTACATGTATACCAACGTATGCCATGTATACGTCCTAGCCTTGCGTTTACCAATTCGCTGTGCAGAAAGCCTTTATTGGCTGTGCAGAAAGCCTATCCCTAGCTTTAACCTCAACTGGTATAGCCCCCTCCCCTCCCCCTTGCCCCCACCCCGTGAATTGTTTGTGCACAAACATATGGGCCCATAGCGATTGTGTGGTACGGAAAAAAATATCGCTTCCCGGCCGTCTGATGACGCGGTGCCATTCAATAGCGCCAGTAAGCTAACTGGCACCCGACTATCGATTAGTAAAGTACGTTTCTTCGGAAATGGCAGCGATACACATTTTCTTGTCACATTGTGGATGGGGACATTTTGAAACCAACTCACTAACACTCGTGGCACTGTGGTTCTATGTGGATGGCTGGAATATGCTTCCCAGCTCAAATTTGAACCAGAGACTCTGGCACACGCGTTCTAGAATCTTGAATTGCGATTCGTTAAAACAGGCATCAATACATCAAAACGGAAGATGACATGACATTCCCATCCTATATACAGCAGGACCTTTCTCAAAGTGAGAATTGTATTCTGCCTTTGAGAAATGCTTTTGGATTATTCAAGCCAATAATCAGTTTGCATTTTACTTAATAACATCGTTTCATTAAACGCCTGAAGGACTTACACTGTAAAAACGGTGCTCGCATCACGATGAAGTATGTTGAGGCACATGGTGCACGATACATGCGCACGAGGTGATGCTCACTTTCACTCCATGTGCTTGAGGTACAGTAAATAGGGAGATGTTCTTGTACATGAAGCACTTCATGCACCTCATCCGACTTTTACTCAAGTGACTGCAATGCCACATGTGCTTGAGCTACAGTATTTCATGTACATGAAGTACAGTAGGTGCCTCAAGTGTTCATGATTCTGGGACAAATATGTGACCCGGCTCAGCATAATGAGGAATAACCTCCACTTTTGAGATTTTGAGATTTTCTAATGATGTGAAAGAGTATACCATTAGCTTTCAAATGATATCAAAATTATTTCCGTGTGAACTTTGTTGTAAATAGTATAAGGGAACTTCGCTCGTTCGTTGGGTACCAGACACAATATAGCAGCACCATTCTAACTCCCCGAAGCGGCCATTCGAAAAGGCAGGAACTTTACATTTTCATGAAAACAGTACACAAAGCCACAAACACTCCCCCGAAATCCTCGTTTTTTCAACATTTAGAGACGGATTTCGGAAAAATCCTTTGGACATAATATCCTCCAATACATTAACTTCCCAAAAATACAAAAAAACAAAAATTGATTTTTTTTTTATCGAATTGAGAAGATACTTTGACTTCAGGCGTTGTTTACTCAAAAAGTGTTTTGGTGGGATATTTCTCATGTCGCTGTGCCGGGTCACATATGTGCCATTGCAGAAGTGCAATTCGTTTTTACAGTGTACATACTAATAAATTACTATCCCCCCTGGTGTCACCGTACACTTTCCCCGGCCTCGTAATCTGTCTGCTGTGACTGCACCATACCGAGCCCGACCACCTTTGTTCAGAAACGTTCAGTGGGTTGAAAATTAAAAAAGAAAATGAACGTGAAGGGGGTGCACTGGGCGTTGATAAGCATTCCAGGGTGCGACTCTTTTGGAAAGACCCATGCCCGTCTGCGATATGTCTCCGATCTGCTCGACTGCCCAACTTTGCCAGAAGAGACCCCGCGCGCGTGAGGATGAGGCTCCAACAAAACAGACCGAAACGTAATTGGATAATAACGAGTGTAAGTATGCATGCCCGGGTTGGCGACGTTAATGGATAAAAGTTCAGCGACCCCTGTGTACGCTGTAAACACGTAGGCGAAAATGGTGTTTTGCCGAAATCGCTGCACCGACACCTGGTGTGGTTTTAGCCCCAAAATGGCGGGAGTTTGAATTTAATTTTGACCTGCACAGTTCATTAGTTGGCGTTATATTGAGAGTTATGTTACCACTTACCAGATGGCTGTTTTTTAAACCGACATTGGTTGTTGGTGAACATTTTTGTACAGTGCACCCAACTGACCGTGTATGCATGATACTGCCTACCGTACAAAACTATTTCAGCTTTTTCTTCTGACTTTGACGAAGGGCCTGGTTGAATGAAAAGGTCAGGAAGTCGGTCTTTCGCATAACATGGACTGGGTGCAAGTTTAATCAGTTGAGATATTAACAAAAAAGCAGTGGCTATTGTTACGGCAGCAGTAATGCCGTATTAAACAGTAATGGAAAATTGTGTTACAGCTGCCGTTTGCGTAACACTGAAAAACCTTTGGAAAATTGCGGATTACATTCCAATTCCATTGTTTTTTTCCCCTTTTAGAGCAAAAGCCTTTAAAATAAAGAAAGTTCAGCCCCACGAAGCGCATTCTATACTTTGATCAAGAAACTGACACCTGCAACAGATACACACCGTATATAGTTTCGTCTTGTCGACGGCCGAGACGATGTCTGAATCCGTGGTCTAGAAGAGGCTCTGTAGAAACCAATAACAACCTCGTACCGTGTATATATATAGGCACAGCCAACACGATTAATTCAGGTTTCCTCGGCCGTCTCCACACCGCCATGTTGGATTGATGGCTGTGCTGACCTTGCTCTGGCAGCCACACTCGTGTCTAATACAGGAAGTTATTCACACCTCCAGACCTCAAGTAACCTTGGAATGTTTCCGGACAAATATTATCCTCTCTCTCTCTCTCTCTCTCCCTCTCCCCCACTCTCTCTCTCTCTCTCTCCCTCTCCCTCTCCCCCCACTCTCTCTCTCTCTCTCGATCTCTCCCTCTCTCTCTCTCCCTCTCTCTCTCTCTTTCTCTCCCCCCCCCCTCTCTCTCTCTCTCTCTCTCTCTCTCTCTCTCTCTCTCTCTCTCTCTCTCTCTCTCTCCCTCTCTCTCTCTCTCTATCTCTCTCTCTCTCTCTCTCTCTCTTTCACTCTGGGTAATTAACACGACGTCGTACAAGTCCAGTCACTGCCGAACCTGGCAGGCAGCCGTGTGGATGTGTCCTGTTTTATCGGTGGTTTATTTGGAACGTAATTGCGGACAATAACAAGTTTGCGAAAGTGAAGAGGCGAGGAGAGGGCAGGAGAGGGGAGGTGAGTAGAGGAGAGGCGAGGGGAGGAGAAGGGAGGGGAGGGGAGGAGAGGATCGAGAGGAGAGGATCGAGAGGAGAGCAGAGCAGAGCAGAGCAGAGCAGAGCAGAGCAGAGCAGAGCAGAGCAGAGCAGAGCAGAGCAGAGCAGAGCAGAGCAGAGCAGAGCAGAGCAGAGCAGAGCAGAGCAGAGCAGAGCAGAGCAGAGGAGAGGAGAGCAGAGGAGAGCACAGCACAGCAGAGCAGAGCAGAGCAGAGGGGAGAGGAGAGGAGAGGGGAGGGAAGGGGAGGAGAGGGGGAGAGGAGAGGGAAGGAAGGGAGAGGAAAGGAGAGGAGTGGAGAGGAGAGAGGAGAGGAGGTGAGAGGGGAGAGAAGAGAGCACAAACGAAAGACCACGCCTGACGTAATACTCTTGAAGACATCAACTGTCAACGAAATACAAACCACTAAGTACACGACTCAATTATCATGGAGAGGTGTTTTAATACCAAGGGCAAGCTATCTGACATCGATGATTTGCACAAACCGGCATTCGCCAACTCCTAAATTCCCAACGACCGCGCCCAAGCAAGACTATGGCCGTGTCCGAAACGGGCTTCCAGCGCTACGGCTACGGCTATAGCCTTCGCATCCCTGTGCGTTTCCAATGGAACGAAGATCTAGCCGTATAGCTCGAGACAACACATTCGGACACGGCCTAACAACCACTTGCCAGCTGTGTCTGCTGCCACCAAGCGTCAGACCCACCGTCTATATTAACGATACCAAAACCTCGTGACAAGGCACAATTAAGGGTGCACGAGTCGGTTTGTTTTGCCTGCTGCTGTTGTGGAACACGACGTGGGAATGTTTACCGCACGATGTAAGATGGCGCCTGACAAATTGAATCCTGTCCCGCGTGCATATAGCACGCGTGGAGCGCATGTACTGTACATTACACTGTCGAGCGCAAAGAGCCAGGGCTGAACGTGAAAATGAACCAGTCGGCGGTTCCAGTCCACAAGGATACGGTTGCGACAAACTGTATAGGAGATCCTTTCCTACTCCGTCTAGTCTCTGAGCAGACCGAGGAAGGATATACCTGGGCAGTATCACCCCCTATTACAAAGCATGTGTGTGGTTTCTTTCAATCCCCAGTGTTGCTTGGGTGCATGGGAAATTGGGAGTGAATGGGCGAGTCGCCTTCGTGAGTATGAAGGCGTGTCATGCGAATCGGAGGCCGATCTTTCTCCACGGATCCAGACATTATCGTCGTACGGGCAGATTGACATCTTCAGCTGGTCAACTCTCTCTCGTCCTCCTCCACCCATTTCCCCACAATGCTATCATCACTATCTTATTAAAGAAAGAGCGGCTCTCCTGTCCGATGATGGAAGGAAAGTGCGTTCACTCGCAAGCCATGGTGAAGTCCCTCAAATGAACCCCCGCCCCAAGCCTAACTACAATATCCGACGATGGGAGAGAGAGAGAGAGAGAGGAGGTTTAGGGGGGAAGTTGAACCGACAAGTTGTGCTGGCTATGACCTGTCAAGATCCATTGCCGGAGTGCTGAGAAGCCCAAGTGCCACGATGGTGGTGGGAGTGTTTCCTGGGCAGGGGATGGGGGGAAAAGGACGGAGTCCCCGGCGACCATTGATGGGCCTGTGTCTCATTTCCTTTTTTTTCAGCAAGGAAGGGGGGCTTAAAGGGACCCTCCCCAACCTCCACTGTAGACGACTGAGTCGCTTCACCCGACTTTTCCTCTGCCATCGCCCCACGCTAAATCATTCAATTCATCCTTCTCATAACCTCTGGCATACGTGTATCAAAAAGTTAAAAATGATGGTCCAATACACGCCGCTGGACACTCTTAATTTCATTGCACTGCCTGTAAAACTAATTTATTCTTTTCGACTGAAAATTTGACAGTTTTTGAAGATAATGGAGTTAACACTCCCGTTTTGAATGCTCACTCTGCAAACTGCCATTTCACTTGGGCTGTTGAATGACTCAACTGATGATAGTGGACAAAAACTAAAAAGTTCTGAGATATCACGAGCCTAAACTTGAGAATTTGAAAAACGCGGGAAAAAAAATGTTGAAGGTTAGCAGTTAGCAACCGAAACGTCGCCACCAGCAACGACACATCGCGTGACTTTGATCACCCTTTCCACTTGAAAAACGCGGTCTGGAAAATGACCAGATCTTTCTCCTGCTGAAAATATCCAGAGGAATACGATCTGACATTTCGCTGTGATTGACATTAATGAGGGTGGGACACAATGCTGACGTGTTTGCTGAGCACTTGGCGACTAAAATGACCCGAAGTCTACAGATAAGGGTGAGTATTAGGGGGACCTGCAGCCGATTTCACGAAACCTCAAATGTTGCGTACGCAACATTTTTGTTGCGTAACTTACGCAACATTTTGCTGTCTTTTCTAAACAGTGCACAAAAGAGCCATTGTGGCGCAAGACTTACGCAACATTTGTACGTTGCGTAACTTACGCAACCTTTCTTGAAGTTTCGTGAAATCGGCGGCTGAAGCTAGGTGTCCAGGGTGAGTCGACGAACGAGTTCTAGCCCAACTGTGAGCCCAGGCTGCCCTTTAATGCCGGGCTAGGAACGGGCTTGTAATCGGCCGGAACGCGCTGTTTTGCATCAAGCACCGCCCCGAGTGTGAAGCTGCGAACACGTCCGCCTAAAAGAATCCCCACTGCCTAATCATATATAGATCAGAGCGAAGATTTGATTCCGAGTGGGTTCATCATCTTGTGATCAGCTAGAGAGAGAGCGAGCGAGAGAGCGAGGGGAGAGAGGGAGAGAGGGAGAGAGAGGTGGGGGAGAGAGAGGGGGAGAGGGAGAGAGAGAGAGAGAGAGAGAGAGAGAGAGAGAGAGAGAGAGAGAGAGAGAGAGGGATGAGAGAGAGAGAGAGATAGAGAGAGAGGGAGAGAGATAGAGAGAGAGAGAGGAGAGGGAGAGAGAGCGAGAGCGAGAGAGAGAGAAGGAGAGAGAGAGAGAGAGAGGGGGAGAGAGAGAGAGAGAGGGAGAGAGAGGGAGGGGGAGAGGGAAAGAGAGAGGGAGAGAGAGAGAGAGAGAGGGGGGAGAGAGAGAGGGGAGAGAGGGAGGGGGAGAGGGAAAGAGAGAGAGGGAGAGAGAGAGGTGGGGAGAGAGAGGGGGAGAAATGGAGAGAGGGTGTGTGTGTGAGAGAGAGGGAGAGTGGGAGAGAGAGAGGGGGAGAGAGGGAGGGGAGAGAGGGAGAGAGAAAGGGGAGAGAGTGCAAGAAAGAGTGAAAGAACGAAAGAGAGCAAGAGGGGGAGAGAGGGAGAGAGAGCGGGAGAGGGAGAGAGGGAGAGAGAGAGAAAGAGAGGGAGGGATATAGAAAGAGTGAAACAGATACAGAAGGGGAGAGAGAAAGGGGAGGAACATACAGATATATTTTATTAGATAGACGGAGAGGGGAGTGAGTTAGAGAGGGGAAGAAAGTGAGACAGATAAAGAGACGGGGGAGAGAGAGAGAGGACGGGGGAGAGATTGAGAGATAGAAAGAGTTTAGAGAGAGATAAACATGAGGCGGAGAAAGAGGTTGCTTACTAAGTGCCCGACCATGCTCTCTTGAGGCTGTGGTTTGCCGGTGAATGTATGTCCCAATTGACTTCTGGTAGGCCTACCCCTCTCATTGCGCAATCAACATGCCGACCGGGATGCTGTTCAACTTGCCGCGCCGATAAGGGTAGCTGTGAAAACATCGAAAACAAACCGTGTTCCCCCCTTCCAATGAAACCGTCAAATCGAATGAAATACAACGTGTAATACATGTGTATCCTCTCTTCTGTCACCACTTAATATAGTTTGTATACACATCCAGAGAAGATACGGCTATCACGCTGCTGGGACGTAATAACTGTTGACGTCTTTCGTGGAGAAGTTCCCTCTATTGGTTTGTCGTATAATCTCGACGACTGATTGGTACAGTGAGTACACAGAATGTAATTGGCATCTAAGCGAGTGAAATCCCCGGCCCATTATCCACTCCGTCCACGCAATAGACTGTATTTACAATAAGCATGTCCTTGGCCATCGAAAAGATGCTGTCCGCCTCAGCAGGGAGAAACTTGTGGACTAATCGTCTCTGCACTATGCAACCTCATGGCCCTAACATCCAGGAAGGGAATGACTAATCCTCACTTCATTAATCCCTGTTTTCTCTCATCTTCTTCGTGGCTTTCCCCTTTGATCTCCCACCTCCCTCCCGTCCCTTTGATCCTCCCCACCCTTTTGTTTGTTTTCCCTGATCTCCCCTCCCTTGGTGTACATCTGCATACCACTCCCTTCCCTTTTGTCCCTCCTCTGTCACGTGTGTCAGGGCTTTCCTTCCCCTGTCTGTGTAGTCCTTCTCGCTTTGACTTTGAGAAAGGTCCTGCTAGGATCGAAACGTCAGGCCCTCTAACTTTTGAGATTTACAATATATTATTAGCTTCTCTCAAAGTTGTCCCAAATGGTGTTGCGACACTGAAATCCAGTGGAACCTCAACACGAGGCTACAAGCCTGCAGACGGGATGGCACGACGGTTGATGCGCGCTGTACGACCAACTGACGCCCGATGGCCGCCACATTGGTATGGCGCGCATTCCCCTTATGAAACTCGCAATGCATTACCACGAATGAGTAGATGCATGTCCCTGCAGCGCGAGATCCAAAATGGCTGACATCGGCTCCATTACCCGACAGCCACCGTGCCGTAGAGTTCATAATATAGTTTACTGATGGACTCTTAAAGGGGAATGAAACCCAGAGAAAAATGTTGGCTGATCTGATTGGGTGTTAAAAACAACCTTCAATTACCTATGTGCTACTCACCTACGAGTTTCATAAAGAGGGAAAAATCATGTCATGGTCGAATTCGCGTTCCCGCAAACCGCCATCTTTTCGAATTGCCCGCCAGTCACTGCGGGGGGGGGGGGGGTATGACATCGGCAATTTGGTGGACGTGCATGGGGGTGTAACCCACAGCATGCTGTGCAGTATGCCTCCATTGATCCTATACACATGTGCGTTTAGGACATGTTTGAGGATAATTTTCGGCTTATGACAGGCTGTAGATGGCAGCATAGTGTTGATACATGGGTGTCTGATGCATGCATGGATGCGGACGTGAACGCTCGGATCGGGGGAGAAGATTAACTTGTTTACTTTGCCGATTCTAGACTGAATGGACTGCGACCTTGGACGCGGCTTGCCGAGCCGCTAAGCCCGCTAATCCATCGGATCAAGGGTTAAGATCATCCTTCCTTGGCCGACTGGGAGAGCTTCTGGGGCTCGGAGGGTTGCCTCGGTCTCTTCCTCCCGGTCCTGTGGCTGGTCTGGAAGGCACGACGGGCCTTGTGGATATGTGACCCGGCACAGCGACATGAGGAATATCCCACCAAAACACATTTCCAGTAAACAATGCCTGAAGTCAAAGTATCTTCTCAATTCGATTAAATTTTTTTGGGGTGGGGGTTTATTTTCGGAAAGAGGATGTTATGTCCAAACTCCAAAGGATTTTTCCGAAATCCGTCTCTAAATGTTGAAAAAAAATGAGGATTTCGGAGGTCTGTTTGTGTACTGTTTTCATGAAAATGTAAAGTTTCTGCCTTTTTTTAATGGCCGCTTTCGAGGAGTTAGACTGGTGCTGCTATATTGTGTCTGGTGCCAAATGAACGAGCGAAGTCCCCTTGTACTATTTATAACAAAGTTCATACGGAAATAAATTTGATATCATTCGAAAGCTAATGGTATATTTTCATCATTAGAAAATATCGAAATCTCAAAAGTGTGGGTCATTCCTCATTATGCTGTGCTGGGTCACATATGTTTGTGTGTCGCAGGGCCCGTTACGAATCCATGGGTCAGGCTTGGGCTCAGGCTACGTTGCCGTCCGGCAAAACCTGAAAACCCATGGTTGTGATTTTATACCGAATTTTAAAGTTTGTTTGCTTGATAAGTATTAAGTATTCACCAAGAAACTGGGGCCAAACGCTTGTTTCTAGATGTCTTTGATAGACACATAGATAAAGATAGGTGAGAGAAATTACCGAGGCCTAAGCCCGCCCGGAGCTTTGTGGTTTGCATGTAACATAATTATTTTGAACATTAATTTTGTACACTGACATGTGTTCCCAAGAAAGCGTTCGATTAGCTCTTGCGGGACTACCGGCGGTGATGTTGGTGATGGTGGTGATGGTGATGGTGATAGTGGTGGTGGTGGTGGTGATAGTGGTGATAGTGGTGATGGTGATAGTGGTGGTGGTGATGGTGATAGTGGTGATGTTGGTGATGGTGGTGATGGTGGTGATGGTGGTGATGGTGGTGATGGTGGTGATGGTGATGGTGATTGTGGTGGTGATGGTGGTGATAGTGGTGATGTTGGTGATGGTGATAGTGGTGGTGGTGATGGTGATAGTGGTGGTGGTGATGGTGATAGTGGTGATGTTGGTGATGTTGGTGTTGGTGGTGATGGTGGTGGTGGTGGTGGTGGTGGTGATGGTGGTGATGATGTTGATGATGTTGGTGATGTTGGTGATGGTGATAGTGGTGGTGGTGATGGTGATAGTGGTGATGTTGGTGATGGTGGTGATGGTGGTGATGGTGGTGATGGTGGTGATGGTGGTGATGGTGATGGTGATTGTGGTGGTGATGGTGGTGATAGTGGTGATGTTGGTGATGGTGATAGTGGTGGTGGTGATGGTGATAGTGGTGGTGGTGATGGTGATAGTGGTGATGTTGGTGATGGTGGTGTTGGTGGTGTTGGTGGTGATGGTGGACGTGGTGGTGGTGGTGATGGTGGGGATGATGTTGATGATGTTGGTGATGTTGGTGATGGTGGTGATAGTGGTGGTGGTGATGGTGATGGTGATGGTGATGGTGGTGATGTTGGTGATGTTGGTGATGGTGGTGATGTTGGTGATGGTGGTGATGGTAGTGTGGTGGTGGTGATGGTGATGGTGATGGTGGTGATGGTGGTGATGGTGATGGTGATGATGGTGATGATGCACCCCTAAGTCTCTTATTCGGGTCCGAATCCCCGTTCACACTGACCGGCCGCTATAAACACTTTCGACCAATGTGTCTCGTTTGGATTTCGTCTTACCAGACATTTTGGTAGTCTTTGATTGATTTGGCCTATACAATCAGGCTTTCATTGACTAAAAAAGTTCGCAGCCGATTCTTCGATCAACGTTGGTTCGAAATATTGGGTAAACTATTGCTCAACCTAGTTGTACAGTGTATACAGACCTATAGGCTAGGAGCCAGGGAAGCAATGGTGCTCCATCTCGACCAATTTGGACTAAATAACTCCGATGGGCACTGGTGGTAACTTTGGCTCTGCTAATTGCGCTAATTTCCTCGTCGGGGTGTTCGTTCGTTACACCAAGCTTTCCTCCTATAGGTCCTGCAACGCGCATTTTTCAAGTTAGGAAACCGGTCGAAAGAAAAAAAAGCGAAGGAAAGGGAAGCCCGATGGATTGGGAGATTTAGGGAAAGATCTCCCAAAGGCCTGGGCCTGACAGAAACCCAATTACGAGGCTAATTCTTCCCGCCACTTTCTCGCCCCTCCTTCATGAATTTCACCCCTCAATTAGCGTTCCACCTCCGCTTTTAATGTTCATGTTGCGTCGGGATTTCGGGCTAATAGTGGCACGACTGGCCTTGCGTCCCGCATACAACGATGGTCGTTTATTAATGCGTGTCGTTCTATACGCGGCAGCGAGCCAGCCAGGGCGCGCGGGTACCAGGCACTGCACGGTCGTCATGGAGCTTGCTCAGCGAAGGCTTACAACAACTTCCCGGCCAGTTTTTTTTTCTTCTCTCGTCTGCCTCCCTGGGGCTTGATATTGATCATCAACACTTTGTACAGAGCCCTCGGTAAACTAATATCCTGGTAGACGATCTTTGGCTTAAGGGAACTTCCAGCAAGTCTGCCTTCTCATGCCGGTTTGTACTTCATTAAGCTTCGCTTGGAAATTCTACCAGGCAGGTGGAACGATAGAGGGCGCTGTTTAGCGCGCCCCAAAATTAACTGATGATAATCTGCCCCGTATTTCAACACTGATTACTGCAGTTATTTTTTATGTACATGTGAGAAAATACAGCCCAAAACAGCCCCGCAAACGTACCAGCATGCTAACAGAATAAATTCTCTTAGAAGAAAATATTTCATCTAGCTCGAAGAAACATTATCTGTGACGGTTACTTGTGATGTGTTACTGTCTTGTGATGAGTTCTGAAGTTACATAATCGTGTTGGACTGTGTAGCCTGGTCTGCTGAGCTGAGTTGCCCGGGACAGATACGAAACGTCGACACCAGAATATCCGTCGAAAGACACCATCACCAGGGCTACAGCAAAATCCATTCATCCTCATTTTACTGGGGTCATTTTACAGGGGCCATTTCATTCGACAAAGGGGCTTATTTTACAGTGGTCATTTTACGGTAGTCATTTTTTTTTACAGAGGTCATTTTACGGTAGTCATTTTTTTTTCAGAGGTCATTTAAAGGGGTCATCTTACAGGAGCCATTTTACGGGGACCATTTTACAGAGGTCATATACGGGGTCATTTTACTCGAGGTGTTACATATACAGTATACTTCCTTATATCCGTGAGTACACGGATATTGTATCAATTATCCAAGAATGGCGTAAATTTCTATACAGCCAGATGACCACTTCCGGTTTATCATTGGTGGGGAGGGGTCGGGCCTCTGGTTTGCCCTGGCTTTGTGCCGAGAAACACCCCGTTATACCCTGTCCGTCCCTCTCCGGACTTTACGCAGCCTTGTCCGATGCGGTCTCTCCGGTACAGTATACGGCTCCGGGCAGAGATCCGGGCCAATCGCACGCAAACCACGGCGGCACAACGGCACTGCCACGCCGGGTGCATGCAAACTGTACACGGCTCGCAGATCGCACCGCTGCCATACCACACACTATAGTGTGTGTACGAGCCTGTACGCAGTTGTCCGCCCTCGAGTAGTTTTCGGACCAGGACAAGACGCGCACACAACATGATACGCACGGAAGTTTCGGGCGGGGAATGGTGCACAGCGTGCGGATGCGGATGCAAATTGTACCATACCGTTTTCTTTCTGAAGGCAGGATTTTGATTTCTAAATCGGCGACCAAAGACTTGGTCAAGGCTAGCCTACACGCTGCTTGGGATACGGCGGGACGGTGTTTCGGTGCAGCAGCACGGGGTCGGAGGCGGGCGCACCCGTGGGCCGGGCGTGAGCCCCGGCGAGCTTGACTGGCCCTGCCAGCCAGACAGGATGTCAGGACGATTGGGGAAGAACCCGGGACCCAAGCGCGATATTTTTTCCGTAACACCTATGGTGGCTTTTGTTTCAGTGCCGAACTTCTGGGAATGGAATAGCAATGGAGTTCTTCACTTGGCGAGAACTATAGCCTCTAGCAACCAAGTTACTGGCCAATACACGTGTATGGCGGCGAACGTCAGACTCATTGGAACATATGCGCCTCAATCTGAGGGCCTGGCTGTAAGCTATACCAGTCTTACAGTGTCTAGGGTGACAACTGGAGGAATGGAGATATTGATGAGTGTCGGTGGGCTTAGAATACAAGTCAGTAGTGAGTGTATTGAGGTCTTTCCGGACGGTGACGTCCAGAAAGTGGGTCTGTTGAAGAGACTGCTCCCATGTGAATTTGATAGTCCTATGTAAGGAATTGATGTGGTCAAAGAAAGCATTCAAGCTGCTACCGTCCCTAGTCCAAATGAAGAACACGTCATCTATGTATCTCCACCAAATCCAGGGACGGCATGGAGCCTCACTGATTATGCGTTCCTCAAGGTCACCCATGAAGAGGCATGCACAAACAAACTGTGAAGAATTGAGTCTCAGGCCACTCAGATTGTTCACGTACGTGGTATTCGCTGTGCACACAGCCTTTATTGGCTGTGCAGAAAGCCTATCCCTATTTTTAACTTCAACTGGTATAGCCCCCTCCCCCTGCCCCCACCCCGTAAATTCTTTGTGCACAAACATATGGGTCCATAGCGTTTTTTGTGGTACGGAAAAAATCGCGGCCCGAGCTGCTGCGCCCACGGTCCTGCTGCCCCCAATTCACCCGTGCCCGTGACCCATACCGTGACCCGTGATATAGGTTCGTATTGGAAGCACGCTCAAACCGGTGGATACCGGTGTGACAGTCTAAAATGGGTGGCATGATCAAAAAGGATAGGCTGCCATATATGGGCAATCAGGTTAGCGTAAAGGGCGCCCGCACGCGCTCAGTTCACCCACCCATCTTAGCACGCCGCCTATTTCACCTATTTCAGTAGGCTGTCGCTACGTGCTCAGATGGGTGGTGACGTCACCCACCCATTTTAGCACGGCCACTCACTTGAGATCGATCGTGACACCGGTATTGGTGAAGGCACATTTCCCGCACTGTCAAATCCGGTCAATCGTCCACGACTCAGGATTGCCATTGAGCCCAGGCGGTGGCTGCCTATGTGCAAACTACCGGGGATCCCGTTCATATCGATTGGGTGAACCGCTTGTCAAAGCTGACGCCTGATCTTGTGGTGAGCTACGAAGATGAGTGAGCCTAGTAACGTTAGCCCCGTCCGTCCGTCCCTCAGTCCGCAACTTGTATCCCTTAAAAAAAAAAATTATGTCCGAATTCCACTCAATATCCCCTATATGTATTTCAATATGGAAGTTTGTGGTGACACCATTGTAAGCTTTCTCTTCCGAGAAAGAGTGTGGCTCTGAGAAGAGCCGGTAACTCAACGTTTCGGACAGTGTACTGTACTGTGTAATGTATGTACCCTGTCCGTCGTCAGGAGACATCAGTTTAATTTAGGAAGGTTTGCGGCGTCACCATGTATAATGACTCTTAAAGAAGAGGTGTGGTTCTGAAAAGAACCTGAGTGGTAACTCGACGTTTCGACCAGTATGCTCTGGCCGTCATCAGAAGAATGCCTTGGACTCGGTGGTGGATCCCCTTATATGCCATTGCATATACATGGTGTATAATATTATTATACATGGTGTCACCGCAAACCTTCCTATATTGATTCACCCACCATGCAAAGCCTCTTATTTAGACATCTCATCTCATAGACATCTCTCAGTTTGCCATCTCATAAACCCAGCCATTGCCCATGTAGACCTTAGCTTTAAGGGTTGCCCGTAGATACGTTTTGATAATGATGTCTTTGTATCCGTCTGGATTAGCTCTGGACCTCTGACCAGTGCTCTTACCACCTGAGCTATCCAGCCCGTAGATGGCGGCCTACCCACAAACAGTCTTAGCTGGGGTAGGGGCGCCAGTCAGAAGGCGAGCGTTCATGAATAGCCGGATATATATCCCCCCCCCCGTTTTCATTCAGATGTAAACAACTAATATCATTGTCAACCTGGCTACAGCAGCTATTGGATCCCAATACATGAACTTGTTCACATGTCCTGCTATAGGATAAAGACACCGGACACTCTTCATCTTGGAGATTTTTGCCCTTTGGTTATTCAAGTCAGCTATTTAAAGGCCCTATAAATTATATACAACATTGGTAAAGGTCAAAAGATTGCCATAGTTTGTGTGTTAAACCATTAAACACCCCAAAAACAAATCCTGCGAATGTTTTAGCTCAAATGGTGATCTGAGAAAGAAGAAACATCATATGCAAAAATAAACGTTTTTCGCACCGTATTATGATGTAAGAAATAGTTTAGGCCTATTACTCGCGAGTAATTAGCTGTTTGTCGATGTTTGAGTGAAGATTTCTCGAAAAGTACAGCATCTCAGACCGTAAGATTTCAACATGAGGATTCTATCATGACCATCTATAAAATGTGTAAATTAGAAGGAAATCTGTGGACATCGATGTTTCCAGACCTTCCCAATGGTGCATTAGGCCTTTAAAGCCCGGTTAAGATCGAAAAACAGAATTTTTCACAGATTTACATGAAACTTATGCAGTTTGCAGATGGTTATAGTAGAAACCTCTCACTGAAATATTTTTGAAAATTGAGTGGGCCTGACGTTTCGATACTAGCAGGACCTTTCTGAAAGGCCTTTCTCTGCCTTGATTAAGGTCCTGCTAGGATCAAAACGTCAGGCCCACTAAATTTTGAGATTTGCATTTTGGTAATTTTAGTCAGTAAGTAGTTTGCAACATCTGTGTATATCACTCTGAAATATTTCTGCCTAAAATGTTATATTTTGGGAGAAATGAGTAAAAGAAATAGTTTACGTCTCATCGAGATCTAAACTATTTTTCGGAACAGTATTATACGGCGTTGAATGCTGTATTATTTTGAAACAAATGAAGCGGTTTTCACAATTTTCTCGAGACTCGGCTAGCGGATTGAGTTGAAATTTTCACAGGTGAGCTATTTCATGCATATGTTGGATCAGACAACGTATGGGTGCTATTCTTTGACCTGGACCAATGTTGTTTTATCCCTTTTAGTCAGTTCTTTGTCTCTGGTGATAATGCAGAAATGTTGCAAACTGCTTACTCACTGTAATGACAAGAATGGAAATCTCAACAGTTAGGAGGGTCTGACGTTTCGTTTCCAGGCAGGACCTTTCTCAACGCCAGTCTGAATAGATTTTACAGAGCAACACTGCGATGTCTGTGTGTACACCAGATGATGGCCGCGAGTCTTCAAACCCCGCCTGGCTGAACCCAGACTGCCTGCATGCATGCACCCCGCCGTGACGAGGAAGAGTGTCTGCCGACAAAAGCAGCACCAAAATCAATCGCGAACTCCGTGCATTATCTCAACACCAGCCCAAGTGTTGAAACGGCTTTGCCCTAGCACGTCTTTTTGTCCCAACAATTGTTGGCGTTCTGTGACCCTGACGGAGTGACGCGGTGCGCCCTCTGCGCTAGCTGGCTTAGCGCTTTGTCCGCTGCAGGCGGGCAGTCAAAAGATGATGACAAAGCAATCTATTTGCGTTTCCTAATCTGCTCTGTTGTACCACCGCATCCGCCTACATTTCCCCCCGCACGTGATCGCCTAATCCCTGGGATCAGGCCCACCGGAACCACATTTGTCGTCGTTTAATGGACGACCCGGGACTGGGGGGGGGGGGGGTGGCGGGCCAGATGTCGGGTCACAGTATGTCAGTTTTGTCAGGACTCCGAGTGACTTTTACGGAGCTGCGGGAAACGGCTGCAACAGTTGAAGCTGGTCGGGCAATGAAATGATTCACGCCGTGTACTGAGAAAGGGCCGTGCAGACAAGCATGCCCTCGGTAGAGTCACCATCAGAAGACTATTCACCGTATTAATGTCGGTCGCCCGTGATGTTTTTTAGAACGCTTCCCATTTGTCACCGTTACGGTTTGTCTTGTCAAGTTTCATTCCGTCCCGCCATTTCCTGTCTTACCATGTACCCTCCTGTCATGTCCTGACCCGTCCTGTTCCGTCTCGTCCTGCCCCATCCTGTCCTGTCTTGTCCTGTCATGTACGCCTGCCCTGCCCTGCCCTGCCCTGTCCTGTCCTGTCCTGTCCTGCCATTTTCTGCCCTGCAATTTCCTGCCCTGCCATGTCCTTTCCTACCCTGCCCTGGCCTGTCCTGCCCTGCCCTTCCCTGCCCTGTCCTGTCCTATCCTGTCCTGCCATGTCCTGCCCTGTCCTGTCCTGTCCTGGCATTTTCTGCCCTGCACTGTCCTGCCCTGCCATATCCTGTCCTGTCCTGTCCTGTCCTGTGCTGCCCTGCCCTGCCCTGCCCTGCCCTGCCCTGCCCTGCCCTGCCCTGCCCTGCCCTGCCCTGTCCTGTCCTGTCCTGTCCTGTCCTGTCCTGTCCTGTCCTGCCCTGTCTTGCCCTGCCCTGCCCTGCCCTGCCCTGCCCTGCCCTGCCCTGCCCTGCCCTGCCCTGCCCTGCCCTGCCCTGCCCTGCCCTGCCTTGCCATGTCCTGTCCCGTCCCGACCTGTCCCGTCCCGTCCCATCATGTCCTGTCCTGTCCTGTTCCACTCCGTCGCCGCGTTCTGCTTCGCTCGGTTTGTTTTGTCTCGACTCACGCTTCTCGAGCTGTGCAGCGTCTTCAGAGTGTTTGGCTTCCATCACGGACAAATTAGAAGGGGTGCATGGGGCGGATGGGAGTGAAGACTCGTTCGCCCTGCTACCAGACGACATGAGTTGGGCGGGTCTTCGGAGCTAATTTTGTGATGTCTGTGTCCTGCAGACGACGGCTGGATAAGTCTGCAAGTCTGCGGATCTCTCCAGCTGGCGCTAGGCATGTCGTTTGTCATCATCACGAAAAAGTGTATACGCCGGCATGAAAAACCTGACCACATGTAATCTGAGCCTCGTGGTAGTCGGTCAGTTGCTTCCTCGAACATTTTTTGGGTTAGCCCTCTTTTTTTTCCTTTTTTTTTTTGGGGGGGGGGGGGGGTGTGCACCCCTGCGATGCCGACCCCACCCCAGACATGTTTGTGCCCAACCCCTAAAAGCGTCCCTAAAAGAGATTCTCAAAATTCGATCCATGCTTGGAACGGCCAAATTAGACGATTGCTTATATAGCGTGTGTGCCAACTGGTGTTTGCCATCAGTACCGCCTTCCGTCCCTGCAAACTCAACATCCGCGCTCTTGTAGGCGTCAGGGCGGTTGAAGGAGAAGGTGGGACACTCGGTCGCATGTTATAGGCATCGGATACGCTGGGTGGTTTTTTTTTTTGGGGGGGGGGCTTCACAAACTTTCTCTCCAAAGTCTTGAATAAACACTTGTTTCTCCACGCGCACAATTAACATTCCATTAACTTGAACTTTCGCTCGATGCGGGCCCGCTGTCGGGGGGGGGGGAAGGCTCTTCAAACAAGCGGCCATTTCGACCGGGACGACTTGAAGTGCCCGAGGCCTTAATGTGGCGCTCTTGTGCGAAATCTGTTCTCATCAGCTCGGCACATACTTAAAAGGAAGAAGAAAGAGCGCGCCTCCTTCAGCGTCTAATGGAGGGGGGGAGAGAGAGGGGGAAGAGGGCCGGGACGTGTTTGGTTAACAGGCGGTCGTCGAAAGAGAACGATATTGTGGCAATTTGCCCTTCTTGCTTGATTTTCAATGGGGTTATTTGAGCGGAGATGGAGGAGGAGGGGGGATTAGGAGTCGTCTTCTCCCCATGCACTTAAGCCTCACGAGTCAAGTGGTGTGGGTCTTGACGAAGATCTCTTGTTTGTGGAAGGAAGTCGGGCTCGCTGCTGGGGGAATTACCGGTGGATGAGCGGGGGGCTCGCCGGGCCGAGCCCCTCCTCATCCGTCCGCCCCCACAGCCCCCCCCCCCCACACACACCCCATCCCCCGGCCCCTTCACCCCGCAGCTCCCTCGGAGTCTGTGAGACCGGCAGCGAGCTGTCACACGCTGAGGGTATTCGCGCAGCTGGAGTGGCTTCCCCGGGCTCGAGATGACGGGCCCGAGAGGAGAAGGGGACGAAAGGTCATCGGAAGTGGCAAAGATACATCTGCTTGCTGGCATTATTGGCATCTATCTCTCGTTTCCTTCCTCCATGCTCCAACACAAAGCCACTCGATGAAAGATGTGTATCTATATACCCACGTATACAGGCCCACCCTCAGAATGCTGTGACGCCACACGGGTATACACTGCAGATCAAACAAGCATTCGTATAATTATGTGGAGGGCATTCGCTTCCCGAAATTGCCGGCCAAGGTTCGAAACGTAAGGCCCTCTATGATGTCATTTCACTCGTACGTTTCATTACGCTTTAGCCATGTCAACAGTTAGAAGGATGGTGCGTTATCTCAATCTGTACGGCATACTGTGAAATCATTCTGAATGAAATGCTTTCATCTTCGTGGAAATAGCCTCCGAGGAGTCTTGCCTGGGGGACAGAGACAGAGACAGAGACAGAGGCAGAGACAGAGACAGAGACAGAGACAGAGACAGAGACAGAGACAGAGACAGAGACAGAGACAGAAACAGAGACAGATTCAGAGGCAGTGAGGCAGAGACAGGGACAGACACAGAGGCAGATGAGAAGGCACATGTATAGGCGCAGGCACAGTCAGAGGCAGGAGCATGGAGACCACGGAGGAACCTCCATGTCCAGACTAACCCTGCAGGAACCGAACGAGAGAGCATCTTGATGTATCTACCCACCCCTGCTGTAACTGTCTGTCCCCAGCCTCATCTGCTGCCTCCTCCCCACCCCAGGGCCTGTCCAGCTCCCTTTATCTTCAGTCTTCCTCCCCCGGCACCATTTTGAGCGTGCCACCCTCTCCCTCTCCTTCCCCTTCCTCGCGTGAGCGGATGTAGAACGTTTCAGAACGGCGAACCGTGTATCCCCCAAACGTATAGACACACACACGCATCATGTCGTAAGGCTGGTACCTCGCGTATACCCCGTACCAATTGGCGGTGGCCGCCCGAAGGCACGCAACCCACGGGACCGATATCTTAAACGAGACTATTGAACTGTCTTGTCTGTGAGAGTTCCCCTACTCCTTTTTTTTCTACGAGCCAGAAAACAAACACTGGTCTCACCCCTCTGCTCCGCTCACCCCCTCCTCCCCGCCCCCCCCCCATCCCTTCTCAGACCGGGCGGTGCCCACTCAAAGCGCTTCTGCCTAATCTTCCGCGGGACATTTCAAATACATATTCTCAAGACCCTAAGCACTTCCTTAAGACGGCAAACATGTTATTTTAGAGGCCCGGTGCCAGATAAACAGGACCGGCTAGAGTTGACACAGTGAGAAACCCTTTTTTTCTCTCGACCGGATTGCGATGACTGCGGGCGATGCAGACGGGGGGGAAAAGGTGCCCGCTGACGATGCGGCCATAGCTCAGATAAGATAACTGGTGCTGGGGGCCGGGCCGGGCGCGTTGGCCTGCCTTCTCCGTTCCAACCTTTGATGTTCTCGGTTCCATGTCGCAAGGGGTTTTCACACTATAGATGAAATCCCCGGGGATTTCTCTTTTCCCCCCGGGTAATTCGGTCGGTCTGTTCACACTACCAACGAAATTCCCTGGGGAAAGCTTTTTACCCCTATTTACCCCTTCTCGGAAGTATTTTATTTTTTAATTTAGTGGGCCTGACGTTTCGACCCTAGCAGGACCTTTCTACTCGGAAGTATATAGGGAGAAAACCCCGGGGGTTAACGTTTTCCCCGGGGAAAGGCAACTAGTGTGAACGTCTGCGGGTGTTTACCTTTGACCATTCACCTTTTGCTTCCATTTGGGAACTTCCGAAAGGGCGCCCACCGTTTACATATTCCAAAGAGATTGATTGCCAGCGTGAAATGACCGTGGGAGTTACCAAATGGGTCCAATGTGAACGGTTGCGGGGGTGTTGGTGGGATAAAAAGTCGGGATTGGCTATTACATGTACATTCTTGTAACAGTTTCAAAGGTGTTTTTTTTTCAAATAAAGTAGAGGATCAGACTTTCCGATCCTTGCCATACCTCCTACAAAGGCCGGTCAGCCCTACAGATAGCTTCCGCTATGATCGAAACGTCAGGTCCGGTACTTTGTTTGAGATTGGTGTCATTTCACTCAGTAAGCTGTTTGTTACATTTCTGTATAATTAAAAGCTTGCTTTTAGAATGGAATGGAGAGTATCCATTCAGGACTATAGGGGGCATATTACAAATTTGCCTTTCAAAAACAATCAACATTTTCCCGGTAAATAGAATCCCAATTTGCTTTTTTCAAGTAGGCCTAAGCCTAAATGTAATACCAGAGAGTGGCATATTCAATCCCCGGACCTTTTCTGCCTTTGGGCAAGCTCCAGCTGTGACCGAAACGTCGAGCCACCTATATTTGTCTTGGATTTACTATTCAATGACCTAAATATCAGTGGGTCTGATCTTTACTTCATATACCAGAACCCCCTGGCAGGCACTCCCGTAGCCATTTTGTGAAATGCTATGCTGTAACATTGGAATTGAAAACGTCCGGGCTTAAGTCTCGAACACTTGGATGTTTCGCGTGCTTCTATATAGTCAGCGAGCATGTTGGCTGCGTCTTCGTATATCATATCACTGCTTGCACCAACAGCTCCGTGGTTTGAAAATGTGACCCGGCACAGCATAATGAGAAATAACCCCACTTTTGAGATTTTGAGGTTTTCTAATGATGTGAAAGATTATACCATTAGCTTTCAAATGATATCAAAATATTAATATCCTCTTATACTTAAAATTTCCCAAAATAAAAAAAAAGATAATTTATTTGTAATCGAATTGTGAAGATACTTTAACTTAAGGCGTTGTTTACTCAAAAAGTGTTTTGGTGGGATATTCCTCATGTTGCTGTGCCGGGTCACAAATATTGAATCACCATGTTGACAAACACGACTCACGAGGCAGAGAGGTATTAAATTTTGATTGTTTCTGTATAGGCCCGTCTTTATTGCTCTGCATTTTTGAAATTTTAGTTATCAAAGCTTATTATAGTTCACAAAGAATGCTGAAATCAAATAATAAATAACACACCGACTTCCAAATTTCGTCATTTACTTTAATCCGAACCACGACTCAAACATGGTGTATTTTGAATTCCCCGTCACACTCCTTCGGACTCTGCAGGAATCAAGTAGAACCGGCCCAAAAGGAAGACATTTTTCTTAATGCCGATCTCGAATACTTAAAATGCGCTTCAAGCCGGCCTCCAATGATTCATGCACATTCCAGATGGTGTATTAACTCCCGAATGCAGCTCCAATGTATAGTTGGAACGCAGTAAGAGACGGCATATTCAGAAGTAGGCCTATATTCAGAAATACTGGTAGAAAACAGTCATTCAGACTGCAATTCGATTATCCAGGAATATGAAGTTTCATTCTCTGACGCCATTTTCGGCTCACTCCGCCTATAATAATGTGACGATGGTTTAAAGGGTCTGTGCAATAATACATGTATACTTAATTAAATCAATGCTTTAGAACTGTTTTGCAATGTTGCTAACAATCTAACTGCTTCTAACACTCATTCCGAGGGTGTATTTGCAAGTTTTCAGTTTTTATGCTAATGAGAATTTCAATATTCATGAGCAAGTTTGCGGACGTCATCACAGGATCATGCAACAGAAATCCAATTGGTTGTGTACAAAAGTTTCAGAAAATTTCTACTTTTTCCTGCAGACCTATCCCTAAACCAAAATGTATCCCTATTACCAAAATGTATACTTAATGATGATTTAGTGAAGGAGTCTTTCGTCAAACCTAACCCAGAATGTTTTTTAAACTGTGGTTTCCTGACATGACCTTACAATAGGCCTAGCGCCCTCATTTTTAGAAGGATATTTTTGAAGGTAAAAAAAAATACCAATTTATGATTTCACTATAAGAAAAAGAAGCTTGCCAATCAATACGTTTGTACATTTCAGATCCCTAGATGACAGCCGAAAATGAGCTTCAATGTAAATATTTACTGCACAGACCCTTTAAGTCTTGACGGAGGAACACACAAAGAAAAGAAAATCACTTCTCTTGTCCGCAAATACATCTGTTCCCGATACTTACTTTATAAATAACATAAAACATCCATAATTATTGTAAGTCTGACTTACGTATTTAATATACTTTAATAAATGTCACAAAGTTGATGGGATAGTACAAAGAAAAAAGAACATAATTTCCAACAAAGTGGATCATAGTAGTGATTCGACACTTATCAAATAAATCTATGTTACC
This sequence comes from Luidia sarsii, assembly GCA_949987565.1. Lineage (NCBI taxonomy): Eukaryota > Metazoa > Echinodermata > Asteroidea > Paxillosida > Luidiidae > Luidia > Luidia sarsii. The sequence goes on along the minus strand of OX465108.1, from coordinate 19,389,181 downwards.
GAATATTATGAGATACTGAACAGAAACCGTTCGAGTGATGATTTTCAACGCAGTGTCTTTGTAAATAAACCAAATGAAAATATTCAAACGAGAAAACTAGATTACGTTACACTGCCATTCTACTACATGTAATTTCCCGCGTTATGTACACGTTACCTGGTGCCGACATGCCAACTTCGCGAGTCCAGAGCGCAGAAAGCCAACAACATGCATTCACCATCCAAAAACCAAACGAGTTACGAAAAAAAAATGTTCACGAATGAAATACATGTCTACAGTAGCATAATTGCATCAAATATCGTGCAGAACCCAAACCTTCTTAAAAGACAAGTCTTAATTACATATTAACAAGCAGTATTGAAATATAAACATCAACAGTTGTTCTTGAAATTAGTTAATTTTTAAAAACTTTGGTATAACGATCTTGGTCAAGGTACCACTGAAATGAATTCTGCTCAAACCCCTTCACGATCAGGCAGGAAACCCCGATGTTATCACATTACAATAGTTAAACTTGCTTCTGTACAATGGAGTGAGGATAAAGGCCTCGTTCAGAATCGTGCAGGCGGCCTCAATGGCGGTTCCAATCACGCGCTTAAAAATAGTGGAGGGAAATAATGAGGACTCATTTCCGATATGCGATAACGTTTCCATCCTCTCGATGAAAGGCATCACCGGCTTTTAACAAAGGTCAACGCTCGATATTTATCTTAAGGACTTGATTGTCATTTTGCTTCAAATAGCGAAGCCAATGTGTTTCGAATGTGTTGGACGTGGTACTGAACTGAAAAGTAGCGTTCATGGATGGAAAAGGAAGAGAATAGCCAGATTGCGCGACCACTCTTTGCATGCCATCATGTGGCTTATTGTGGGTATTTTTGCATCTCATTTGGTGCAGAGCAGCGATGGAAACGTACAAAGAAGAATGTGGACAATAGGCCTACGAAAGTCTTCTTCTGCTCATTTCCACTCCTGTTCTGCACCAAATGAGATGCAAAAATACACACTGTAACACACGTAGTGGCATGTAAACATCGGTCGCGCAATCGGTCAATTTGGTTTTCAAAGAAAATGGTGTTCCTCTCATTTTGGAATCAGTCCCTCCAACAGCTTCTTAAGCCCAACGCATACCCCAGGAAGAGGCGCTGTCAATGGGCGTCTAGAACGGCTATCAGCTGATTCTTTGGACCAAATGCAATGGTACGCCCGCCATAAGCATGGCAGTCGAAATTGAACATAGGCTTTTCTCGAAAATCCGGCTTCTCCTCCGGTTTCGGCTTCGTCTCTGTTTATATCCAAAAGCTGAAAACATAGGTTGGAGATCTTTGGATTCATTTTTCAAAAAGGCAGTATAACATTCACAAACAAAGCCAAAGGCCTCCCGTTTTCATGTCTTGTACTTTAAAATAGACGAAAGAAAGCAAGACAGACAAAGCCGGAGCCTCAGCCGAAGCCGGGTTTTCAAAAAAGGGTCATAATATTTCCAGACCCGGGCACAGCGCCATCAATGGGTTGTGCAAAAGATTCGCTTGGGGGGCCCTCAGAAGCCAAGGCTAATGGGTTATGAGTTTCTCGGCTCACAGATCACCGTGTTGCGCGCGTAGTATGAAGGAACGCCATACCGGTACATTGCCCTGCCCGCTAGCCCAATGCTCGTATAGTTAACCGGTGTGCGATCGTCCCTTGAGCAATTAGATCCTCGCTTAGCTGCCAAATCCTCGAAATGTATATCCAAAATACCGGTAACAGTAAAAACCTACTTATCGTCTTTCTCGAGAAAACACCCGATATTTTCTGATCACTTTATCCACATTCACTCAGAACACAACATTGATCCCTGGAAAACATTCCTCACCCAAAATGATCATATAACTTTGAAATGGAAAGTCCTCGTATGATGTGGTTTTTTTTTACCTCATGCGAAGCCAAAAGTGAGCAATGTTTACCTACCTATCATAAATTATGGGGTATAGGCGCAGGACTTGTTGGTGCCGAATCGTGTGAGTCCAGCCCTCCTCTCAAACTTAAAATCAGCTTCAATCAGACTCTAACCGTATAATGTTGCAACATAGTCCTAACCATATATGTGACCCGGCACAGCATAATGAGAAATAACCCCCACTTTTGAGATTTTGAGATTTTCTAATGACGTGAAAGAGTATACCATTAGCTTTCAAATGATATCAAAATATAATATCCTCTAATACTTAAAATTTCCGAAAATACAAACCAAAGAAAATTGATTTGTAATCGAATTGTGAAGATACTTTAACTTCAGGCGTTGTTTACTTAAAAAGTGTTTTGGTGGGATATTTCTCATGTCGTTGTGCCGGGTCACATATGTTTAGGACATTATTACATAAGAAAAAACCCAAAACATTTTAATTCTCATTAGGAAAGACACAGAAAGTCCGGTAGCGCATCGGTCAAGTTCTACTCCTCCATTCCAACTCTCCCCAAAGCGACTTGATCCGGATCCTTTGCTCAACTTTTACAAAGTAAAATATAATTATATTCATCAATCTTGTATTTACAAATCGTTACGCAAATTTCAACATTTCGTTGACGCTGAGAAAAGATTCTTGCTCCACCAACATCAAAAAAATATGAAATCAAAATATTTTGTCAGGAATAAAATCAAAACTGACAATCATTGTGTATAGAAAGTGTAATACTGTGAAGAATACATTCGTGTACTGTACGAGTACGTACATATACGTTGAATAAAAACTTAAACCTTTACGGAGAATTACCAGGAACATCTGATAGACGATACCGCTTGGATATGACACACCTTTGTGAGTTCGTCTTCACAATAAAATAATCAAAGGAAATCCAACAGTTTTTTGAAAATGAAAATAAAGTCCGTTGAACGCCACCCCACGGCCACGGTCTTGCACCCAGACGTCATCTTGCCATCTCGACACAAGCAACGGGGAGTGAACAGCGAGCACAGTGCACACCGCCACCTAGCCAGGGATGCAGTCTGGTACCCGACACTGGAACTTCCCTGACGTCGACTGTGGAAACGAAAGAACGAGAGAGGGGATATCTAATTAAGAATGATATCAGAGGTTTGTGTGGGGTCTATAAGAAATGCTTGTCTTGCATTACCACACCTTTAGTACAATGTTCTCGAATTAAGCGAAACATATTCCAAGGATACCATTTAAAGGCCTTATATACAACATAACAGAAGCGGACTACGAATAGGGCTAAGGCCAAGCAAGGCAAGGGCACGCCATTTTAGCTTGCGACTCCGACCAGTCAAGATTTAATGTTACAAAATAAGGAGAAGCACGTTGTGAAAAGAAACAGGCGGGCTTAAGGTTTTCCACAGTCTTTTGCTCAGTGAGTTTTTATCTCTGGTTTTTAATATCAGTAACCTTTCAACTTGGGGACGTAGTAATATGGAACAAGCGGATCTCGATAGTCTTTGTTATTGTATAAAAGCCGTAAATGTTACAAAATTGCTACGAACAAGCAATGTGAGAATCAGAATCGACAATCTCTGCATTAAAAAAAAAAAAAAATGCCACGCTCCATTTGGTGCTCACGGCAAGCATTACCCATAAAAAGGTGTAAAAGAGTGGTAATTTGTGTCTCTGGGGAGGTTGGTATGAAAGGAGCAGTAGATTAGACCGCTGCTGAATCTATGATCGTCCCCACGAGACGTAGCCGGGGTTTTGGGCGACGTTTCCAGGAAGGAGTTTCCAGGAAGTATACAGTGATATTATGGGACACAGCGGAACCAACAGAAACCACTTTTGACCAGAAACGAAACAAAAAAGGGGGGAGTTGTCATCCCCATCCATTAGCTGGCTTTCGGAGCTTTAACGATATCGGGAATTTGTGTCGTAGATCATTTGGGGAACTTCGGCGGACTCGGCCACAAAGGAGCCGCCGTGAACGACCCTCCCCCCAGACACCCACGATACGTCCCCTTGAGCCCGGCCCTGACAATGCACGGTGCTGGTCCTACGACGCCCCACACTTGTGACATTTGCTCGTGATTCACATGGACCACCTGTTGGACGCCAATTGATATATGAAGTTGTGAATGGATTAAACAAAAATCAACCGTTGACTTTAAAACGTGTGGTAGAACGCACACATCTTTTTTTTTTAGCATCGTTGTTTAAAATATTATTAACCGGACATATTATCGGTCAAAAAAAAAACCCCACTGTTGGATTTTGTCGTTTTTTTTTATATATAATTACCACATTTGATATTATTATTTCGTTCATTCATTTCTCATTATCGTTATTTTCTCTGATTTTATAACTTTACAAGGTAGGCCTATTCCCCTTAAGTTAACTTGTGGTTGGCAGTATAGGAGGGTTTGCGGTGACACAATGTCACCGTCTGATTCTGAAGATCCGGCGAGATGATGACCTACTCCTTTTTTTCAAGGTAGATTTCTACTTTCGACTTTAGATTCGTCATGTTTGTAAATGGAATCATCGATGTTGAGTGTGTCGCGTGCAGTAGGGGTGTATCCTTTGGAAATAGGTGGAACAATAGCTGGCGGTGTGTTTCTCTTGTTGGAGGAGCACAGTGGAACCACACAGTGGTGTTTTGCCGACATCTTGGAAATCTAGCGCCCATAGCCTCGCTTTCAGTTCGATGCATACAATTTGCATAAATATTAAGAAACGCCTATAAGGCTATATACTTCCGATCGCAGTGGAGGACATCACACACCATTACTTCCGTTTATTTTCCTCTGCATCGGGGGAAAATCACGTCTGTGCACCTCCTCAACGTCAACACGCTCTTCAACGTCAACATGCTCCCCTAGCTGCCTAAACAATTATTGTCGGACAGCGCGGACCAAGCGTGCTCGCTGTGCGGCACGGCTATTCTGCCTGACCAAAGTGTCGGAGGGCTAGGGAGCATGTTGACGTTGAAGAGCGTGTTGACGCCGAGGAGCTGCACACACGTCTTTCTTTCTCGGCTCGGCGAAACGGGACCCGGAGGCTTTGGAAAGGTCCGTCCCCTTAATTGCAATTGCGCGACTTGAATGAAGACCAACGCGATTTCCGCGGCTCGTTGGCAAGGGGCAAGTAGACCAGTGGCCGAGTTGGCAAGGGGCAAGTAGACCAGTGGGCGAGTTTGCAAGGGGCAAGTAGACTAGTGGGCGAGTTGGCAAGGGGCAAGTAGACTAGTGGGCGGGTTGGCAAGGGGCAAGTAGACTAGTGGGCGAGTTGGCAAGGGGCAAGTAGACTAGTGGGCGAGTTGGCTAGGGGCAAGTAGACTAGTGGGCGAGTTGGCAAGGGGCAAGTAGACTAGTGGGCGGGTTGGCAAGGGGCAAGTAGACTAGTGGGCGGGTTGGCAAGGGGCAAGAAGACTAGTGGGCGGGTTGGCAAGGGGCAAGTAGACTAGTGGGCGAGTTGGCTAGGGGCAAGTAGACTAGTGGGCGAGTTGGCAAGGGGCAAGTAGACTAGTGGGCGGGTTGGCAAGGGGCAAGTAGACTAGTGGGCGAGTTGGCAAGGGGCAAGTAGACTAGTGGGCGAGTTGGCAAGGGGCAAGTAGACTAGTGGGCGAGTTGGCAAGGGGCAAGTAGACTAGTGGGCGAGTTGGCTAGGGGCAAGTAGACTAGTGGGCGAGTTGGCAAGGGGCAAGTAGACTAGTGGGCGGGTTGGCAAGGGGCAAGTAGATTAGTGGGCGAGTTGGCAAGGGGCAAGTAGACTAATGGGTGAGTTGGCTAGGGGCAAGTAGGACTAGTGGGTGAGTTGGCAAGGGGCAAGTAGACTAGTGGGCGAGTTGGCAACGAGCCGCGGAAATCGCGTTGGTCTTCATTCAAGTCGCAAAATCGCAATTAAGAGGCCAACCTGACGCGTTAGTGGTACGGGAAAAAAAATCGCGTCCGGTCCGCCTCCGACCGCGACCCTGGCAGGGTAGGATTTGTCGGGAGGGGTGTGGGGAGGGGGGGGGGTTGGTTCGGCGTGCAGCGGGTCGATCAGGTGTCATTCGCCCGGTATCTGGGTCACGCTCGAGAGGAAATAAGACGTCATTTATGTCTCGCGGGGGCCCCCACTTTTTTTCGGATTTTTCGAATCGCCCGGACATACCAAAGCAAGTGGGTGCTTAATCCAATCTGCAATGTTGTATTCCATTCACGGTCGCAGCGACCGTGCGTCGCATGTAACCCCCACGAGCTCTCGCATTGCTCACGCGGATAAATTCACCGGTAGTTTAAAACGGCCAAAGTATCCATTTATACACGACCTATATCCTAATGCAGCCGGAGTATTTTTAGAAATCCCGTGTATAAACATTGCATATTGAGCAGTTTGAAAAAGAAATATCTACCTAGCATGTGTTTCGAAAAAATAGTTTCGAACTACTAATTGAATACTAAAGAGATCTGACGAAGTGATTCGTTTCTGATGAAAGCTTGGGTGGTCGTCCCGATAGCGATTTTTTTTCCCCGTACCACACGCCGTCGCGTTGCCATGATTTCCCAATAGCAACAATTACCGTTGTAACGGGCTGCGTTTTGGATAATTGGATTAAGTGCCCGTTCCAGAATGGAATGACAGATATGTGCCAATGGAAAGCAATGATATAACCCCCTCCCCCCCTCCCTGCCTCCCTGCCTCCCTGCCTCCCTGCCTCCCTCCACCCCTCCCTCCCTCTCTCTCCAACCAGTTCGCCCGGACCTGCAAACAGACGTATTCGTGACACCGCGTGCACGTCGCCGTGCAAGATAAGATTAGAACTTTCAACTGTTGCAATGTCAGGAATGCCTGCCATGGATTGAGCGTAGTGGAGGTCACACGCACGGAATACTTTCATTGACAGAATGTTACGAACCGCGTATCAGACTCGACCGCGGCAGACCAGTACGTATTCTACAGCAGGTAACGTGCAAACACCCCAAACATTTTTATTAACCGAGCGTGGATGATGAAATGTCGCTGAACTTTTCTCCCGTGGCAAGATTCCTTAGTATACATTTCCTCGGTGCTCAGCTATAGGCTGTAGCTAGCTGTGGCTATAGTACCGTAATTCCATATAGGCCCTCTACGAATCCATGAATCAGGATCGGGCTTAGGCTTCGTCTCCGTCTGACAAAACCTGAAAATCTAGATTGTGGGTTTGTCGCCGAATTTGAAGGTCTGTTGGCTTGTTAAGTACAGAGTATTCACTGGGGCCAGACGCTTGTTTCTAGATGTCTGTGACATTACAACGGGTAAGAGAGATATGACCAAAGCCTAAGCCTAAGCCTTCATTTCGTTCACATAGTTGTTACACAAAAATGGCTACTCTCTGTGAATAACTACGCGAGCCAGTATTGGTTCCATGATTCAATTGCTTTTGCAATTCTTAGTGTCGCAAACTCTATCCCTCCCCCTCAAAGACTCTCTGGATGCATGGATACCGTCACACAATGAGCCCGTCACCAACTGACGCCAGTATGTCGGCCATATCAGCGCTCACAACTCACAATGATTGTGCACTGTGCTCCCACGAACACTCACACTGTGCTCCCACGAACAAGGAGATAGTACACTCTGGGAATGAGGCTGCAAAGACTTGCAAAATGGCGGACAACGGCTTCAATCATGGCCCAGATGCAACGCAACGTGCGCTCAACCGCATTGCCATGGCGGGCGTTAGTTTCGTTCGTGGGTTTCGAAAATGGCGGCTTCCCCTGAACCAAAATGGCGGCTTCCCCTCTAGCGCCCGCTGTTGTCCGTATACAAAATATATATATGAACAGCGCCAACACATGCAAGCAAACTGTCAATTTTCCAATGCAGTAATGAGAATATACCTCGTTGATAAAGGTCTACTACAGTGCAGCAACTAAAAAACAAATGCATTGTGTATGTGACCATTGGCAGGCACAGGCACACGATATTTTATTTCCGTACCACGTAAACGCTATGGGCCCATATGTTTGAGCACAAACGAAGTATGAAGAATTGAGTCTCAGGTCACTCAGATTGTTCACGTTCGTTGTATTCGCTGTGCAGAAAGCCTTTATTGTCTGTGCAGAAGCCTATCCCTAGCTTTAACTGGTATAGCCCCCCTCCCTCCCCCTTGACCCACCACGTAAATTGTTTGTGCACAAACATATGGGCCCATAGCGTTTATGTGGTACGGGAAAAAAAATCGACAGACAACTCAAAGTCACGACATCCGTGTAAATGCACTGACCTGCATTGTCCATGCTCGCGCACGGCCACTGCGACTTGGAGCAGACCTGGCGCCGGATGCACTTGGCGAAGTGGCGCATGCACCGGAAGTCGTCCCGTCCACAGCGCCCGCAGTCGGGCTCCAGGGCCACGAACTCGCAAGGCCATGCAGGACGTGTGCTGGCACTCACCCTGGCAGCCCTTCTTGCGATCCACGTTGTCACTGCGGAGAGACAGGGCAGACGGGGAGGGGGGTGGTGGGAGATAGAAGGGAGGGAAGAGGGGGAGGGGAGGAGGAGGAAGGGGAGGTGGAGGAGGAGGAGGAGGAGGAGGAGGAGGAGGAGGAGGAGGAGGAGGAGGAGGGAGGAGAGGAGGAGGAGGAGGAGGAGGAGGAGGAGGAGGAGGAGGAGGAGGAGGAGGTGGAGGAGGAGGGGAGCGGGGAGAAGGGGAGAAGGATGAGGTGGAAGAGGAGAGGAGGTGGAGGAGGAGGAGGAAGAGGAGGAGGAGGTGGAGGTGGAGGAGGAGGTGGAGGAGGAGGAGGAGAAGGAGGAGGAGGAGGAGAAGGAGGAGGAGGAGGAGGAGGAGGAGGAGGAGGTGGACGAGGAGGAGGGGAAGAGGGGAGGGGAGGAGTAGGAGCAGGTGGAGCAGGTGGAGCAGGAGAAGGAGGAGATGAAGGAGGAGGGGAGGGAGAGGGGAGGGAGAGGGGGAGGGGAGGAGGAGGAGGAGAACGATAACAAAGAGACACGTGTTAGAGTCATTGTGGTATCTATGAAGCACTGGGCGGTGGATTTCACATGACAAAGTCTTAAGATGCATCGTAACCCAACTTTATTGTAAGTCGTGATAGGCCGTATGGTTTCTGGGCATCGCTCATCGTCTTGCGATGGGTCGTGAGTTACGATGAGTTTGGTGAAATCGACCCCTGGTAGTGGTATACATAAATTTGATTGGGTCGACCTACAGTCCTGGCCATGACCTTGGTGCTTGGTCACATGCTGGCAAAGCGTCCACGATAAGCGACCATAGGGGTTCGCCCCTTTGGCTCAAGCGCCGCACTGCCACGTATGTTCACGTACGTCCGTCCATGCAGGCGGTGGGGTCGAGGTCAAACTGTTCACACGAACCAGAGTTTGATTCAAGCGTCCATCCGTCCCTCCCTCCCTCCTTCCCTCCGTCCCCCCCCCCCCGTCCCTCCCTCCGTCCCTCCCTCCCCCTCCTCCTCTTCAAGACCAACTAATAAAACAGCGCTTCACGGTATCATTAGTTGGTGGGGGCAAATGGCAGTATTCTCGCTTCGTGATGGACGCGGCCATTTCACGGGGGGAAGTCCCACCGAGCGTAGCGCACCTGATGTGTCCGCGACCCCGAGGACAGATCACGACGGGGTGTCCCCGTCTGTGACGGCGGGTGTTGCATCACGCCCCCGCCCTCCACTATTAGCGGCCACGGGTCCCTCGTGTCCAAAAACATTGCCGGAGGCTGATAACTGATGCTGAGTTGAGATGAGGGGGGAGTGCGTTTGCGAGCTAGGATTAGCGCACGGCCTCGCGTGTTTTTCAGCGCACTTTTCATCAGTGTTTTTGGTGCGTGCCCGCGGTGTCTGGTGATTTTGTTCACGGTGAACAGCGGGGACCTCCTTTTTTTTTCTTCGGAAGGTATCGCTTAGACCATGGAGGCTCGGACCATAAGTGTAGAGCCACCGGGCTGATACGAGCTAACCTTCACCAGGCCCTAAATTTAGCGGGCCTGACGTTTCGATCCTAGCAGGACCTTTCAGGACCTTTCTCAAAGGCACTCCGCCTTTGAGAAAGGTCCTGCTAGGATCGAAACGTCAGGCCCACTAAATTTTGAGATTTGCATTTTGGTAATTTTAGTCAGTAAGCAGTTTGCAACATTTTTGTATATCACTTCATCAGGCCCTACTATAGTTGAGTAACACCCTTGGGGTCGACCACTGAGCTACCCTGTAAAAAAAACCTCCATGATTTCACAAAGCTTACGGCACTCCGTTGCGATCCAGCGAGGTTCTGATTGCCTCTTAGTTCCAACGAGTATGGTGAGGTATAGACCTTTGGTTCAAACCACTCACCCTATAAGCCCTACCTATATTCACCAAGCAGACCTACCAGTAAAATTTCACGACACTCGTTATACTGGCGAGACACAGACATTGCCCAATTGACCTGCGCGTGCATTTCCACGTTGATTTACGGCCACTTAGTATAATATAGGGAATGATTTGTTTCTTTGGAGTACCACTAAAGCATATATAGTGCAGTGGTTTAGCAACATTTTTGAGTGGAGCTCAATCATGACTCTGTCAATTCCACATCTTTTTTTTGGAACGGTGGTAAGAGGAATGATACAGGAAGCTAATTGAGGAGGTGCACTACTAATTGAGGAGTGGTGAGTCATCGTGCATTTCTTGTGGAAGCACTTGCCTTAGATACCTGGATAAAGCCCAGGGAAGCCAAACTGACGACGCCAAGCAAATTATCTCAATATCTAAACTAACAAGAAAGGAGCGTTTCGACGCCGGCCGAATAATTTCATCTTGGAAAGACAGAAATAGAGAACTCCTCGTCCGACAAGAAGGGAAACTATTTCAATACGAAGTGCATATGGGTCGGTCGGAATCCATTTATTGGACGATCCATCAAAAGTGTATGGGTGCCTAAAGGATCCACGCATGCCGTCTTGCCAGACTGACTGACTGTGTAGTCAATGTGGCTTTCGCATAACGCTCAGGAAGATTGCTCCACTAAGCGGAGTCACATTTTGTTCCTTAAAGCCCCTACACAACATTGGTATAAGAAAGATCGAAAAACAGAAACGTTCACAGATTTACATGAAACTTATCCTACAGTCTGAAGATGGTTATAGTTGAAAACTTGCACTGAAATAAATTATTTCTGTTTAAAAAAATTATTTTTAGAGAAAAGAGTAAAAAAAAATGTTTACGTCTCACCGAGATCTAAACTTTTTTCTGAACAGTACGGCGTTGAATGCTGCATTTTCGCGAAACAAATGATTCACTATTTTCTCGAGACTCGGTTGGCGGATTGAGCTGAAATGTTCACAGGTGCGCTATCTCATGCATATGTTGGTTCAGACAACGTATGGATGCTATTCTTTGACCTCGACCAATGCTGTGTTATCCATTTAAAGAGTATGACCTGCAGCCGATTTCACGAAACTTCAAATATTGCGTACTCAACATTTTGATGCGTAACTTACGCAACATTTTGCTGCCTTTTCTAAATAGTGCGCAAAAGAGCCACGGTGACGCAAGACGTACGCAACATTTGTACGTTGCGTAACTTAGGCCTACGCAACTTTTCTTGAAATCGACTGCACTGGTATACAAAATGCACAGATTGATGCATTGGATAGACGGACAGACAGACGGACGGACGACCGGACGGACGGCTGGATGGATGGATGGGCCTATGCATGCATGAATGGATAGATTTTACGGTCGGTGATCCTTAGGCGTTTACGAAATGAAGGCTTAGGCTCCGATGTCACGGTATCTTCTTTCAGTGAGCATCATGCAGAGCATTACTGCGCATACGTTCGGGGCGTTCGGTCGCGTTCAGGATAACCGAGCACGGCGGATAGATGAGACCGTGACACCGGGCTAAGGCTTCGGATCTTGCCACGCAGAACTACACGTAGTCTGTCTTCAAGAGCGGATTGGTACGAATACAGCGAAAGACCCATGGCTACGCTGTAAAAAAAAAATACGTTCGCCAGCCTGCTTTTTCCGCGACAGTATACTCAGCATGAGTCCGCTGTTGTGCCGAAAACGACAACGAACTTTTAGTGTCGGAAAATCCTCCGCCCTGCACAAAAAGAAAGCTCTGTAATGAGAGGCGATGGCGAACGAAGCGGTGCGCGGCACGTGCATCGTGCATCATGACCGTGATTCTGGCAGCTGCTGTGATGGCCGCCCAGAACATCTTCCGCCAATGGTCTCCGCCTACCACGGCGAAGACAGACTCCCCGTAACAGAGGCTACCCCGACAACATGACAGCTGTACCCGCCTCGGTCGCCAGGATCAGGGACCCTTAAAACAATTAACCATTTCCCCGCAAGATCCCTAACAAAACCCTCCCCCTCTCTCCGCCAGAAAAAAACACAAACCACTACTGCATAGCGGATGTGCCCGTTGTATGTACTGGAGCGCGCGCGTGCCAACGCTCGGAATGAAATAATCCAGTGTCTTTAGAGTAATTCGCCCAGCAGTATCGGACGGGCTTTGAGGCAATTTGTCCCAGCGCACATGCCGGCCACATGTTTGAATTAACAGTCACAGTGTTTATCGCGTGATATACGGGTGCACTCCCGACGTGGTTTTGTTTTTTGGGTTTCATTTCGACTGGGAAGTCCCTTCGCCCAACCCTCCACCGTCCAGCGGTTGCAATTTATCGCTCGTGATAATCAATCTCCGCTTGGGTCAGCAGCCAGTGGTGCGACCATGCAAGGAGGTATGCTAGGCTCCTTGGTGCGACCATTTTCAGTCTGTGTACACCGTTGACAGACCGTACGCACCTTAGTGCAGTTGTTTGTGTATAATAGTTGTGGCTTCCTTCCTTATACAATGTGCGCAGACTGACTGCAGGCCTTCGCGTCTCTTTCAGAATGTGTGACGTAAATTCAAACGTCATCAATCACTTCAGATCGGGTAAATCACAGCCGGAGGAACGGTTTTAATCAAGGGCTCGGTGAAGACCGGTCTATGAGCAAAATGTCCCGTGCGGTTGAATAGACCCATCTTTTCTTCGACTGTCGATTAGAATTGCTGACGCAATTCGTCCGCCGTTGCATGCGCAGTCAGACAGTGTGTAGTATACTGTTTTGCAAGAATGCTTGTTTGTCAGTTAGTTCTTGACGTCACTGCTAGAAGTTTGAGGTAATGGTATGATAAAGAATGCAAAGAACTTGCCCCTGTGTGAAAGTAAAAGTCGTGCACACATCACCTGCACCCACGCACGTAACTTTCACGGGGTGGGACTGGGATGGGTCCATGCACAAAATCCCCACCGCTTTCGGTAAAAAATCTTAATCTTAATCCCTCATCTTAATTTAAGACCCTGTGTACATTCTTTGACCTGACGTCTTTGATTTTGTTTGATTTTTTTTCGGGGGGGTGGGGGAGGGGACTCACTACAAGCTGACGCTACCTGACAAGGGAAGAAGTAAATGACTTATCGCCTAGTAAAAGGTAAAGCACCGGGTCGTTTGGTCCGCCGGTCGGGTTTGGGTTTGTGGGCGGGGCACCAAAATGTGCCGATTGATCGCAACACTGCACTAAGGAGACCCAACGGGGTCAGTACAAGTTCATAAAGGAACTGCCGTGTACACAATGAGAAGCCTAAGCACTATGCACAAAAACCCTGCTGGGCAATAAGTACGCAACATTCGGACTAACGTCCGTCACCCTATTATAGTAACCCAATATTTGGTCAGTCAAAGTCCTATTGTAGGATTGCAGTGGTCAAGATCATCCACAAAACTCCAAATGTTTCCGATAAAAACTAGACCAAGCGTTGGGCGAGACCATTATGAAAGCACGGGAAGAATGCCCGCGTACAAAGTCTATTTTCAGATGAGTCGTAAAGGCTGTTGTATCATATCACCATGCATGCCGTAGATGGTGTACATTGTACGTCCACTACATGTGGATTTCAACGCATCCTCATTTCATCACAGCTCTACGTGGTCATACACTGAGCGCACATGCTGGATCTCACACCGTTGTTAACAAGCTAGCTACATGTACATTATTGGACCCAAACTGGTAAAGTTAAACTACTACACAATAGTTCTGTTACATTACACCTACATTTTTACGTTAACAAAACAACCAACCAACTGATCAGTTCGCTGACCAGTCGGCATCTAACATGACTCACGTAATGAGAAAGTCAGTAGGGAAACCTCTGGTTACGAGGTTGTTGTTTTTCTAAACAGAAGGACAACGTGAATTTGTGACTCTGTTCCATGATCGGCCCGAAAAGCCCACCGAAATCGGATGGAAGGAAATTGGCGAATTAAGTCTATACTTGGAAAGTGAAATGCTCCCCTCTTTACTCACACACACTCAATTGGTTTGTGTATTGTTTTCTCACATCCTGTCCTTGGCGGTCATCTTGTGCGTGTGTGAACTGGGCCTTATGGGCCAAACGGCGCTTTTCCAACCCGCGGTGATGTCATTGGTAAAACAAAACTGCCGTATCACGGCTGCTTACTCGGCCCTAAATCCCCTCCGAATTGGTTGTCTTTCCTCGTTGAATTACCGCTCAGGAAGCCAGAGCCGGAGAGAGAAAGAACAACAGCAAGGAACAGGCCCGTCAACTAGCGGCAGCAATTGCGACTGAGAGACAGACTGGGTCGTCCGCTTCATCGCCCACTGAACTTCCGAATCTCACCCGGTTCGGTCATCAAAAATAACTCCCAAATAGCCCGGCTGGAGTTGGCCTACTGCACACTGATGAGACACAGCCATAACAGAAGTGGGTGCCCTTTTTTTTGAGAGAGCATGATTCACGGTGCACATCACGATGCAAACTGCAAGCACGGAGTTCCAAAATCACGGCAGTAAATGGAACTGAGAAGGGCTCACTTCACGGCACAAGCAGCGGAATTTATCCCGACACAATGCACACTGTGTATCGACAAAAGTAACTTTCTGTGTCAAATGGTGTGACTTAAAAGTAATACGAAAGCGAACGTTCCGTGGAGCTGCCCTTTCAATGCGGGCGATTCACAATAGTGCGCCCTCAAGAGTTTGTATCGCATAGGCCAATCACAGTGAGCGAAATATGTCGCCCATTTCCAGACGTGCATTGGGTCGACAGATTCGGCGCATTGTGATTGGCCAACGCGGCGCAAACTCTTGAGGGCGGGCTGTTGTGATTTGCTCATATTCGGGGCAGCCACAAGTCGGCTGTTTGGCCAAGTTATCTTTTAGCATCTTTTTGCATCGCCTGCAAACTATATTCAACTTTTTCTTTACAGCTGATGAGTGGCTGTTCCTCAAACCACCTTCTCCCCCTCTCCCCTCTCTCTCTCTCTCTCTCTCTCTCTCTCTCTCTCTCTCTCTCTCTCCCCTCCCCCTCTCTCTCTCCCCTCCCTCCGCTCCGTCTCTCACTCTCTCTCTCCTCCCTCTCTGTCTCTCTCCCTTACCCCTCTTTCTCTCTCTCTTCCCTCTCTCCCCTCTCTCCATCTCTCTTCCCCCCTCTCTCTCCCCTCTCTCCATCTCTCTTCCCCCCTCTCTCTCCCCTCTCTCCATCTCTCTCCCCCCCCCCTCTCCCCTCCCCCCCCCCCCCTCTCTCTCTCTCTCTCTCTCTCTCTCTCTCTCTCTCTCTCTCTCTCTCTCTCTCTCTCTCTCTCTCTCTCTCTCTCTCTCTCTCTCTCTCTCTCTCTCTCTCTCTCTCTCTCTGAAACTGAAAAAATGGAGACCGCTCGATGAAGTCAGCGGTGGAATCATTCAAGTGCAGATTTATGTCAGTGCCGAGGACGGCCGGGTACGTTGGCGCGCTGTGCACCTGTTAGGCGGCCGTCTCCCCCGGGTGATTCAGGCGGTCGCACGGGGGCCCATGCTGGAAACAGCTGGCCCCTTTTTGTTTGTTATATCCTGCCCGGGACCGGCTCGGACCCCGACAACAATCCATAAATTTGGATGTCATTGTTGCACTTGTCGGCGATCATTTCTGCGGTCGCATAAACCCACTTCTGTGTGTGATGTTGTGGATTGCTTTGATCGGGGATCGAACTTGATTCAGATTGCAAGAAGACTGGAGCCGTTTGATCGAGCCCGTGCACGACAGAAAGAGAAACCCGGAATCGTTGGAATTGGAGTCTGGAATCTGATAATACAACACTGGAAAGATCCGAAAACATCGATGTCCACAGATTTCCTTCTAAAAAAGTTTGTAGATGGTCATGATAGTATCCTCATGTTGAAATCTTACGGTCTGGGATGCTGTATCTTTCGAGAAATCTTCACTCAAACATCGACAAATAGTTTGTTACTCGTGAGTAATAAACTATTTCTTACACTACAGAACGGTGCGAAAACTGTGACTTTATTGCTTTTTTCTACTTCCTCAGATTACCATTTGAGCTAAAAACTTCGCAGGGTTACTTTTTGGGAATGTTAAATGGTTTAACACACAAACTGTGGCAATCGTTTGACCGCTACCAATGTTGTAAAGGGCCTTTAATTCACATGTTCCGAGATAACTAACGATGGAGGATCGATACCGAAATGGCGCGTCATGTCCTCGCTATTTTCGTGAAGTTGTCCGCCACACATCACGGTCTGTTCAATCGAATTGTCCTCCTGTTCCGAAAACTATTATGAGCAAAAATGTGGGGGTTTTTTTTCTGCCAAGAGCATCTCATCAAAACAGAGGTCCGGAATCCGTGTGAATGACGAATGACAGACAACCGCGGCTGGGCCGGTTCGTCAGCGCCAAGGTGCCAGCGCAGAAACATGAAATTCACAGGCAAGTCCATTACTTCAAGACTCCCGTGATGGAAGGATACGCGTGGTTTTTCAGTGGCTCGCAAGGCGTATTCACATCTCCCCCCAGTCCCGGTACCGGTAATCCACGCGAACATTCCGACGACTGCCGCTCCCCCCTCACGCTGTCAGCCCCGAGTATGGCGGCCGTCGGTCAGATGCGAATGCTTGCACCCGGTTGCGTGCGATTCTGTCACTCTTAATTCTCGTCATATTTCAAAAAAAATGGAAAAAAAAGCAACAGCGCGGCTGGTGTCCGTGTCACGTTGGAGTTCCGGAGGACCACGGAACACCGATTGTTTTGTGCTGGTTTCCCCGACGAGACCCACCCACACAAGCCAGACAAAATAATGAACATTTTGACTCCCCACCAAACGCTTTACATATCCCAGTTTTCGAAATGAAGGCTCAGGCTCGGGCTCAGGCTTCGTCTCCGTCTGACAAAACCTGAAAATCCAGGTTGTAGTTTGTCTCCGAATTTAAAGGTTTGTTTAGTGGCTTGATATGTACAGGGTGTTCCCCCAAGAAACTGGGGGCAAACGCTTGTTTTTAGATGCCTGTGATATTATAACGAGTAAGATAAAATATGACCGAAGCCTAAGCCCGAGCCTAAGCCTTTATTTCCGAAACGGCCCAAGTCTCATCCATTGCGCCCTCTACGTTCCCATCCCGATTACATTGGTACCTGTACTCACTACACCTTCCTCCATGCTGTAGACTCTACCCTGTAGCCAGAAGCCTATAGCACTGCTGCATGGTTTCACGGTCGCTACGTTGATTACTCCCCAGGTTGTTTCATAATCAATTCACCGTGTCAGCCGATTACGGTGGGCAGCGCTGCGCCCTTATTTTTAGTCCAATAACCTATTCTGGGTGATCCAGGTATTTCCTGTATAGATCCCGCCAACCATCGGTGGGTTTTAGGCCCCAGACTGACTGAGTCAGGCTGGGACGAAGGGAGGAGGGGGGAGGGGGAGGGGGAGGAAGGAGGTGGGAGAGGTGGATACTGTCATCAGCAAGCAGACAGGATACGAGTTCCGTGTAAACACACCAAACAGTTAAAAGTCCACGATAACCACTTGTGCTCTCATGTGCTTGCTAGCGATCTGTGGTTTGTCAACACTTCGCTGTTCTGCAAGACCCTATACAACACTGGGGAGGTCGGAAAACATCGATGTCCACAGATTTCCCTCTAATTTACACAGTTTGTGGATGGTCATGAATCCTCATGTTGAAATCTTACGGTCTGGGATGCTGAACCTTTCGAGAAATCTTCACTCAAACATCGACAAATAGTTTATTACCGGTACTCGCGACTCGCGAGTAATAAACTATTTACACTACAGAACGGTGCGAAAACCGTGACGGTTTTTTTGGCTTCTACTTTCTCAGATTACCACTTTTATCTAAAACCTACGCAGTATTGCTTTTTTTTTAATGTTTCATGGTTTAACACACAAACTGTGGCAATCTTTTGACCTTTACCAATGTTGTGTAGGGACTTTAATCGTGACACCGTATACATTTTTGTCAAACTCTCAAGAATGAGCGTGGGTTTGAGAATGGCCGGTGTAAATAACTGTTTTGGATTGGTAACACACAAACTGTGGCAATCTTGTGACCTTTACCAATGTTCCATAGTGCCTTTAAGTTGCTTGCTGCATGCCGTTTTGAATATTGCTGGGCGGGGGGTTCTGAGTTCTGTGGGGCCGATGGGGCGCCAAAGTGGCCATTGCTGCTGTTGCTGTTTGTTGTCGCTGCTGTGGTGGCTGGAGTATACAGCTGCTGTTGCTGCTGCTGCTGTTTCTGTGATTACTGGTGTAGTTGTTGCTGTTTGCTGTTGTGGAGTTTGTCGCTTATGACTGTGCCATCGTTGAAACTGAAAAATGTATCACCCGGAACAATTCGTTGAATGCTGCATTTTCGCGAAACAAATGAAGCGGTTTTTACTATTTTCTCGAGACTCGGTTGAGGGATTGAGCCGAAATTTTCACAGGTGTGCTATTTCATGCATATGTTGGATCGGACAACGTATGGATGCTATTCTTTGACCTCGACCAATGTTGTGTTATCCCTTTAATAAACCAGATTCATTTCATTTTTTTTTCTCCAAGCTGGATCGGGCCGACTCTGAATACTGCTCTCTGACCTCAAAACAATGTTGTGTGGGGCATTTTAAAGGCTCAGCTGGGGTTTCCCAACGATGCATCAGGGGCCCGGCGTTGCTGGTCCTAGTCCCGCGTGCACGGGCCAGGCGCCTGTCGGTGGAATTCAGTATGCATGCAAGCAGCGTTTAATATCCGCTCATGCAAATCACTTCCGCATATAAATCACGGCGCCCCCAGCCCCCACACACCTGGGTGCGATGCGGAGCGCACGGGGGCAATGTGAATGGGTGTGGGTATGCATGGGGTGTGTGTGTGCAAGGGTGTGGGTGGGAGTCAGAGCCGGCCGGGCCTCTGCGTGAGGTAGAACGAGCACTCCCCCCGGCTGAGGCAGTCTGGGGCAGTCTGGGTGCATTCCCCGTCAGTGTCATCCCCGCCTGCTTTGGTCTAGCCATGGAGCTAGCCCCGTGGTCCGGCTCCATGCTCTTGGAGCCCGGATTTCGTGTGTCAAGTATTGGTTGCATCGAGCAGTCTAAAGTTTGTTCTTTTCAATACCAAAAAGTAAGAGGGCCTGACGTTTCGATCCTCAAAGGCAAAGGCTTAAAGCCCCTACACAACATTTGGTAAGATCGAAAAACAGAAATGTTCACAGATTTACATGAAACTTATACAGTTTGAAGGTGGTTATGGTAGAAACCTTGCACTGAAATATTTCTGCCTAAAATGTTGTATTTGGGGAGAAATGGGTGAAAGAAATAGTTTACGTCTCACCGAGATCTAAACTATTTTTCGGAACAGTACGGCGTTGAATGCTGCATTTTCCCTAAACAAATGAAGCGGTTTTCACGATTTTCTCGAGACTCGGTTGGCGGATTGAGCTGAAAAATTTCACAGGTGTGCTATTTCATGCATATGTTGGATCAGACAACGTACGGATGTTATTCTTTGACCTCGACCAATGATGTGTAGGGGCTTAGCATAAGGTCCTTTGAGAAAGGTCCTGCTAGGATCGAAACGTCAAGCCCTCTAACTTTTGAGACCTAAATCATTTGTATATATATACAATGTACACTTCTGAAACACTAGTGGGCTGAAGCGACCCAGGCCTTATAAAATAGCGGGTCAAGTTGCCCGCACGTACAAAGAGGCGTATCCCCGACAACTTTATAATGTGGAGAGGAAAAGTGATCACCGGCGAGAAGGTAAATGAGTGGAGGCAGACACTCCGTGGCGAGCAGCTTGTAATCAGTCGTCATTTCCACCTGAGCTCGCCAGCAAATTGAACGTGTGTGTTGTTATTTCCGGACCGGGGAGTGTTTCTTTCTGTTTTTTTTTTTTTTTAAGGTCCGCCCTTTGCCTCAGCTACAAACCGTTATTAGAATTCTGTGAGAGTAAGTAAGTCAGACGAAAGAACCGGAAAGGAAGCGTTGGGAATTGATGAGAGTGTTTTTGTTTCGTTCGCTTAGTTAGCTGTTTCTGTCTTCCGAAACAGCTCTTTGTTGCTGTTGTTGTTGTGGGTTTTTTTTTTCAATGGAAGGTAAAGGTCTACAACAGCGAGTGCGGTTCAGCTTCTGAAGGAGGGGGGGTTGAGATTATCGAGAGAAGAAAAAACAAATGTCAGAGAGGCACGAAATCATTCTTACCAGCTTCCGTAACAATTGTCATTCATTATTTAGTCCCGGTAAAGTGATGATTGATTGTATCAGAAAAAAAATCTTTTCGCTTACTCATTGATACAAAATGTTGACTCGAAAAATGAGAAATCTAGACAGAGATGTGTATGCCTTCGAGAACGGTCCTATATACTGTACTTGGATCGAAATGTCAGACCCTTGAATTTGTAAGCGATCGATTCACCGCGTTAGATTTCTAGTATACTGGTATACAATCAAGTAATACTAACAACAAAGGTTGAGCGAATGTCTAAAAAGAAAAGATCTTAATTGTCTTCAAGCTAATAGTGCAATCGCGCTCATCGTGTTCCCCGGCGTGGAAGTGTGAAACTAAAATGGAGTTAGCGACTTCAATCGTTCAATCAAATTGGCTGTGATGGATTTGTTTCCATTTGATTAGTCAGGAAGGGACGCATTAGTTGCTTATATTGTGCCCAGCTGGTTGTACTTTTTCGGTTGTCATGTTTAGTTGCCTTAGCCGCGAATCCAGGTCGCGGTGGGGTATTTTGTGTTGCGTGTGTATGTGTGTGTGTGGCGTTACCGCACATCGCTTCTCCCTCCTTCTTGCGCGCGGCATAATTTTTGTTTACACCGCAGCCATGGGTTGTTCGCTGTGACAGTGCAAATCCGCGCTTGAAAAAGAGACTAGCCCTGCGTTACAAGATCAGCCAGTGCAACTGGACATTACTAACACTGTAACATCAGCTAAAGATTTGCAATTAACAAGACATCTTACATGTTTGTGTTAACCTACATGGCTCAAAACGAGGAATTGATGAATCTAGAGAAACGAATTGTGAAACTATAAAAAACAGGTTGAAACTGAAGGAATTGGTGTTGAAATACATTTAGATTACTTTCATGTTAACATCTGTGTGATAATCTAAAATGGTCGGGTAACTTCTGTACAACTGACTAATACGGTATCATTGCTCTGTATATATATTACGGTTGCCTGGGTGTGTGCGATCACTCCCACATGTTGGCAGTGAACCCCGTAAAAACTCAGAAGGTTGAGTGATACTCGTGATCAATAGACCCTATGCTCAGAACGGTCCTGTCACCAACTCAGTCACAGTCGCTATACTGGGGTGGGTTTTTAAAGGCCTTATCCAACATTGCTAAAGCTCAAAAGATTGTCACGGTTTGTGTGTTAAACCATTAAACATTTCCAAAAAGCAATACCGGTATACGTACTGCGAATGTTTTAGCTCAAATGGTAATATGAGAAAGTAGAAAAAATTCATAACAAATTATTTTTTAGCTCAAATGGTAATATGCGAAAGTGGAAAAAAATTATAATAAATTATTTTTAGCTCAAATGGTAATATGAGAAAGTAGAAAAAATAAATAAAAAACCCATCACGGTTTACACACCGTACTGTAGTGTAAGAAATAGTTTATAACTCGCGAGTAATAAACTATTTGTCGATGTCTGAGTGAAGATTTCTCGAGAAGTACAGCATCCCAGACCGTAAGATTTCACCATGAGGATTCCATCATGACCATCTACAAACTGTGTAAATGAGAGGGAAATCTGTGGACATCGATGTTTTCCGATCTTCCCGGGGCTGTATTGTGCCTTTAATAAAACTTTAAAAGGGCGGTACTTTCTGCCCGAAAAGAAGCCCGTATTGATATTTCACTTCCACCGTCGTATTTGAAAATTTCGATTCGTGCCAAGTCATTGAGTGATTTGAGTCATAACCCAAACGTTTGGTTCCAATGTGGCCAGATCCCATTTCTTGGTATAACTTGACCAAGTACTGCCTGGGTTCGGACTGGGATCGGATGTACTTGTCCAGGATGGGTATAAGGCCCAACCGCAGTAACACAGTTGCCGGTCGGTCATATTTTACCCGGGTATTGTACACCGACGATGTTTCAACCGTGCTAGCTAAATTTCTTTACATACTTACTTCACAGTACATCAATTTATAATGCGATCGGAATGATGATCTATCATTCATTTCTCATTCGGGATACCTATACATATTTCCGTTGATACTTTTCGAAATGGGCGATGATAAAAATGACAATAAAATCACTACGTAGCGGTGGTTTCAGATTCTATCTTAAATCTATATGTTCACTTATACCATGGATCAACGAACACTGTGCTTGCTTTGATCTATAATCTGGTTTTCCTGAGCGGACCACTATAGACCTAATCCGTCTTCGTACGCAACAGGAAATACGCGCAAGCAAAACTCGTGTGCAGAGTATAAATACCTGGCTTGTGCACGACAAACGAACACGGGACAAATTAGACACGATATCCCGGCCTAACCAAACCCGCGTTTGCATTCCGCAAATAATGCTCGTCCCGCTGAGAAGATTATGGCGCGGGATTGGCCGTGCGTATAAGCCATAGGCTCATAGAAAATAGTCCGCATCGGTAGGCTTCCTGATGTCATTTTGGCGGTCTCGTCGACTCGTGACACAATGATCGGATACTGGCCGCGTCCATAAACGCAGGCCAGGCCCTCCCGGAATACCTGGAATAAGTGACTGACAGGTCAACGGAAGCTGCCATCTTGGATTTCCCCCGCAAATAGCTGAGCCAATTGGCCCGGGTAAATTTGCCAATTATCCCCGGTGCTGCTTCTCGGCGGGGTATTTATCCAGCGCGCTGACCCCACGTTGCGGGTATACATCGCCGGCACCCCGCGCCAGCGCCACGCAGCACCACCGCGGGCCGTGCACCGCGCACCGCGCACCGCCGCCCGACGACACCCCGGAATCGCGTCGACCGGCCGGTCAAGCTGTGCCCCGGTCGGCTCGGCGTGCGACTGGCGGGGGTCTGTCGAGTCGGAACCCAAGAATGTTAATTTGCTTTGATTTTTTATAGAGTTCGGCGGAGATGTATCGCCCAATTAGGGTCCTGCTCGGGTGCAGGTCGTGTTTTTTTTTTTTTTTTTTTTTTTTTTTTTAATAAACACGCCGAGTCCGTGAACCAACGAAGGCTTCCGTGTTTGTCCTCGGCCGTCGAAAGCGCCCCCAACTCCCCACTTGAATACCGCACCGCCCACGGCCAACGGAATCGAGGTCAAATGAAAGACCTACTTTAAGCTAGCCGGCCACTAATATGATGTGGGAATTCGTGTACGATTCAGGTCATGTATACTATTTTTCAAAGCTCTAAACGCCGTTTGTTCCTCTAGGTATACGCATTTACAATCGAATCCGATCATGTCTGTGTGCAAGCCGCCATCATTGGGGGCCAGTAGAGAGGTTACGGTTATAGTGCAACAGATACCTGACGTACGTCATCAGTCATGACGCCATACGCTATACTTACTATCCGCTAAACGTGCCGGTGACATGGATTTCGAATTTCTCGTGAATCATCTTTGATTTTTTTTTCAGGTGTAGGCCTCCTCTTTGTAAGTTTCAAAGACTAAATAGAATGCGGAAAGATTAGTCTCGATGTTGGGTATCGAAACATGGTGTCGGAAATAGACTCATTTTACATAGCGTTGGGATGGCGAACAGCGCCACCAATACGCCGGGATTGCGATACTGCGAAATGGCCACTATAATAACAGGTGCGGATTGCAACGAATGCGTACGCGTATCCGACCGTTCGCGTCCGACGCCTCCCAATTCCATACCAACCCTTTGCATGTTATTGTTAAGTTCAATCGTTCATGAAAGGTATAACGGCTTAGTGCGCGTGGCAAACTTGTATTGCTGTTATATAGCTATGCACCTGGCGTGTATGGGCATATAGATGAAAACCTGCTTGAGCGATATATTGATCCCCAAAATGGTGCAACCTTTGAAGACTGTTAGAGAATCGTCTATACCAAACCCTTTGGAGTTTAAAACATGTCTACCAACGGGTCTTACGGTATTACAAGAACGCTCAATCACCCTCCTCCCAAAATACTCTTGACAAGATGTAAAAATAATGTGCAACTGTGACAAGACTGACATTGATTGTAAACGGATGCATCCCCCTGTGACTTGATTTTCCGAGAGCCAGACGACGGAAAAAAAAACATTGGGAAAAGGAAAACACCGCCAAATCAGTCTCGTAACAGGCCCCTCTCTGTCTCTACGTGACCCGTATAACGACGAACCTCTGCAATTTGAAATATGTGAGCGGGAACCTCATTGAAGATCGTCACGGAACGCCCGAAATGGCCGGCCCTGCATTAATGCACGGCCCCGTAACGTTACCAATTATCCAATTGCTGTGGGTTTACACAGACCAAACCCCCAGCGGATGCGCGCCTGTGTGTGTGTATGGGGCGAGCGGATGTCAGGCGGCTGGTATAGTTGTATACTCCCAATGCAAATATCTATTTGCGCCATCAGACATGCGATTATTTTTTAAGTGCGCCCTGGCTGCGATTGACTGGGGTAAGAGTTGAAACTGTCAAACCCAATAACACGGGGTATGCAAGCGTCAGCTCGTCCCTTCCCCTCCACTTAATTCGAGTTCCGAGATTTAGAGGGGAGCGAGAGACTGCGAGGGGGAGGAGGAACGTGATGGATTGTCTGGATCAGTAACGCGTCATCGTAAGGAGATGATTTGCCGAGGCCCGTCTGAGAGACAATTTGCACATTGCACATTGTTTCATCCCCCATGCAACTGCTGTCTACTATAACTGCCCTCAAATAACTAAATAACGTACACAGACATGGCGTTCCGATCCAATATATTAAAGCAGAATTCTGCCTGTGAGAAAGGTCCCTCTATACATTGAAACGTCAGGCTCTGACTTGCATTTCTGGTCCTTTATAGTCAAAGATAGATTAAAGGATAGGTCCGCTGTAACACCGTGCAATTTCTCCTTTGTGAGTAATGTGTGGTTCTGAAACAAACCGGGAGAACTCGACGTTTAGGACAGTATATATATTCAGTTCGTCTTGAGGAGACTTACAGAGTATACTGTCCAAAACGTCGAGTTCTCACGCTTCTTTTCAGAACCACACTCTCACAAGAGAGAAATTGCATGGTGTCACCGCAAACCTATCACTTGTTCTGCTACTCTCACCATGTACGGTACCTGTATAGGCCTAAACCTTCAAAATCTCGAATCTTCAAAAGTCAAAGATAGCTGACTATTTTGTGAAAGTCGCCTTCCAAGGGACGGATAGCTCAGATGGTTATAGAGTTCTCGTGTTCAAGTCCCTGTCCAGTCAATCTTTCTGTTTGCTTTCCCCAAATCCGCAGAAATACCTGAAAATATACGAGATGCTCATCAGAGGTACCGGCATTGGACGATCATTGTTTCATAATGGATCATCTTGGGTTTGCATATAGGTCCCTAGCTCTCACATCATCGATGTGCTGGCAAGTTCGTTCGTGTACTCTTTGACAATGACAGGCACGCGAGGCCGTGGAGCAATTCCTGTTTGTTCTCCCAACTATTGAACGTTTCCTGGGAGTCGAGCGAGGTGAGTGTGCGTTGGGGGGTGTGTGGGTGTGTGTGTGTTTTATAGCTGCCGGCAAGAGATGGGATGATATACAAACTCGAATTATGAGAAGGAAATTGGCGGGATTTACTGGTCTGTAATTAGTCTATTATAACTGCAGGGCATTGACCGGGACATGGGGGGGATATAGGTCGTGCTTCGAGTCGACAGTGTACACAGGCCATGAGTTCAGTTCTTGCTTTGCATTTATTCAGTTGTGTCCGTTTCTGTTTAGTCTCTTCTTTTTTTTGTGGGGGAGGCTGTTCACAAGAGTTGGTAACCATTCTTGACGTCCATCAAAATCTGGTACCAAAGTTTGGTTTAAAATCCCTTCAAATATATATATATATATATTTATATAATTATCTTTTATTAAACTGAGCTCAAAATAAACAGAATCACAAATACTTGCTCTTGAAAGCAAGATTCAAAAACCATATAACAATTGTCTGTCTTCACTGACGCCCGAAGCCCCGACCCTGTCTATCTAAAACGTCAAAGTGCCACGATTCACCGGTACTCCTCGTTTTCAAAATTTTCCCGGTTTTAACGTTGGTCGATATATCCTCCGGTACCATTATTCATCGATATGACAAGCCCAACTCGTGGATCATGGCGGTCCAAATCAATGGAAAACTCTATTGGCTTTTTTTTTGTTACACCCGACGAAGCGCTGGGCAAAACGATTTTGAGTGTGAGATGACTTTGGAGACTCGGCGTTAAACAGAGCACACGCCGCAGCTTTTCTTGTTTGTGTGACGAGTGTTCCTCGACTTGGTACATGTATAATATATTAGGAAGGACACATTACTAGCATCCCACCCACGCCCCCATCCTCCCCCCCCCTCCCCGTCTCTCTAGCCTATACAAGACCCCGGCCCCGAGAAACAAATACAGTCAACGCCAGCGCACGTTGCTCTTCCTATGAGACCAACTATTGAACCGGAACCGAGTCTGGCAAACGTTTCACGGATTGTACACAGGAAATTGGCCATTCTTGCTCTGCACTTTATCCAGCCAAAGAATAGTGCAGCTGCCCGTTGTTATTTTCCGCTGTGATTAGCCCAGCGCTCCAGCGTGGTTCTGTGAACAATTCCCCCTTTTTTACTTCTTTCTTCATCGTCCAAATCGTCTCCTGAAGGCAGACCACTGCGTTCGTTGTCATTCAGGAATCGAATGATGATTTGAGATTCGCGGCTATACAGTTTTACTTCGAGGAAGGCACTTACGTTTTCTCGTGGGATTGCCTCCTTTCACATCACACAGCCGGGCGATTGATATCAGATA
This sequence comes from Luidia sarsii, assembly GCA_949987565.1. Lineage (NCBI taxonomy): Eukaryota > Metazoa > Echinodermata > Asteroidea > Paxillosida > Luidiidae > Luidia > Luidia sarsii. Next base: position 19,362,005 of record OX465108.1, on the reverse strand, counting down.
GGCTCAGTGTTGGGAAGCCGAGCTATCGGATCAAATCAATTTCTGTCTGAGCAATGTTGGACAGATACAAAAATCACTGCCGGTTTCCCTTCCTCCGTACAATTATGTCTGTTTTATTTGCAATCGGTGCTGAGAACAACCAGGAGGAGGAATGTCACACCGTGGCAAGGGATTAAGCGCAGAGACACAGCCACTTCTGTGAATAAAGATGCACGTATTTTCACTGCGAATTCATCACTACAGTTCTACGCTGAGCAGCGGATGTAATGGTATAAACTGACATTGACAATGGTGACATTACGTCTTGTACTATTCACCATAGATTATTCATAAACACTTCCTACTTTCTGTCTTTTTAGCTGCCGTGCATATCCATGCAGACCAACTCTGTCACACCAATCAGTATCGATATTACGTCGAAGCAGTCAAGAGTCAAGACTGAATTGTTGAAACAAGTACATCATCCATAAAGTGTCCATATTCGTTTTTATGTCACTGTTTCCCGCCAAGTGTACACCGAACCTCCGTAGATTAGTTCATGTAGTTAGTATACGAGGAATCGCTTCGTGACCTCACGAATACCGTATATAGCGCCCCACTACGTCACCATTGGCAGCCTCTCTTGTTGCCAGTAAATAGACCAATCCGATCTAGTCTTTGTGTGTGCTGCTATGTCGGGGGCGTTGCAAGGGCTGGCTTGAGCGGTGGCCCCCAGCTATGGCGGACCACGGAGACCTTTTCGAATAGGCCTACATATTGGTACGATAGACCCACGCCTGCCGTTGGGATTCGAAGCCAAACACTGCACGTGCAAAGACCTTTCAAGTGCGATATCATCGAGGAGATCGGTTCAACGAGCGATGTCAACAAATTGGTAAACGGGCTCATGAAGCCTTACCAGACTAGTGAGTCACCGTGTAAATATGTTTGTTTACAATTTGCGAGTTTCCCGAATTACGCCGAGACGGCAAATTAATTAGGGGAGTGGGCATTCCATCTGTCGTGTAGTGCCACTGTGAGGCTTTGACGATCTCGGTCTGGATTTCCTTGCTCGTTTGTCAGGAGAGGGGGTTGTCGGGGATCGGCCGGTGAGACGGTTTCATTTAGGAAGTGGGCAATCACAGGAAAAGGTCAGAGCACGATGAACAACGCGGGTTGGCGTATGTCGAATTCCTTATACGTGCCGATTGTTTTGTGTTCGACGAGTGGAAACATCAGCAATTCCAGAGGACAAAGAAAATGGATGTGCAACTACGTGGAGTTAAAGGCCCAGCAACGGTGGTAAAAGTCAAAAGATTGCCCCTGCTCGACGTGATAAACACTGAATGCTCAGTGCTTTGCACCGTTGCCTGATAAAAAATATTTCAGGCAGCTCGGGCGGGATTCGAACCCGCGACTCCCGAATTCTAGTACGGACGTCTTAACCACTGGACCACCGAGCTGGTCGCCGGTCGTGTGGTGGATTCTAATAATGTATAGCGGCGGGTACCGCGTTGCATCATAGATATAATGGTGTTTTGCGTCGAGGAGAGTGTAATTCAATGAGGTTTTGCCCTTGCTCGACGTGATAAACACTGAATGCTCAGTGCTCAAAGCAAAACATCATGACATATCTATGACACTTAACATTCGAAAAAAGAAATCCTGCGAAGGTTTTAGCTCAAATGGTAATCTGAGTAAGTAGAAGAAGACAATTAACTAGGTTTTCCAAATTCCTGTCAAGCCGTCACACACCTTGGGTTTGCTTGATGCGATGCCGACAAACTTCTTTAAATTTGTGTCTCATAAAAACAGGCTAGATGAATTTGAGGCCTTTTTTTAAAGGAATCCAGTCGAGCATTTGCGAGTGCTGGCACCAAGTTGAAGTGTAGACATCACCTCTTTAGCGAGTAGGCTGCGCAAGGTTCATGAGTATATCCGTCTTGTGGATATATAGCACCGAGCATTCGCAGGTCCTTGCCCGGTTATCAGGTTGGAAACCTAGTGACTAAAAGTGTCCGATAGGAAAATCACCTCTCTGAAAATTTCCTTTGACGCGCCACACAAATCATATCCGAGCAAAATAGACCTGATTCAGCACATGCACAAGGCACATTCAATTGCTAATCGTTACCAATCTCCGGTCTGATGTTACAAAGTCAACGCCATTTCCCCTGCAATTATGATTCTGCTGCAGACGACAGGCGAGTGCATTCTCCCGCACACCGCCTTATCGGTCACACGCACGAGCCGGCGGTAGCGCGGTAGAATAACACATACACGTACGTACGTGCAGTCCCATAGCCCTACAATATCAATACCTATCTGCACGGGCGTTGTTTTTGTACCTAGGCAGCGTCTTGACTCCTGAGAGAAGTCTTGGTGACGAAGGCTTCTGGAAACTGTGGGCTTTTTTTTCGAAACCGCAGCTCAGGCCCAGGATCTGGCTCAGGCCCAGGCTCAGGCTCTGGCTCTGGCTCTGGCTCAGGCTCAGGATCGGGCTCGGGCTCGGGCTCGGGCTCGGGCTCGGGCTCGGGCTCGGGCTCGGGCTCGGGCTCGGGCTCCGGGTTCGGGCTCGGGCTCGGGCTCGGGCTCGGGCTCAGGCTCGGGCTCAGGCTCAGGCTCAGGCTCAGGCTCAGGCTCAGGCTCAGGCTCAGGCTCAGGTTCAGGCTCTGGCACCGGGTTAATTTTTAAATTTCATCGCTGAGAAAAAAGGTGCTACTTTCTGTGAAACAAACAGAGCTCCTATAAAATCAAAGAAAAAGTCACAAGCTTTACTTTCATCCAATAGCCTAGAAGACGAAGCCTGAGCCCGAGCCAGAGCCCAAGCCGTGTTTTCGACGAGGCCTTGTGATTCGTAATGCGCTGCGTAAATGCGAGGCATGCCCCCCAAAAATGTGATTTCCTCGTCCACTACACAATGGCCTCTGGATTTATCAGTCATAGTATGGAATGTTTTTGCAACCACAAACTGCAGCGGTCGCAGCTCGCACAATCTTCAAGACTTTAGTCGGTGACTTTTGTCGTCCGCGGATGTCCATCCGAATCCCGTTTCTCTCTGGTGATATGCGCTCACATCATCAGGCTAAGCCAGCTCTACGGTCTGAGACTTTTTTGAAAAATGTATTAATTTCCAATTGCTATTTTGGGCAGCGTGGGTCAAAACGTTGGTTCTATTGTCAAACACTTTTTACCAATTCAAAGGTAGAGGCATTAGAATAAAAATCCGGTAGTTTTTCACGGGATCGAAATCTAAAACACATCATGTGTTCATCGTTCACTTCTGTGTACAGGAGTAGTGCGAATACCTCCTTGGTGCGACGAGAGTTTCACGATATTGGTAAAACGAACAGAAAGCTGAGTACGAGGGCGCCACCATGCGGTAGTTAGTCACGACGGCATCACTCAGTAAGCTGGGGCGAGTTCCTCCTTGCCGCGTGTATTTCAAGCGGTGGCTGTCAACCTTGATTAGTAATACCCGCTAATAATCGCTACCTGCAGGATTAGGCGTGGGGGGATGGGGGGACGTTTCCCGGACAACACCCTTGTTTTGTCGTGATGACACGCTTGTCCATATCAAAAGCCATGCTGCGGTTTCCTGGCCGTTATATCTATGCATGGGCGTAGTTGTCTGATCTTCACCAGACCATGAAACCCTTTTTTTGATCACCAGTTCCAAGGATCGTTCCGTAGAGCGATCGTTGGAACAAATATCGCTCTCTATGTCTGAGAATCTTTTAATTTCGTTTCAACGGATTTTCTCATGACATGGTTGACGGACTGAGCCGAAACTTAAGAAGGTTTTTTTTTATGAAAGATTGACCAAACACAAGGCCATATAAGGCCACTCCAGGTGACGGCTACCGCACAAAAAGAAGTGGCATATGGGCCTAGACAGATAATGCAAGAAAAGGGAACGAAGGTATCTATTCACGTTCCTCCTGAATGGATCCAGTTTGTATGAAGATGGAAAACAGGATTTAGGGAGGTAATCATTTCATGTATACCTCGAGTTTGACGAAGAATGGAAACTACTATCTGACCTTCGCTAATGGTGTACCGTACCTTTAATGGTTCAAGCTGGGGGACACAGCCAATGACGGGCTGTGACGGTTGAACCCGATTATTTTCATTTCGTCGCAGAACCAATTCTGGGAACCAAAGCGGCCTTGTGGGGAGACAAAAAAAAACTGGTTGGCTCTGGGACTGGTTGCAATTGCTTTCATAATCACAGGAAGGCAGTAATTACTCTCTGATGACATTCGCCTTTTTCGTTTTCTTCTTATTTGGATCGTTGACCTCTGAGTATATACGCGCCAGAAAATGCAGCCTAAACAAAGTAAACTCCCCCCCCCCTCCCCTCCCGCCCCTCTCCCGTTCACCCCTCTCGAAACAGTTAGCATTCAGCCACATTGTCGTTGCTGGGCTAAATTGTTCCTAATTTGTTGACACACGAATTCCGTCGAAGGCCTTCCCTGCCCCCCCCCCTCCCCCAAGAATAGACATGGCAGACATTCAGGTGCATCGGCCAGCCATCTCAAAACAAACGCGCTTGTAGACAAGGTAAAAACAACCAGCCATTGTCGCCAAATGTCCTTATTTTTTCTGCACAAGATTGGGGTCAAACACAATTCATGCATACGCAGGGTTGAACTTCAGATAGTAGGGTGGGGTGGGGATATCGTGGAGCCTGGGGTGACGGGTTATTGATAAGATGTCCGCCCTTGAGCGCTCCACGAGGGCTAATTGATAGACCGCTTCAAAGCTTTATCCGTAGGATTTGAGCATCGGTGAGGAGCGAGGGAAAAAAAATCACCCATGTTCCTTTTACGGACACCGTAGAATGTCGTGGACCCGCCGCGTGATGAGCGCCTGGCAATATACGAGATTGCGAAGAGGCTGGATTCCAGACTCCCCGGCTTAGTCGTGGACCGTGACGATAGCTCGAATCTCGGCCAAGCAAGACCCGAGCGGTTGCCGAGACGGAGAAGCTGTGGCCGCGTAGGAGACTGGCATCAAAACAGGAGGTGCAGACGACACAGCTACCCCACATAAGGCCACAAGGGAGTCCACTGTTTGCAGAGAGGCAACAAGCATTTCCCTATTCACGAAAATGTGACCCGGCACAGCGACATGAGAAATATCCCACCAAAACACTTTTCGAGTAAACAACGCCTGAAGTCAAAGTATCTTCTCAATTCGATAAAAAGTCAATTTTTGTTTTTTGGTATTTTCGGAAAGTTAATATATTGGAGGATATAATGTCCAAAGGATTTTTCCGAAATCCGTCTCTAAATATTAAAAAACGAGGATTTTGGAGAGTGTTTGTGTACTGTTTTCATGAAAATGTAAAGTTCCTGCCTTTTTGAATGACCGCATTCGAGGAGTTAGAATGGTCCTGCTATATTGTGTCTGGTATCAAACGAATGAGCGAAGTCCCCTTGTACTATTTACAACAAAGTTCACACGGAAATAATTTTGATATCATTTGAAAGCTAATGGTATACTCTTTCACATCATTAGAAAATCTCAAAATCTGGGGGTTATTCCTCGTTATGCTGTGCCGGGTCACAAATGTCTGTACTCCACAGGGAGATGGTGAGATTGAAGGAAATAGAGAGTACGAGGGAGTCTGTGAGTGAGTGGGTGAATGAGAGAGTGTGAAAGAGACAGAGAAAGAGAAAGAGGGGATCGAGAGACAGAGCGAGACAGAGAGACAAAATGATACATAGAGAGTGAGACAGAGGAACAGAAAGATACAGAGAGAGTAAGAGAGAGGGAAGAGAGAGACAGAGAGACAGAGGCAGGGAAAGTGAGAGAAAGAGGGAAGAGAGCGAGACAGAGAGACAAAAAGATACAGAGATAGTAAGAGAGAGACAGAGAGACAGAGGCAGGGAGAGTGAGAGAAAGAGGGAAGAGAGCGAGACAGAGAGACAAAAAGATACAGAGAGAGTGAGAGAGAGGGGAGAGAGAGAGACAGAGGCAGAGAGAGACAGGGATGCACACAGAGAGACAAAGCTATAACGAGTGCCAGAGAGACAGGCAGAGAGACAGAGATGTACATCGAGTGAGTGAGTTAGACGGAGATAGAAAGAGGCAGAGAAAGACAGGGGCACAGAGAGGCAGACAGAGAGAGACGGAGCCAGAGAGACCTATAGAGAGAGTGAGAAAAATTTCAGTTCATGTCTAATACGAGCCAGACAGCCAGTCGGTCGAACGACTACACACGAGACGCCTGAAGTGGGCGGAGTTGTCCCACCTGTACTGCCACACGCCAAAAAACACCAGAGCGACCAAAACACAGGCGTCTCGTCCTGGAAGTTGGACCCACAAAGCCACATGGTTGGAAGTGCGACTGGAACCCAAACACATTCAACCAACCAACCAGAAAAAAAAAACACCTTTCTGCTCAATTTTGTGGGGGAAAAACCAGACATCTCATAGGCCGGGGCCCATGTTGTCGACCTACTAGTTGGTGGGCCCTGGTAACCGGTCTCGCTCTTCTGATTGAGTCCAGGCGAACGACAACAACTTGAAGACAGCAGAACTTCTAACTGCTGCTTGCCTCATACGCAAGAAGAAGAAGAAGATCTGATATTATAGGCCTATGAGATCACACGATTGCGACGTTCGAACATTGCATGCCCACGGGGCCAAGTCAAAAAACCATGTCAACTCAGACTACTTTATGACCGCTCTTCCCTGTCCCCTCATAGATACTGGTGGCAGCCCTCAACTTCTGGCATAACTCACCACCTGCCAGGCTTCAGAATTTCCATGCCTTTGATATACGTATTATGGCCTGTGTGGTGTGGGTGTTGGCATATAGCATAACGATCCCTGATGGCACCCCGCCACGACCCAAAGATAGCTTCGGAAAGGATGCGATCACGTCTGTCTGAACGACAGCTGTAGAGCTAGCTGTGTACGGTGGCTTCAGAGTCTATGCACTGCAGTCTACCGGCGACGGACAGAGCACACACTGCCCGAAACATTGCCTTATACCGGCCATTCTCAAACCCACGCTCATTCTTGAGAGTTTGACAAAAATGTAGGCGGTGTCACGCTTAAAGTCCCTACACAACATTGGTCAAGGTCAAACGATTGCCACAGTTTGTGTGTTAAACCATTAAACATTCCAAAAAAAAACAATACTGCGTAGGTTTTAGCTTAAAATGGTAATCTGAGAAAGTAGAAGGCAAAAAAACCGTCACGGTTTTCGCACCGTTCTGTAGTGTAAATAGTTTATTACTCGCGAGTACCGGTAATAAACTATTTGTCGATGTTTGATTGAAGATTTCTCGAAAAGTACAGCATCCCAGACCGTAAGATTTCAACATGAGAATTCTATCACGACCATCTACAAACTGTGTAAATAAGAAGGAAATCTGTGGACATCGATGTTTTCCGATCTTCCAAATGTTGTATATAAGATGCCACTGTCAGTGTCAGCCTAGAAACAGCATGTTGGGGCGTGGCAATCCAGAGGTCCCACGGGTTCCCCGTCCAGCTTCAGTCCCTTCAGTTCGAGTGAGACTTGCACAAGATCCCTCCATATTTTGTGAAAGACGGGTCTCATATCACGACCGCTTACCCCCACCTATATCTCAAATCCTGACATTTAAAAACCGGGCCACAGGAGGGAAACCCTACTTCTTATCAAAGCGGGATCCTGAAGTCGAGACGGCTCTGAATTTTTTTCCCCCCAGTTGTCTTAATATTTGCCCACAAGGCTCTGGAAGTCCCTTCTCCCAGCTTCAAAAAATAAGAAAAAAGGAAGACCGAGTCAGCGTGTAGGCTTATCGAGTCCAACCCGGAGTCAACCGGCCTGAAATTTGATTACAGGCCCGGTGGAAGGCAGCGTCTCACCCGGCCGATTGCTTATAAGGGAACCCGAATGTGTTTACCGAGTTGCAAACAGCCGTGGTTCCTGGCCTGCCGTGCGGGGGTAGAGCCTAGAGAGGAGGGAGGGTGGGACGGGAAGAGAGGGCCTACATCAAAAACAAAATAGCAGTGCGCTGCAATATACTTGTCCCTTTTCCATTTCATCTGTAAGAGCAGCAGCGATCATGTATACACAATCTGAAAAAATTGGCAAAGAAAACTTTGACTGGACCGGGACTTGAATCCGAGACCTCTGGACTAACGTACCAGTGCTCTTCCATCTGAGCTATCCAGCCCTTATGGTGGCCTCCCAAATAGTCAACTAGTCTTTGCCGGGGTGGGGGCGCCAGTGTACATGATATACATAATCTAATACAAAAAGTGTTGCAAACTGCTCACTGACTAAAATGACCTGCAATACCGGTACATGTGTACATAAATCTCACAAGTTAGAGCATAAAGGGACTGACGTTTCGATCCTAGCAGGACCTTTCTGAAAGACAAAGTGACAAGGACATAATTATACAGACAGTCATCAGGGGAAGGAAAGCCCCGACACACATGACAGAGGAAGGACAAAAGGAAGGGAGTGGGATGCAGATGTACACCAAGGGAGGGGAGATTAAAGGGAAAACAAACAAAAGGGTGGTCTAAGGGACGGGAGGGAGGTGGGAGATCAAAGGGGAAAGCCACGGGGAAGATGAGAGAAAGAGGGATTAATTAAGTAAGGATAGTGCGGAAACGCTTGATCCACAGTTTCTCCCTGCTGAGGCGGACAGCATCTTTCCGATGGCCGAGAAACTCGCCAGAGATTGATCAGCAAGGCTGCTGATACAGGCAGCGTAATTTTTCCCAGCATTGGAAAGGCCATCATTACCAGTAACGCTTGCTATTGGTTGGGTTTTCCCTATACATTTGCATGTGCATACATGTTTTGCACTAGGCCTACGTATAAATGTGTAATGTGTATGCGCAAACGGAATATCATGAATAATTCACCATGCGTGGAGAGTTCCAACCAATAGCAAGCGTTAATGTTAATGATGGCCTTTCCCATACTGGGGAAAAAATGCATAGGCCTTCTGGCACCATTATTCCCAGGGATCGAACAGAACAACTTTGTTCCCAAATGCCAATCACAGACGAATAATGGTATTTCATAAGGACAGAAAGTTGTAGCAATAGTGAAAAGCTTTACTAAACAAAACATTAGAGGGTGTTGTAGGGGTATGTATCGAGTGGGAAGCTGGTACCCGTGCCGTTCACAGGTGCCCTGGTGTCACCCCACCTATTCAACACTGGTGCCCAGACGTCTGGCGGGTGTCGTGTGCCTTGCCGCTTGAAAAGGTTCCCCGTGCAACTTATTGGCTGGATGCCACATTCTATTGTTCCAACTTTAATTCACGATGCAATGTCAGCGAACTGCTCCCAGTGTAGGCTATACATGTAGGCTAAAATACTGACACAGAAAATATCACTATTAAACAAAAATGCACCTCCTAATTAAAAACAAATAACCGCCCAGATGCAGCATGATTCCTGGGTCGAGGAAGATTGAAAACAATTACTAATGTACCACCCCACAATAGTGATAACCTCGCTATTTAGAAGGGGAAAGTAGTAGAGTCCATCGCTCGCAATGAAAACATTCCTGGTGGAAAGTTCGTGGGATCGATCGCGGGCGCCAAACGAATTTGTTTCCATAAGCACGGGTTTTGTTCCGAGCCAATTTTTTTTTCCGGGTTATTTGCCCGTTTCTCCATTGTGTGGGTGAAGGTTGTGCTTCGTGTCTGGGAAGGAAGGGTGGGCATGTGCGGTTGGGGTGGAGGGGAGGAGGGGAGGGGAGGGGAGGGGCGGCTAGTGTTATTTTGGGGCTTGTCTGTTTGCACTGTCAAGGTTGAGGCCGCCTTTTGTTCTTGTGCCGTCCTCGGAAGACGCGAGAATCGGAGAATGATAAGGCGAAGGTTGGCGTATTCCCACAGGCCGGGCTGTTTTGTCTAATTCCCATGGACGGCCGACGAAGATTTAACCGAGCAGAGACGCTCCTCTCTCCGTGGACACCCCGCATTGTGAACGGATTCATAGAGACAATTTTATAAAAAGGATTCCCCCTCTACTGTACAATGCAGCTATTTTTTTGCCCGTGACGATGTCATGAAGCCACTCGATGCTGCGTGATAGAATGTAGGTCCGTTGATTAAAGGACCTATACAAAATTGGTAAAGGCCAAAAGATTGCCACAGTTTGTGTTTTAAACCAATAAACATTCCAAAAAAGAAATCCTCCGAAGGTTTTAGCTCAAATGGTAAACTGAGATAGTAGAAAAAGGTAAAAAACCGTCACGGTTTTCGCACCGTTCCGTAGTATAAGAAATAGTTTATTACTCGCGAGTAATAAAACTATTTGTCGGTCTTTGAGTGAAGATTTCTCGAAACAATACAGCATCCCAGACCGTGCTATTTCAACATGATGATTATATCATGACCATCTAGAAACTGTGTAAATTAGAAGGAAATCTTTGGACATCAATGTTTTCCGATCTTCCCAATGTTGTATTGGGAATTTAAAGGCCCAATACAACATTGGTATAAAAGTCAAAAGATTTCCACAGTTTGTTTTAAACCATTAAACATTCCAAAAAGGAAATCCTGCGAAGGTTTTTAGCTCAAATGGCAATCCGAGAAAGTCACGGTTTTCGCAACGTCCTTTACTAGTGTAATAGTTTATTACTCGCGAGTAATAAACTATTTGTCGATGTTTGAGTGAAGATTTCTCGAAAAATATAGGCCTACAGCATCCCAGACCGTATTGATTTCAACACGAGGATTCTATCATGAAGGTCTACAAACTGTGTAATTTAGAATGAAATCTGTGGACGTCGATGTTGCCCGATCTTCCCGATGTTGTACCGGGCCTTTAGGCGCAGAGGACCAACGGACAAGGGGCTAAAAAGTACGGCCCATCGCTTGATTCAGGGATCGATAGAGGAGCGGAATTGTTGACTGTACTGTACAGTCTTGCGGGCGCGCATTTTCACGCCGTCTTCTCGCCCTCTCTCTCTCGGGCGTTAATTTTGAAGCCCTGTCAGACAGACGTAAACACGTTGAACGCTCGCCGAAAGATTTACCGAGCTTTCAAAAAAGACAAGAAAAACAGACGCCGGCCGTTCGGGAACTCGGGGCGGTCCTGGCAAACGAGAAGATACACGCAAGCTCGTTCTATTTGACATTTCGGAAGGTCAGAGTTGCGAGCGATGTTTCAAAATATAGCTCCCCAGCCGGCACGGATATTTTTTTAGGGATGAGATGCTTTGACAGGTTTGTCATGAACCTACATATTTTTTCTCAGCCGTTTGTTTTGGATGGTCAGCGCGCTGGTGGATCTAAAAAAAACACCTTCCAGGAAGATAACGCGCTCGTTCTTTCAAGATGCGAAACGGGAAAATAACTGCATTTCGTGGGTTCGACATTTTACGCACAGCCCAAAGTATGGAGCGCCGTATAATCACGTAATGGACAGTTCTAAAAATATCGCTGAGACGATAGGTCCACTGTATCTAATGCAGCTGTATCTACCCGAAGGCTGCTGAATTTGTTTGATTTTTTTTTTTGAGGGGGGGGGGGGTTTCACCCGATGAAAAATGCCACTCTTCCCTCTAGCAGGCAGCAGTCAAATGCGACCCAGAGGACCCCGCGCTGATTTCCCTTGGCATTGGAAACTGCGTGCGATCGAACTGGACGCTTTTCAGAAAAGCAGAGAGAGAGAGAGAGTGAGAGAGGGAGAGGGGAGAGAGGAGAAGAATTGCACCGTACCGTGTGGTCGTCAAACCGAAGGAATCTTTTCTTTGAGGGAAGAAAAGCGGCCTTTCTTGGGCCTGACACTTCTGATTTCCATGGGGGTATCTGCGCGCGAGCGAGGCATTCACCGCTCAGGATCGACAGGGCGATTCTAATTTGAAAAAAAAAACCGCGGTTTTTTGTGTTCGCACCAGGAGTTGAAAAAAACCCACCAGAAATGCAAAGAAATGTTTTATATTCCGGCCTCAAAACTCCATGTACATGATTGTATAAGGTACAGAACACTATACTGATTGTGTCAAAATCGAGTCGTAATAAGCAAAGGGACTTGCCAACTATAGGTAAGACTAGGCTCGTATAAAAACATGTATAGCGCGATAATCATTATGGAAGCGTTGCAGCCGATAAAAAGGTAAAAGACAAAATATATACAGTTCGTGTTACCAGTGGTATATCGTGCGCATTTAAAATGTGTTCGGCTCGAATGTAAGTGGTACAGATTACCGTACTGATAACTTAAAATTTAGTGGGCCTGACGTTTCGATCCTAGCAGGACCTTTCTCAAAGGCAGAGGTCCTGCGAGGATCGAAACGTCAGGCCCACTTAATTTTAAGATTTGCATTTTTGGTAATTTTAGTCAGTAAGCAGTTTGCAACATTTTTGTACCGGTATATCATTACTGATAACTGTAGTACAGTTTTCATAGGGATCAAAAATATATACGCCCGAAACACTCCAGAGGGAACTGGTGCCGATATCGTCTTCATCAATAATCGGCCTTTCAGGTTTGTACCGGTGTAACGATCTCAGACGGGCCCGCGTGCTGAGTTGAGCCGTGACGTCACTGGCTCACCTCAGCACGTTGCAGCAACGTTCTCAGCTGCTCAGCGTGCTCAGATGAGTCAGTGAACGAAGCACGTGGGGGCGCCCTTCATGTGATTGTTGTTTTATGATTATCCGCGAACGAACACAGTTTTACCAATTATATTTTTGCTTTTGATTGTATAAAGCCAATCGATGCACCCTCATCATTACGGGGGAACGACTGTAGCATTTCTTCCACAATGTCAAACTGCAAGTTCTAGGCCTAGTTACTAGGCTCCGTACTGAGCGTTGTTGAAGTACGGGTCAACTACGGGTCAACGAACGTGCCTGAAAGCGATGCATTGCCAATGGCCGTATCGACTCAGCACGGCCGTCGAAATGGACAACTACCATACGCACTGCGCTTGACGTTTTTATCCATATAATGGTAACGGTCTCATCTGAGCATGGGGCCCGGATCAGACCGCTACATCGGGTATTCTACAGCTGGCACTGAGTGATGCCAGATCGTCCATGACACTCAACCTGTTCCGTCACCTGTAACGCGAGTACACATAAAAGGCCTCGGATAGAGTAAGTTAGTAATAGTACAAAGAGGTGATGAAGAAGAAAATAATCTACTCAAGCTTTCTTGTGTGCTCGAGTTAATATTTCATACCTCCGATCTACCCCTTGTATCGCACAATTTGTCCGTACGAGATGTTTCGTCTTTTGTACAATTTCTTTCTATTACATACAAAATATCTCGTATCGTACGATTCGGATCTCGATGTTATCGTTATGATAGTTGATATAAAATTGACATTGCTGTGCGCAAAATGATGCATGAGAGTAACTTGCGGTGACACAACGTATTAAAATCATGGAGTATGGCTCTGAATAGACACCGTTCGGGTAGTGTGCACTCTGCCCGTCGTCGGGAGAGTTAGGGGTGGTGCTTTATCGCATTATGTTCGATTCCACTAAATGTCTATAAGAAAAATCAAAACCAACCAAGCGAATTACCGCCTTTAATGGACCTTTCCCATGAAATATGCAAATTAGACCTAGCGCATGCGCTTAACTAAATTGGTGGGCAAGCGGGCTGCCAACCAATCATAGTTTTCCACGGGCGTGCGCGCGTTCCTTCTCACTAACCGTTTGGCGTGCGGTCATTGGCTATTCGGCGTCTCCTACGCGCGAAACCTGCACGTAACGCGCACTCGTTTGCCCACCAATTTAGTAAAGCGCATGCGCCAGCTCTTATTTGCATATTTCATGGGAAAGGTCCATTGTAGTGAGTGCCGCACTGTGCAGCCAAAGCAACGCGCACCTGGGTGCACTTGAGTGCACCTTTAATGCCCCAAAGCGGTGACTGACAGTGGGCCCCCTCTCTCCCTGTCCTCACCTGTCACGTCCCTTTCAGGAATCGTTGAAACATCCCCGCGTGTTATTTTAGCAGACGCTATCCCTGCCACCCCCACCCCCCTAAGTCGTTCTTTTCCCCTTTTCTTCCCCCACCCCTTGCCCGAGAGATCTGTCACATTTTGACCTGGGCTTGTCCGGGGCATGACCGAACACTCCCACAAACAAACGTCGCGTTCCCGGCGAGTTTCATTGATGTCAGTCAACCGCAAATTGACGGCAGGGTCCAGTTTAGGGGGTTCCCAAGGAGAAAGCTCCCATCAGTTGCATTGGTGCATTTCTTTTCTTTTCTTTTTTCTTGACAGGCCCAATACAGCATTGGGAAGATCGGGAAACATCGGTGTCCACAGATTTCCATGTACAATTTACACGGTTTGTAGATGGTCATGATAGAATCCTCATGTTCAAATCTTACGGTCTGGGATGCTGTACTTCTAGATAAATCTTCACTCAAATATCGACAAATAGTTTATTAATCGCGAGTAAAAAACTATTTCTTACACTACAGAACGGTACGAAAACTGTGACGGTTTTTTGCCTTATTTATACTTTCTCAGATTACCATTTGAGCTAAAACCTCCGCATTTTTTGTTGTTGAATGTTTAATGGTTTAACACACAATGCTGTTTAGGGTCTTTAAGTCCAGTCATTGTTTTTGTGCAAAGCAAAGTCTTTCCCCTTCCTCATAAAACTAAAAGTGCGATGACTATAGATCAGCAATGATTTATATGACGTGTACAGGCATAATGAAACAGGCTTGTAATGAAATGCACGTGTCTTGACACTGATGATGGATAGATCAACGCACAAAAACACGTCTCGCAAACCGCTGTTGTTTTGTACAGACACCAAGTTGAGTTCTTCACCTTCGGCTCAGAGAGCAGGCACGCGGGCACATATTGATAGCACGTGGTGTGACCGCAACCACGGAACCGCAACCGACTCCAAGGCCGGCCACCGTCACCGTGAACAGGCCGAAGTCTTAAGATGCGGTCCGCCCTATACGCGCCGGGTTCTTGGCCGGACATCCTTGGTCGTTGTTTAGGGTTAGGGGTGGCATCTGGGTCAAGGGTGCTGGAACCCTTATCTCAGGAAGGCACCAAAGTTTCCTTAAACACAAAAATCATTCCTTGATAAAATCAGAGCTGCAGTATGAGCTGCCCGGATGTGCGCCCTTCTGCGTGCAGTTTGTATACACTCGCGAGCTAAACGATGGTGTACTGCCAGACTTTTTTTATGTAAAAATGCCAGCCACGTTAATTAATAACTTGAGTTGAAATCGAAAGGCTTGAACAAGCGTAATTGACCAATCAGACGCGGTTGCCGTCTTCTCCGCAAAAACGTCACCCTCCCCGCAATCGGTGACGGCACCTTCGACAAGATGGCGACGTAAATGCACGCAAATTTGACCACTGAAGGCTCTACAATTACTCCATGAACGTTCTCTCTTCATTAGTGGCTCATAGGTATGTAGGTTGTTTTTAACGCCAAATCAGATAATCAAACTTCATATTTTGGGTTGCATAGGCCTACTTGCATTCCCCTTTAACTTGGATTGGTCCAAGGCAAATGCCACGTCCACTTGTGCTTGCCTCTAGCTACGTTGACCATGGGATGAAGTCGGAGGTTGACCAAAACCGCTGCGAGCGCCACCATAGCGACTTTCGTTTCGAAAAGGGCTGCCGCGTGAAATTAAACCATGTTACCCAAAAGAACAAACTAAAAACCAATCGGCCTTCCGTGTTGATATATAGTTAACGTATTGGTGAGAGCTTCCAGAAGATTTTACAGAATGGTCAATGACCCTGTGCACTGAAGGGGCGGGGCGCGGGGACACGAACGAACGGTCTCTATGTTTTAGAAAACCCACTTCACCAGCGGTGCTCAGAGCGACCTATTGTCTGCCACTGCCAGTCGCCGATTCGACAGCGAGTGTCAATACTCCCCATGCTTCTTCTTTTTTTTAGAGGTCTCGGCCACAGCGTCAAGAAGTTAGTCAACAAAGGGGAAGGGAGGGGAGGGGAGAGGAGGGGGGGGGGAGTCGACGGGGTCCGGCGGGAGCCAGTCCCGGGGAGATCGAGGCCAGGGTGGGGCCCGGACGATCGCCCCGCGATTCAGGGTCGAGGAAGAACGGTCGGGCACCCGCCTTCGCAACCCACAAGCACCCCCTTGTGTACCTTTCCGTATCTGTGGGCGGAGGGAAGGGGAAGCCAAGTGGACCTCTTACAAAGATTTAGTGTTCCCCCCTTTTACAACAAGTGGTAGCGGGTCCCGATTCGTGGCGTCGATTGACTGCGATCCCCCTACAGACCGGGGTTTAGAAAGGCTTATGATTGACTCGTCATTGTTGGCTAGATGATTGACATTGCTTCGTCGATCGGTTTTTTTTCCTTCTCGGAATTTTGTCTCTCTTTTTTCCTCTACTCCCAAATGGTATTTCCTCTGATCATCTGGTCATTAACCCAGTCTTGCGCACTCGCGCAGGCAGCTGAAACGCCGTTCTACATTCTTGACGACGTGTAAAACTGTAATTGGTGATACTGGTGGCTCGCGTTAATTTTGTTGTAACGAGTCCGGCCGTGGATCAGGCTCGGGCTCAGGCTTCGCACCGATCATTCGTTATCCCTTTAATTTAAAGGCCCAATACAACATTGGGAAGATCGGAAAAAAACATCGATGTCCACAGATTTCCTTCCTTCTAATTTACACAGTTTGTAGAAGGTCATGATATAATCCTCATGTTCAAATCTTGCGGTATGGGATGCTGTACTTTTCGAGAAACCATCACTTGACATTGCTTCGTTGATCGGGGTTTTTTTTCCTTCTCGAATTTTTTTTTCTCTTTTTTCCTCCACTCCCAAATGGTAATTCCTCTGATCATCTGGTCATTAACCCAGTATTGCGCACTCGCGCAGGCAGCTGAAACGCCGTTCTATATTCTTGACGACGTGTAAAACTGTAATTGGTGATACTGGTGGCTCGCGTTAATTTTGTTGTAACGAGTCCGGCCGTGGATCAGGCTCGGGCTCAGGCTTCGCACCGATCATTCGTTATCCCTTTAATTTAAAGGCCCAATACAACATTGGGAAGATCGGAAAAAAACATCGATGTCCACAGATTTCCTTCCTTCTAATTTACACAGTTTGTAGATGGTCATGATATAATCCTCATGTTGAAATCTTGCTGTCTGGGATGCTGTACTTTTCGAGAAACCATCACTCGAACATCAACAAATAGTTCATTATTCGCGAGTAATAGACTATTTCTTATACTACAGAACAGTGCGAAAGCCGTGACGCTTTTTTGCACTTTTCTACTTTCTCAGATTACCATTTGAGCTCAAACCTTCGCAGTATTGCTTTTTTGGAATGTTTCATGGTTTAACACACTAACTGTGGCAATCTGTTGACCCTTACTAACTTAAAGGTAAATACGATGTCGTGTTAAGAACATAGTATCTACCTATAGAAACGGGGTTGGGAGTCGATTAAACAAGATGAGATTTAAAGGTTTGCGTGGTGGCACAAAGTGGAAAGTTTGCCGTGACACCATGTATCGCTTTCGGATGTGGCTTGAGTAAACGGCTTTTTATCAAAGCCACACTCCATCTTAAAAAAATATATTTTCCTCTTTCGGTTTTTTTTTTGGGGGGGGCTGTGGAAGGTGCACCGGAAGGACAAGGGTTCGTCAGAGGTTGAAGATTGGGGAGACAGACAGGCCATTATCTCTCAACAGAGGGGTTCATCTCCGACGTGGCAGCCATGGTAACTAACCGGTGACTGTAATAACTCACGACCGCCATAAGTGGCCGCCGGGGTGAGGAGGGAGGCAGGGAGGCAGGGAGGGAGTGAGGGAGGCAGGGGCGTCACCGGCCTATCGACAACCCTCTTAATGTTTCGAGAGGGGAGACGAACTGACGCGTCTACATATACGACACCCTAACGACTAAAAATGTTTCCACCACACAAGGGCAAACAGTATACAGACCGGCCCACTGCACACACACACACACACACACACACCCTCTTGGTATTATTTAACACACCGCCGATCCCTCGATCGTATCTTTGTCCCCCGTTTCAACTACTACGGGAGGGCTCGCTGGAGAGATTTGCCGGTCTTAGCGTCGACTCCCAAGTGTCTCCTAGGTGCCAGCCAGCAAAGGCGGAATGCCTGGCGGAATTCCCGGGCCGTGATTGACTTGTAAATCTCTTCCACTTGATTGGCAGCTGTGCGGTCGATACTCTCATAATACGAGTATACTAGGACTCAGACAAAATAGAGAGTATTATATCGTGGCGTGTGTTGAACGCTTTCTTACCCCTGTCAACAGCTGCCGAAATTGCATTCAAATTCCTAAGGAAACTTAACTTAACGTAGACAGTATATACTATAGTTATGCGATGGATGTCCTTATTTTCTGCAGCGGACACTGGCTTCCCGGTCCCATTCCTACGGAGTGTGTATATGGAAACGATATTGTACAACAGCAGAGAGTATAACGCAAAATTGGCGCAACCTTCTTTGTTCAAGCATACTTATATTTTTGTATCGTTGTGGAGACATTGCTTTGTTCTCGTGCACTATACAATCGTGTGAGAAACGATGTTTAAAAATTGCTCCCATTTCATTGTCAAACACATTCACTTTCCTGGGTAGAAATTTGTCCCTTAGGCCTATAATATAGGCCCTATAACCCTATAGGCCCTATAGGCCATTCGTCACACGCAGGGTCCTACATAGGCCGACTGGCACTTTAAAAAGAATTATCCCGTAGTGCATTTTTTCGCAACCCCAAAAATCAAAACGGCTATTTCTTCCAACTTGGAATTCCATTCTTTTTTTATTTTTATGGTGGTTGGGGTGGAGTTGGATTAAGTCAAGGACCGAAACCCTCCGTGATCACGGCGTGGTCTTCCAGTAATCCACAAGTAATGCAGTTGGGAAAACTGCTCACCTTGAAACAAGACTAAGGCAGCCTATAATACAATACGCGTGGACCGAGTCAAAGTACTTGGTGCACTCACCATTCTGATCCACTTAATTGGCAGCTGACAGTACGATTCGGACACGACAGGCGTACATATACCTTCTAATCCCGACAAGGAATCTTCCCATATATGATTCTTGTCCTTCCGAGCAGATAATTCTCATTCAACGGATTTCCCGTTTGCAGTCACTGCCGGCATCGTGCACTAAAGGCAGCATGTATGGCGGGATTATGGTCAAACACGTTGAGTCGCTTCTTCCGTTCCGAATTAAGTTTCTCCGATGCTAGCGAACTCGTGCGTTGCAAAACTATACACGCGAAGCATGACTCTTCGATTTACTTTCCCTCGTGAATGTATGCACGGCGTGTGGTGAGATGCAGTAAATCGGAAAATCGCGCAGTACGAAGGGGAAATTCCATTGTCGAACCCATTCATCAGACCCACTCCCAATCCACTAGATTTACTGTTTGGATTATCCACTCTTTTTGTGCAGGATTGTTTTTTATTCGTTTTGGAATTGGGTTATTGAACTCAAATTTATAATAATTGGTTGTTATAATGCATAGGCCTATGCGTAACTGTCACACTGAGTGGATGCACGCTTACACGGGTGTAACGCGGAAGCGTTCACAACCTTTCAACGCGGGTCGACATTTTCAACACAAGGATCGACCACTCTCAACCCATGCACCTACCTACCTGTACCTATAGCACTAGCAGAGTTTGTTTCAACCCGGGTAGAGCGCCCTGCTTGCAGTGTATGAACTGGCTAAACGGGGCGCGAAATCTAGTGCCTTGTGGAGACCTAGTCCAGTAGGTTGAATAGGTCTCCACAGTGGAAATGTAAAGTTGTATGGGTCTCCGCAAGGTTTTTACGAACGCAGTGGCTGTTGCTACGGCAGTCGTCCGTGTGGTTCCCTGACTTGATTGTATTTCGTCAGCATTGCAGGCTGGTTGAACCAGTCTATTAGCTGATAGTCTGGTTCCAAGAGCTAAACATACTGACAAATACTGTTAAGTCAGGGAACCAAACGGACGACTGCCGTAACAACAGCCACTGCGTTTTACGAAACTGGTATTTGGAAATAACTCAAAACCGGAAAATTTGTGATGGGTATAAGAATACGTCGCAAACTGAATTAGACGCAACTACATGTGTATAATTTACAATAGGGACATACGGTCCAAAATGTCTACCCAGGGAAGTGAATGTGGTTGAAATGGGAGCATTTTCAAAACATTGTTTCTCACTCGGTTGTACACTGCACGATAAGAAAGCAATGCAGAACAAGGATACGCAAATCGGTATGTGTGGTAGCTATAGGATCCGTGTACAACCCGGTGATTGTTTCTGCAGTGTGAAAGGCCTATAGGCCTATTGTGATTTACATTTTTGAATCACCGCACGGGGTTAGGTCGCTACTCAGGCTAGGGGTACCGTGGACTCGGCGGAGGGGGTGGGCAGTGGGCACTCACGGTCACGGAGCCTGACGGTGGTTTTCTAGTTCTACGGGCCCGTGTCAAGCCGATTCTACACGTGTGCCGGAAGGCGTGATTACAGGGGGGTATGTGAAGGCTCAAGGAGGGGCTCGAAGGGACTTTGGCGAGGGTGGTGGGCAGACCCGCTGTAAGGTCAGAGCCATCGCCCCCAAACTCTCCCCTCATCCCTCCTCATCCCGGGAAGTAAATAGCATGTATCGCCGCAGGCCCAACCCCCAATCATCTCCCCCCCTCCCTTCGAAATCTAGAAGAAGAAAAAAAGCGGTCCATCCGGCTTCTATTGAAGACTCGGCGGAGATGCGATCCATGTCTAAATACGGTGAGGACAAACAGGAGAGAGAGGGGGACTTTAAACCCCAGATTATTCCGATATACTGCCCTTCTTTCTTTTTTTCTTTCTTTTTTTGCTGACGCACGATGGCGCTGTTTGTTTGAGGTCATCGTGCAAAAAGCGATCAGACGACACCCTCGGGAAGGACTTTACGGGCGCCGATCGGGTAGGCCGACACCAAGTACATATTTCAAGAAACCTTTCAATTTCACCTAAATCCCCAGCAAGAATAGTCACTCGCCCTCTATTGTATAGTACAATAATGTACCTGTATATACTCGTAGTTTGTAGTTGCAGGGGACAAAATGGGGGATTCGGAGTTGTAACGAACATCTGGAAACCTAGCTATAGCATTGTGTGGGACGTATAGCGCAGTCTGCAGTGCCGTGAACATTACTTGACCGAGTAGCCTATATTTGCCTGCGATAGCGTTGAACATCTTCGGGTAACAGCGTGTGGTGAAGACTTTCTTGCCAAAGGACAAAATCGCTCATCCCCAATGCCACAATTACAACCACCAGTTGCACTACCCATCACAAAAAGTGCGTGTAAACAGTACTGCCCCCGAGTGACTGCGGTATGTAAAGCTATAATGTATCATGATTAAGCCATAGTGATATCATTCATTCATTCATAAGGCTATGCACTTATATGCCGATCGTCTACAGGACACCGCCCTTCAGAGCCGTCATATCAATTAATTGAAGAGTTCATCTTTAGTTGGTGAAAATGCATCGACTCGTTGACTGCCGACAACAGTTTTGTCCACCGCTGGTTGACGAAGGGGGCCACCATGATTATAAATGATCACCGTGATTACAAAAGGCTCCCTGGAGATATACAGAGGTTATAATGGTTAAACTGCTTCTGACTGGAGCACCCAATCCGGCAAAGACTAAATGACTATTGGGAAGGTCATCACCATCTAAGTGTTGGATACTAGTCAGATGCATGGTAGAGCGCATGAGCGCAAAATCAGATGTCTCGGATTCAAGTCCCGTTCGAATCAAAGTTGCCACATAAATAAAAATGATTATAAATCGTTGATTTGCAAATTGAGAATAAGGTCATTTTCAATTAAAAGGTGAGAGCCCTCTTCTGAGTTTCAGCAAATTCAAACTGGACAATTATATACTGTTGGGTTATCGGTAGCAAACTGATTGAAACATCTGGCGATGCATCCGTGGGAATCTATGGCCATCAAGAGTTCACGGATCACGCTCGAGTTCAGACTTCGACTCCGTATGACAAAACCTGAAAATCCAGATTGTGGGTTTACCTCCAAATTTGCAGATTTGTTGGATTGTCAAGTAGAGATTATTCGCTAAGAAACGACTGCTTCTTCTAGATACCTGTTACATTAAAACTGGCATAAAGAGAAATGTGGCCGAAGCATAGAGCCGAGCCTAAGCTTCCATTTCATAAACGGCCTAGATGTAACCTTCCCGGCACATATGTGACCCGGCACAGCGACATGAGGAATATCCCACCAAAACACTTTTCGAGTATATGTGCCCCGGCACAACGACATGAGGAATATCCCACCAAAACACTTTTTGAGTAAACAACGCCTGAAGTTAAAGTATCTTCACAATTTGATTACAAATCAATTTTTATTTTTTTTCGGAAATTTTAAGTATTAGAGGATATTATATTTTGATATCATTTGAGAGCTAATGGTATACTCTTTCACATCATTAGAAAACCTCAAAATCTCAAAAGTGGGGTTATTCCTCATTATGCTGTGCCGTGTCACATATCTTCTCGATTCGATTAAAAATCAATTTTATTTTTTTGTATGTATTTTCGGAAAGTTAATGTATTGAAGGAAATTTTGATATCATTTGAAAGCTAATGCCATGGTACACTCTTTCACATCATTAGAAAATCTCAAAGTCTCAAAAGTGGGGGTTATTCCCCATTACGATGTGCCGGGTCACATATGGGTTCTTCCTTCAACAGAAAGAATTGTCCAATGGAGCCTCGCATCTGGAGGAAATGGATACATCACGATATTGGAAGTCAACCCGCGCGCTTTCCTTACGGCAACGCAACCTGGAACTCAATACGTCGAGTGCCAACGTGCGGATTGACATGGAAGTGGGTTAACTGGTTCCCCACGGCTGGCAGTCTGCCACCCAAAGGTGCATTGGATAGGCGCTCAAACCATACAGCAAGGATGCAAAGCTCAAACCTTGCTTCGGGCTATAGTCAGTCCTCCTGAGTTCCATCCTATCCACGCTGCCAAGAGACAAGCCCATAAGTGCATAACCGTGATTTCCCAATGCAGAGGAGGAGGTGGTCTCCTCTTGTCACATGACTAAACTATATAGGGGCCTATTACTTGCGCACCAAAAAAAAAAAAAGAAACAAAATGAACATGACTTTCCCCCTTGAAGTGTCAGGGAATATTCATCTCAAAGGATTGACCGACAGGTGTTAAATAGTGGAATTATCGCTTTTCATTATAGAGGAGGCCAGCATCACGCTTCAGAAAGACCAAAAGTCCAGGAGACGCACCGCGATTGGTAATTCAATACGGGGGGTTGCCGACTGACGGAGCGGTCGCGGATCCGCAGTCCCACCGGCAAGGTGTGAAGGAGCGCTATCCTGCCCTTTGTGCGAGCTGGCTGATTACACGGGCGGTCGCCTCCACAGGAAAGGGGAGGCGGGGGGGGGGGCAAACAAAGATGCTAATTGGATTGTAATGAGCCCGTAACGAGCTCTGCCGAATACACAATGTCACACCGCCGGTGTTAGGGAGGGTGTTAAGGCTGGCCAGATCATTGCGGCGGTGGCCGCCTAACAAAAGACAGGGAAAGACACCAAAAAACCCGAAGATGCTAATTGGATTCGGAAGATTCCGGAAAGAGCCCGACTGCATCTAAACAAAAAAAAATGGGGCCAAACAGTGTTGGGCAAAATCCGGTGTCCAATTCAGCAGTTGGGTTTTAATCCGTATGCTATTGCGTTTTTCGCAGTGGCTGTTGTTACGGCAGTCGTCCGTGTGGTTCCCTGACTTTATTGTATTACGTCAGCATTGCAGGCTGGTTGGACCAGTCTATTAGCTGATAGTCTGGTTCCAAGAGCTAAACATCCTGACAAATACTGTGAAGTCAGGGAACCAAACGGACGACTGCCGTAACAACAGCCACTGCGGGGTATTTTTACATCAATATACAATTTTTAAAATTTAGTGGGCCTGACGTTTCGATCCTAGCAGGACCTTTCTCAAAGGCAGAGTGACAAGGACAAAACAGATACATGTACACGAAGGAAGGGGGGAGAGAGTGAATAGGACACGGATGAGAAACAAAGGACAAAGAGTGAAGCTGGTAGGGAGAGATCAAAGGGAATATACAATTTGAAAAATGGCAAAGAGAACTGAGACTGGAACCCGAGACCTCTGGTTTTGCGTATTAGGGATCTTACCATATCTGAGCATTGCTCTATGATCTGAGCTATCCAGCCCTTCGGTGGTGGCCTTCCCGAATAGTCAACTAGTCTTTGCCAGGGTGGGGGCGCCAGCAAGAGACATTCAACCATTACCGAAGGAAAAATCATCTTTTGTGAGTATGTGTAGTTCTGAAAAGAACCGTAGGAACTCGACGTTTCGAACAAATCTCATTAACTATACCGTATAAATAGATTTTCCTTAATTTATTTGACTTAATACAAAATTAGCATAACGCACACATAATTAACCAAATATTGAGGGCATGAGGTTTCGATCCTAGAGCAGGCCTTCTCAAAGAGAGAAATTATCGATGTCTTTGAGAAAGGTCCGGCTAGTATAAGATCGATAAGTCTGGCTCACTGAATTCGTTTGGACAAAGGTTGGCCGAAAAAACTGGCTGAAATATCGCCCGACGGATAGCCAGCTAACTCAACAGTGTGGCGAATTTTCCTGACGCCCCAGGAACAAAAAAAAGTCCCGCGTGGATATAGAATAAAGAAAGATGCAGAGGGCGGAATCTGTGCACCTCCTCGATAGTTGTACCCTCTCCCTCCGAGAACACCCCCCCCCCTAAATGGCTTCCGTCTCCAGGTATACTTCCTGCCCTCCTGTTCCTGCACTGCTCAGATTAAGGTGCGCCCTGCTACCATGCATGCACAGGGGGCCAGTGTGGGCGGGCTCAACCCATGTTCAAACCCAGCAATACCTTGTCGTACCTGCCAGGTTCGTTTTTACAGACACGGGCCGATGATACGTCCGGGGGATTCAAACTCATGAGCGGTCCCCCGACACACATGTGCTGAGCTCGGTTCGGTCTTAAAATAATACATCCGAGGACAGGGACATTCTACTAGTACTAGGAGGGACTGACTATAGCATATACACTTCTGAAAGCTTGGTCTTTTTATTATTCTAGGGAAGGAATCTGCCTTTGAGAAAGGCCTAGCTGTTGTCGAAAGGCCCAGCCCTCGAAATGTCGTCAGATTTGTCGAATTTTGCTCATTTGAGTCAGTGAGTGATGGTTTGCTATCATTTTGAATTACATTTATGACTTGAATACATTCCCGCTACTGTACTAAACAAAAAATCTGGCATATCAACCACTCTGGTGTATATTTCTGCGTGCCTGGCATCACCACGATAATGACTTTCTTAACCATTATAGGCCTAGATACAAGGGTCACATTTGCGAAAGTTTGCCAAACGTCTTCATGCATGGTATCACCATTGGAGAACTGCTTCGGTGGATTGACGCTACTATGACGGACCATGACGGCCGACCAAGAACACATCAAATGCTGCACATCAGTATTTAATAAGTCGCAATGCTGAGTATTAATATCATAATCAGAAACATTCGATGTCCGCAGACCTATAGTGAAAGAATATAGGACCTGTATAGTAAATTTTAAAATTTAGTGGGCCTGACGTTTCGATCCTAGCAGGACCTTTTCGATCCTAGCAGGACCTTTCTCAACCTTTCTCCTTTGAGAAAGGTCCTGCTAGGATCGAAACGTCAGGCCCACTAAATTTTAAGATTTACATTTTGGTAATTTTAGTCAGTAAGCAGTTTGCAACATTTTTGTATATCACCTATACGACCTGTATAGTAGTGTAAAGTGAAAGCATCTTCGTCTTTTCTTACAGGCCACGCTCAAATTGAACGGCAGAATACTGTGGAGAAATACAGAGTGAAACGGGGCCTCGTTGGCTCATAGCCACAGTGTATGGACCAGCGTAAGTTACAATGTTGCGTAGGCCACAATGCGCCGCAATGACTCTTTTCAGCAATATCTAGCAAAGGCGGCAAAATGTTGCGTACGCAACATTTGAAGATTCTTGAAATCTACATCAGGGTTGGGTCAAGCTACAAACGCCCAAATCGTTTCAAACTAGCGGCTGGATTTGCCACACTGGCGGCCTTCAAGTTCACTTACTCGCACTGCGCGTTATACCGAAGCGCGAACCTCATAAGTGGTAAGCGTAGATTCATTCCGACGTATAATCATCTTCCCATCACTCCGGGGAGGTATCGGGGCTGACGTGTGCAGGCACACCCCCGTGCTCCCGACCACTCCTCGGCCTCGCGGGAGGCAACCAGCCAGCCCCCATGCAACCCCCAGCCCAAGTATCACTCCCTTGGGCGGTGAATCCGTACGACCGTGAAAATCCCATCAAACGCAGAAGGGGGGTTTTCCACGCACTTTGATTGCCTTTTCCTGTATCGACCACTGCGAGAGAGTTAAAAAGAAATCTTCCAATGTTTACACATAAGATGATTGCGTGTATACGTACGCATGCTTCCTTGAGCGGGTGCAGGCCGCGAATCTAGTGCCTTGTAGTCCAATAGGTTGAATAGGTCTCCACATGGAAATTGTAAAGGTGTATAGGTCTCAGCAAGGTTTTCACGAAATTTGGAAATCCTAACAAGTTAAAAACGGGAAATTTGTGATGGGTAAGAATCCGTCGCAAATTTTATCCGTCGCAGTTTAAGGGACATACGGTCCAAATGTCTACCCAGGAAAGTCAATGTGGCTGAAATGAGAGCATTTGTTTAAATATCGTTTCTCACACGGTTGTATAGTGCACAAGAACAAAACAATGTCTCCACGATGGATACAAAAAAGTGTGTGTGTACGCAGGGAGCGGATTGTACAAAATGCGCTTCGTACGATTCAGGCTGGGCGTCTATTGACTATTGGTATTGTACCAGACATTCCTACAAAATGTACACGGATCTGAAATTTTCAGATTAATTTTTAGGATACCATAGCTACTGAATTACTCTGCCTTATTGAGGCCTCTTTCAATGGTTCTTTTTTTGTTAAGAACGAGCAACAGAAATCTTCATAATCATATTCGTTCGTTTGAGCACACGATCTTAAAGCCCCTACACAATTAACATTGGTAAGATCGAAAAACAGAAATGTTCACATATTTACAATATTTACATGAAACTTATACATCTTAAAATTTAGTGGGCCTGACGTTTCGATCCTAGCAGGACCTTTATCAAAGGCAGAGTCAACTTATACAGTTTGAAGATGGTTATAGTAGAAACCTCTCACTGAAATATTTCTGCCTAAAATGTTGTATTTGGGGAGAATGAGTAAAAGAAACAGTTTACGTCACACCGATATCTAAACAGTTTTTCGGAACAGTACGGCGTTGAATGCTGCATTTTTGCGAAACAATTAAATGAAGCGGTTTTCACGATTTTCTCGAGACTCGGTTGGCGGATTGGGCTGAAATTTTCACAGGTGTGCTATTTCATGCATGCATATGTGGGATAAGACAACGTACGGGTGCTATTCTTTGACCTCGACCAATGTTGTGCAGGGGCTTGAAATAGTTCTTTTCGAGAGCCATCAGCCTCGGCTTTCATCAACAGGAGCTACGAACTGACACAAATGTTATCTGTGAATCGAATGGATTCTGAATATACCCAAAGGTGCAACCGGTCGGGATAAAGACCCACTGTGTATTCACCGCTAAACTCACCAGTAATCTCGGCAGCCTTTACGTGAAAACAAAAAGAGCTAAGAAACCGCGCGGTGGAGATAGATGGTGAATATAGCAAGGCTTAGATTTTGTGTACACTGTACACTCTGTTTGAAAATCGGATGGCTACTGGTAGTCTGTCTCCACCACGTTCATTAACAAACGGAAATGGCCTGCGACGTAAGATAGGATTTGCAGTTGTGTGGTTTCTTTTGTTTCTTTTCCTGGGAGCAAAGCCGATATACCGGACACTAAAGCGATGGGCCGAAATGAGATAGCTTAGCGGGATTTAACGGTTGTCGTCCGACAACAATTTGTCACTTGGGCGGTGGGGGCTAAGGCGGGCATTGTCGGCTGGATTAACACCTCCACAGAAATGTCGGCAGATTAGGACCTCCCCAACAGTTGACTGCCTGCCTGCTGAAAGTCCTTTTTTTTTCGACTTCACGTCCGGTGTCCTGCCAAAAAGTGTCCCTGCCAAATACTGTCCGCTCATTAGCATACTGATCGCTGATTGGTTAGCGTTTGGACTAGGATTAGGGTCGTTAGGGTTAGGGTTTGGATTAGAATTAGGATTGGGATTAGGATTAGGGTTAGGATTAGGGTTGTTTGGGTTAGGGTTAGCGTTACGGTACCAAAGTGCCCAACGTTGCGTGTGTTAGGCAAGCAACCATACACAATGCGTGTGTAGTGCGCAACTATACCCCAACCACGGTGGTTGAATGTCATACGTATTGGACCAATCAGCGATCAGTATGCTAATGAGTGGACACTATTTGGCAGGGGACACTATTTGGCATGACACCGGGACTTCATCTTCGCTTCCCCATACTTGTTTTAGGTGACACTGACAGAATCTAAACGAAAAGAGTTGCATGATTGCATATCCAATTTCTGCCGAGTTACGGGATTTCTCGCAGGATGCAGAAAAGCTACAAACGCCGAACTACGTGGAATTCCGTGGTCTATTTTTACATTTTAGATTTCTGAAAATGATGGTGTTATCCCATTCACTGTTCTATTGATATGCATGGTTTATAGTTTAGATTGTCTTGTATCTAACATTAACAAAGTGAATTTCAAAAAAATATATCCTAGCAGGATTTCTTTCTTTATTATTCTCTTGTAATAGGCCTACACGTTTTTGTTTGAGTGTGATTGGGGCTAGTGTACACTGTTTATGTGCCGTGACCAGTCAGGCGGATATGATGGGATATACATGGGCTTAATAGCAGCGGCCCTTTGGCCAAATGTCCGTCGGGATTGTCTCAGGACAGTCGCGAAGGCCACCCCGATTGGCCGGGCTGGTCAATCGGAGAAAGAAAACGACGAAATGCCACTTCTTATTTCGTTGGTATAGCCATGGTATAGCCTACAGCAATCGTTTTCCAATCGTGGGTTTTGGCCCCGAAGAAAAACAGCATCGAGAAGAACCTCAGTAAAAACCTATAGAGACGACTCTCTTCGTCCGAATTCAGCTTCGGTTCATTTCGTGCGCGCGACTGCGCGATGTGGCGATTTTTTGGACACTGTCTGAAAGTCTGACCGACAAGCAACACCGTTGCAACACGAGGGGTATACAATATAGTTGGAAAGACTGTAGATAATATAGGTCTGTTTTAGTGTGGTCGAACCCTAAACGTATACAGTACATCGTGTACACGTCATAGTATTACACACATGCCGCCGATAGCCATTCGTTCACACTGCAGAGCTTTACAAAAATCAGAACAGAACAGAACAGAACAGAAGTTCAAACAGAACAGCCCAGAGCAGAGCAGAACAGAACAGAACAGAACAGAACAGAACAGAACAGAACAGAACAGAACAGAACAGAACAGAACAGAACAGAACAGAACAGAACAGAACAGAACAGAACAGAACAGAACAGAACAGAACAGAACAGAACAGAACAGAACAGAACAGAACAGAACAGAACAGAACAGAACAGAACAGAACAGAACAGAACAGAACAGAACAGAACAGAACAGAACAGAGCAGAGCAGAGCAGAGCAGAGCAGAGCAGAGCAGAACAGAACAGAACAGAACAGAACAGAACAGCCCAGAACAGAACAGAACAGAACAGAACAGAACAGAACAGCCCAGAACAGAACAGAACAGAACAGAACAGAACAGAACAGAACAGAACAGAACAGAACAGAACAGAACAGAACAGAACAGAACAGAACAGAACAGAACAGAACAGAACAGAACAGAACAGAACAGAACAGAACAGAACAGAACAGAACAGAGCAGAGCAGAGCAGAGCAGAACAGAACAGAACAGAACAGAACAGAACAGAACAGAACAGAACAGAACAGAACAGAACAGAACAGAACAGAACAAAACAGAACAAAACAGAACAAAACAGAACATAACAGAACTAAAAAGAGCAAACACACACACCAACTCATGGGAAAAGCATAAGCACTGTTCAAAGAAGTATAGTCAATCGTTTCCTCTTCCGTTTCCCCTCATAGCGGTGCGGCAACACTTTCTAAAGATGCAGGCCGCTAAAAAGCAAAAAAAAAAAAAAAAAAAAAAGCTGCGGTCCGGCCTCATCCCCGGGGTAAACAAACTGATTTCTTGCCCAAGATGAATTCTGTCCAGCTCTTTTGTTCGTGGTGGCAGACATAATTAGCCGAGCGGCAGACAGTTAAACACATACGAGACAAAAAAGGTGGCCCCAATAGACCGTCATCATTTATCGAAGTCGTCGCTTGTCATTCTGACTTTTCCCCCTGTGCCGCACTTTTTTTTCCTTTTCACTCGACAAACAGACGACAATTGCCAAAACAGAGAGAGCCACTTCCTTCCTCCCCTCTCTCCCGCCCCTCTCTCTCCCTCCTCTCTCTCTCTCTCTCTCTCCCTCTCTCCCTCATCTCTCTCTCCCTCTCTCCTCTCTCTCTCTCCCTCTCCCTCCTCGCTCTCTCCCTCCCTCCCTCTCCCCCTCTTTCTCTCTTCTCTCTCTCTCTCCCCTCTCTCTCTCTTTCCCTCCATCCCTCTCCATCTCACCCTCTTTCTCTCTCTCTCTCTCTCCCTCCCTCTCCCCCTCTCCCCTCTCTCACCCTCCCTCCCTCCCTCTCCCTCTCCCTCCCCCTCTTTCTCTCTCTCTCTTTCTGTGGCCTCTGACAAGATCCCGCCACGGTAGCCGACACCTTTCCTCTCTTGTACGTGTAAAAAAAAAGTAGGCCAGTCTCGCCTCTCCCCGCCTATAATTGAACGGGGAGAAAAAACACCCTTGGCAAAAAAAGAGAAAAAGAAACAAGCCAAAAACTGGTTTACGTAACGCGCCGACAAGCAAATTATTTCGCCATTGTCGGCCGCGAAAGGGCCGCTGGTTCTAGGGGAGGGGGGAGGGAGGGGAACACAGTGGGGATAATTAGGCCTCCACTTGTGGTTGGATACGCTGGATCAAAGTTTCCAAAGCTCTGTTGATTTTCTTTTCTTTTTTTCTTCCCGGGCCTATTTTTTTTGTTTTCGCCCCCCCCTCTCCGATCCCGACACCAATCACCTCTCTACTTAAAGAGGTGATGCGATAAGTTGTCGGGCCCGCGGGGCGGGGTGCGACAAGGGATCCCTGGCACACAAGACCGTTGCCAATTTTGTGGATGCGTGACGCTGATCGCGTTGAAAGAGTGACGCGAAAATAGCCGGATGAGAACACGTTTGGGTTTTTTTTGTCTGGAGTCCCATCGTTCGCTTGCTCTTCTTCCCCCTGCACGATTCCCGACATACTTTGAAGGCCGCTGTTTTTGTTTTGTTTTCATTCGACGGGATACCGTATACCGCCAGTGGGTCAGGTTCGGGGGAGGATAGGCTGAATTGCATCCAAGTACATTGGCCGCACGATCTTCTTCCTCGTGAACGCCACGCCGAACGTACGTCAACACACGGCCTTTAAAAGCCCCGTCCGCACTGGACTTACTTTGGGTAATTAAACTAACCAAGCAAATGGGTAACTTGACCATTATTTTTTAAGTCCAATGCGGACAGCCCAGGAAGTTTTCCTCCCAGGTAACTTACCCGACTCGAATCGAATGGGTAGTTTTAAGCCGCGTCCGCACTGGACTTAAAATGGGTAAACTAACCGAGCAAATGGGTAACTTGACCATTTTAAGTCCAATGCGGACAACCCAGGAAGTTTTCCTCCCAGGTAACTTACCCGACTCGAATGGGTAGTTTCTGCCCGGTCAGTTTAACCGAGTCGAAAAGTCCAATCCGGAGACTACGTCTCGGCAAACGACTAGGCAAAAAAAAAGACACGGCGGACACGGCTATAGGCCCTACTAGGTCTAAAATCACTACAGTCTACACCTCTGCAAATCCTTTCCCAAACCATGGCATGTTGTTCAGGCACATACTATTACTAGTCCTTGCAATCTTCAAACAGATTGTAACCAAACTCTTGATCAACTCCTCTCGTAATCCTTAGTCTGAAAAAAGATCTTTCGTTGGATTCAAACTAGCAAGTGGTAACTGCTTGCTCTGTCAGGCAAAACAAGACTGTTGGGAGAGCGCTTCATTCTCAAAATCGATGAGTGTCGAACCGTGACCGACGAACCCGTGCAGTTACGTTTTACTCGGCGTGACGACGATAACTTGTTGGAAGCCCGAGTGTATAATGCCCTGGTTTTGAAGAGAAAAAAATTCACCCTCCCTCTTACAAATGAAAAGAAAATAGGGAAAGAAAGCTGGTTATAGACTTACATTGCGGAGCATATGGCCTTGGGGTCTACGGCGCAGAACTCGGGCGTGCATTTGGGCCGGCACGTGACCGGCTCTCGACCCTGATCGCTGATGGGCAGGGAGTCGACGACCATTGCCTGTCCCGGCTGCTGAGTGCGTCCCAGGGGAACTGCAGAGAGGCAATCACACGTGTAAGAATGTGGTCAAACAAAATCGGAAGAATGCCGGAGAGACACGAAATGGCTGGATTATTACCGACCACACCCCCAACTCAAGCACGACAAATGACTTGTCAGTTGTCAGCGTTCAATCTTCAACAATTGGGGGGGGGGGCTGACGTTTCGATCCTAGCTAGCAGTAGCAGGGGCTTCCATGAAGGTCGAAACGTCAGGCTCTCAACATGTTGGAGATATTCATCGGGTCGTTAAAGCCCTAAAGTATGTAACAATTTTGAAAAGGAAAACTCTTTGTCGTTTTGAGGCTCCTCTTTGATATTTTGGGGCCATGCGCCACTCTTAGTTGTTTTCACTTTTAGACTACTTTTTGGGTTTTTCAGGCTACTCTTTGTTGTTCTCATGCAACTCTTTGTTGTTTTCAGGCTACTCTTTGTTGTTTTCAGGCTACTCTTTGTTGTTTTCAGGCTACTCTTTGCTGTTTTCAGGCTACTCTTTGTTGTTTTTTAGGCTACTCTTGTTTTCAGGCTACTCTTTGTTGTTTTCAGGCTACTTTTTGTTGTTTTTAGGCTACTCTTTGCTGTTTTCAGGCTACTCTTTGCTGTTTTCAGGCTACTCTGGTGTTGTTTTCAGGCTACTCTTTGTTGCTTTTAGGCTACACTTTGTTGTTTTCAGGCTACTCTTTGCTGATTTCAGGCTACTCTTGGTTGTTTTCAGGCTACTCTTTGCTGTTTTCAGGCTACTCTTTGCTGTTTTCAGGCTACTCTTGTTTTCAGGCTACTCTTTGTTGTTTTCAGGCTACTTTTTGTTGTTTTTAGGCTACTCTTTGCTGTTTTCGGGCTACTCTTTGTTGTTTTCAGGCTACTCTTGTTTTCAGGCTACTCTTTGTTGTTTTCAGGCTACTTTTTGTTGTTTTTAGGCTACTCTTTGCTGTTTTCAGGCTACTCTTTGCTGTTTTCAGGCTACTCTGGTGTTGTTTTCAGGCTACTCTTTGTTGCTTTTAGGCTACCCTTTGTTGTTTTCAGGCTACTCTTTGTTGTTTTCAGGCTACTCTTTGTTGTTTTCAGGCTACTCTTTGCTGTTTTCAGGCTACTCTTTGTTGTTTTCAGGCTACTCTTGTTTTCAGGCTACTCTTTGTTGTTTTCAGGCTACTTTTTGTTGTTTTAGGCTACTTTTTGTTGTTTTAGGCTACTCTTTGCTGTTTTCAGACTACTCTTTGCTGTTTTCAGGCTACTCTGGTGTTGTTTTCAGGCTACTCTTTGTTGCTTTTAGGCTACCCTTTGTTGTTTTCAGGCTACTCTTTGCTGATTTCAGGCTACTCTTTGCTGTTTTCAGGCTACTCTTTGCTGATTTCAGGCTACTCTTGGTTGTTTTCAGGTTACTCTTGATTTCAGGCTACCTTTGCTGTTTTCAGGCTACTCTTTGTTGTTTTCAGGCTACTCTACTTGCTATAAGGCTACTGTTTGTTGTTTTCAGACTACTCTAGGTTGTTTTCAGGCTACTCTTTGTTGCTTTAAGGCTACTCTTTGTTGCTTTCAGGCTACTATAGAACTGGCGAGTTGGGCGAGTTGGGAATGGCCTTCAATGAAACTCCAACCCGATGGAGGTGCTGGTAACATGCACGACTCGTGTTTTTTTTTTGGGGGGGGAGCTCTTCTCTTTTCAAGGCAAACTCAACTGAACCGCGGCGACCAGCAGTTGAACTCTCCAGCACCGCTCGCTATTTTATGATCGCCCCATGAAACGTGAAGTCATGTCTGACGCGAGAATTACCCGGGACTCCCCGAGGGGACCCCTAAGCTGACGAAAGATTTTTTCTCTCTCTCGAACGAGTCCTTGGTGCGAAGTGCCCGTTGACTGGAGCCAAAAAAAAATATTGGCCTCTCTAAACTACCACACCGCAAATACATTTCTACTAAAAAGGTAAATTCCTGCGGTAACAAGAAATGAAACACTCCCTGTTACTTCGCGTGGATTGAGTGTTGACATCATCGTGCATATCCCAACGACGTGACCATCACAACGCTCGATAGAAGTAGAACCCATCCTTCTTTAAAGGCCCTACACAACATTGGTAAAGGTCAAAAGATCGCCACCGTTTGTGGGTTAAACCATTCAACATTCAAAACAAAAATTCCTGCGAAGGTTTTAGCTCAAAGTAATCTGAGAAAGTAGAAAAAGGCAAAAAAAAGTCACGGTTTTCGAATCGTTCTCTATAGAGTGCAAGAAAATAGTTTATAACTCGCGAGTAATAATTTTTTTTTTTGTCGATGTTTGAGTGAATATTTCTCGGGAAGTACAGCATCCCAGACCGTAAGATTTCAACATGAGGATTTTATCATGACCATCTACAAACTGTGTGAATTAGAAGGAAATGTTTTCCGATCTTCCCAATGTTGTATTGGGCCTTGTTCGGGTTTTTTTTCACAGACAAATCTGTCTCATCGAAGGGCGCGTGCAGCAGGAATGGTTGTCCTCTGCATTCCCGCCAGCCAGTATTGGTCGCCGTGGGATGTTATGATAATATGAACACTCCGGGAAGCTAACAGACAAAAATACCAGTCGGGTATAATTTGTCCTCGACATTGGGAAGTATATACAATATATAGTAGGCCTATATACAACAAAAATACAAGAAATACATAGCTCATATATGTCGTAGGGAAAATACAAATTTGACCAAGCTTAGTTTATTTTTTTATCCCCAGAGTCCCATACTATCGAGATCCCTGGATAGGTATCTCAAGACTACTGGGTGATCTTTCTATTGAGCAGATTAAAAGAGAAACACAGTCCTAGGAGTCCTGACTCATATGAAGCCTAAAGCTTCAAAATGAGGACCTAAACTTTACTGTACTGTACTGTACTGTTTGAGCTGCGACTGCTTTCTGATGGCGCCTTTGGGCTTCTCCGTGAACTAGCCCCAAATGCGTACTTTCGTGTGTGTGTGTGTGTGTTTTGGTAACTGTTTTGTGACAGGTCGGGATTGTTTTTGCGGCAGAGGACACACCCGGTGGTGTTGTTGGTGGTGGCATGGTGGCGGCGGTGGTGGTGACTGGTGAGCCATCTCGATTAAACTGCAACATTCAGCCCATACTCTTCGACTGGTCGAAAAAGTGAAAGACCCTTCCAACATATTATACCTATTGTTCCGCTCGACATTGGGGCATGCTCCACTCGCCAATCACACGCGGAACACACGGCCCAGCCAAAAAATGAGTTTTGTTATCAAACGAATCGTGCCGAGTTCGTCAGATGCATGGGTGTGCCTGAACTCGACATCTGACCTTTCCACTGCACGGATGGGGTGGACTTGGGGGTGGTGTTGAAAGGGGGAAGATACGGCCCCCAGGGTCCCATAGTGTCTGTCACCCAAATATCTGCGATGCAACAACTACAGCCTAGAGCAATATGCTCTGGTATTTCCGACAACATTATATACCTGGAGGAGCCTGGTGTTAATGATTGCAACGGATAGAGACACTCCGGGACCGAGCACTGATGACACGCAGGCAAGCCACCCCGCCTCCCGAAACTGATGACGACGTCCAAACTGTCCTTATTACCTTTTTCTTTCTTTTCAGAGGCCCTGTACAAGATTGGTAAAGCTCAAAAGATTGCCAGCGTTTGTGTCTTAAAGCCCCTACACAACATCGGTAAGATCGAAAAACAGAAATGTTCACAGATTTACATGAAACTTATACAGCTTGAAGATGGTTATAGTAGAAACCTCTCACTGAAATATTTCTGCCAAAAATTTTGGAAGAAATGAGTAAAAGAAATAGGTTACGTCTCACTAAGATCTAAACTATTTTTCGGAACAGTACGGCGTTGAATGCTGCATTTTTCACGAAACAAATGAAGCGGTTTTTCACTATTTTCTCGAGACTCGGTTGGCGGATTGAGCTGAAATTTTCACGGGTGTGCTATTTCATGCATATTTTGGATCAGACAACGTGTGGATGCTATTCTTTGACCTCGCCCAATGTTGTGTAGGGGCTAAAGCATAAAACATTCCCCAAAAAGCAATACTGCGAAGGTTTCAGCTCAAATGATAATCTGAGATAATCTGAGTAGACAAATGCAAACAAAACCGTCACGGTTTTCGCACCGTTCTGAAGTGTAAGAATTTAGAAATAGTTTATTACTCACGAGTAATAAGCTTTTGCGTCGATGTTTGACTTAGAGTGACGATTTCTCGAAAAGTACAGCATCCCAGACCGAAAGCCCGTTCAACATGAGAATTATATCATGACCATCTACAAACTTTGTAAATTAGAAGGAAATCTGTGGACATAGATGTTTCCCGATCTTCCCAATAATATGGGGCCTTTAAGTTGCGGGGGGAAAAAACTGACGGCGTAATTCAATCGGATGAATGTGTGCGGGTCCCGCGTAAATCGATCCTCGGTATAATGCAGAGCGGCCACAGGGATCGGCATTCGGCGAGGTGGTTGTGGAACTGTTAACACCCAGATTCCCTTACAACCGGCTCCTAATTCCATTGTCGGGCGGCGCTTCCCCCGGGGGCCCTATGTGCCATCATTCAGCGGAAGGGGCACCCCGGCATAACCTTGGACTTGAGTGTGCCGCGCGTACGCAGGAGAGAGAGGGCGGGAGAGAGG
This sequence comes from Luidia sarsii, assembly GCA_949987565.1. Lineage (NCBI taxonomy): Eukaryota > Metazoa > Echinodermata > Asteroidea > Paxillosida > Luidiidae > Luidia > Luidia sarsii. The sequence goes on along the minus strand of OX465108.1, from coordinate 19,324,849 downwards.
GAGGGAGAGAGGGAGAGGGAGAAAGAACGTGAGAGAGAGGGAGAGAGATAGAGGGGGAGAGGGAGGGAGAGAGGGAGGGAGAGAGGGAGAGAGGGGGAGAGAGAGGGAGAGAGAGGGAGGGAGAGAGAGGGGGAGAGGGAGAGGGAGAGAGAGGGAGGGAGAGAGGGAGAGAGAGAGGGAGAGAGAGGGAGGGAGAGGGAAAGAGAGAGAGGGAGGAGAGCATGGAGACTGGAGAGAGAGGGAGAGAGAGGGAGGGAGAGGGAGGGAGAGGGAGGGAGAGAGAGAGAGAGGAGAGCATGGAGACTGGAGAGAGAGGAAGAGAGAGAGGGGGAGAAAAAGAAAGAGGGAGGGGGTGAGGAGAGAGCATGGAGACTGGAGAGAGGGGAGAAAGAGAGGGAGAGAGAGATAGGGAGAGACGGGAGAGAGATAGAGAGGGAGAGAGAGATGGGGAGAGGGACTAGGGAGCCTCGAGAGAGGGAGAGAGGGAGAGAGATGGAGAGAGAGACTAGGAGAGGGAAAGAGAATGAGGTAGAGAGAGAGATGGGAGAGAGGGGTAGAGAGAGAGAGGGAGGAGATGGAGAGAGGGGGAGGGAGAGAGAGAGGTTGGGAGAGGGGAAGGGAGAGAGAGGTGGAGAGAGAAAGAGGGAGAGAGAGAGAGGGGGGAGAGGGAGAGATAGAGAGAGAAGGGGAGAGAGAGAGGGGGAGGGACGGAGGGAGAGAGAGATGTGGAGAGAGAGAGGGGGAGGGAGAGATAGACAGAGAGGGGGCAGGGGGAGAGAGATGGAGAGAGAGGGAGAGGGAGGGACGGAGGGAGAGAGAGAGATGGGGAGAGGGAGAGAGGGGGAGACAGAGACAACAGACAGAGACAGAGAACGAACCCAGAGACTCCCCCAACATTCCATTCCAGGCATGTTGGCCCAGCGTCGGGGAAGGGAGTCGTGACGACATTTCGTCCCGAAAGGCACGGCTGACCGTATCGGGTTGCCTCGGTTGCCAGCGGGTTGTCAGGGGCGACGGCTCGCTCCCCATTTCCACGGCTGACGGTAATTGAGAGCGACTGAAATCGCCCTCTCCAAAGTCAGCCGCGTGACTGTGTGTGTGTTTTTATCCTTATCTTGTAAAGCATGAATGGAGTTCGTACACCCAAAACCTCGCAGCCCTCTCCGCTCCCAGAGATCACATAGACGTGTATCGATATACTCGATAAAATGGTCGACATTATCTTGAAGGAGTGATGTTTCCTTCCAAGTCAAGCGGGAATTCTCCGCGCGTGTCCTTCCATTCCATCCAAATACATGTAGCGGTACTCGATGGATTAGAATAAGAACTGAATTCAATTAAGCTGACGAGCTGGATCATTGTCAAAGGCAAAGAAGTCGGTGTGTTTTTTCCTGCTTGGGTGAATCATTTCATTTGCCCGTTCTACCGTAAATATAGGTCATGTTGACTGTTGGATGTTGTGAGTTGAACATCAAGGCCAGCTTTGTTATTCTGGGATCTTTCGTCTGCCTGGGAATGGAATATGTGACCCGGCACAGCATTATGAGGAATAACCCCCACTTTTGAGATTTTGAGATTTTCTAATGATGTGAAAGAGTATACCATTAGCTTTCAAATGATATCAAAATTATTTCCGTGTGAACAATAGTACAAGGGGACTTCGCTCGTTCATTTGGTACCAGACACAATAAAGCAGCACAATTCTAACTCCTCGAAAGCGGCCATTCAAAAAGGGCCAGGAACTTTACATTTTCATGAAAACAGTACACAAACACTCCCCGAAATCCTCATTTTTTAAATATCTAGAGACGTATTTCGGAAAAATCCTTATGATATAATATCCTCCAATACATTAACTTTCCGAAAATACAAAAATAAAAATTAGATTTTTTATCGAATTGAGAAGATACTTTGATTTCAGGCGTTGTTTACTCGAACAGTGTTTTGGTAGGATATTCCTCATGTCGCTGTGCCGGGTCACACATCATGGACTGTAGACCGTTTACAGCCAATGTGTGAGCAATGCAGGCACCAATTATAGGATGTCTGCGGTGACAATGTGCATTACGACATCGACTGTGGCTATGCCATAGGCCGTTTTCGAAGTGAAGGCTAAGGCTCGGGCTTAGGCTTCGGTCATATTTTATCTTACTCGTTATAATATCGCAGGCATCTAAAAACAAGCGTTTGGCCCCAGTTTCTTGGGGGAATACCCTGTGCCTATCAAGCCAACAAACCCTTCAAATTCGGAAACAAACCACAACCTGGGTTTTCAGGTTTTGTCGGACGGACGGAGACGAAGCCTGAGCCCGAGCCTGAGCCTTGAGAAGACTGATAAGACATCGTTTAGTTACCACTCATTTCGGAGCCACACTCACCCACGAAAGAGTTAACGCATCTCAATCTGTCTCAATCCCTCTCATTCACCAAAGTGAATTCCCTTTTTGCAAAAAAACGTTTGGTCAAGGTGTTTGCCCATCACTTGGTGTAATTTTATCAGAAGTGTTTGGAGTTTGCGATTGCGTTTGGCCAAATGACATTTTCACTATCGTTGGCAAAAAATGTTCCTTAAACATTGCCGGACATTTTCTGACAGTATATGATTTTTTCCCTTTGACAAAGCTTTGGCAAAGATCGAAACGCCATACCCTCTAAATCATGTTTAGATTTGCATTTGTTTGTTTAGATTTGCATTTCGGCAATTTAAATCAATACTTAGCAGATTGAAACACTTTCTTTTATATCACACTATTGCAAGGTGTAAATGTGATACCGCAAACACTCGACATTGCTTTCAAACCTCACCAACTGAGGCGCACTTAATATCCACGACTTGTTTCGGGTGTGTATGTGTAGCTCGGTGCTGTTAAAATTGGTCTACCTCACCGCCCGGTGTAACTCTAACCACAGAGTAAGGAAACACACTACTTCCTTGCCCTATGCTCTAAACTAAATTTAACAATCTCGGGGAAAATCGCCGAGTGGAATACAGCCCGCAACCAATTCCTGGCCGTGACCGCCAAAAAACGCAGCCCCGGCTGCGTAATTTTTTTCGTAGGGGGTTAGGGGCAATTTTCATTAAAAAAAAAACAGAAATGGGCGCGTCGAATTGTTTTTAAAGAAAATTACGACAGAAGGAGATTACTACAACACGCCTATTTATGATAATTGCCCCTAACCCTCCTACGAAAAAAAACTCCCGGCTCTTCTCAGAGCCCACATGCACCAATTCTCGACAGAGCACACGCACGGTGACACCGCAGAGCCTACCATTAGTACCAACCCCCCACCACCACCACCACCACCTCTCCCTAAACCGGCCACACGTACTTGGTTTGCAGATGCCTCGCCTCTGGTCCCGCGGGATGTCGCTCTGCTGGCCCAGGATGGCGTCGTGCACGCACTCGAGCCGGGCGTCGCAGCCGCCCAGGTAATTCCACTTGCCGCCGCACAGCTCGTCGGCCACCTTGAGGCAGCGCGGGCAGCAGCCGCAGATGCCGGCCCCGATGCCGCCCTTGCAGTTGAGCTTGGACGGCTTGCGCGGGTTGCAGTGGAGCTGCTCGCAGGGCGGGCACCGGAGCTGCTCCACCTCGCGACCCTTGCGCTGCTCCCGCCGGCTCGCCGACTGTTGCTGCTGCTGGCGACGCCGGCCGCCACGGCTCCGTCCCTTGTTGTCTCCGTTGTTGTTGCCGTCGTCGCCGCCGCTGTCCTCCGCCGGCGAGGCGGCGTCCGCGTCCTCCCCGTCCTTGCCCGTCGGGTTCCGCTTCTTGCCCCGACCTTTGGCCCGCTCCCTGCCGGCCTCGATGGGCGCCACCGCCACGAGGCCGAGCAGCCACGTCAGGAGACACGCGGTCGTTATGACACCGGCCAGATCCATGGCAACGGCGGCTAGTGCTATGAAGACCGAGAGAGCGAGTTCGCTGCGGTCGAAATCCCCTCTCTGACTCGAGAATCCTCCAACAAGAGATCCTCGCAAGGTTTCCCTCTCTTGTACTTATACTTCTTCTTCGGGGGGGACTCTAAAACAAATCTGGTCCTGACGGAGAGACACCCGTTTTTTTTTTATTATTTCCGACGAAGCGGATTAAGGATCTCTCACTGGCTTGACTTGGCGAGGACTGAAGAGATAAGGGTCAAAAGGATGTGATCGCACGACTAATCCGATGTAATCCGGATCAAAAAATGGAGGGGTGGGGGAGGAGGCTCTCAGACCGGAGCTTTGCCGTCATCAGCAAACCGTCGGCCGGCCGGGCGAGCTGGAGCAGGTTTGTCGTCGTTTCAAATTTTCGTCTCGGACTCTCAACTCTGTCGATGGTTCTCTTTCTTCTTCTTTTTTTTTATAGGTGGACGAGGAGAGAGTGGAGGGGATCGGAGCTCCGCCCGGAGCCGTCTTGCCGCTCGGAAGTACTGATTGCCAGAGCGCCAATGACGAGCCAACCAGCGGTCATCACCGTCGCACGCACTACCGGGAGTTGTGTGAGCACTTTGACTTGAAATGGAGCACTTCGCGCCGACGAGCCCGACGGGTTTCGCATCGAGAACTTAAACTAAAAAGCTGGTCAGCTCGACGTATACTCTGGCGGGCCAATGACGACGTTCCCCCCCTCGGTAGCCCGAAACAGACACACGTGCTTTTAGTACTGGACCCGTGACTGCACAGATTTGAACTCCCTTTTTTGCACACTTCACTGCATCTCAATGAGACTTGTTTCAACTTCCCCCCCTAAATCACTCCTTCTTCCGCGCCGTTGTAATTTCCGGATTCCCACGGCTAAGCATAACTCAACGCCTTGGACACGATATTCCAGTGGGGGAAGTGCGGTGCGTATTAGCAACCCGAAAAAAAAACGCGGGGAGGTTGGACGGAGAGAATCACTGCATGAATGACAAAGTCGATCTGACGTCACCGAGCCGCCGACCAATCGGCTGGCGTGTACGGGCGTTCACGCGCGCCCTCGCAGTGATTTTGGACCATTGCGGTGTTGTAGCTTTGCGCCCTCAACGTCAACGGTGACGCACATAATTATTTGTGAGCCCTGTCTGTCTCATCGCGACTTGTATGGGACGTTACACTGCTATTCTCAACACAGATTTGTAATGCCGCAGCGATAAAATCTGAATGAGACGAAAACAATCTTCTCTTCGGATGCCACTAATAAAACCGTACGATTACATTACATTTCACTCTTGCGAGCATCATATTCAAAGATTACTCGGTAAGAATAAAGACATTTCTATCGGTGACTATTTCTACAGCCACAGTGCAGTGCTACGGTGTAGAGAGGTTTCTAAGCTTTATGTTCGCCAACGACCGGATTACAGCGGCTGCCATGCCACAAATACCCACAGCTGCGCACTTGATTGTGGGTAAGACTCCCCCAGACATAACAGAGAGAAGAGAAGAATGAACGAAGCTATTTCAGACAAACGAAGGTATTCCCAGAAGGTCATGTAGATATTATGTCCTGTGCCGTCGGGTAGAGAATAATTATACTTTAAATTATTTCCTAACCAAAAATTATTTCCTAACCACAGAGATACATACCGCATTCCTGTAAATTCCGAAACTCACTACTCATGCATAGCGACTTCCCGGCTTGAAGGGGTTAAAGGGATAACACAACATTGGTCGAGGTCAGAGAATAGCATCCATACGTTGTCTGATCCAACATGCATGAAATAGCACACCTGTGAAAATGTCACCTCAATCCGCCAACCGAGTCACGAGAAAATAGTGAAAATCGCTTCATTTGTTTCGCGAAAATGCAGCATTCAACGAATTGTTCCGAAAAAAAAACGTTTACATCTCGGTGAGACGTAAACGATTTCTTTTACTCTTTTCTCCAAATATACAGCATTCTAGACAAAACTATTTCAGTGCGAGATTTCAACTATAACCGCCTTCAAACTGTATAAGTTTCGTGTAAATCTGTGAACATATCTGTACCAATATTGTGTAGGGGCTTTTAAGGTCTAGAGCCGATTAGTTTTAGATAATTTTCGACTCCTCTGCCGTTCAAAAAAAAAAGTTTTTTAAAATGATGGACGGTATCGGCTGTTGACGGTCTAAAGCATTCCGCTACAGTACACATTGTGGCAAAAGACAGACAACTCTTTCGACAGTTGGTGATGAGTTCTAGCATTTTTTATTGTTTTCACATTTTGGTTCATTAATAAGCATCGCAACACGAACAAAGAGATAAACTTAACATAGTAATGCACTTTGGCGTTATTTTCAATAAACAAGAATGAGCCGACAATCTTCGCCTATTGAATTTACAGTCAACTTTTTTGGCTTAAATCAAGTTCAACCAATTCAATTAAACTTTCTAACCATTATTCTTTGTTATCGTCGTTTTTTATTTCATAATTATTTATAATCGAAATTTGCTAAAACGGGAGTTTTTTTTTTTCGCCACAACACAACACAATACGAATACTGCGCTCTTAAAAGTGCCCGTGTGCCCATACAATACGCTTTTGGACACGGGTCAATAATACTATCAGTATCAGTAATAAAACATTTTAAAACAATTTAGATGGCACAAGAGGGCGCTAGACACAAAACACTTCGTCTTCGCACGACACGAGTGTCAACCGTCTGGGGAAACGGTTAACTTTATCTGTGACAAACAGGAGTTGCAATTATAAAATTACTGTTACGGTTATTGTTAATGTTACAATAAAATACCCTGTATCCCAAAAGAGGAGATGTCACAGAACTCAAAATGAACCACAAAATTGCTGGGCAATCTTGGGATCAAAAGGAAAATATCTTTTCCTCCGAAACCGCGCAATACTTTCAGAGTATCGGACACCTTGAGAAAAAAGAGAGGAATCGGCCAAAAATAATGCCGTAATATTATGGGGTAAAGAGACCAATATTAAATAATCTTACCCTTTGTCAGTTCCGAGAAAACAAAGATTAGTGATTTAAAAGTATATGTTCAGAAGCCTTCATATTTACACACATAAATACAAGTGTCGACAGAAGCATTAAGTTGGCAGAATAAATATTTCTATACATTTACCATTCTTAATGACAAACAAAATAATAATAATAATAATAATAATGAACTTGTAAGTTCCCACTTGAAGCTCTTAAAAATAGCTAAGCATATTATGTACAGCAGAAATACATGTTTAATTCTTTGTTTTAATATCTTATACAATAAAATATATATCGACCGAGGCCGCAGACTGAAATGGAAAATAGAGGTTCAGAGAAAAGGGTTAGGATATTAGCTGACAGTCGAAATATTATTCCAAAACAATTGTTTTCGGTCGCTTTGTGACTTCTTTTTTTGAGGGGGCAAACGTGACATCATTTACCAGTTAAATGCAGAAATTTTTATTTTATTAATACATTCAAATGTAACAACAAGAAATCAGATATATAATTTCAGTATTACAATGGTTAGAACAGTAAGAAGAAAATTCGACACATTCATAGATATAAGAACTTGTGTAAACACAGCAAGTATTCTTGCAAGTCAACTACTGTACCTTACATTCTGACTTGTTTGGGATTTTCAGCTCCTTGTCTTAACACCTTTAAGGACTCAGGGCCGAATTAAATCGTCTGCTTAGGATAAAAAGCATACAGTCAAAAATGGGCTTAGGATGTTTAGTCCATGTTTAGTCCATGTTTAGTTTATAAAACAGGGACATTTTTCTTTGGAAACCCGGATCCGGATTTAGCTCCAGCTTCGTCTCAATATTGTTTTTGTCATCCGTTTTAAAGTACAGGGCATGAACATTGAAAGGCCTTTGGCTTTGGGTTAGGAAGAGGAGACTCTGTTTTGAACAAAGAAAGTCTCCCGAAAGCTTCAACCTTATTGGTTGTTCTTTTCTTTCATTTTCTTGTTGCTATCGTTCGCTCTTTATTGTTTTGTTTCAACATTTCCTTTTTGTCTTTGTTATTACAAGGATCTCTTAAATACAGATTGAATTGAAAAAAAAATTCAACAAGGAAATCCAGACTGTTCTCAGCTTTCAGGGAAACAGAGACGAAGCCAGAGCCTAAGTCAGGTTTTGGAAAATGGCATATGATGAGTAATGCATATTATCTTGGTACGTTGTAAGGATAATGATGACTTTCTCAGAGGTTTCCTCCTTTTTGAGACATCTTTCAGGCATGGGTTGGGCTGGTTGGTGTTTTGCGAGGCCCAGTACATGTACACTGTTCATCAATGGACCCATAGTGGATCTACTCAGAACAACATTCCCGACATTTGGCACTTGGATTCCACCTCTGACACCAACCATTTCAAACACGGGTATTTGTCATTATCAGTTCTTGCTTGTTCATAACTGGTACCCACTAAAAGGTGGTCGAGTTTTTTGGCAGTTTTCTTACATCAGACTACTACTTCCACTTCACACTTGGGGAGGCTCGGGATAGCTTTCACAAATCCCCCACAATCTGACTAATCACCAGTGAATTGTACTTGAGGTGGTCAAATTAGAGAGTTCACTATTACCTTATGAATTCAAAACGTGCAATATGCGACCACAGACTTAACTGTGGTGAAAGTACCAAGAAACCCCCAATATTCTGAATGCTAGACAGTTAACAATCTCTCGATCTGGAAGAACATTCCCTCGCATGAGAGAAATGTTGGTAACTGGTCGACAAAATGCTATTTATGTGTTATAATCTACATTGCTTTGCTGTCAATAGTAGGCTGGCCAAATCTACACTGTTCCTTTTTTTCTGCGACTTTTGGAAAAGAAAGAGTTAGTTCCCTACAACCACAGCCATTAACTTGGTTAACTCTAACTGCGTGCAGCAAATAGTCAAATCATTTACTTTTTCAGACATTCAAAGCCGATCAACATACAGTATACAACACGAACAAGAAAAATGATACAAAAGTAATGGCAGGACCAATGTAAAATGACAAACACATTCAAAGTACTGTGTACAAGCATCTCCCAAAAAAAAAGAAATCCGTCTCTTAAAAAATGTACATTTCGTGCGTACCACTGCATTTGAAAATGGAAGGGTTCTTCACTTTTTTTGGAAAATAAGAGTGGAGAAAATGAGACAGTGAATGGGGCCATACTTAGCTTGGTGCCTACATAAAGGCTGCAACGTTGAGTGGAAATATCATGGATTTTTATTTTTTTTCACTGTACGGAATCTGTCTTCAAGCTGCTTGTTCAGTCACTTGTAGCTCCTGTTCCCTGTGCACCGATTGTGTCGCTGTTTCCGATCCTATACGAGCTTGTTAGACCTCTTGATCGGGGGAGAAGAAGAGCAACGAATGATGCGATCCTATCCTTTGCTTTCGGATGTCTATCGGAGGACTAGGAGAGACTCTGACTTTTTGCCTGGAAAGGTGGAACGTCTGCTTTGAGAGGTGCTCAGATCAGCCGGCAATGTCTGCTCTTCATCTGGCAGACGGGCCACCATCGCGCCGCGCCTTCTTCCCCTTCTGACTGCCAGGCTGGCCAAGTCCTATGGCCGATGCCCCACGAGGGCGGAAGAGAAACGGCGGCAGATCCTAAGAATGGGCGGGCAACTGTGGGGATCTCCGCAGCATTTGCGCAGGAGTTGGGACTGACCATTACGGGAGAAACCCGGCTGCAGATAACCACACCAGAAAAAAAAAATTGACGCCCATCTCCGCGCAACAAGCTACTGAGTCTGATTCATTGAGGTTTGCCCTGCTCGACGTGATACCGACTCCTCACTTCTCTACCGAGTCTGAGCAGTAACTGTCAATTTGGCCGAGACTAACGGATTTTTCTCCGGCAGCAATCCTGGCACTCCTTGTGTCAGTGCCTAAAGCAGAGCTCCACTGTCTGGGGTTGATGCAGATGTCAGAGATGTCCTGCTTTTTTTTTTCTCCGAATGACAGGCTCACTTCTCTTAATATCTGCCCAGAGGAACCATTTTTATAGCCCCTTCCAGTTTCAGACGGAATGGTACCTCTCAGTATTAAAAAGCGATACGCCGTTTGCGCGGCGGCTTGCCCCGGCCACTCCCAGGCCGTGCCCTACGAGCATGTCTGACAGCAGGAGGTCCTGTACGCGTCTAGGTGGCACTTTTTCATCCTCTTGACCAGGCTGCAGAACCTGATGCTGTCTTGACACTCGTCTGTAGCAGAGTAGGAAAAAAACAAACCACCCAGACTAATACATAGCTGTCCTGTCTTAACAGATGTGTTAGGATTTTGTGCCAGTCACATTAAAAGCCCCTACACAACATTGGTAAGATCGAAAAACAGAAATGTTCACAGATTTACATGAAACTTATACAGTTTGAAGATGGTTATAGTAGAAACCTGTCACTAAAAAATATTTCTGCCTAAAATGTTGTATTTTGGGAGAAATGAGTAAAAGAAATAGTCTCACCGAGCTCTAAACTATTTCTTGGAACAGTACGGCGTCGAATGCTGCATTTTTGCGAAACAAAGAAGCGGTTTTTACGATATTCTCGAGACTCGGTTGGCGGATTGAGCTGAAATTTCCACAGGTGTGCTATTTCATGCATATGTTGGATCAGACAACGTATGGATGCTATTCTTTGACCTCGACCAATGTTGTGTAGGGGCTTTAAGCGCATTACTCCTTCCTGAGGAGGCATTACGAGAGTCGACAATTTACCCACGGCATTTGCAGATTCCAACGAAATTGCACCCAACCAGCTTTACTCTTTGTCCTTTGTTTCTCATCCGTGTCCTATTCACTCTCTTCGTGTAGATGTATCTGCTTTGTTCTTGTCACTCTGCCTTTGAGAAAGGTCCTGCTAGGATCGAAACGTCAGGCCCGCTGAATTTTGAAATTGCAGAGGAGTAACTGATTGTCTTTAGAAAAAGCCTGAAGGATTTTTCTCACCAGCGCTCTGCCCATCTGAGCTATCCAGCCCTTAGATGGTGGCACTCCCGAAATAGTCAACTAGTCTTTGTCGGGGTGGGGGCACCAATCATTATCAACAACACTCCGTTTTAGTTACTGGAATTACCTGGCTCATCGCTGTCGAGCGGGGAAAAGGTGATTTCAGAGACGTGCCCTGGGTGCTCCGTCCAGACAAGACTGGGCGCCTTACCTGCTGGGCAGTCTGGCATGTTGGCGCATCTCTGGGTGAGAACTGGCTGCTTCAGACCCATGCAGGTCAGGGCACTGGCAAGGATGCCTGTCTCCGAGTACGCGCACTGTATCGTCCTCATCTGGATGCCCTGGCTTCCACAGGTCGCTGAACACTGCGCAGAGAACGTGCAAAGAACATTGACCCCAGAAGAAAGCAAAATCAGTCATCTGAATTCTCTAGGAGGTTCTCAAAGGTACAATGTAACAACCTAAAGGATTTTCATCATAGATCTTTTGGGGGGGGGGGCATTTGTGAAGAAATACATTAAACCGTTATACGCATCAAGATCTCCTCATTCAGTTCCCTTTCTCCCCTTCTTAGCCATCACCTTGAGTGGGCTTTTGACCCTTGTGGTTGACGATTATCCATACAATAAAAGGAATTATTATTTGAGCACCACACTGTCCAAACCATTGAGAATCTAGCTGTTGTCAGAGTTTTAAGCCGCATTTCCCCTGGACTTATTTTGGTCAAGGTAACCGAGATGATGGTTACTTTTCCCATTTTAAGTCCAGTGGAAACGGCCCAGTTAAATTTCCGATCGGTTAATTTAACCAAGCCGAATGGTTACTTTTACCGGCCAACCTCTGCCCAGTATAAGTGACCATGTAATTTTAACCGAGCCGATTAGTCCAGTCGGTAAAACACATCCGGCCTATGACGTAACAAGTACATGCACTGTGCACAACATCTGCTTTGTGTCACACGATAAATGTGCATGTACATTGACCAAACTTTGCGCACACCCAACGTAATTTTGTAACCTCAAAGGCCAGGTACAGCGCCCACGTATTGCCAGCTCAGTTACTTTAACCATCGTCTTAGTTAAATTGACCGACTCAGAAGGCCAAGTGGGAACGACGGTCAGATTTGACCATTGGAAATTTAACCATCGTCTAGGTAGAAATTGAGTACAGTGGAACTGGAAACGCAGCTATACTCCTCGAAAAATACTTTCTGCCTGTATTGAGGCAATACTATGCAGTTGACACTCACCCTACTCCACTCCGACTCCTTCCAGACTGGTACACAGCCAGTGTTGTGGCAAACTCGGTGGGGCATGGGTTGGTCGTCGGCATCACACCAGTCGTCGGCAAGGCGCTCCTGTCTGCTGCCCTCACAGTAGACATCTCGCAGCTGGGTGCCAAGAGCGGGACCGGTGCAGGCCAGCGTGCACTGAGGCAAACACAAAGTGCGACGCGCGTAAATATTTAAAAGTTCAATAGAAATGAAGGAGTTGATCATCGCGGTGGTACAGGTAAGGAGAAGGGTGATCAAAGTTAATACAAAAAACTATTGCAAACTGCAAACTGAAATCAGGAGCTAAAGGGAATGTTAGTTATAGCCGAATGTTCAGTATATCGGTGACGTTCCACTGTAGTGGTCAACAAATCATACGCCATGAAAGATGAAACTGCAAATGCGATTGGTTGTCGATTATTGCGAGTCGAGTTACGACAGATGACGAGGTTTTGTGATGTCGCCCGGAGGGTCTTTCTCTGCCTACCTCCTGCCAGTCTCCGCTGGCCCAGTGGGGCTGGCAGGGATGGGCGTTGCAGCCCCTCTCCTCCTCCGGGGTGCCCTGGCCCAGCCCCCGACAGGCCCTCTTCAGGTTGCGGGCTGCGGACCGGCCGAGGACGTCGCCCTGCTGGCAGACCACCGAGCGCCGCTGGATGCCGCCGCCGCAGCTGGCCGAACACTCCGACCAGTTGCCTATGATCCATCTGCAAGGGAGTTAGGACAGTCCAACGTGAGGTCGTAAGTGACACGCTCTGCTAACAAGTATCGCTTCCAACACTGTCCTTTTCCACGCACAGGGAGATGGAATGTTGTGGGGGGGGTGAAAAATCGATCAATTCTGATTTTGAAAAATTGGCAAAGCCGAAAACCGGACCGGGACTTGAACCCGAGACCTCTGGATTAACGTACCAGTGGCCTCCCAAATAGTCGAACTGTCAAAAAAGTCACAATACTGATATTGGTTTATATTGCTTAAAAAGTGTCCATATTTTCGTATTTGCTGATTGGTGACTTGATTCTTAATCTAAAACTTCTTAGATATATCATGAAATTTGCATTGAGGAGAATGTAATTCAATGGGGGTTTGACCTGCTCGACGTAATAAACACTGAATGCTCAGTGCTTTGCCTGATGCCTGATGAAAACAATTCAGGCAGCTCGGGCGGGATTTGAACCCGCGACTCCTGCTTTCTGGTGCAGACATCTTAACTATATCTTTGTTTGTATGATGCAATGCGGTACCTGCCGCTATACATTATTTGAATCCACCACATGACCTCGACCGGCTCGGTGGTCAAGTGGTTTTGATGTCCAAGTGGTCAAGCTGTCCAACAGTGGCCCTGAATAGATCCTATTACCCAATACCAGTCCAATTGTTTCTTCCTCTGATAACTATATCTACGTTTGTATGATGCAATGCGGTACCCGCCGCTATACATTATTTGAATCCGCCACAATACCTCGACCAGCTCGGTGGTCAAGTGGTTAAGACATCTGCACTAGACAGCAGGAGTCGGATTCCTCTTGACCATTGAGGACCAATTATGGTTTGTAATGGCCAACAGTAGCCTGTATGGTTAAAGCTGTCTAATAGTAGCCTGAATAGGTCCTATTACCCAATGCAATACCAGCCCAAATTGTTCTTCCTCTGATCGTACTAAAAGGTTCTTTGATTGCCCTCTGGTTCCCAAAGTCCAGTGCACAGCAACCAGATCTTACCTGACATCAAATAGGGAAGGTCCATCGCGTCCCTTGATATCTGCCATTCACAAATAAAAAGACAACATAAATGAAGTAAACAATCACTTATCTAGGTACTTCATTTAAGAGGAGGGAGATATAAACAAGGTCCGTTTCCAAAAGTTAAAAAAATACCTGTTGGGTGAAAAAGCTAATTACACACAAAGGCATGGCACGACTTAAGGGGCATTTTTGGCACATACATGATCACATACAGGTCACATACATGTATGTGACCTAAGATGGCATAACTTTTTGCAGACTTTTTGCAGACAAAGAAAGTAGTTAGAATTAACTGACTCTACTGCTAAGTAACATTGCCATGGGAGTTGGGGTGGGGCTATGAAGTGCAGGACTGTGTAAAGCCAGAGGCCTGGGTTTAAATCCTAGCACGATAAGTTTTCTTTGCTCTCCCCACTCATTAACAAAACTTCCCAGCACCTTTTCTTTACTTCATTTGTTAGTCAAGATGATGGAAGTTGTTTGGCTGTTGAAAGGTTGTCCTAAACCTCAATGGACCTTTCCCATGAAATATGAAAATTAGACCTAGCGCATGCGCTTAACTAAATTGGTGGGCAAGCGGGCTGCCAACCAATCATTATTTTCCACGGGCGTGCGCGTGTTCCTTCTAAACAATTTGGGCATTGGCTATTCAGCGTCTCCTAAACGCATATTTCGAAACCTGCACGCAATGCGCACTCGTTTGCCCACCAATTTAGTAAAGCACATGCGGCAGCTCTTCTTTCCATATTTCATGGGAAAGGTCCATTACACTGCCTTGGGAGTCATCAGGGGACCTGATAGAGGCTCACCTTTGACGTGGAGTATGAACCGCTCTGTTGCTGGTCCAGCGATGCAGGTGTACACCCCCTGATCCGAGGTCTTCACGCCGCGGATCCTCATCGTGCCCTCCTTCAGGACCTTGGCCCGGCGGTCGTCGGCGCCGATGGGGTTGGGGCCGCGCTGCCACTGGATGCGCGACTTCTTGAAGTTGCGGACCGGGCAGCGGACGGTGATGGTGACGCCGCGCATGACGTAGGCCGTCATGCCCACCACCAGGCGTTTCTTGTTGCTGAAGTCCGTCTGGCGGTAGGTGGTCAGGTTGCCCCGGATCTCCGGCTCTGCTCAGACATCGGGACAAAGCAAGACACTAGTGACTCCCCAATCCACGTTCACGAAAAGTTCACGAAAAGTTTGAACGTTAGAGGGCCTGACGTTTCGATCCCAGCAGGACCTTCTCTCAAAGGCAAAGGTCCTGGTAGGATCAAAATGTCATCAGGCCCTCAAACTTTTGAGATTTATATATTGCAGGTCATTTTAGTCAGCGAGCTGTTTGCAACAGTTTTTTAATACTCACTTCAAGAAAAGTTGAGAGCAATTTCATAGAGTTGCTCAGGAAGCACTAGATTCTGCTTGGCGTGAGAATCACGCAGGACTGCAAACCACCTTTATAGTGTAAGCTCAGTGCTTTGTCAGACTGCCTGCTTGGAATAACATTCCTCACTGAATTACATTCAAGTTGGCACAGAATCCTGATATATCTATAGCCTACACAAGTGGTCCTAAAAGGCAGAATGCCAAGGTTGTGCTGGGTTCGAAACGTCAAGCCTTCTAAATTGTTGACATGTGCAGTTTGAAGATGGTTACAGTAGAAACCTGTTGTATTTTTTTAGAAAAGAGTAAAAGAAATTATTGATGCCTCACCATTTTTTTGGAACAATTAGTTGAATGCTGCATTTTCGCGAAACAAATGAAGAGAATTTTCACTATTTTCTCAAAACTCGGTTGGTGGATTGTGATTAAATTTTCACAGGTGTCCTATTTCATACATATGTTGGATCAGACAAAGTATGGATGTTTTTCTTTGACCTCGGTTAATTTTGTGTTATCCCTTTAAAGGCCCAATACAACATTGGTAAAGGTTAAAAGATTGCCACAATTTGTGTGTTATTGTTAAACCCTAAAACAATCCCAAAAAGTAATACTGTGAAGGTTTTAGCTCAAATGGTAATCTGAGACGCTAGAACAATGCAAAAAACTGTCACGGTTTACGCACCATTCTGTAGTGTAGGAAATAGTTTATTACGGTACTCTCAAGTAATTATTTGTCAATATTTGGGTGAAGATTTCTCGAAAGGTACTGCATCCCAGACTGTAAGATTTCAACATGAGGATTATATCATGACCATCTACAAACTGTGTAAATTAGAAGGAAATCTGTGGACATCGATGTTTTCCAATCTTCCCAATGCTGTATTGGGCCTTTAATGTATGTCTTAACACTACTGACAATTTACAGATCAGTGATGAATTACAAAATCATTGTAATACCTGAGCAGGAGACGAGCTGGCAAATCTGACTGTGGTCTGGCTGGGTCTCCTTGGGGCAGTGGCTGAAGTCCACCAGTGCCGACGTCCCGTCTGGCTCATGCCTGCTGCACGTGATGGGCCGCACCATCATACCCACACCGCAGGTGACTGAGCACTGGTACACGCGAAATCACAATGAGCAGCAAAGGTTACCTCTCTCCACATCCCACATTACATTGTAGGTACATCCATAATTCATGGGGTGAGCGGGCTTTCTCCCATGCTGGTCCTACTCTCTGGATTGTTCTTTCTCAGGAATTCCGTAGTATGTCCTCCATGTCGGATTTCAAATCCTCTCTCAAAACATATTTGTTCGATCAGAGTTTTCCTAATTAATAGTATACGTTGTCTTTTTCTTTGATTCTGTATAATGTTGTTAAGCGCCTTGAGGATCTTTGCAGACGGATTCTGGCACTCTAGAAATGTCCATTATTATTATTTATCATTATTATTATTCCCACCAGCACAAACCATCGCACTCTCCACTTTTCTATTTTGGAATTGCAATTCGAAATCAACACTCGCAATTAAAATGGTGATCCAAATCACAGTTCTTTACAAGTATCACGAGTATTTAGGCCACATTTCAGGCATGGTTTTGAATCGCAATTCACTCTTTGATAATTTTGCAGCGTGTGAACGTATGCCCCATCCCCCCCCAAAAAAAATAAACAAACAAACAAAAACAAACTAACATATTACACAAACAAATCAGTTTTTGATTCACGGTCTAGTCACAGTTTTCTTTGCCAATTTTTCAAGGTGAAGTATTATTTAGATGCACACAGCATCATCATCAGTCGACTGCTGAGCAGGAGACCACACATTTTTCATGCAATAATTATGCTCGAATGATTAGGAAACTTCCGGCCACAGAAAAAAACCCAAAGTTGACAGTCAGGGTTTGACTGAGTTCTTGGGGCCTTTGTGCCGTAGGGCTGTAAGCCACCCAACTATTTCTTTTGTCCCCTATGGTTACACCCGGTTGAATAAGGGGTATAAATAGGCCATGCAGGGCTCCCTCTAGCTGGGATTTCTGTTGGAATTGCTACAATCGAAGCTGGCAGATGGAATCCAACGGTTGGCTGTGGGGTGTAGCTAATACAAGACCAAGGGTGGGGAACACTATCGTCGAAGAAGATATGAAGAAGATCAGTGTGCAGGGGATAAGGAAGGGAGCGGGAGTGGGGAGTGCAGGGAGACAATGGGTGCCTGGCCCTAGCTGCCTCGCTCACCTCTGACCACTCCTGTGGCGTCCATTCGTGCTGCGCTTCACAGGCCCAGCTGTTACAGGCCTCTGTGCCGGCCGGCGTGGTGAAGGGACACTGGTGCCAGTCTACCACTGCCTCCTCTCCCGTCCCCATGCGCTTCATGCACGTCAGGTGCCGCGTCCTCAAGCCCCCATCACCACAGGATTGAGTGCACTAATACAAACAATGTACACAAAATAATAATACATGTAATGATAGTAATAATACAATTGAATTTATATAGCCGTTTTTCCATAAATTTGTTCAAGAATGCATTGCAATATCAAAAATATCAAAACCAATATATTCACCAGTGTTGGAGTTGAGACCCAACAGTTCGAGACTGGGACCGAGACCGAGACCAGAAGTTCGAGACCAAGACCATAATGACATAATAAAAGTGAAGAAAAGCTATTATTTTGAATGACTGCCAATTAGCACATCAATCTATTGATTTATTGATTGATCAATCAATCAATTGATCAGTCAACCAACTGACCGATTGCGCGACCAATGTTTACATGCCATCACGTGACTTATAGTGGGTAATTTTTTCAACTCATTTGGTGCAGAACAGGAGTGGAAATGAGCAAATGAGCAATCATATGTCCACATTCTTCTCTGTATGTTTCAATCGCTGTTCTGCGCTAAATGAGATGAAAAAATACCTTTGACTCTGTTTTCTTTCTTTATCTGTCTATTTCATCTTCTATTTTTCCTGTAGCCATCACTTCAAGTGGCCTTAAATAAGCCCTTGTGTTTGGCGATCTTTCATAATAATTATAAAAAAAATAAAAAAATTGGTCTGTAAACAGTTAGTCGCGCAATCGGTCCATCAATCAATCAGTCATCAATCCACCCATTCATTGATCAATCATGCATTGTCATCCATAAATGCAGATAGATGGGATTTGAACTCCGACTTCCGCATTATTGATTACTACACTGAGGACTAGCGTACAACATTTAGAGCATGAAGTAAACACAAAAAACTGTTGCAGACTGCTCATCACTGACTAAAATGACCTGCAACACATGAATCTAAAAAGTTAGAAGGCCTGGCGTTTTCGCTCCTAGCAGGATCTTACTCAAAGGCAAACATTTAGAGCATAGAAAATAATGGCACACTACCGCCCCCTCGAAATTCATCACTTCCCACGGTCCGGATTGATTGTCCCATCAACAAATCTGTGCTTTGTCCTTTGTATTTGATAAACTGCGGATTTACTTGCTGTTAATTGAGAGAATCATGCATGCACGAATCTTTTCCTTCAACCATGACCAACAGATTCCACGACAAAGGAGTGTCCATACAGGACTGCATAACCGCAGTCATGCAGCTGTTGTTTTGTATTGCGAGTGACTGATGAGCTCCGGTGCTCACAGTCAATGGGTGCAAAGCATTGCATGAAGGTGAATTTCACTCACTGATGAGTTGCACATAAAATAATTAGAGTCAGTTCATTATTCAGCCTGTGCAAGTATACAGTACATACTCCTGTGGGCATTGGGCATGTCAACACTCATTGGTTAAAGTGCACACTTTCTACTCTGTTTGGGTAAGTCTTCAAGTAATTCAACTGTGTAAAAAAAATGGCCAAACTAGTGGATATATAAAAAATTAACATTTTTCACACAACCTTTACGTTGTTGCTGTTATTGTTATTGTTGTTGATGTTGTTGTTGTTGATGTTGTTATTGTTGTTGTTGATGTTGTTGTTGTTGTGGTGGTGGTGGTGGTGGTGATCACTGGTGATGGTGGTGGTTATTTACAACAGTGACAATGATGACAAATCATTGACCGCATTGGGTTAAACTGTGCCCCGATGTTTCCCACAGAGCAAGTGATGAAAGAAAAGACTTAGTGTGTCAGTTCACTATACACCATAGTGCATTATTAGTTTGCTTATGACAAAAAAAAATGATCATGGTGATGTGCTGATTGATATCTTTTGCACTTTCAATGTCATCTAAAATGTGAATTACAAGCAGATGCATTTGTCTAACAGACTCTGCTTCTACATTACATGTACACTGTATGTACTTGCATGGTTGTAGAAACCAGTCGCTTATTACTACAGGAAAATGTCAGCCAGGTAAGCAAGCTTGGAGCCCCTATTTTGATGTCTAAGGCAGACTTCCGAATCAGAACACGCAGCGCACAGACATGTGTGTAACTTTCACCGGGGAACTTGCACAACACTTTCTCAAGGAATCTATTCTTTGGACCCAATTCCACAGGCCATCATCAAGTTTGTGTCCTCTCCACTGATCGGTGTCAGCTTGAATTTCTCGCGGACGAAGGAAGGATCCAGCCAACGATGGGCAGAGATACATCGTGCCTCCTCTCCCTCGTCGCGGTGATGGCTGCAGCCATTAGCGGACTGCTGGCATGCAGTCCCAGCAGAGATTGGGAACCACAGGGAGCGACCGAGCGCATTGAAACGGCCGCTATCGCCGTATTTGGCAGCGTGACCGCCCACTACCTATCCGTAGAGGCCAACGGAGAAATAGTCTGGCCAGTCGACGAGGTGACCACATATCATTTTTCATTCCAATTTTCAAACATTGAAATAGAGGAAACTGATGGGAAAATTTCCCCTAAAAAAACAATTTATGCAAAATGTTACAGGTCTGGGACTTGAACCCAAGCTATCGCTAAGACACTTCTGACTGGCACCCCCACCCTAGCAAAGATAGTTGACTTTCTTTGAAGGCCCCCAACTGAGGTGATAGAGCACTGGTAACATTGAACCAGATGCATGACTTCCATTCTTTACCATTTCCATCAATTATTATCTTCGAAGAGATTGGCGATAAATTTGCCAAGCTGCCAAAGCACAAATTTCATTGGATGAATAAGAATCGGGTTGTAAGCTAATGCTTCACTTTTTTTGTATGCCTGGCAAACAACTACATTGTACTACGTTTACTGCTTCCCTGTTGTGGAGAATAATATGCGCAAAATATCACTTGGGAATATGGTTGGCAACCCTAATTTATAGCTGAGGAAGAATTTGCCCAGAATGCAATTTTTCACAATCCGTGAAAGTGACACATGGCAGCCACATGGATAAGACTCCCTCCTGTGTGTCCGTCTGTCCTAGGTGTACACGGCCGAGATGGAGCTGTACTGCACCTTCAAGGGAGGCCCGCTGCCCGACACCATCAACATCTCTCACGTAGGCTTCTCCACACCCTGCAGCAAGACCCAGCTCCCCGTGGGGGAGCGGTACATTGTCTTGCTGCAGCGATACGACGGGCGCCTGGAGCTGGACGAGGTCAACCTGGAGACGGCCGCCTTCCTGCCCACCGCGACAAACTTCTACTCGGTCTCCGTCGACGTGGCCGTGAACGCCACCGAGGAGGCCTGCATCAACTACACGGGCGACGAGGCCATTCCGTGCTTCCAACGGTCGGAGCGGGCGCACTGCACCGGCGCGGGCAGCGTGATGTCATCCTCCCTTTGCTACTTGTGTCTCGTGCTGCTGCTGCTGCTGCCTCGAACTTTTGTTCGACTGCTGCAGCCCGACTGCCTATGATTTGCAGCTTTCTAGCTTTTCTAGTTTGTGGGAGATTTTCGATTGCTTGTCCGATTGAGATCTGCGCAGATATACCTCACAGTAGGGCCGCTTCCAAATCAACGCGATTGTCTGGATCAGGATTTGAATCACAATTCAAGCTCCACTTCTTTTTTCGATGCAATAGATGCGATTATTAGTGGGATTAAAATCACAATTCGGACTTTTTATTTGCCATGCGGTGCGTGTGGGAATGCTCCGCTGAATTGATTATAACCTCCAAATGAAATATTCCCAAAATGAAATATCTTTTTACTTGTCCATCTATTTCCTATTAGTGATTGTGTCAAAATTTGTTCTAATACAATAAAGCCATTGGATAAATGATATTTTTTAACTTTTAAAGGAACTGAAATATTATTTCAGTACATTTTGTTTATAATTTAAAATCTAAATCCAATCAGTATCTTAGTTTTTCAACATCTATAATCTTAGTTTGGGTGTTATATGTGATATGCTTGGGTAATAGTTTCATGTTTGAAAAAGTTTGGAAATTAAAAGGCAACTGTATGAGCTGGGCTACATTTCAAAAATACAAATATACTGCCATTACATTTAAAGTGTGATTCACTGCTTAAAATGATGCATCATCTGAATATGAATATGCATTCAGTTGAGTCCTGAATGAATTATTGCATTGCAGTTATCTTTGATACATGTATGTAGCTCGCACAATGAGTACGGCGTGGTTTTTTGGTGTATGATGAATTAAATGCAATGCAATACAATTCTGTGTAATTATGTGGAAACAAATTTCCTATTCATTATAACAGAAGTCCCTAATAATTATAAAATTATATATATTTTTTTAGAGTGAAGGGTTAAACTTTGGCATAAAATGACACCTTTTAAGTATTTTAACTTGCGAAACCTCTTGAAGTTCAAGACCCATGTTCAAGAACATGATCTCAAGACTGAGACCTTCAAATTCAGGAACCAGAGGAAGCACAGTAAGGTGGTGCAGAATCGCCTGATCTTAGTTGCTATAGGTATCGGTGGACTTCTCCAGAGACGTTCCATATTGCAGAACGCCACCCATGCAAGCGCCTTTCATCTGGAGAGGTGACTGGTACCAGAGGCCATCGTGGAACCAAGATATTTAATATAGTGTCCACTAAACATATGTTTCAGACTCCCACACACTCCCAGCAGTGAATACATCAACAGTGGTACTTCAAACTCTATGAAAACTAATTCCACTACTTGGGGGAAGGGTGTCAATCCACACATTGACCTTGATCTGAGGGCCACCCGGACACTTGTGGGCCAAACTTGTAAGCAGGATATTTGCAGGGGCCAAGAGGGTGACATTCCTGACACACAGAGGTCACGGTCCTGCAGCGGTTTAAGGTCAGCTGTGCCCTGGTGAGGAAATCTGAAACCTAACTCCCCGGGGGCCCCCTGAAATGCGGGCAAGCAGTCATGAGCAGGTATCCTGCCGTGGGAAAATACCTGCGGTGCTTTCTGATAGTATGCTTGGATGTTTGTGTGGCAGCATATCTAGCACTACCATCTGCAATGTCATGGCCATTCTATGGCTATTCTGTGAGGCAAATCAATGGCGTGGTATCCGGTACTGGTCCGTCCTTTTGGTCAGGACATATTTCAGCTTAGTCGCAGGACGCATTCGTAGTTACCATTGAACTTACACTTACAACCAAGAAAAATCCAATTTTGAAATAAGATGAGTTTCGTGAAATCGTGTCCGTATGTACCTTCATACTTCCCCAACCCCTAGCTACAGTAACTTTAGCAATTTTAATCCTTTTTATTTATCTTTTTTATTTTGACCGTCAAAATCCAAAAATCTCAACATTTAGTGGGCCTGACGATTCAATCCTAGCAGGACCTTTCTCAAAGGCCTTTTGAGGATCAACGTCAGGCCCACTAGGATAGCCTGCTAGGATCGAACTGTCAGGCCCACTAAATTTTGAGATTTGCATTTTGGTAATTTTCGTCAGTAAGCAGTTTGCAACATTTTCGTATATCACTTGAAATCCCAAAATGTTAAAAAAGGGGTAAAAGGGCTAAAGTTATTTTTCCTTCCTCCATGCTGTAGTGTAGCCATGGACTAACGGAGGAGGATACCCCACCCCCCAAAAATAAAAATCCTTTAGTAAGGGAGACATGTAAACAAGCATGGCACTTCCCGTCAATCAGAGTGATGCATTGTGAGATTAAACAAAACCAATGCGATTCAGTGGAGCGTTCCCACACAAACTGCGTCACAAATAAACACGATTATTTGAAAAAAGCCTCACTCTTGGTGGAGTCCGAATCGCAATTCAAATCTCACTTATAATCGCGTTTATTTGTTCTACACACGGCAAAAAAGTCCCGATCCAAATAATCCCGATCCAAATAATCGCATTTATTTGGAATCGCGATTCAAATCCCGATCCAAATAATCGCGATTCAAATCCCGATCCAAATAATCGCGTTTTTGTTGGTGTAGTGGAAACGGCCCCTAATGGAAGTGCTTGATTACCTCAGACCAGGGTCCCGTCTGCCAGTAGGCCGGGCAGTCCACCAGGCCGCAGGGGACAGGAACGCTGGGGACGGGGATGCCGTCGCAGTCGGCCTCGGGCAGGACGTCGGTGTTGCCCACACCCAGGGCATTGGTGCGCATGCACAGGACCTCCAAGGGGAACTGGCTTCCCCCGCCGCAGGTCGCCGAGCACTCCTTGTACAGCACAACCTCCCATCTGTGTAAAGGAGACCGCCAAAAATGAGATGCCTCTTTGCTGGGTGCCGTGGTCGAATGGTTAGAGCGTTTGTCTGCAGTGCAGAAGGTTGCCGGTTCGAATGCCACTCAGACCAGGGACCGATTTCGCTAACGCTTTGCGATCATCGCAAACGCCAAAATCGATCGCTAAGTCTGAGATCCGTTGCAACTTAGCGGTACAACGATTGTCAGTTGCGATGGATTTCAGACTTTAGGGATCGATTTTGCCATTTGCGAGGATTGCAAAGTGTTAGTGAAATCGGCCCTATAGGTCAATTTCCCAAAGCCTTACGGTGAATCGTAACTCAACTAATATGATGGATAACCCATAACCCAGGGGGGGGGGGGCAAAGAGAGGAGATGGGATTTCAGGGAAGGGTAGAGGGGAAGGGGGGGGCAAAAGAGAGGAGATGGGATTTCAGGGAAGGGTAGAGGGGAAGGGGTGGGGGGGGGAAAAAGAGAGGTATTCTGGACCTACTTTGGTGGGCAGGGTTCCTGGTTACAGACCCGGGTGTAGGTCGTCGGTCTGGAGGTGATGTCACAAAGTGTATCACTGACTGGGGTCTCTCCGTCAATGTGAACGCACTGGACCAAGGACTCCTGTAGACCTGCACAACACGATGAGAACCATGCAAAAGAGATGACTGTGCGGCCATTCAGGTAAACATCAAATATTCTTCTTTGTTTTATGTGGTATCATTTTGAATTTGAACTGTCATCATCATCATCATCATCATCATCATTCAGCTACAGAGCAGGCGACTACAAACTTTCTCCAACTGCTACGGTCTTGGGCCAGAGAAGTAACTTTTGTCTTGTAGCAGCATCCCCTCAGTACATGTATCTCCCATAGAGGTGCAGGACATACTACAAGTACAATGTGCCAGGCCGTCTTTGTATCCTCTTCTCGTGTAGTGGAACATATAGAGCAAATCCTTTTACAACCTTGTCATCTTTGATGCAAAGTATATGGCCCAAGAATTTGAGTTGGCATGCCTTGACTTTGATGATCAGTGGGATGGTGTTGGTCAGATTATGGATGTCTCATTTGGAGTCTGATCTGTACTGTACTGTACTGTACTGTACTGTACTGTACTTTTTTATATTTTAGCAGTTTGTTGCAAGCTGGGATCCGTGGGAGATCAGTGGGTTTTCTTGTGCTGGCTGCATTACCAAGGATAAATAATATTTTTTGAAAATGACAATTATTGCTATTCTGACAGACAATCAAACCTTGAAATGTAAGTTAACTAACTTAATTCCCACCAGATTTCCCCCAAAACAAGTTTTCTTTGCCAATTTTTCATTTTGTTCAAAAGTTCCCAGTCAGTTTGTTTAAACTTGAATTGAAAAAGCTGCATACACTTTGTATGATCCCCGAGCTGCCATAGTCAGGTTTACAACAATTAGTTGTTTGAATCTGAATGAAAGCGGGGATGTGATCCCTGGAGATATACAGCAGTATTATATAGCAACATCACCGGCACTCCGAATTGGGAGATCCCAGTACAGAGTGGTTAAGTGAGGCTCTCTACCATGCCTGATATGATTGCTGCCTCCTAGTCAGTTTGCCTGAAATTTCAGCACAGGAAAATCCACAGGCTGAAGAGGTTTAGATCAAACTCAACCATCTCCAATCCTTACCTCTATCGATAATCACTGACCTATTAAAGCCCCTACACAACATTGGTCGAGGTCAAAGAATGGCATCCATACGTTGTCTGATCCAACATATGCATGAAATAGCACACCTGTCAAAAATTTCAGCTCAATCCGCCAACCGAGTCTCGAGAAAATCGTGAAAACCCCTTCATTTGTTTCGCAAAAATGCAGCATTCAACGCCGTACTGTTCCGAAAAATAGTTTACATCTTGGTGAGGCGTAAACTATTTCTTTTACTCGTTTCTCCCAAAATAAAACATTTTAGACAGAAATATTTCAGTGAGAGGTTTCTACTATAACCATCTTCAAACTGTATAAGTTTCATGTAAATCTGTGAACATTTCTGTGTTTCGATCTTACCAATGCTGTGTAGGGGGGTTTTAAGCTGCTTGCAGGGTAAATCTATCCATGTCCCAATGAATAGAATTATCTGGCAGCCAAGCACATAGCATAAATAGCGACATTGTGGTCCGATCAACTACCCACTTACTAATCCGATCTAATCCCATTCACAGTGAACAGTCCCAATCCTCTTAGGATTACATGCCAACGGATTAACCAGCCACAGTTAACTTTCCAGTAATCCGACAACAATGTACTGTCCCTGTCACACTGATTGATGTCCTTGACTTATTCAAGGATATCTAAGAATAGGACCGCTTCACATTTGGGATCCTGGCCTGCACCCAAAGGACCCTGGTCTGAGGGAGCACGCCTTGGAACCCGTTCAGTTTGAATAACATCATCCTACAGTAGGACGTTTTCAAGGTGAGATTTGAAGGTTTTCATGGTGTGGATAGCAGAAGAATTAGGTTTGCGGTGACACCAAGCAAAGAAAGCTATTCCCTGATCAGCATCTCTTTGAAAATCTCAATCTGATGTACATGTTTCCCTAAGACCTAGTAGACCTACTTGTTTTCAGTAACAAAGAATCCCTTAGTCACCGTTGTAATGCTGTCTGTCTTCGGACTATTCAACCACATGGTCTTAACATCCAGGAGGGTAATGACTAACACCATGCAGCTTTCTGATAATCCTTCTTTTGTGTTCACTCCTCCTCACTTCTCTCTTTGATCTTTCCCCCTCCTCTCACTAATCCCTACCCTACTCCTTGCCCTTCACTTTCATCTCACCCTACCAGCTTTACTCTTTGTCCTTTGTTTCTCATCTGTGTCCTTTTCACTCTCTTCCCCCTTCCTTCGTGTACGTGTATCTGTTTTGTCCTTCTAACTCTGCCTTTGAGAAAGGTTCTGCTAGGATCGAAACGTCAGGCCCACTTCATTTTGAGAACAAAGAATCTCAATATACTGCTCACTGCTCAGGCAGTAGTGGCAGACCATACGACAAAATGTTTCCAACTGATTTCCAGCACAGACCTCCAATGCACGACGCGCTGCACTCCGTGAAGCCGGTGTAGCGCCACACAAACTGCACCTGCAGCGGCCCGCCGACATAACCCTCCGCGGGGACTGTGTTGTCGCCCTCACGGGGACTGGGCGGCGGGCAGTCCTCCCTCTGGCAGCGGGCCGCGTCGACCGGCTTGGCCTGGTAGCCACAGGCGGCGTCCGGAAGGTCCTGCAGCATGCGGCTGGAGGGGAGGTAGACCTTGCAGCGGACCGACCGGGTCATGGTGCCCCAGCCGCAGGTGACGCTGCACACACCCCACTCAGTGGCCTCGTAACTTGGAAAGGACACACACAGATTTCCAAATTAAACCCTTGGTTGAACATCGCCACATCCTGTGGTCAATTTCATGAAATGCATCATAACTTACGATCAATCGCAACACGATGAGTGATGCACAAAAAGTCAAAACCATACGTCCTACCTCAACTAACGATGGGTCATCCATCGTAAGTTGAGTTATGATGCATCGTAAAGCTTTGCGAAATCCAGCCCTGTTCTCTTAGATGTTCTTGTACATGTAACTTCTCATAAAAACTTAACCCCAAAAAGGCAGGATACTTCAGGAGATTTTAAAACTCCTGTTTTGTCTTGTATATGAATCTTTCTATTGGGAAAATGGTGGTAATTACCAAAGGCCCTATACAGCATTGGTAAAAGTCAAAAGATTGCCACAGTTTGTGTATTAAATCATTAACATTAAGAAAAACAAAATCCTGCGAATTTTGAGCTCAAATGGTAATTTGAGAAAGTAGAAAAAGGCAAAACCAAAAAAAGTCACGGTTTTCGCACCGTTCTGTAGTGTAAGAAATAGTTTATTACTCGCAAGTAAAGAACTATTTGTCGATGTTTGAGTGAAGATTTCTCAAAAAGTACAGCATCCCAGACCGTAAGATTTCAACATGAGGATACTATCATGACCATCTACAAACTGTGTAAATCATTAGAGTGAAATCTGTGAAAATCAACGTTTTCAATTTTACCAATGTTGTTTTCGGCCTTCAAGCCAATACTGGCTGCAAATACACTTTTTATTAAAGTGAATAAAGGAGTTTAATGATAATGATAATATCTCGGCACCGAGATAACGTTTTATGTTAACTATTCAACAACTGAGTGCCACGTATCAACACGGATTGTTCCTCACTTTTATCAGATGCAAATTATCAAACACAGGATGGCCTGCCTACCGTACTTGGGGATTCGCAGCCTTGTTCAAGTTAGCCAAGCAGTCTGCTAAAGAATATACGGTCTTGTGTCGCCTTTACCTTGGTTCTGAGGATCTGTTTCTCTGGGCTAGATTGTAGAAAGGCTGGTTCAGGCTCTCGTCCGGAATGACAATTCGAGGAGGCAAAGGTTCTGGGATTGGAGTGAAACAGGACCACAATATGGCTTACTTTATGAGTAATGAGGAATTAGTCAAAGGACAGGTTATCAGCATATCAATACTTTATACCGGGGGTATATGTTTTGATTTTGAGAGAAAGAAAGAAATTCAATTTTTGAATCGCGATATAAATTCTACTTCTTCTTTTTTTTGGACACGATAAATGCGATTATAAGTGGGATTTGAATCGCGATTCGGACTCCACTAAGAGTGAGACTTGTTCAAAAAATCACATTTATTTGCGATGCGGTGTGTGTGGGAATGCTCCACTGAATCGCACCATTTTTTATCCCACAATGCACCGCTCACGCTCACGACTGACAGGAAGTGCCGTGCTTGTTTATATGTCTCTCTGCGTGGGCCACCATCAAGGACCCACCCACCATTTGACCACAACTGCTAACCACAATCGGCTTGCGATTTTTTGGCCTGTGTGGACACCACCCCAATTTTTTTTTTCTTTTTTAATCGCGATTTAAATCGCGATTATTTTCGTAGTGGGAACGGCCCTAAGTAAGAGACATCTGAAAAGACTGTCCTGCTGACCTGGTCCCCTGACGCATGGAACTCCCACGATGCAAGCTTTGGTGAGAGCAGGCCTTTGAAGAAGGTTGCAGCCAGCGGAGGATTCTCTCTGGCTGTTCAGACAAGACACGCTCCGATGCTTGGTTCCTTGGCCACAGGACACTGAGCACTGCATTCCAAAAACACGCACAAACAATCGGTGAATGATTGATATAATGTACCTCGTGCACTTACAAATCATTTACGTCAAACAAATGAGAGAAAAACTGACTAGGAACTTCTGAACAATTTTGAAAAATGGAAAACTTTGACGGAACCTGTACTTGGACACGAGATCTCTGAGCTATCCAGCCTTTAGATGTCGGCCTTTGAAATAAGTCAACTAGTCTTCGCCAGGGTGGGGCCGCCAGTCAGAAGCAATTCCACCATTCAACCAACTGCTGTAAATCTCCATAGATATCATACCCCTGTTTTTTCGTTCAGTTGCCAAAAACCAATGGTCGTAAAGCTGGCTACAGCAGCTAGGGGATCGCACAAAGAGGACACAGCTTTTTATGACAAATAATCAATTTGGGAGCCCCCAAAAATGGAGTTGGTTTCGTCATACCGTACGATAAAGTAAACCGAAATATGGCCGTGTCCAAAACGGGCTTCCAGAGCTACAGCTGGGGCTACTGTCTTCGCATCTCCGTGTATTTCCAATAGAAGAAAGACCTACACACTGTAGACCTAGCTCTAGATGACCTAGACACGGCCTATCACTCAGTGTAGAACCCACATGGAATCCACTTCTCGTGCAGATGTCTGAACTACTTGACCACCGATCAGGTCAAGGACAATGTATATAGAGGTGGATGCCAGCACCAAGGTCAATTGTGGATGTAGTATGATAATGTAGAGGGCTATTGATGGAGGGCATCTGATCTATTGGCCCGGTAGCCACGATACTGACGTACCCACCTGGGACCATTGGCCAGTCATCCAGTGTGGGCAGGGCTCCAGGTTGCAGTTCTGCTGGTTGTTGGGCTTGCTTCCTGAGCACAGGTCTTCCTCCACCCTCATCATCATGTTGTTGAGCGCCCTCCGCACGCAGTACACATTGCGAGTCTGTTTGCCACCGCTGCATGTGCGCGAACAGGGCTGCCATGGTTCCGGCTGCCACCTATGTACAGACACCAGGTACATACCAGCTATTCATCTTTGCCATTCAAGGTGTATGTACATGTATGAGTGCTAACTAGACCCTTCCCCAATTTTTTTTCTAAGACCGACACTGATACAACTGTAATGTTACAGACAGTACATGACACCACACAACATCACACAGAACTACATAACACCACACTGCACAGCATATAGTGCAGCAGAGCAGAGCTCAGAACAGCACAGCACATGTACATGTACAGCGCACCGTGGCACAACAGCACAGCATAGCGCACCGTGGCACAACAGCAAAGTGCAGTGCAGCAGCACAGCACAGGTGAGCGCAGCTCAGCCCAGCCCAGCCCTGCACAGCCCAGCACAGCACAAAACCACACAAAACCACACAAAACCACACAAAACCACACAAAAATACACAAAATACACAAAAAGATACACAAATCTATACAGTTGAGGATCACCAAGTCTGGTAAGTGGGTTTGCCTGTCCAATTGAAGCTGTTGATAACATGACTATGAGTCTGGATTTCACCACACAGGTCAGAGTCTGTGCTATCCCTACCAATATCATACTTGCATCAAAAAAGGTGGAAGCTGCATAAACATCCTTGCCATCCACCCTGTATAGTTCCTCTGAGCTGGCCTTGGCACTATATAGTTTATGATTATTGGTCAGCCATTGCTATGGCTGTTTACTATGCCTAGGTGTTCTACTTACTGCGGTGGACAGATGCGTCTGCTGCAGGGCCTCCGTTCATGCTGCGGCTTGCTCTGGTCGCAGTTGCTTTCAGGAACATTCAGGCCCGTGGCTAGGTTGACGCAGACATACACCTTCAGCTGCTCACCTGGGAATGACATAGGAACAAACACAGGACTCGAACATTTAGTAAGAGCCTGACACCTCCATCCTGGCAGGACTTTCCTCAAGGGCTTTCTTCCAGAGAGCATTTTCACTCTGCAAGGGATGAATAATTAAGTCTAGTTTTCATTTTGTTCGGTAAAACGAAATAAGATTATGATAAATGACGAAATTCTAACACAATACAAATTTCAAACAAAGGAAAAACTGACTGGAAATTTTTGAACAAATTAAAAAAAAGGCAAAGAGAATTTTGACTGGACAGGGACTTCTGGATGAATGAATCAATGCTCTTCCATCTGAGCTATCCAGCCCTTAGATGGTGGGCTTTACAACAATTAGTTGTTTGCCCTCTGAATGAGAGTGGGTGTGTGATCCCTGGAGGTATATGGCAGTTAATGGTTGGATTGCTTCTGACTGTCCCCCCCCCCCACACACACACACACCGGCAAAGACTAGTTGACTATTTGGGAAGACCACCATCTAAGGGCTGGATAGCTCAGATGGAAGAGCACTGGTACGTTAATCCAGAGGTCTTAGGTTGGGTTCAGGTCCCGGTCCAGTCAAAGTTTTCTTTGCCAAATTTTTCAATGTGTTCAAAAGTTCCCTCTCATCTTGAGTTTTTCCTTTGTTTGTTTAACTTCCTTTCTTTGTTTGAAATTCTAACAGGATAACATTTACAAGTCAAAAATACACGTACATGATAACTCTATGATAAGCAGATCTGTATTATAACATTGCAAATATCTGTATTTGCACTGTTTCCATACAGAAATAATGGAGTGGTATTTGCAAAAGTGTTTTTATCAAGACTGACAAAATGTTGAAAGTGTAGGCCTACATAACAAGTAAGCTCCAAGTCTTTTTTTTTTCCCTTAGGCTTTGACTGTTGTGCACCCTAAAGCCGTATCGCACAATCCCTGCGGACATTCATCAGTGCAGAGAAATGTGCCTTTAATTCGAGATGACAAAGCAATCAGTGGAGACACCAGGGGAGCCGACCAGGACTGGCGCAGCACTTCCCCTCCTCCTCCTCCTCCTCCTACTCCTCCTCCTCCCAGACAAGATGCCAAGAGTTTCAGCCCCACGGCAAACGGACGGAACAAGCCTCAGAGGCAACCCTGAGACCTCCTGACGCAGTGAGTTAACTTCACAGAAACATTCCACCGAGAGCAGACGCAATCCATTACATTGTAATTCTATTTTGTTCATTTAATTTTTTTTAAAGAAAAATGTACAGGGCCAGATGCTATCATCCTAGCAGGACTTTTCTCAGAATCTTTCTGCCCCCGAAAAATGTCCTGGCCTCTACGGACATTTTTGAGATTTGAAATTAATGGTTGGTGTAATCAGTAAGCACCCTGTAACATTTGTTGCATGCTACTTCTATTTCTACGTGGGGGTGGGGGACTGAAATTGCAAACATCATAGCGGGACTTTTCTCAGAATCTTTCTGCCCCCGAAAAATGTCCTGGCCTCTACGGACATTTTTGAGATTTGGAAATAATGGTTGGTGTAATCAGTAAGCACCCTGTAACATTTGTTGCATGCTACTTCTATTTCTACGTAGGGGGTGGGGGACTGAAATTGCAAACATCCTAGCGGGACTTTTCTCAGAATCTTTCTGCCCCCGAGAAATGTCCTGGCCTCTACGGACATTTTTGAGATTTGAAATTAATGGTTGGTGTAATCAGTAAGCACCCTGTAACATTTGTTGCATGCTACTTCTATTTCTACGTGGGGGGTGGGGGACTGAAATTGCAAACATCCTAGCGGGACTTTTCTCAGAATCTTTCTGCCCCCGAGAAATGTCCTGGCCTCTACGGACATTTTTGAGATTTGAAATTGATGGTTGGTGTAATCAGTAAGCACCCTGTAACATTTGTTGCATGCTACTTCTGTTTCTACGTAGGGGGTGGGGGACTGAAATTGCAAACAGTTTTCACAATGGACTGAACCTTGTGGGAAATCATCGGCAATGCTTGAATTCCGATGGCAAATGTTAAAGGTCTATACAAACTTAGGAAGATCAGAAAACATCAATGTCCACAGATTTCCTTCTATTTTTACACAGTTTGTAGATGGTCATGATAAAATCAACTTGTTGAAATCTTACGGTCTGGGATGCTGTACTTCTCGAGAAATCTTTACTCAAAAATCAACAAACAGTTTATTACTCGCAAGTCATAAACTATTTGTTACACTACAGAACGGTGCGAAAACTATGACGTTTTTTTTTTTTTTCCACTTTCTCAGATAACCATTTGAGCGAAAACCTTGGCAGGTTTTCTTGTTTGGAATGTTTAATGGTTTAACACATAAACTGTGGCAATCTTTTGACCTTTACCAATGTAGTTTAGGGCCTTTAAAGCTGTTTGTGTCTTCACTATAGGCCCTCTAATTCAGGCTCCTAACCTAAAGACCGTCAAACTAGGCTCACAAAATAAGACCCCACAAGGTGTGGCTTAATGATCTTGTAGGGGCATGCAAAATATACACGTATGTCATCTCAATCGCCCGACACCCTTTTCGTGAAGCCTTTCTGTGCACGGCAAACAAGTACCAGATGTGTGGCTACACTGAGCGACTGTCCTGGTAGAAGTCAACTCAAGTCCGCCATCTTAAAGTAACGGTGGGACTTCTAAAAGTTGCACTCATAAGTATTCATCCCAGTGGTCTAGTTGTTTTCACTTAGAGAAAACCACAAAAAGCTTCCGCATTCATTCAATTGTAAGGCAACACTTCCCTGCTCCCTTTCAAGCATCTATCATTATCAGCTGCCTTTGAGAAAGGTCCCGCTAGGATCAAAACGTCAGGCCCTCTAATTTGTGATAATTTCTTTGATAAGAAGATCTAATGCTATCCTCTTGCTCAAACTATCCGTAGTTGCGATGAGCCACTGATTGGTCCATTCAGATTTTATTGTAAAGATTTCACAGCCTGTGCTATGCTATGTCTGCATTCATTGGCTGTGGCTGTAAATGGCACATATGTATAATTATGAGCAGTCATTTGATTATTTGCATTCATTGCTTTTCATAGACCTGTGCATGTGTACTTTCAATCCATAGCCATTCGGACACGGCCACAGAGCTTGACTTAAGGGTTATTGTTCACTTCTGCATATCACTAAAACAATGTTTAAATGAATAAAAACAGTTTACTAGACTTCAATTTGAACATTGCAACCACATTCTAAAATCCTTGCAACATATGATTCCACCTTTGACAAGGACTCTCTTAATTTTTAGATTTTCACAAGAAAGCAATCCATACACTTGGGTGTGTCTGGCCAAAATTATACTGAAATCTGGATTGTGGTTGTTGCTCTCTTCTGCAAAGCAGGTTTTCTTCAAGGCTAAAACAAGATGACAGATTTCTTAGCCTCCCAGCAGGCAGCGCGTGCACAGTCTTGTTCAAGCAAACACGGGGTCACAGACGCTTCACCACGGCAACCAGTCAAGTTAGCGATCGGGTTCAATGCACGGTGACTGTCTGACTTTCAGACGAGATCTCACTCTCACGCGATTCACGAAGGAGGTAGAAAGGAGTCAAGAATGCCACCGTGAATGGGGGCAGCGTTGAGCACAGGTTTGAGGTAAGGCTCTGATCAGTTGCCTCGGAGCAAGTCCGAAGTGCGCCCTCGCATACCAGAGGTGGGTTATGCCAACTTCCCACCTCTGTGTGCTGGCCATGAAGTTTTTGGCCTAAAACTTGCAGCCTAATAAAATCAGTCAATCAGAATCCCTATGTCATCAAGGTGCACAATTCTTCTTCTTGGGTTTTGTGTATCTGTTGACCAACCCCCTCCACACGTGTAGAAAGAACCCCATTCCTTGAGGAGACGAGGCTCTGAAAAGTCCAACTAGGGACTCTCCCTAGTTTCTTCACATTCTGCCTTTGACAACCATCCTACTTGCTCCCAATTCTCAGGGCCTCTACATTTTCGAGATCTACATTCCGGTCAGGAAGCAGCACCTTGGCAACATTTCTGCATATTACTTTGACTCAACAATGTGGACGCAATGCGCCCTTTCCATCACTGGGAGACTGTCGATAGTCAAGAAACAGAACTTCTGGAACGTTAGTCTCTTGGTACACTGATACAGTAAAAAAAAAAATGCTTCCTAAAGGCAGAGAGAGCATCAAGTTTCTGAAACATTCAGTCCCCCATTTTTTTCATCACCAAAACAACAGTTGCACTGCAAAACATTCTTGATAAGTCATAAAACTAAAAGACTTCTGACTGGCCCCCACACCCCAGCAAAGATTAGTTGACTACTGGTAATTGGGCAGGCTGCCATCTAATGGTTGGATAGCTCAGATTGTAAGAGTGCTGGTATGCAAAACCAGAGATCTTTGGGTTCAAGTACCGGAAAGGTTTCTTAAACATTTGTGAAATATAAGTACTACAAGCAAGCCAACATGACAGTAGACAACTCACACAAGGAAAAGTAGCATACATGTATGTGAAGATCACGTTTTAAAGGAATAAGATATGTGGTTGCCTGAATACCTACATGTTATTGTGAAATTCAGAAATAATTTTTGTGAAATTGAATCTTCTGATCTGAAGGTGGCAACGTTTCCCACATTGGGGCAACATTTGAGGTCCTGCTGCACATGCATCACCACTCAAGAATTTTCAAAATAAACAAACATGTCACTCTGAAATAAGACATTCTTCCAGACAGTCTGAGAGGCAGTATTTGCAGCCTAGGTTCAAAGGGGAGGCAGTAATTTGATGTAAGAAGGTGAAGGGTCAATCCAGCGAAGTGCCAACACCATTGATGGGAACTGACAGGTAACAAACTGCATGTATTTTGATGGCATTCTCACGATGGAACTTTATCCCTCAATAATAAAAAAAATCCCAAGAATGGACTGTGAGATACAAAGTAGGTTTCAAGGAGTTGTTTGGCACTGAGAGATACTTTCGGGTTTGGTTATTTTCAGTTGTCATGGATCCTATGCACACAGTATGTGTATGCTCAGGGAGTCAACCAGGCAACCAGACTTCAATTTGAACTGGCCGGCAATTTTTTTGAAACTGGCTTCCATTTCGCACTGCATTGCTTTGAGAAAATATTGCCACATCGTGTAGTAACAGAGGCTATATTCAGATGAAGAGATATGTGTCTGTGGTTAAGCTGAAGTTCTCATTCAGTGATAGGTATAGTCTGTGGGTCTGTAATGCCTCTATGAACATTGTAGGCAAAAACTTGGATTGGAAGAAGATTTCAATTACTGTACCACAAAAAGTGATGTTGGTCTCTTTTTTTCTCTCTTTTTTTAAAATGTATATTCCTGAGATAGTTGGGAGTCTCACACCAAACTGAAAAGATTTCTGGTCAAAGACTGCCTGAATTTCTCAGGCCTCGTGATCCCCCACGATAGTCTCAGGGAGAGAGTTCCAAAGTTGTGTGTAGTATGGAGTGAAGGATCGCTGATGACTTGCAGTTCTGGATACAACCTGTCTTATAGTATCTTATTTGTCAGCTGGAAACAACCTTCAACTGCTACATTGAACTCTACCACTCTTTATTGATTGGTGTAGGCTCTACAATGGACTCTTAAGGTTGGGGAAAAAGTGCTCTTCACAGATTAAAGCTAAAATTCAGTATGATTGTCATGGTTACTGGTGTCATTGTACTATTCTGAGCTTACGTACTCCACTCTTGAAGAGAGTTGCAAAGTCATGAGGTAGACAATCAATTTTGTTAAGGTTAATTTTCCCGGGGTAAATTTAACAAAGACTTGTACATGTAACTCAACTTTATATGACCAATAAACCATCATAAGTTTGGATAGGCTGTATAGGTTCTGTACATCGCTTGCCGTTTTGCGATTGATTGTAAATAAGATGAGTTTGGTGAAATCGACCACAGATATTTCAATCCAAGCAAAATCCTTCTGAAAGCCGTTTCCTTTCCAGAAGGTTTATGCTGAAAATGTCAGGACCTCTCATCTTGAATGTCCCTATATATTTTACATGCTTCCCAGGTGAGCATCAAGGCAACTTTGTATGCATCTTGATAACAATTAGAAAAAAATTCAACTATCTTCTGATGACCAAATTGAAAAAAAAGGCCACTATTTGTAAATGAGCAGCATACAATTGGACCTATAAAAGTACTGTAATGTCAATCAACTAAAGTAAGTTTATTCTGCTCTCAGCAATAGATTCGTTTGAAGAATCAAATTCCAGGTTTAATTGTTCAATTTTTGCTTCGGACTTGACCACATGACCACACTTCACTTAGCATTACGGAAATGCGGATCCATGTCTGGCAACACAAACTTATCAAGAAGGGAATTTAGTACTCAAGCAAATTGATGAGGCTATGAAGTTGGCCCCTGGGAACGTGTAGTGTGAAAAGGCTTTCCAGTCATACTCACGGTACGGAACCCTCATCCAATGGGGCAGAGAAAGGCGATGTTCAACCACAGACGAGACAGGCATTAACACGAATGCAGACAGCAGTGCATAGATCCCGAGGAGATGCACACACCGTGTGCACGTCCACAGACAAAGGTCCCTCATGCTTATGTGGTACACACTCACCCACTTACAACCCGCACATGCTCTTGCCAATACCCAACCCAAAAAGAACCTGAGATTTTTCTCCCCCTCACTGGACCCAGGAACCGTGGGTTTGCCTGCGTCTGAGATAATCAAACCGAGATAGAAGCTGCAGAGTTAAGATGGCAGGCCAAAGAAGTCTCTCGCCTCACCTCCCCACAACTCACAATTACATTGTTTGGAAGGGAGCGGGATATTGGACCAATCGGAATGAGCATCGATGTAGGGGACATGCAGACAGCCAATCGGGTGCTCTGCTGGAGTCCTGGAACAATCCATTATGATTTAGGGGGGTGGTGAGACAGTTGACAGCAAACCAAATGCCTCCGTATGCCACATGAGAATCACATGACTACTATAAAATATATCTGTTCTATCAAGTATCAATCATTAAGTTACATGGGAAAGTAATTTATTAAAATCCGAAAAGCTAAGAGGGTTTAAAGTTTCAAGCCTGAAAGGAAATTATCTTAATCTGAAGAGTATAGAATGGTTCTGCTAGGATAAAGGAAAGTCAGGCCATAGCATTTTGTTACTTTTAGTCAGTGCAATTAATTCTGAGCAGCAAGTATTTCAAAATAACTTCATGCAAATTTTGTAAATCGACTTTTGCCCTGTGTATGCTTGAGCAGTGTGAACACACGGGGTCAAAACTTTCAACAAACAAAGGATCAAAACTTTCACATACTGTATAGTGCAACAACCAATTTTGTGTTACACAGTGTGAATGCACAGCATGATTGACCCTTGTCAAAATTGGGAAGAGTTCACACAGGGTGAACCCATGTAAGTTTTGACATATGTAAAAAGTGCTGTTGTGTGATATGCACTGAAGAAGAGTGTATCCACGCTATACTGAAGAGGTGGCTCTGATGAGTAGGCGTATGAGGCAAACATGAAGTTATCGGCGTCAACATGAGCACAATTCAAATGTACATTAGGTGGAACGATGAAAGAAAATGACTATAGAAATGATAGCATAGTCAAGTCAACGGCATAGTCAGGTCTTCCTAAGTCCATCGATTACAAAGGGTGCATCAGTTCAAACAGAATACACTTCAAAGATTTGATGAGATCTCAGGCTATGATATCAGGAAACCAAAAAAATCCATCTAATTGCTTAATGTACAAATTATTGGTTCTCCTCAAAACCACACAGTTTAAAATGTTGCGCAATAAATTGTTGGGCAAAAATTGTTTGTCTAACACCTGGTCTGGTTTTATCAAAAATGGTTGGAGATTATGATTAACTCTAACAGCAGGGTATCGACTGACCAATAACATTTGTGGGTTGTTGTTTTGCCCAACTTTCTTTTTAGTGTACAAGCTACTGAATTCCTGACTATTCTTGGCCTTTGATAACAATTTATAATGAATAGGGAAATAATATTGGGAGGTCAACAGAGGTAAATGACCCTTAACCCTGTTGTCCCACAAAATGCCGAGCCCTGGCGTACCATTTTTTTTCACCACAAAGTGAGGGCAATTTCCAAATACTGTACACTTATAAATGTAGCAGTATGCCTTGAGTTGTGGGTTGTAACTGTTGGTAAGTCAGTGCCCAGAGCTACACTGCGAAGCCCTTGTCATCACTGGTTAAAGAGGTGCCTGCCAGTTCCACACACACACAA
This sequence comes from Luidia sarsii, assembly GCA_949987565.1. Taxonomy (NCBI): domain Eukaryota; kingdom Metazoa; phylum Echinodermata; class Asteroidea; order Paxillosida; family Luidiidae; genus Luidia; species Luidia sarsii. The sequence continues at coordinate 19,285,854 of OX465108.1, read as the reverse complement.
CCGTTTCCCCTTAGTACACAGATATGCAAAAAGGACTTCCCTCAAGGCATCTACCAAGATCAATCTCTCAGCCGGCCACTTTAACTAATCCTTGCAATCCTTGACCTTTCCGCTCATCCAAAGTTAAAGCACTTCTCTGCACTTCACTTTTGCTTATCTGAGCCAGGCCAAAAGAAACAGCAACATTTTCCCACAGCCATGTGCACATACACGCAGTCGCCACGATCAGCCAACCAACTTTCGGCTCATGCTCCTCTCTCTTGATTGCCAAAAAAACCCCATAATTTCAAAGATCACAAATCCAAATAAAAGCCTGACAGGCTTCTGTCTCAACTCTCATTGACGATGACGAGCAAGATGAAAATGCCTTAAATATCATTGAAGTCTGTAAAAAGTTTGTACCAGCCATACAAACTTGAGAAATATTTTCCCCAAGTCATCCTGCGTCCATTCCGAACACAGCGGGCAAATTTGGACATTTCCCTGGTGATGGAATTGACGATGTCATGCTCATTACCGGACCCCAGTTATCAGACTCGCAGGAAGATAATGACGCCTAATGACTACCAGATGTGGTCAGCCTTTTCAGCTGAGAGGTGCTGCTGCATTCTCTGCCCAGTCAACAACCCGTAAACTGACCCTTGAACTGAGGACTCCATGTTAAGAATTACTCTTCGAAATCTCAATTTAGCCAAGGATTGAAGGTTTGCATGGTGGAAGGTTTGCAGTGATACCATTGTAACACATCTCTTTTGAGAAGGAGTGTGTGGCTCCGAAAAGAGCCAGTAAGTCAACGTTTCGGGCAGTGTGTACTCACACACTGACAGACAGACAGCCAACCAACCAGCCAGCCAGCCAGATGAGATAGCCTGCCAACCAACCAGCCAGCCAGCCAGCCAGTCAGCCAGCCAGCCAGCCAGCCAGATAGCCAGATAGCCAGCAGGAAGCCAGCCAGCCAGCCAGCCAGATAGCCAGCCAGATAGCCAGCCAAATAGCCAGCCAAATAGCCAGTCAAATAGCCAGCCAGCCAGCCAGCCAGCAAACAAGCAAGCAAGCCAGCCAGCCAGCCAGATAGCCAGATAGCCAGATAGCCAGATAGCCAGATAGCCAGATAGCCAGCCAGCCAGACAGACAGCCAGCCAGCAAGCCAGATAGCCAGCCAGATAGCCAGCCAAATAGCCAGCCAAATAGCCAGCCAGCCAGCCAGCCAGCAAACACGCAAGCAAGCCAGCCAGCCAGCAAGCAAGCAAGCAAGCCAGATAGCCAGATATATAGCCAGCCAGCCAGCCAGCCAGCCAGCAAGGCAGCAGACTGGACTGTACAAGGGGCCCTGGATTTCCACAGCTGGGCTGCTCCAATGACAAGCTATGGCTTACTTAGCTCCCCTCATCCAGCCCTGTCAACTTATCACGGCAACACGCTGTGCAGTTGGAGGTCTCATGGCAGGCAGTGGTTCCACAGTCTCCAAAGAATGAGTTCCTAATTAGACCGCAGACAGCCCAAACGATATTCTTCCTTCCCCCCTCCTCAGACAAAAAAATAAAATAATGGGGGCAATATTGAAAACTTTTTTGAGGGGTCTAAAAATTAAATAAAGAATTGAACACAGCCTGTGGTGAATCTGGCCACAAATTAGACTTGGAATGTCTCCTAGTTCGTAGGTCTAACTCGCTGTCTGATGTCTGCATAGCCCCATTTGGAACAAAAATTGGTGGGCTGTGACCCTTGCCATAATTTGGGAGTACCCTTTCAGGAGGGGGAGGTTAATGGGGCTAGTGCTAGAGGTCACGACCTCTCACCCCCAGTCAATCCCGGGGATCCCAGGGATAATGTGTACACTCTTATAGTTGCAGTGTGCACTGGACAGGGGAAAGTGTGGGCCGAATCTGCCACCATGAAAAGGGGGAGGGGAGAGAGTTTGGAAATACTCCTTCATCCCCCCCTTGTACAAATGCACCTGCTTAGGATCCATTAAGGGCCACCCATATAGACAGGGCCACGTGGGAAGAATCATGCACCCTCCATTTAACTAACCAGGCAGAATGTACCTTGGGGAACGAAACCTGTCAATTCATCACCGCAACATGTTGTTCATGGTTGAAACACTGAATGATTTGGTCATCTCCAAGTTTGAAATTAACAAGTGTCAATCCCACACTTTGGACTCCAACTATCATTGGAGCTAAAATATGTTCCGGAGAGCACTGGAGCGTGGAGAATCTTTCCTGTCACGCCCACCTTCCACTTGTACTGTTTGACAAAAACGTGGTCACATTTCCAAAGCAAAGAGCTAGCCGGTAAAAGTGAGCACTGGACTCAGTTAAAGTAACCGAGAGGAAAGTTTCCACATGAAAGTTACTTTTCAAATTGTTAGTCCAGTGGAAACTTTCCTCTCATGTACTGTAACCAAGTAATGATGGTTACTTTTCCCATTTAAAATCCAGTTGACACGTAGCTTTAAGCCCTCTCCATACTGGTCAGACAGCCTGGGACATTTTCCTCTCAGTCACTTTTACCGAGTCCAGCGGTAAGAATTACTTCTACCAACCAACTGCTGCCCAGGAATTGTTACCTGATCACTTGTCCCCGAGACGATAAGTTCAGTACGGACAGTGCATGCAGAGCGAGTCTGTAAAAGCAGCACACGGGGAAAAAATACATCCAGCCCTGCACCCGGCCGCCGGAGCAATATCATGCTATACAGGCCACCATGCATGTGTTTTGCATTGCTTGGAGGCAACCTCTCAACTCGGTTACTTCTACCATGGTCTCAGTAAATAAAATTCCCCTGTCAAAAGTCACTCAGTGACTCAGTGACAAAAGTCACTCAATGCAGACAGTGATTACATTTGACCATATTTCATTTAGCCACCGTCTCGGTAAAACCTTCCCCCAAAAAAGGTCCCAGTCCGGACTCGGCTTTACAGTGAAGGGACTGTGATGGTGGCTGCAAGTGTGCGTAACAATGTAGCCCTACCTTGTCCACACGTGACTGAGCATACAGTCCAAGCATGACTCCATCCATACTTTAAGGGAACACTGTACCGGTAGTGCACTGTCTCAGGTGTGCTTTCCAAACGGTTGAAATACACCTGCAAAAGACAATTGAAAGCCAACAAAACACAGTTAAAAAAAAATTGTGTATTGGACTCAGACAATGTATTACAACATTAACTAGTATTTACAGTGCATGGTGTTGTGCATGTATTGTGAACACAGGGATTAAGATCAAACACAAATGAGTTAACATGAAATAAATACAAAAGAAAATTGCAAACTGCTCACTGACTAAAATTACCTGCAAAACATAATCTCAAAAGTTAAAAACAACATATATCTCTAACTTTTGAGATAAATGAGTTAAGATTTACAACATGATTGAAACACAGAGAAATACAGTGGTAAAAGACCAAAATCAGAGACATTAACGCGCAGCCAATACAAATCGTCACACTTATTGTGCTCGAAATTGAAATACGTCTGCTGTGTGGTCTTGGAGATAGAGCTGTTTGTCTCAAAAGTGAAACTCATCTCAAAGAATGTTTCCAAAGAATCAACCACCACTGTGAAAATGCCCAGACTGGCTGTGGTCACATCATTAATGCGACAGCCAAGCCAGGTTGGGGTTTGTCAGGAGGTAAATCAATAGCTGTGTGTTTTCTAGGTTTCCCTAATGAGGGGCTAACATGAAGGCTACAGTCTTTTCCCTGCTGAGTGGCATAACCACAAAGAAAACCACAGACAGCCTTAATCCACGGCCTTAATTCACAAAGGATTAGATTCTCAATTTGTCAATCCTTCCCCCAAATGCTGACATCTATGACAACACTGGTATTTAGTCCACTAGATTTCCAAGGCTCTGAAAAAGAGAAGAGGAAAGCATGCTAGCAAGTTGGCAACCCCTGACTGTAAAGTTTATAAAGAGTTATTTGAAAAAAGACTACAGACAAAATGAAACAAGATAAAACCACAAAAAAAACAATATTGCAATGCCACCCCCAAAGTGGTTCCCACAAAGCCTCAGCAACTGAAAACTGCTGACTCTTCACGTCACCTCAGACCAGTATCTCTTCTGGGATATGGCTATTAAAAATAACTGAAAAATATCAATTTACACAAATAAATATCAAGGCCTGTAGTTCCAGACAAAAATAACAAAGAATGAAATAAGTGATATTTCTTGGCAGATTATGTTTGCTGCCCTCTGTTGACTTTTCCTTTCATATAATTTATTCTTCTCTCTTATTTGTTGGTAGTCTGACAACAATGCAGCCTTGAAATTGCATGCCAATCTCATGTTGCCTGCTGTTATGGATTCTTGTATCTGCTGCCCTCTGTTGGCCAAACTGTGAGAAGATTCTCATTAGCATAAAGGGCCTCTCATTGGTCAGAAGTTTATCAGAGGCTTCAGCAACAACAATGTCAGTGCGGTTTGCTGCCCTCTTTTGGCAAGACTCTCAAATGTGAATGGTGTACATGTACAGTGCACATGATAGACACGGCACACAGCCTTTTATTTTATGAAACTTAGTTCAGTGTGCACCCAATTTGCTTTCCCTGGTAGATGATACATGTAGTTACTCCCTGGTAGACCTCGCTTTCATGTTTGATTATTTAGGGATGATGATGTTGGAAAGACATGATCCTGACCAAGGATTTATAATTGAATGCACTGAAAATGTGCATTCAAGAATGTAGTGCACTACAGAGAGAATGAAACTGAGAGGGCATTATCAATCACATCTCAAACAAAAGCCACATTTTCTATAACAGCTTGAAGGTTCTCACATAATTATGCAAATAGGGGGCAACGAATGATATGACAATCACCACCTTGGCTGAAGGCCCAAGTAAACGATTTACATAAGTTACGGCCAAGTTAGTCAAGGGGTTCATGAGCATGTGTGGCTCTCGGAAAAGCTAATAGCTGAAGATTAAGGACTGTTGGTTATCCGATTGGAGGCATGATTGGAGGCATGACTGGTGGCATAATTTGAGACATGATTGCAGGCATGATTGCAGGCATGCCTGGAGGCATGATTGGAGGCATGATTGGAGGCATGATTGGAGGCATGATTGGAGGCATGATTGGAGGCATGATTGGAGGCATGATTGGAGGCATGATTGGAGGCATGATTGGAGGCATGATTGGAGGCATGATTGGAGGCATGATTGGAGGCATGATTGGAGGCATGATTGGAGGCATGATTGGAGGCATGATTGGAGGCATGATTGCAGGCATGATTGCAGGCATGATTGCAGGCATAATTGCAGGCATGATTGCAGGCATGATTGCAGGCATGATTGCAGGCATGACTGGTGGCATAATTTGAGGCATGATTGCAGACATGATTTTTGTCATGTGGGGTCTTCTATCAATGGGTCTTCTATGTCAATGGACAACTCCACTTCATCATCACCCAGTCTGCCTCCTGGGTCTCCTCTACCCTTGGCATCCACTCACACACAACACACCCTAGTGAACTTCTACCTCTTATACCCCAGTGGTCACGCTGGGCAGGAAAGATTCCCCACGCTCCAGCGCTCTCTACAACACACTTTAGCATCAATGACAGTTGGAAAGCAGCAGTCTCCTGACAACGGGCAGAGTACACACTGCCGGAAACTTAGAGTTACCGACTCTTTTCAGAGCCACACTTCATCACAAAAGAGATGTTTTACATGGTGTCACCACAAACTGTCCACTTACTGCATTATAGCGATCACGCAGGGCCTAATAAAGATGTAATTCTGATTCAAATAGACAAAAAGTGACCTCTCACAATGAACTATTAGGGCTTAGAAGAAAAAGACCACTGCCAGACTTGAAAACCATGGACAAAACTAATTTTTTACCAACAAACATTGAGACAAGTGGCATCCAAATTGCCACTTAAGCTGATTTATGCCAAAACGTTACCGTAATTTGTTGCATGTCTGAAGCTCGATTCAGGACCAGTGTAAAGTCTTCATTTTTTTTAAAGATTTGGTTTCTACCTAGGCAATCTTGAACTCCTTCGGTTCTTGTCACGAACACCACAAAGCGTGATTCATCAGGTTTGCACCAGCAATCGTTTGGGACTCGCTATGTTGATGCAGAGAGAGACAGAAAAAGGAAAAACACCCTCGAGGAAAGTGAAGTTTGCTGGACTTTTTTTCCCCCTTTTTTTTGCCGGGGCGGTCCTTGGGTGCTTGGCAAGGAACCAAGCATAACAGGTACGGACTGACCTGGGCAGAGCCAGACGAGGACGGCTGGAGCAAGCTGCAAGTGCGTTTCAGCTGTCAGCTGATGTCACTGGATACAGCCTCTCCAATTGGGCGCCCATCAAAAGGCGTCAAACAAGAACAATGCTTTTTACCCCTTTATTTCTTTCCCCCCTCATAGCACTTATTTCTCCGGTGACAGCCCGGTTTCAGATTCCCCCGGAATTGATTTAAGGATGTTCAGTTTCATTTCCTGAAATCGCTGATGCCGTTCCAAATACATTAGTGTTTCAAGATGTAGACCAACCATTTTTTATTTTTTATTTTTTTATTTTTTTACTTTCGCACCCCACATCATAACATTGGGTGGATTGTAGTTAAGGCAATGAAATTACAAGTCTGTTATGCATAGTGCTTGGTCATAATCAGTAACTCATTGAGTTACATTCGTTCTGTGTCCAGGTGCGAATCTGATAGAGTGATGATCATGAGGTACGTTTGTGCATAGAACACTGAAGATATCAAAAACTGAAGGTTCACAAATAACACAAAATGCCCCCCCCCAAAAAAAAATATAGGGCCTTACATATTGATCCCAACAGGACCTTTCTCAAAGGAAGACAAACTTTTATTGAGAAAGGTCCTTCTGTTTGGCAATTTGTTTAATTTTGGGAATTTAAGTTAGTAAGCAGTTTGCAACATGATTGTACTAATATGATGATACAAATCCTAAACATTCCTCTGGTTGTATGTTCCAATGAACAACAAACCTAGTCCTACTATAGGTGTCTTTTGGGAATATCCTTAGCAGTTACTGGTTACAAATACCAGTATACACATACCGGTAGGCCATTTTCGAAATGAAGGCTTAGGTTCGGGCTTTGGTAATTTTTATCTTACTTGTTATAATATCGTAAGATTTAGTGGGCCTGACGTTTCAATCCTAGCAGGACCTTTCTCAGCCTTTGAGAAAGGTCCTGCTAGGATCGTAACGTCAGGCCCACTAAATTTTTAAGATTTGCATTTTGGTAATTTTAGTCAGTAAGCAGTTTGCAAATTTTTTGTAAATCACTCAGGACTGTTATAATATCACACGCATTTAAAAACAAGAGTTTGGCCCCAGTTTTTGGGTGAATACCCTGTACCTATCAAGCCAACGAACCTTCAAATTTGGAAACAAACCACAACCTGGATTTTCAGGTTTTGTCAGACGGAGACGAAAATGAGCCCGGGCCTCAGCCTTCATTCCATAAGCGGACATAGACACTAACGCAATGCTGCACTGCGTTGGAAGTTGTAAACTGCACTGGAGGTTTGATAACTGTACCCTTTCACAAGCTCAGGCTTAAACCATTTGAATGACCCTTTTATTTTCCAAAATTAAATCAAAGCTATCCTCTCACTTTACAGTCTTGCGTGCTTCGGCAAATTCAAATCAGATAATCACCACGCTATTGAAGACGAATGACGATAGAATTTACCAATAAGCCGATGGTAGGGTTACGTTCCTGGTATGGAGGTTACACTTTTATTGACAGGAGTGAAACTTTATCAGCTCTGAGGAAATGGATTTATACGGTTGTGGGAGGGGACGTCATATTTCTTTATCAAGCTGTATCAAACTTAATTCACACTGACAGGCAAGAACCAATTAGGAGGGACAGAAATGGGATGTATTGCCACTGAAAAGTGAACACCTTTTGGTGGTTGTTGCAAACTGTAATTTCACAGTATCGCACCAATGCTAATTCTATTGACGAGTGGGATCACAGTTGCAGAGTGCCAGAGCTGCTCAAATCTCTCTCTCTCTCTCTCTTCCTACATATACACCCTGGCCAGTGTAACGTTACAAGGACAGTGACCTCTAGTTTAGCGCTGACAATGCCGTATCTGAAAAGCATCAGACAACTCTAAGTGGATTATAGAGATTACAATCGGACTGACTTCATTACCAGGCCATAATCCAATCCAATCTCAAGGGCAGAAACGAAGCACACCTCGGGAATGGCCTGTGCTGGGACACACACAATAATGCCCATTAATGGTTCCCATTCAGTCTGTTGACTGCATGCTGGCCTCCATCCAATAGGCCCCAGGAATCCATTGCACCAACCCTCATATCCTCTTAATCCACAAGCTATGATGTTACATTCACAGGCCCTACGGGCACGATGAAGTTCCAACTGCCAAGACCAAAATTCAAAAACAAATCACTGCCAACCCTGATTTATCTCAGAACCTGATGCCTGACTGGCTGGCAAAATTGTTCAAGTATGCGGCAAAAATGCTGGAAACAAAAAAGGGTTTGTGGAGCCAATGACATTGATATGAACAGTACAAGATTTCAGTATTAACAAAAACGCAGTGGCTGTTGTTACGGCAGTCGTCCGTGTGGTTCCCTGACTTAACAGTATTTGTCAGGATGTTTAGCTCTTGGAACCAGACTATCAGCTATGCAATGCAGACGAAATACAATCAAGTCAGGGAACCACACGGACGACTGCCGTAACAACAGCCACTGCGTAACAAAAATTTTCCCAAGCAGAAGTGTACAACTTATGACCGATTTACAGCTGAGTTGCCAAAAAATACTGTGCTTTACAAGTATTTCAATTTCCTTCCCATCTCCATGCAATCCACAAACATGGCATTTCCATGTACATTAACTGGCATGGAAAATCCATAAAACACTGCGTTAATTTTTGCTCAATTAGTCATGCTCGATGTCATGAGAAAAACCCAAATCAAATGCTAACCCTTTTCAGACAGAGAGCAGTATTTGTAAAAAAGAACTCCACAGAGCAATGCTTGGAAATTCAACAAATTCCTCTCTTTTCTCGGAAACGGCAAAAATTTCACGGAATGTCTGAAACCAATTGAAACTTCCTGATGGGTAAGTAATTTCTCCAATATGGATTGTGGAGTGTTGGGAAGTTGGGCACTATGCAAATAGTGTATCCTCCTTTTAAAGGCCTAATACAACATTGGGAAGATCGGAAAACATCGATGTCCACAGATTTCCTTCTAATTCACACAGTTTGTAGATGGTCATGATAGAATCCTCATGTTGAAATCTTACGGTCTGGGATGCTGCTCTTCACTCAAACATTGACAAATAGTTTATTACTCGCGAGTAATAAACTATTTCTGACACTACAGAACAATGCGAAAACTTTACCAGGTTTTGCTTTTTTCTACTTTTTCAGTTTACCATTTGAGCTAAAACCTCCGCAGTATTGCTTTTGTGGAATGTTGAATGGTTTAACACACAGACTGTGGCAATCGTTTGACCTTTATCAATGTTGTATAGGGCCTTTAATCAGTTTTCTTGTTTGTTTTTTTTTTTAACTGGGCAATCTTTTGACCTTTACCAATGTTGTATAGGGCCTTTAATCAGTTTTTTTGTTTTTTGTTTTTGAACTGGGGATGCTGTACTCACATAGACGGTGACTGGATCTGCCAACGGTCCATCGATGTAGGCATGCTCCCGGCCACTCTTCAGGCGGGTGTACTTGACCTTAGTGTCCCCCACCCGGTACACGCCCGATTCGCTCCACAACGGCCGCTGAGCGGGGGCAACGTGCCCCCTGGGCCTGCTCAGCCCCATGAGGTGTGGGCCCTTGCTGGTCAGCCGGATGAGTGTGCTCCCCCTGGGCATGGTGAAGAGATCCTTCGTGGATCCTGCATCTGCACACACACAAAAAACATAGTGAAGACTTGAGGGATTTTCACACTACGAACAATCTCCGTGTTGGACTTGGGTCGGACCCGTGTCCACTAGACTGAGCTGTTCACACTACACGATTTCAGCGCAGCGTCGACCCGTGTAGAGCGCTCGACACGTGTTGAAACCAACCCTGCTCGGGAGGTGGGTTGAGAACGGTCGACCCGTGTTGAGAATTTTAACACGTGTTGAAAGCCGTAGTCTGGGTTGAGTTTGACCCGTGTAACATAACGGCCAATTGCATGCGTGGCAACATCACACTGTAGTTATATGGCACTATAGGGTGTATCCGTGTTTAAAGCGCGATACCGTGTGTAGTGTGAAACGATCGCGCAATACACGGGTCGAAATGTTACACGTGTCGAGCAAATGGCGATGTTGCAGTGAATAGTGTAAAAAACGGAGCGAAAGTGACCCGTGTTGAAAGTGACCCCTGTTCGACACAGGTCGGACCCCTGTAGATTTTGACACGGATCGAACGTTCATAGTGTGAAAAGGCATCATAATTTGATGCAGTCATGAGTGATTATCGTGGAGTTCTCAAAGCCCCTACACAACATTCGTCGAGGTCAAAGAATAGCATCCATACGTTGTCTGATCCAATATATGCATGAAATAGCACACCTGTAAAAAAAAAATTAGCTCAATCTGCCAACAGAGTCTCGCGAAAATCGTGAAAAATGCTTCATTTGTTTCGCGAAAATGCAGCATTCAATGCTGTACTGTTCTGAAAACTAGTTTAAATCTCGGTGAAACATAAACTATTTCTTTTACTCATTTCTCCCCCCAAAAAACATTTTAGCCAGAAATATTTCAGCGCAAGATTTCTACTATAACCATCTTCAAACTGTATAAGTTTCATGCAAATCTGTGATTATTTCTGTTTTTCGATCTTACTAATGTTGTGTGGGGTTTTTTCCCCACATTTTGATACCAAAATCATGTTGATCAGACCTTCGGTAAAGGTGTCACATTATAATTTCCCGTGGCTGGCGTGGCATCAGTCATATTTTGCAAATTCTACACTACTTGTGCATTTCTCTATGTACTAATCCTTACTTGACAGCTACATGTAAGTTGCTCAATTACGAGAAAATCTTACTAGATAACAAAATAAGCTAATGGGGCAACACAACGGCCAACCTCCCTCTCCCCTCCTCCACCCTCCTGAAAGCCAGTTGTCATTTTAGTCCTTTCTTTGAGAAAAGTCTTGTACAATGAACAAATTCAGGCCCCTAAATATCAAAGATTCTCATATTTTTGGTAATTCAGGGAGCGGTTTGTAACATATTTACATTTTCAAAATTTAGTGGGCCTGACGTTTCGATCCTAGCAGGACCTTTCTCAAAGGCAGAGAAAGGCATATTTACTTTGAATACAAACAAATTGACTGGCCATTATGGGCCACTAAAATACTGTATTATCAATGCTGGTGTGGAGCATTGCTTAATGTATGTAAGAGTCCTTGTTCAAAAAACCTCTACTAATAAGTTGTAGCAACACACCTGCTCAGTCAATCTGGTAGAGCAACAAAAACATACAGTGTATATGTATGTATTGAACTCTGTGGCCCAAAACACTGTTCATGATATACCCTTCAAATAGTTGGCACTGAGTATGCACTGCTGAATATACTTCTGGAAATGTTATATGGCACCACGGCCTTTCTTCTCTCTTTGTGTTGTATCAAGCTGCATTTTCCCTTTAACATGCCCCTCTGCCCAACACATGTTAATTTCATTGCAGGCCTTGGCATTCTCAGGCAAAGGACACAGCTAATACTCCCCCTTGATGAAAAAGACAGCTCCAGGGAGGTTGTTTAGATCTATACACAGGGCACAATGGGGAAAGTACCAGCATGGATTGCTGATACACAGGCTGTGGGTGACTTGGGCTGATGAGACTCAATGTTCAAAACAAACACACAGTGCGCTGTTACAGCTGTAACTTTGAGTTTAAAATGCCTTCAGCTAGATTGAATGTTTGTATACGTGTACATATAGACATGAGGTTTTTAACCAAAGTAGCACACAAATATCGCAAACTGTAAACTCAAAAAATTAAGAGGGCTTGATGTTTCAATCCTTGTAGGAATTCTAAAAAGCAAAAAGGTATTCGCAAAGGAAAAATTTCACAAACTTTTCAAAAAGGGAACGTTACCATGGAAATGCCCGTCCCTCTAATCCTTTTTCACAAGCTCTTTACACATCACCAGCTTGATTATTTGAACCCAATGATCTCTGACTCAATGTCCCATAGTAAATGTAAGTTTTGAAAACATTGACTGGACCACGACTTGAACCCGGGACCTCTGTTTTGCATACCAGCAGTCTTTACCATTTGAGCTATCCAGCCCTAGTCTATGCCGTAAATGAACATTGTTAAATTTTCTGTCTATGTTCACTTCTTTCGTATGCATTATCCAATGGAAACATGAGGAATAACATAGGATTTATGAAAAGTGCGGGCGATGATGACAGAGAGACAATGAGAGGAATATATAGCACCACACCATGCCACAGATTGCTACACTTTGCTATATACACCATGCTGCAGTACACTTCATCTTACAACACTACACATCACTACACCAGGCTTCACTGCATTGCACCTTGCTCCATCTCACTACACCTATGCTACCCCACACTACAGCTGTGTGCATGACACCAAACCACACTACCTGACACTACATCCAAGAGCACAACCCTACACCACTTTACAACCAAAACAACACCACATGTTTCTACATAACACCATACGACATGTACACATGCACAAGAATACTTCACCTACTTGAGAAGCGGTCGATTTCACCCAACTCATCATAACTTACGATCAATCGCAAGACGATGAGCGATGCTCAGAAACCATACGGTGTATCACAACTTACGATGGGTAATCCATCGGTAAGACTTTGTGAAATCCACCCAAGGTTTGTTTGGGAGTGCATGCTCTGGGCTTGTCAACTTACATGTACGTCGCGGGAGTTCAACTGCACTTCATCCATGCAACATCTTTATCAAGAGTGCATGACCTACACCCCGGCAAGAGGAAGTAGCAATTGATGATCCCATCCCAGGGGACTTGTTTCAACAGGATGGTTGTTAACTTGCCCACCTCCCCCCCCCACCCCCTTGGTAAATCTTAGAGTGCGACTGCCATTATGGGTCAGTGTGTAGAGGCGTGCATGGAGTGTGGAGAGCAATCATCAGACAGCGAGTCTAATCAAGCCAGCTCCTTAACTGCCAATCCATTCGACAGAACTGACCTTGACATCAAGACTGGCTTGGGAATGACATGGGTTCGCATATTATTCACAGACACACACGGGAGAGGATTTAAGTTTTGACCAATATGGCCAAATGCAGTGGTTCAACCTAGGCAGTCTACCTATAGGTATGCTTATGTCAGTACATTGATTTACAAATTTCTCTCTTTCTTTCTCTCTTTCTCTCCGATCACTCTGTTTCTCTCCCCTCTCTCTATTTCTCTCTCTCTCTCTATCTCTTGTTCTCTCTCTATCTCTCTTTCTCTCTTTGTCTCTCTCTTGCTGTCTCTCTGTCTCTTTCTCTCTCTTGCTTTCTTTCTCTATTTATCTCTCTCTTTCTCTAACTCTCTCTCTCTCTTGCTATCTCTCCTTCTCTCTCCCTCCTTCTCAGTTCTCTCTCTTCTCTCTCTCTCTTTCTATCTCTCCCTCCCTCTCTTTCTTTCCCCCTCTCTCTCTCTCTCTCTCTCTCTCTCTCTCTCTTGCTCTCTCTCTCTCTCTTTCTCTCTCTCTCCGTCTCTCTGTCTTGCGCTCTATCTCTCTCCCTCTCTCTGTCTTGCGCTCTATCTCTCTCCCTCTCTCTGTCTTGCGCTCTATCTCTCTCCCTCTCTCCCTCTCTCTTCCTCCCTCCCCTTTCTTTCTCTCTTTCTTTCTTTCTCTTCAAAAAGGAACAATATTTTCTCAGGCTGCTTGCTGACATGCGTCAATGAAGCTGCGCATGTACCTTTGCTTCAGATTTCATGGACCAGTGGCCAGTTGAAATTAACCTGATTACTGATGACAGACAGACCACATACGAAACAGTATGAAACCCCCCATTGGAGAGATTATGTACGGCACATCACTACAAACCCCTCACACTGTGAACCTTCAATTCTCACCATCTTGGAAATAAGTATTTCTAATTTATACCTTTAGGAAAAGGTCAAGCAAAACCGCGGACAAGATTGTGATGTACAAGAAAACATTTTTCTGCCCCAATTAACATGTGATATGAAATGTGTACAAATATTCACTGTTACACAACAATAATATCCAGCCAGATTTTATCAAGGTTTTATCATGGTAAATAAATAATAGAGAGGTTTCACGAGTGAACGGATATAGTTACTGCAATGGATACATCATCAACTATGATGTCATACACTTAGGCCTACTCTCTGCTAGAAGTGCAGATGACACAGATAACTCACTCGCTACACGCAAGAAAGAAACACACAGGAACATTCAAATTTCTAGTAAATCATCTTTACTTGTTTGCCAATGTGGATGGTGTTGTTCAGAAATGGGTGATCGCTGAGTATGTACGGGCCATTTTTGAGAGTTTCAAAGACTTTATGAACAGATAAGTCTTAATGTAGGGTATCAAAACGTGGGTGCATGGTGTTGGCAATAGACTCCATTTTAGACTTACTTTAAACAGCGTTGGGATTGTGAACAGCGCTACCAATGCACCGGGATTGTGAAAGAGTGGAATGTCCACTAACTACTTGGATAGCTAAATGCATGCGTACACGTATCACTTGCGGAACCTCCCTATTCCAAATATTAATTAGTGATCGAAGAGTATATACGAATGACTATTGATTTAAAACAAACCATTTCATTTTAACGAAATTTATAAAGAAAATTAAATTGAGGGGGCCTGAGGTGTTCGGTTTGCCATTCACAGGCTGACACGGAGAAAGTCCTTCTGGGATCGAAACGTCGGGCCCCTTAAATTTGGAGAGTTGAATATTTAACACTTTGATCAGTATGAATTTTGTAACGTTGACATTATCACAAGGAAAAGGACAAGTGTTTAACATTTATAATTTAATATTTATTTTGTAAATTAAAATAATTTTGTAAGGTTAATTAAAGCAGTGGACTCCGAACCCCAGAACAGTCTGAATCAATGTATTTGCTATACTTGAGTCTTGTGATCCAATAAATATCACCGGGACACAGACCAGAGCCTGAGCCTATGCTTTAACCATACCAAAGCTTCACCAGGCGATCCATCCAGCCCTATCAATGATTGACTATCTATGCTGGGCTGGGCATTGCAGACTTGCAGTCAGAAGCAATTAACCACTAACTGCCATCCATCTCCGGGGATCAACATCCCCTTTTCACGGGACCCACACAAGTACAAGGAGTTGTAAACCAGACCACAGCAGTTTGGGGTCTTCTTCACATAATAGAGTGCATGCACTGTGGATGATTTTACAGAGCTGATAGAATCCTTTTTTATCGTGGAGTGGGAAAGGGCTCACAATTTTCATATGGTATAATTATACTCAGTGGCTTTTCTATTCAGATACAAAATAAAAATGCTACTACAGACAGGCAACCAACTTGGACTACTGCATTTTTTTTTTTTACTTGTAGCTACTTGGGGATGTGCCAAGAAGCTCATGCGTTCCTTCCCGCGGTCCTTGAGACAAATCCTGCCAATGAAAGTCTGTCTTCTCTGACCGCATCTACCACAACATAAGCAGAGACCCTCAAAGACACTCCGTGGCTGTCAGAAACCATTTGCGGTGGCGCCATGTACAAATCATCTCTATTTTGGTCTTGTATGGTTCTGAGATGAACTGAGATGAGATATGAACTCAGTGAATCTAGGGGTACAGTAAATCTTTCTCATGAGCTTATTCCGTTCAACAACCAAGGGAATATAGGAGTATGAAATAATAAACCATCTCTCTCTCTCCCTCTTGAGTTTACGTGGCTGTGAGAATCACCAAAGAACTCTAGGAACATAACAAAATCTCTTATCAGGGATGTTAGTGACCGACAAAGTCATTTCCTGAAAATCACTGAAGGCCAATAAATTGTGCGACTGCGAGTAAGCGCTTATGCGACTGACAGATGTGATTGCAAGATTCACTGCAGGGGTGCAGGCGCCCTTCAGTTTTAAGGGTTTTAACAGATAACAATGAGCAGTTTGAGATACCTGTTTGACATAAAGATAAATAAATAGGCCTAGATAAAATCACGCCATTTCCGGAAATCCGGAAATAAGACATCCCTGTCTAATTTGAGTTCATGCATAAATGAGAAGGAATAAGGTCACCAAGAAGTCCCTTGACTCTTCAGAAAACCCTACAAACGAGATTAATTTGAACATCTTGAAATTGCTATACCGGCAACGTGAACAACCTGAAAACTCAACTGCTTGACTGAGCTTGACTTTAACGGACATGACTGGTGAATGAGTAACGTGGCTCTGTCGAGATGTCAGTAGAGAGAGAAAGAGAGAGAGAGAGAGGGGCCCACTCAGGATGCATGTGGGCAAACATGTTTTTGTCTACGGCTTGTTACTGTCAGCGAGACCCAGGAGACAGTAGGCAGCACCTGTTAAACGATCACAGCACAGGTTCGCCCGACCAAATTGGATATGGTGGGCCGTGGAGCAGCACGCGCAATGTGATTCTGAAAAATATTTTGAGGAACAGGCAGACAGACAGGGGGTTCTATTCAGCCCTTGCGAGGGAGATAACAAAATTGATAAATCATTCCATTATTTAAGGGCCATTTCCACTGGTCCCCCCCCCCTCCAAAAAAAAATCACAATTTGAATCACGATACAACTTCACTTTTTGTGTGTGTGTGTGGACACAATAAACGTGATTATTAGGCCAATTTTTAAAAAATCAGTTTCTCATCCCCGCCCGCATTGTTTTGTACCACCACATCAATAATTTTTTTGTTATTTTTATTTTTTTTTAGACATTAAAAAGACAACATTTTGATTGATTTTCACTGTTTTCAGCCGTTGAATCTCACACATACACAGCCTTCATATCGTACCATACTTAAAAACTACAGAAAATTAGATTACCATTCTTTAGGGAATTAAAAAAAAAATTAAGGTAAAAAACAAACAAGGGGCTGCATCCTAATCAAAAAAAAAGTTTGGATGAGAAACTATTTTTTTTTTCTTGGCCTTAGTGGGATTAATATATGATCCGGACTCAACAATTAGTGAGACTTTCCCAAATAATTACTTTATTCCCCACGCGGTGCATGCTGAAACACTCCACTGAATCTTACTGGGGTTTTTAATCCCATAATGCAATGCTCGCACTCTGACTGACAGGAAGTGCTGTGCTTGTTTATATGTCTCCCTGGATTGGCCACCCTCAAGGACACACCCACCATTTGACTGCAATGGCTAACCACAATAACCGCAATCGGTGAATCGGTTCGCATTTTTTTGTGTCACGATTGTTTGGCATGTGTGGACAGAAGAGAAAAAAAGCCTTCTCAATCGCGATTCAAATCGCGATTATTTGCAGAGTGGGAACAGCTCTGGTGTTTAATTCCATTGATCTAATTGCCATGCGGGTTTTAATGATGATTTTTATTGCAGTCTCACACAGTCTGTATTGCAAATACCGGTAGTCTTCTACAAACCCTCCTGAAGAATCCTTGTAAAAGGTTTGTGATGACATCATGCACAAAATCTCTCTCAAGGATAACTGTACATGTAGCTCTGAAACTCATTCTGAAAAGAGATTATGCTCATGGTGTCTACACAAACATTGTACACTTTATATTCAACAACTAATGGCATGTGACAACAGAGTCTCTTTCACAGAGTCCTCATCTCTTCAGCCATTATTTCCTTCATCATTGTCTTTGCAGTCTTCACTGTAGAGTCTCCACTGTCGAGTCTTTACTGAAGAGCCTTTACCGAAGAGTCTTTACTGAAGAGTCTTTACTGTAGAGTCTTTACTTACTGAAGAGTCTTTACTGTAGAGTCTTTACTGTAGAGTCTTTACTTACTGAAGAGTCTTTACTGTATAGCCTTTACTGCAGAGTCTTTACTGTAGAGTCTTTACTGTAGAGCCTACTGTAGAGCCTTTACTTACTGAAGAGTCTTTACTGAAGAGTCTTGACTGTAGTCTTTACTGTAGAGCCTTTAATGTGGAGTCTTGACTGTAGAGTCTTTACTGTAGAGCCTTTAATGTGGAGTCTTGACTGTAGAGTCTTTACTGTAGAGCCTTTACTGCAGTCTTTACTGAAGAGTCTTTACTGAAGAGTCTTTACTGCAGTCTTTACTGAAGAGTCTTTACTGTGGAGTCTTTACTGCAGAGTCTTAACTGTAGAGTCTTTACTGCAGTCTTTACTGAAGAGTCTTTACTGAAGAGTCTTTACTAAAGAGTCTTTACTGTGGAGTCTTTACTGAGGAGTCTTTACTGCAGAGTCTTAACTGTAGAGTCTTTACTGTAGAGCCTTTACTGCAGTCTTTACTGAAGAGTCTTTACTGAAGATTCTTTACTGTGGATTCTTTACTGTGGATTCTTTACTGTGGAGTCTTTACTGTGGAGTCTTTACTGAAGAGTCTTTACTGCAGTCTTTACTGCAGAGTCTTTACTGCAGAGTCTTTACTGTAGAGTCTTTACTGTAGAGTCTTGACTGTAGAGTCTTTACTGTAGAGCCTTTACTGCAGTCTTTACTGAAGAGTCTTTACTGAAGAGTCTTTACTGAAGATTCTTTACTGTGGAGTCTTTACTGTGGAGTCTTTACTGTGGAGTCTTTACTGCAGAGTCTTAACTGTAGAGTCTTTACTGTAGAGCCTTTACTGCAGTCTTTACTGAAGAGTCTTTACTGAAGATTCTTTACTGTGGATTCTTTACTGTGGAGTCTTTACTGTGGAGTCTTTACTGTGGAGTCTTTACTGAAGAGTCTTTACTGCAGAGTCTTTACTGCAGAGTCTTTACTGTGGAGTCTTTACTTTAGAGTCTTTACTGTAGAGTCTTTACTGCAGTCTTTACTGAAGATTCTTTACTGTAGAGTCTTTACTGTAGAGTCTTTACTGCAGTCTTTACTGCAGTCTTTACTGAAGAGTCTTTACTGTAGAGTCTTTACTGTAGAGTCTTTACTGTAGAGTCTTTACTGTAGTCTTTACTGTAGAGTCTTTACTGCAGTCTTTACTGAAGATTCTTTACTGTAGAGTCTTTACTGTAGAGCCTTTACTGTGGAGTCTTTACTGTAGAGTCTTTACTGTAGAGTCTTTGCTGTAGAGTCTTTACTTACTGAAGAGTCTTTATTGTAGAGCCTTTACTGCAGAGTCTTTACTGCAGAGTCTTTACTGAAGAGTCTTTACTGTGGAGTCTTTACTGTAGAGTCTTTACTGTAGAGTCTTTACTGTAGAGTCTTTACTGTAGAGTCTTTACTGTAGAGTCTTTACTGTGGAGTCTTTACTGCAGAGTCTTTACTGTGGAGTCTTTACTGCAGAGTCTTTACTGCAGAGTCTTTACTGAAAAGTCTTTACTGAAGAGTGAAGAGTCTTTACTGCAGTCTTTACTGTAGAGTCTTTACTGCAGAGTCTTTACTGCAGAGTCTTTACTGAAGAGTCTTTACTGTGGAGTCTTTACTGCAGAGTCTTAACTGTAGAGTCTTTACTGTAGAGCCTTTACTGCAGTCTTTACTGAAGAGTCTTTACTGAAGAGTGAAGAGTCTTTACTGCAGTCTTTACTGTAGAGTCTTTACTGCAGAGTCTTTACTGAAGAGTCTTTACTGAAGAGTCTTTACTGTGGAGTCTTTACTCTTTACTGTGGAGTCTTTACTCTTTACTGTGGAGTCTTTACTGAGGAGTCTTTACTGAAGAGTCTTTACTGTAGAGTCTTTACTGAAGAGTCTTTACTGTGGAGTCTTTACTCTTTACTGTGGAGTCTTTACTCTTTACTGTGGAGTCTTTACTGAGGAGTCTTTACTGAAGAGTCTTTACTGAAGAGTCTTTACTGAAGAGTCTTTACTGAAGAGTCTTTACTGTAGAGTATTTACTTCAGTCTTTACTGTAGAGTATTTACTGCAGTCTTTACTGTAGAGCCTTTACTGAAGAGTCTTTACTGTGGAGTCTTTACTCTTTACTGTGGAGTCTTTACTCTTTACTGTGGAGTCTTTACTCTTTACTGTGGAGTCTTTACTGAGGAGTCTTTACTGAAGAGTCTTTACTGAAGAGTCTTTACTGTAGAGTATTTACTTCAGTCTTTACTGTAGAGTATTTACTGCAGTCTTTACTGTAGAGCCTTTACTGAAGAGTCTTTACTGTGGAGTCTTTACTCTTTACTGTGGAGTCTTTACTGCAGAGTTTTTACTGAAGTGTCTTTACTGAAGAGTCTTTACTGAAGAGTCTTTACTGAAGAGTCTTTACTGAAGAGTCTTTACTAATGAGTCTTTACTAATGAGTCTTTACTGAAGAGTCTTTACTGAAGAGTCTTTACTAATGAGTCTTTACTGAAGAGTCTTTACTGAAGAGTCTTTACTAATGAGTCATTACTAATGAGTCTTTACTAATGAGTCTTTACTGCAGTCTTTACTGAAGAGTCTTTACTAATGAGTCTTTACTAATGAGTCTTTACTGAAGAGTCTTTACTGAAGAGTCTTTACTAATGAGTCTTTACTGAAGAGTCTTTACTGAAGAGTCTTTACTAATGAGTCATTACTAATGAGTCTTTACTAATGAGTCTTTACTGAAGAGTCTTTACTGAAGAGTCTTTACTAATGAGTCTTTACTAATGAGTCTTTACTATAGTCTTTACTAATGAGTCTTTACTAATTAGTCTTTGCTGCAGAGTATTCAGTCTCTCTTTAATACAGTGTTTAGGCCCACTAAAGAGTCTTTAGGTAGTCTGAAGTTTTTACTGCAGACTCTTTACAATAAAGTTTGTATCTACTTTATCAATATTGTACAGTGTCTTTACTGAAGTGAGTCTATACCAGTGCAATCTTCCTAGTCTTTATTCCCTGCAGGGAGCAAAAATCTCCAAATTAAGATTAATCTTTAGGAAGCAGGTTAATAAATAGTTTGTCTGTTTAGAGTTGCCATTGACTGCTTTAAGCTTAGTCAAGGAATTCTAAGCCATTGCTGTATGCACAGATACCTTTTGGGGATGGAGTATCGGTACTTATTGTGCACGAGACAGTGAAATGTGCTTATGATAATTGGTAAGCGCATTACCTCTACTGCAATTCACTGAAGGTTTGCCCTACTCACTGTACAATTAATACTGCACGTTAAGCGTCTCACCTGGTTGCCTGCTGTAAAAAAAATACAGGCAGTTCGAAATGCATATCTGCCAACCTATCTTAAAGAAAATTAGGAATACTTCAGCTGAAAAAAAAGAGGAATCACAGAGCAGACTACATAGGAATAGGCCTACATGTGTATTTCCAAGCCAAAAATCAGAATCTGTTGTCTAGAGCTTGTAAAAAGTGATAAATGTTTACCAAAAAAGAGGAATGATTCCTCCAAAATAGAAATGGTTGTCACCTATGAAAATAGATTCTTACCTGTGACTCCTGCTTAAAAGTGAAGACATCTTTGCATCTTTGTAAGTCATGGGGTAATGAACATGGGCCCTATTTCATTGACATGCTCAAGCACCAAAATGGGCTCCAGCACTGCTACTAAATTTGAGGGGCGCCTAACCCACGTCAACCCAGGTCCCTTGAATGTACTCTCTCCAAACAAGCCTGTTCAGCACAGCACATCTTACATGTAGCTCATTGTTGACATCTAGACAGTTAACACCCCCCCCCCCCTAGACACCATTGGTAAAGGTCTTAGAAACACGTCCATACTTTGTTTAATCCAGTATATGCATGAAATAACACACCTGTGAAAGTTTCAGCTCAATCTGTCAACCATGTCGCAAGAAAATGGTGACAAACTGGCCCATTTTTTCATCAAACTGTGCCAGCTTTGAGGATCATACAATGCACCTAGCAAAATTTTCATCAGGGCCACCGTGCATTTAAACCGGAAAATTGCGAGTAAATCTTGACACAGTTGTTGGTATTTGCGAATGGACCATAATGGATTTGTGCAAATGGTGTATACGGGCTTTTAGGCTGGAAAGCATGTTTTTTATCTTTTCAAAAAGCCATTTTAAAATTCATACAAAATTCCACTTGTCATTAAAATGGAACTATGTATACGTGCATACATATGAAGCTCAATCCCCGAATAGAATCCCACACGTTTCAATGGGCGATTTTTGTTGGCCACGGCGGAGCTAACTGTTTCCCTGCAAAATGAACGAAACGCTGTAAGACTGTCGCCTACCCCTACCCCCTACCCCTACCCTACCCCTACCCCTACCCCCTATCCCTACCCCTATTCCTACCCCTACCCTACCCCCTACCCCCTACCCCCTACCCCCTACCCCCTACCCCCTACCCCCTACCCCCTACCCCCTAATTGAAGATACAATAAAATATTGAGCTTCATACGTCGGTCTGCATATATATCTCTTAAAATGACAGCGTTCCAAGCACTAAAAGTTCACAGCATGTATGATACTGGTACATGTATTTACTTCCACTTGAGTAAGTTACTTTAACAAAATTTGTCAAGTCGAAATTGGGATTTGTGAAGCACTTAAAGGAACTCATGATCAATGAAACAAATCAGTTTGTCACGCTTGTCAAGCTCCATTTCTTCAAGCTTAAGTGAAGACTTGTCAGAAACAAAAGTCCAAAGCAATTAACATCAAATGGTGAATGTGGTTGAATAGGAATTAGAGTTTTCATGTCAGCATATGTTCGCGCTTGAGCAGACTTTCTGTGACTGGACCCATGTCTTTGAGATCTGACCATGGGCTGGTGAAAGGTCCTTGCAGTCAACAAATCCAATGGGATTACCATGTCTATGGAGCAGGGACATGGGGGCCCTGATTTCCTGGAATCGGGATGACATGAAGGTGCAGGTGGTATCAACAACAACCTACCTCCGAGTACTGTCATCCCCAAATCATGTTTAATGTGCACTGTATAAAGACAGTTGGTGAACAAGTGATTACAAATCATGTGTCCAACACTTGGTCTGGCATTATCTGAAGTAATGGCACCCCTGTCAGGTTAGGGAGGCCATCGAGATCTACAAACACAACACGGTTCTTCAGTTCAGGACGCCAATGTTCACATCACTGACATATGGCGACCTCTCCTGTCCAATGGGACTTCCATCCACGGACAACTCCACTTCATCCATCACCTATAGTCTGCCCCCTGTATCTCCTTATACCCTTGGCATCCCCTCACACACTGACACTCCTCCGTGAACTTCCACCTCTTCATGCCTCAGTGGTCGTGCCGGACTGAGAAGATTCCCCATTTTCCAGTGCTCTGCACAATTGTGATTGGAGCAAAGTAAGCATCAAACTCACCAATGAATTCATGTTAAGGAAACCATCCTCGCATAAGGTTTCTACTTGAAAATAGTGATATCTTACACTACAGTTCTTTAGAAAATAGAAATACAGAGATTTGATATAAAAGAAATCTGTCATTTTGTCACTAAACATTTGCTGGATGTTTTCTAAAAAAGATATTTAAATATTTAGAGAGAGAGAAAGAGGGAGAGAGAGAAAGCGGGAGAGAGAGAGAGGGGGAGAGAGTGAGTGAGAGAGAGAGGGGGAGAGAGAGAGAGAGAGGGAGAGAAGGAGAGAGAGGGAGGGGAGACGAAGATGGAGACAGAGACGGAGATGGAGACGGAGACGGAGACGGAGAGGGAGAGCGAGAGGGAGAGAGAGAGAGAGGGGGAGAGGGAGAGGGAGAGGGAGAGGGAGAGGGAGAGGGAGAGGGAGAGGGAGAGGGAGAGGGAGAGGGAGAGGGAGAGGGAGAGGGAGAGGGAGAGGGAGAGGGAGAAGGAGAGGGAGAGAGAGAGATAGGGTGAGAGAGAGAGAGAGAGAGAGAGAGAGAGAGAGGGGGGAGGGAGAGAAGGAGAGAGAGAGAGGGGGAGAGAAGGAGAGAGAGAGAGAGGGGGGGGGGGAGAGAGAGGAGAGAGAGGAGGGGGGGGGGAGAGGAGGAGAGAGACAGAGATAAAAACATCCAGATGACAGGGCATCAATCCTAAACCTGCTGATGACCAAACAAATTTGAATACCACACTTACAAGTCACAACCCCTAAGGGTCCCTACTTCAAGTTGCTGACATAGTTTCGCCACTCTGTACATATTTACAAATGAGTCAACCGAGGCCACATTTCGGCAGGAAGAATCTTTCTACACACATCTTTCAGAAGAAAAAAAAGCATGCAAGTGTATATTAATCAGTTACACGCACATTTCTGGCAAATGCAACTCTTCATGATATCTCTCCCATGCCAATTCCTTCTTGATTATTTTGTTTCATGTGAAATTTTTGTGGGGCAAAATATGCACATGGTAGTTGGTATGCATTAATGAGGATTAGCGTTTTGTCCGGGACTGCTTTGTAGTGAGCAAGGTCAGATGGGTCAGTTGGTAAACAAGGTGTATCATGGACACCTTACACTAAGCAGGCAAGAGCTGAATGGTTTGTTGCTGGCTGACTTGGGCCGATGTAAGGGATCAAATAATGTGGGGTTGATACTGCAGCTAATTGTGAGAACCTGGTAAATATTAATGGTCAATTGCACCCAGTATCTGGGAGGGGGGGGTTCGGGAAACGTATCCCTCATGATCACATTAATCAACATTCCAGACTTGTCAGGACGTCCAGCACGATAGCCGCAATGGCTGTCTGACCATGAAGGGAAGGTCTTGTTTGTTACACCGGGGTTTTTTAAAGCCATCCTGGCCAATGTTTCTGAGAAGAACGCCCACATGTCGTTCTGCATGTCTGTCAAAGCACTGTCCTAGGCATTCGCCTGTTGATTTCTCAATGGGTTTTCTGTCTCACGTGGAAAAACCTGAGCATTCAGCACAGGCCATCATGTCATGAAAAGCCTCCCCCCCCCCCCTAAAAAAAGAAAAGAAGAAAAAAAAAGAGGTCCCAGAAAATATACCATGGGAGCTGTCAGTCTGAAGTCACATGATGCGTTAAAGCATGCAGCTGGGAGAACAAACAGATCTATCGGACAATGATGGACGCAGAGCATCTCAATCCAGCCACAACTCGGGAGGCTTCTTTTCACGCCAGACGACCGCGCGCAGCGGAGAGGGGCGACACAATTGGTGTCACCCCTGCCTGTGATGGGCATTGGTGAATGTCCCCATGCCGGGAACCTCTTGACTTTAGCAGCAGACCGAAAGCTGACAAGTGGAGCCAATGTTTTGTCACAATGTGACAGACTTCATTGAATCTAAACACAGCCGTATTTCTCACCGGAAGAATGCCCGAGAGTCCCTCTGTTTTCTTTAATCACTTCACAACCAGTTTCACACTCGCACGACGGGTTTTCAACATCTTTTTTTCCCCCATCCTTAGTTACGATTTGAAGGTTTGGCACGGTGGAAATATGTACCAAGTGGAAGGTTTGCGGTGACACCATGTAACGCATCTCTCTCGAGACGGAGCGCGGTTCTGAAAAGAGCCGGTAACTCCCACTTCCACTTTCCTATTATACCTTAATCTACCAGTGAATTATGTTCGAGTTGGAAAGACTTAACAATCACTGGGCTTGAGGGTTATCCCTTCATCTGTTCACTCCACTCCCAGTTTAAATTTGACTGCACCGCCTCATTTTGATGTAAGGAGATACAGCAGTTCAACAATTCATGTCGATGGCTAAGACTGAGATGGCTAAGACTGATAAGCCCACTAGGTTATCAAAACAAATGCCCTTCCACGACTATTGCAATAATTTTCTGCACAAATTTCAAATGTCGAGCTCCAATTTCCGATTCCTGAAACCTTCCAAATTATGGAAATGTCAAACCCCAAGCTGATGCACAGGCTGGCCCGGTGCTATCAACATGATTCCAGTCAAGGCTCGGAGAGAGGAAGCCAGACAAAGTCCAATAATTGATCAGCCTAGCAACCGCATAGAACAAGCAGCCCCTCCTATAGAACTTCTGGGCACAGTTACAGTGGGGCTAGGCTGGTGCCCACTTTAGGCGTTTTTTGCCTCCCAGGGCCGCACGGGTAGGACTTCAAAGGAAGGCCACAGCGAGCCCAAGCACCGGGAACTTCGGGAAGATGTAGGGTGGGCACTTCAAGGGATGCACACGTAAGGACACTCCCCGGGAGCGTCCTCAAGAGCCATTACAAGCAACCTGGGGGCACCTCCTAAGGAGGAGTCTGGCACAGCAGGCAGGATTCTAAGAGCGTTGGCACTGTTTGTGCTGCGCTGATAATCCCTGTCTTTAGCCAAATTGCAAGGCAATTGTGCCAGTCTGGGCCACGTCTCGGAAGTGGCCCCAGAGTTAAATGTTTGACTGCCATAGGAATACTGAAAAGGGTTGGCTAATGAAGGATGGGGATACCCCTGGTAACTTTCATGATGGGCTTCCTGCCACTGATTCAGTGGTCAGCTTTGGTCAGTGGTCACCTGCAGTATAATATGGTCAGTGGTCGGTGCTGGTCAGTGGTTACTTACTCTAGTTAGCGCACTGAAATCCTTCGAATCTATCTCAAGTTTTCTAATAAATCTCAAAAAGTTTGAGGGCCTGGCGTTTCGATCCTAGCAGGACCATTCTCTGGTCAGTGGCCAAAGTTGGTCAGTTGTTAATCTGGTTAGCGCACTGAAATCCCTTGAATCTATCTCAATCTTTCTAATAAATCTCAAAAAGTTAGAAGGCCTGCTGTTTCAATCCTAGCAGGACCTTTCTCAAAGGCAAAGAGGAAGGTCCTGCTAGGATCAAA
This sequence comes from Luidia sarsii, assembly GCA_949987565.1. Lineage (NCBI taxonomy): Eukaryota > Metazoa > Echinodermata > Asteroidea > Paxillosida > Luidiidae > Luidia > Luidia sarsii. The sequence goes on along the minus strand of OX465108.1, from coordinate 19,259,094 downwards.
ATGTCAGGCCCTTTAACATTTGATTTATGTATTGCAGGTCATTTTAGTCAGTGAGCAGTTTGCAACAGTTTTTTGTATTAACTTCTAATATTAACTTCTGACTTTCTAATTTTCAAGCCCCAAATTTCTAGAGGCATCCTTAAGAGTTCATATGCTGGAAGTTAAATTTTCAACACTGTGTACAATATGTGTGTAGTAAAGACCTTTGGGGTGACACACCATACATACATTTGTCTTTCATATATGAGTGTCTTTGTGGAGATCTGGTAACTCAACAATTCAACCATTGTCCGGAAAAGGTAAAATGCATGTAAATGCATGCCACAATCATTACAAAGACCTCTCCCATACAAGAGTGGGCCTAAACAGGCAAGAAATACAAGAATGAACATTACACTGATCAAGAATAAATGAAGTTGGGGAAATTTGAAAAGCAGGATTTCATCCAACAAATATCAAAAATGGTGATATACCTCTGCCTTTGAGAAAGGTCCTGCTAGGATCGAAACATCAGGCCCACTAAATTTTAACAAATATAAAAAATAAACACTGTCAAAATGTTCAAATCACCTGCCCAACATTTCCTGGGTTTTTTTTATCAGCAATTTTGCGATTGATTGACTATTCAAGAGTTGGAATTTTAATGATGGTGATATTTTGACAAATGCTCCTCATCAACGCGTTGGTCAAACATTGGCCAACATCTTGTGTATACATTGGAGGAGGGAACTGGACCCAGTAAGCGGATGGGACCACAAAGGCATGAGCCCCCTTTGTCAAGTTTGGACCTTCCTTCCATTCTCCGCAAACCCTTCAGGGAGGGTCTCGCCTTGCGCCAAACAGCCACTGCATAGGGCGCACAATGAAGGGTTTCAAACAGGATGTGACGGACACACCAGGAATCCCCCCTACTACAAAAGCCTCCCGAAGAGGGGGAGCTGGTAACCAGACAGGGCGGGGGACCAGCTAATTTGCGGATTTCCTCTCCTTGGTCCCTCTGACGTAGGTAGACTGGGATGTTGCGGTCGGGGGGGGGGGGGGGGGAGGTCACATGCGAGGCAAGAAGAATAGAAAGGTTTCTCTCTGGGAATGTTCAGGGCCACTACAGAGCTTCTGTGTAAGCCTATATACCATGGCCATCTGCAGTATGAGCAGGCCGGTGTGATGTGCACAGCACCATGGCAACGGCCACAGAATGGCCGTCCGTGGGTGACGCATCAGACAGGCAAACTATGAGCCAGACTGACTGAAAAAATAGAAATTCTTCTGGGAAAGATCACAGCAGGTCTCGAATACCCAGGTGGGGAAGCTGTGATCTTCTCTCTTACACAGATGACTCATTTACATTAACTATGTTGAGGTACATGTATTACCGAAATGCAGCACATGTGACCAAACACACTGATGAGGAGGACGATAAAAAGTTCCTTTTTATGCTATGAAACTGTTCACATTAACAATTTATACCCAAAAAAATGACTGGAACAGGAAATGAACCCAAGACCTCAGGTTTCACATTTCAGCACACTACCCCCCGTGCTCTCCGGTCCTTTGGTGGCAGTCTCCCAAGTAGTCTACTACCTTTGCTGGGGTGGGAGCACCAGTCAGAAGCTTCTTAGAGCATGGAAAAGCACTGGAATGCATGCATGTTAAATCTAACTTCAAATCCCTCAAAATTGTCTTTGCTTTTATAACATTAAGTAAATACCCCCCAAAAATGTTGCAAACTGCTCACTGACTAAAATGATCTGCAATACATAAATCTCAAAAGTTAGAGGGCCTGATATTTTAATCCTAACAGGACCTTTCTCAAGGGCAAAGGGGTATTTTCTGAAATGTTTTTAAAGTGGCAAAGAATATTTGACTGGAACAGGAACAGGACAAAACACCTCTGGCTTAAAGCCCCTACACAACATTGGTTGAGGTCAAAGAATAGCATCCATACCATACATTGTCTGATCCAACATATATGCATGAAATAGCACACCAGTGAAAATTTCAGCTCAATCCGCCAACCGAGTCTCGAGAAGATCACCAAAATTGCTTCATTTGTTTCATGAAAATGCAGCATTCAACGCCGTACTGTTCCGAAAAATAGTTTAGATCTCGGTGAGACGTAAAGACATTATAGGCAGAAATATTTCAGTGCAAGGTTTCTACTATAACCATCTTCAAACTGTGTATTAAGTTTCATGTAAATCTGTGAACATTTCTGTTTTTCGATCTTACCAATGTTGTGTAGGGGGTTTAAAATTCCAGTGCTCTTAGCACCTGAGCTATATAGCCCTTAGGTGGTAGCCTTTCCTACAAGTCAAATATCTTTGCTAGGGTGAGTGCCAGAGGTCTTGGGTTCAAGTCCCAAGTCCAGTCAAATTTCCTTTGCAACTTTTACAAGCAAAAATGATATAATCAGTGAACTCTCAAGAAATCTGTGACAATGACCAACACATGGGAACAGTGGCCTCTTCATGACCGGCCCCCCAAAAATAGCTAGAGAATCTGACACTCTTTGACCCATGATTTAGGGTGGGTGATGGGTGGGGTCACCCAGGGGACCCACACTTGGCGGAATTGCACATCCTTAGAAGTCAGTCAGCCACCTGCCAAGTCTTGTAAGGCTTCCAAGGATGGGATTACTCAAATCTGCAGCATATGCAGCAAGGCAAACCGCACGGATCATCTCTGAGGATGGTGGCTGGCTGGGTGCACTGAGGCTGCATGAACTGGAGGCTTTAACCTCTCGAAGGAAATGCCCTCATCGGCTGAGGGAATTGGTTGGGGTGAGGTAGACATCCACAATATCCACAGAGGTCAGACCCATTCTTAATCACTCTCCCATGCATCATTCACACCATCTATCAAGCAATCTGTCAACCAAAAAAAATTCCTACGTCGGTCTATATTCATCGGAGCATCATTCACAAATTACCACCCAATATGGCAGTGGATCCTGTGAAATCGAGTGCAGACATTTTTTAAAAGCGTTGCCAGCTGTGGACCGCACGTTCCCTCTCAAACTCGGACACTTATTCAATCGAGGGACAATTTGACCTGGCCGGGACTTGAACCAGAGACCCCTTGGCTTAACTTGAGACACTGCGTGGCCAGCAGTGAGTCAGGAGCACCATGGTTCAGCTGAGAATGCTGCAGTTATTTCACGGGTGGGCGGGAATCTAGTGCCTTGTGGAGACCATATTCCTACCTCCACGTGGAGACCTAGTCCAATAGGTGGAATAGATCTCCACAGGAAAATTGCAAAGGTGTATACATGTACAAATAGGTCTCCACAAGGTTTTCACAAAACTGGTATTTGGAAATAACTCAAAAATGGGAAATTTGTGATGGGTAAGAATCTGTTGCAAATTGAAGTGTTATAAACATAATAGGGACATACAGTCCAAATTTCTACCCAGGAAAGTGAATGTGGTTGAAATGGGAGCGTTTTTAAAAACATTGTTTCTCGTTCGGTTGTATACATGTATAGCACACAAAAACAAAGCGATGTCTCCACGAGGATACAAAAATGGGTATGGGCGGACAAGTGTGACGATTGATAGCTCCTTGTGAGATGCATCGGGCAGTGCACCTAAGCTCCTAGGAACTCTCCACTTTGCTAGAAGCGAGCTTTCGTTTTTACGACGGAGAGCGCACAGTACGGGGGATTTCACAGACCGCGACCGTTCCCGCACCCAAGCCCCCGTCCTGTTTGGAATCTGTTTCGTTCTGTTTATGTGAGGGGTATATGCACTGCATGCACGGCACTGCAAAGCGCTGCCCTGGACTGAGTATTAAATTCCACACGCAGGATTGGTCACTTGTTACGTAACGCAGTAGCCAACTGCTCTGCGTTGTGTTTTGGACCGGACGCTATTTCCCCTGCACTCTACGGTCCCAGATTTCAACGGTACGGGGACTTGCAGGTTGTGCGCTTGCGCAGATCTATGTTCGGCTCGAAATACCGTACTAGATTTTTCCCGTCGTAAAACGAAAGCTCGCTATTCTCACACAAGGGCATCCCCTACTTCCATTTTGGAATCCGAAGAACCTCCTTGCCACAAAAGTGGTAACATGACTCCATGGTTGTTGTTTTTTCACATTAGGTTTCACACTGGGAAAAAGGTCGCCCACATTTTGCTGCCTTTCTTTCACAATGGAGTCTAGACTGGCCAGGATGGGGGACAGCTACAGACAATGTCTGCCGACACAAATGCTGATTGAGCTATTATTTACTGCTGGCTTGCCCCCCCCCCTCCCTCCCTCCCTCCCCCCTACCCCCAGGGAGACAACGAGAATAATCAATGGCACCTAAGAGAGGTGTTAGACATAATCCAGACAATTCAATGTCTTCCTAATGCTGAATCTACCATTTTTTTAAAACAGTCTTAACATTCACATTTGAGAAGGGAATGCGCTCCCAAAAGTGCTCAATCAATTTCAAGATCATCAGTAGGGCAGATATTATTACTCCCCAATGTACTGGTCTGTCTCGTGTACATTGTTGCAGTTTGGATGTATTCTTACCAGTGTCCAGCCCACTTGATTTATTATGCAAGTGGATCGCATGAGCCCAAAATTTGTTAAAGGCCAATACAACATTGGGAAGATCGGAAAACATTGATGTCCACAGATTTCCTTCTAATTTACACAGTTTGTAGATGGTCATGATAGAATTCTCATGCTGAAATCTTACGGTCTGGGATGCAGTACTTTTCGAGAAATCTTCACTTGAACATTGACAAATAGTTTATTACTCGCGACCTTTTGACCTTTACCAATGTTGTATAGGGCCTTTAAGTGAATGATCTTAATGCTAAGCAACTCCCACACATCAAGCGGTGTTTGTTGCAAACAACTCCCAACTTTTTTACTGACGTCTGACTTTGCATGAAAGAGACATTTTTTTACCTCTATCACAAATGGAGGGAAATCATGATGAGGGTCACGATTGCTCAAACATGAATAAAGCAATGACAATCAAAAGTCTTGGTTTCCGAAATGCAGGCTGATCTACAATCCCCCTGTCCTAACTTTTCTTTCCCATCCTGAAAAACTATCCAAATCCACATGCAACCGGCATTGTGGTTGTAGCAAGCATCATGCATGCCAAGCATGGGCTTATTTTGCGGTTGGCCCACCACTATTTTGCGGTTGGCCAACTCCCATCGGATTACTGCGGAGAGATGGTGCCTCAGAGGGCTTCCCATGCATCAACGTCAAGGGGTCTGAGTGTGAGGGGAGGGCCGGTCTCTTGAGCCTGGTGGCTGGGCAGGAAGGCAAGGTGCCCTCCCATGGCGGGAGGGGACAGACACCCTGTTGAGAGATGCCTCATGCATGCACATGACTGCCAGGACAAGCGAGGCCGGGCAACTTGGCTGTGAATCAGAAGCCGGTGAGGGTTGGAGAGTCTGGCTAGGAGCATGCTGTTGGACAGTGTCGGTCAGTGTAAATGACCATGCAGCAGCGTAGGCAAGGAAATGGGCAAGTTCACTTTACGCTGACCAGATTCTGACCAATCTTCTAAATAAAAGGTATAACCAAGCAATTGTTTCGGCCTGGTGATGAGTCAGTTGGATCTTCCTGCATGGACTCTGAATCTGACCATTGGCAAACTGTCCCAATAGAGGTGAACGTGCAATAGATTTGACCGGAAAACAGGCTACTTTGATTCGCTTGGACACCACCAACAGTCTCAATCAAAGTGACCGTCCAGCAGTTTGGCCCCCAAAATGTGTGTTTTATCAGCTTGGATACTGAATCTGACGATGAAAGTGAACAAAGTTGCCAACTTTATACCCAAAAAAAATTCAAAAGCAGGAAATTCTTTGATAATTGTACAGACGAGCCCTTTTCAAAATCAAAGGTAATGCTTTTGGTACTCATATGGGAGTACAATTCTTCTAACTAGGAATTTTCTGCTGAATAAGTTTCTAGAGTTCCTAGCATTACATGCTGCAAGCGAAACATGGTATTATGGGAAAGAAATATGCCATAACAGTTTTCATTGGACCCGGAACATGTACATGAAGATGTAACCACCTAAAGAGCTTATGAAATAGGCCCAGGGCTCTATTTCATAAAAAAATACCTAGGAATATTCCTAAGTAATTGTTCCTTGATAACTTATGAACAATTTGCAAAAGACAATTCCTAACTCAGGAAGGAAGAATCTTCCTGAGTAAGGAACACTTTTAGTCCAAAGATAGGAATGGATTCTTACTAGATTGTATTATGAGATAGGAAGTTAGGATTGTTCCTATAGTTAGGAATTTTTTCTGGACTTAGGAATGATTACTCTTCCCAAGACCCAGATAGGAATATTCCTAACTTTTATGAAACTGAGCCCAGGTCTACATGTAGTCATGTACATTGTGCACTATCAACCATCATGGCAAACATTACAGCAACCTGAGGTCATTGGGTCAAGGAACATGCCTAAAACCATCTCAACTGTCTTGGGAGCATGGCAGCCATCTAAGTCTACATTGGGCAAGCAAACAAATAAAGGCATCTTTATCTTCAAAGGAACCCATGTGCTCACGTGAGGAGAGAGACGCTTCTCAAGATAGCATCTTGCCCAAGGATGCAAGCACCACCAACCCCCACCAGCAAATTGACTTAACAGTTATTTGAACCCATGACCTGTTGCTTAACTACGGGTTTTGGAGTAGGGGACAGAAGGCCATTCGACCAGTAATTATCACAGTGGGTTACAGCATGGGTTACAGTGTGGGCATAACCAAGTAATTTCAGTACAACCAGGGTACAACCATATAACTTGCGTTTAAAGGGATAACACAAAATTGGTCGAGGTCAAAGATTAGCATCCATACATTGTCAGATCATCCAACATATGCATGAAATAGCACACCTGTGAAAATTTCAGCTCAATCCGCCTACGAGTCTCGAGAAAATAAAAATGCTTCATTTGTTTCGCGAAAATGTTTAGATCTAGGGGTGAGATGTAAATGTATTCTTTAATCTTTTCTCCAAAAATAGGCAGAAATATTTCAGTGGCAAGGTTTCTACTACCATCTTCAAACTATATAAGTTTCATGTACCGGTAAATCTGTGAACATTTATGTTTTTCGATCTTACCAATGTTGTGTAGGGGCTTTAAAATGTATACAAGTCACTCTCAGACAAGACAAACACAAGACTACAGTCTACACAGAAAATACCCATTTTACCTTCTTAGTTTTTGCTTTTATGTTGAAAGTGATCGTTAAAATCTCAAGGAGGAACACCCTGAACAGAAAGTTTTGGTTGAAGTAGCAAGATTGACCTTTTCCAGAAATGTGGTCAGTCTTGTGACTCCTTAGTCAGTCAGTCAGTCAGTCAGAGATCTCCGCCCTGCTGCATCTGGCAACAATGTAGACTGACAATGACTCTGGGTTTCAACCCAAAAACCAAAAATGTTGGCCAGATGGCAAGGGATGCATTTGCAGCAGGTGCTGTGAGTAAGGTGGCAACTCCATCATATGTCCTTGCAGGACCATTTTTTTTTTAAAGATTTGGGTAAGATCCCATTTACTCTAGCAGAGACGAACGGCGATGTGTACAGAATTCCAGCTGGCCTATTGCTTAAACTACATGCACTCACTGGGACTTCAAAGCTGGCTAGTGTTAACGTAAACGGAACGCTTCATTCAAAGTAACAGACAAAGCGGTATTGTCTGTTACTGCTTCCTGGCTGACATGACATGGGTTTAATTTTGGGTTGTTGTTTTTATAGCGTCCCTCGGTGATTTTTGTCTGCGTGTTGAGGCTTTATGACTTTTTCGGCAATTTTCAGCAAATTTGCCACAGTTACTCAGCAAACTCAATCTCATGTGATCAACTGCTGACTGATTACAGGTGAACGGCAGCACACCCTGCAGAATTTCAACCTTTTGGAAAAGCTTTTCCCCGGGAATTTCTTTGGTAGTGTGAACAGTCCAACTGAATTGCATGGAGGAATTTTCAAGAAATCCCCGGGGATTTCGTGCAGTGTGAAAGCCCCTATATGGACCTGACATTTTGAATCTGGCAGGACCTTCCGGCTTCCACAGAAGCAGATTCCTCATAGTACTTTGACTCAGTGAAAGTCCCTGCTAGGATAGAAATACCATAACCTCCAACCTTTTCAATGCTGTTTAATGCAATGAAGCTCATTGGACAAGTACCAAGGAGGGCTATTAACAAAAAAAAAGCAAGAAAGTGCAAAAAACAAGGGAGGCAAGCCTATCCTCTAGACTTTTGTGACCAGTCGTGTTGCTCCTTAACAGTCAGGTCAACGACTCAAAATGTTATTTTTCTTTGATATAAACCCCCCCTCCCCATATAAACTCAAACACGAGTCACAGAGCCATCAACTGTCCTCTCCACCATTCCATTATTTCTTTCCCTTGACCGCATGGAGTCATTGGAGTGGGTGTCACTTTAACCCTTTTCCCACTATGAAATCTCTGGGTTATCTCAGGGGTAACGGCAAGCCTTAACCCAGAGTTGAAAATGGTTGCCAGGAGTTTTCCCACTACACTTTTCCCGCCCAAAAAAAATCGGCCGTTACCCCAGGGTTTATTAACCCTGCTCGCGACCATGGTTAAGGATGGAAATCTCGGTGTTAACGGCTGAAATGCATGGCATCTTCCTTGCTCCGGGTTTAGCAGAAACTCTGGGTTGATGCGAACCCCGGGGCTAAGAAATGCTTAATCCGGGGCGGCAAATCTCCGGGTTAAGCAGTTTGTAGTTGGAAAAGGGTACGGGTATTTAAGCTTGCATTTCGACGATCAGGCATGAGCTAAATTGAGCCCAGTTCCAGAAACACAGACTGGTAATTAGAGACGCTAATCGGGCAGTTTGGAGCTTGGCCAAAGCAGTGTACAAAGACAGCTTCCTTCCTCACCCTCATAAAAAGTTTCAACCTGAGAAAAAGTTTCAACCTGACAACCTGTCAACAGCAGGGGTGGGTATACAGGCAGGGCCTTGAGGAAAAGGAGGCAGCCTCCTCTGTACAGGATGAAGGCGGGCTGGGATGGGGTGTGTACACGTGCCATAACTACTCTAGAATTTACTGGATGCCAGCTATCTGAAGAAAAGGTTAATACGGGGTTTTTTTTATCGTCAGTCGTAAATCACTTGAAGAAGTTTGAGAACCGATGATGAGGTTACTGTAGGTTGTTCTAATGGAGTCCTTTCAGATATACCCCTCCTATGGGTGACATGTTCACAGGTGAAAGCTAACCTCATCTCAGATGTGCATTCCATAGTTCTGAAGAAAATAAAAGAGCGACTCCTTAAAGTTGACCCAGTCACCTTTGGGGTTCCAATCTTGGGAATAGGTAGATGGCCAGAGCAGGTTTTATGTCCATTTCTATTACCATGCAAGCCTTCCTGGAATTTCCTGGGCAATTGTTGTTGTGTTAAAGGACCTTAAACGGTCTTATCGCAAACCAAATGCCTTTGTTTTTCTTCTGTTGCACTGTAAATCATGCGAGAGAGAGTCAAACTGCAAAGAAACTTTGCAACTCACTCAGGTGCCTGTCAGGTCATACATTTCAGTCAGATTGTTTGGTGGGCGATTGGCTTTGTCTTAATCAAATTATCAATCACTTGCACTTTTAGAAGAAAACTCAAAATGCCAAGGGGTCACCAGGGATGTCTGTCACTCCCAAGCATTGGTCACCTTTCAAACGATGGCGCTTCTGTAAGATTTCTCATGCATGAGACATTTTCTCCTTGCTATTTTTTTTTTCAGCGTCATGTGAAAAGGGCTTCAGAAACTAGAAAGCAGAAAGGAAAGAACCCTTAGGCTCAGCATAAGCGGTACTTTAATTGTTTGCGGAACTGGTTCAGTATATTATGTTGAAATGTATAAACTGCAGCGGCCTTCCCAGCAAGTTGTACCAATCTCAACCAAGGAGGTATTACCTCCTTGTCTCAACTACCTTAATCAAATGGGTAAACAGAAACATATGTCAGGTCACAACATTTGGGCAGCAATCTCTGAAGTATCCTTTGGCAGCCAGATGAATGGGAGCGGACCATTTGGACAGCTTCAACCTGGTGTTTTATCCTTTAGAAGAAACTGGACAATTTAAGGAAACTGACCACTTGGGGCTAGAAATGATTCATTAGGCTCCCGAGGTCAGCTTGATTTCTGGACAATTTATGGTCATTGGTGAAAGGGGGTTGGACAGGGTTTCATTACAGGAATTTGTAGTGGCCATACTGCCCTGTTTACCCCGAAGCAATTTTCTTGGGTGTAACAAGAGGGTCAATTTACTTGAGCACATAAATGTTTGTGAATCTGGAGAAGACAGAGTAAAGATGTGGGATCAGCTGGGATGGGAGGGATGGAGTGGACGGATGGTGGGTATGATGGGAATAAGAGGCCAATGGAATGATGGTGGTGGTGATGGTGGTGAACTGGTGATGGTGGTGATGGTGGTGATGGTGGTGATGGTGGTGATGGTGGTGATGGTGATGATGATGATGATGGTGATGATGATGATGGTGATGATAGTGATGATGATGGTGATGATGATGATGGTGATGATGGTGATGATGGTGATGATGGTGATGATGGTGATGATGATGGTGGTGATGGTGATGATGGTGATGATGGTGATGATGGTGATGATGATGATGTTGATGGTGATGGTGATGATGGTGATGATGGTGATGATGGTGATGACGACGATGAGGATGATGGTGATGATGGTGATGATGGTGATGATGGTGATGATGGTGATGATGGTGATGATGATGATGACAATGACAACGATCATGGTGAAATTGGTGATGATGACGACGATGATGATGATTATGGCGATGATGTTAGAATACAATTGACCTGAAATGTCAACCTCAGTCATCATTTTGAAGGCATCAGGGCAAGTGCTAGAAAGCTAAAAGGTCAATTTGAGTCAAGTCAAAATGCTACTCTGTCAGAGAACACGATCCAGGAAGTTTGGGAATGACCACACCCCTTCCCAGAGAGAATGCAGAGGAAAGACAGACTAGACCACAGCTCCAACTATGACTAATTTGTTCCCCTTTCAGTCTTTCGACAATTTTTTTTATTAAAGAGCAGATTAGAAATCTCCGCAACCAACCACCTCCCTTTCCTTCCAGCCACTAGCAGGCAAAGGCAGCAGCCCTTGGCTATATATTAGCCCACAAAGGGGAAACAATTGGGGTTAACTTGAACCATGGCATTCAAAAGGGGACCATGATTATTTAAAAAAGAAAAGTGGAAAGCCCTAGGCTCTGAGATTTTAAGGTTGGGCAATACTTAAGTAATCAACCCCCTAAACCCCAAAATGGGCCGTTGGCAACTCAGCTGAAATCCCAAATCCTACCATTCCAATGATTGTAGTAGTTAATCGAAACCGCTGACCGATGAATTAGCCCATTGACTGAAATCTTCCAACTACACGCATGACCGCCAATTTGAACCGCCAGATTTTCCCCCTAGTGTAGGCTGTACACAATTGAAAGTTTCCTATGGCTGAGCCAAAATATTGCACATGTGCACACCAATGCAACATTGGGAAGATCGGAAAACAAAGACGTCCACAGATTTCCCTCTCATCCTCACGAACCCTCAAGTTGAAATCTTACGGTCTGGGATGCTGTACGGTCTCTCAAGAAATCTTCGCTCAAACATGGACATACACTACAGAACGGTGCAAAAACCGTGACGGTTGTTTTCCTTTTTCTACTTTCTCAGATTACCATTTGAGCAAAAACCTTCTCTTTTGGAATGTCCACACACAAACTGCGACAATCTTTTTACCTTTACCAATGTTGTCTAGGGCCTTTAAGAAGCAACTGGTGTTCCCAACCAAGCAAAGATGTCCGACCATTTGGAGAGGCCATTACCAACAGGTTGGATAGCTCAGGTAGTAGTGCCAGTACATTAAACCAATGGCCCTGGTGCAAATTCCTGTCACAAAGTGTCAGGTCAGATAATCATCATTCAGTTTCCTTTCCCTTGTTTGTATAAAACTTCATAGAACTGAAACATTCTGGCTATATGTTTGTGGCATTGGTTGTCCAAATAAATCACCTCATAAATCAGCATTACATTGGCCCTAAGCCATTAGGCTTTTGGGGTCTACTGAAAACAAAGATCAGTGGCTGAAAGACTTTGACCGAAACCTTTCATGAAGAAGCAATGACAATCTGTAAGTACTATTCAGAACCACACCTCTTTGGCAAACCTTACTGTCTTACCAGGTTTAGGTTCAGGTTCAGGTTTATTTCCATACTATTAGGATTGTTTTTACATTAATGAAGAAGTATTTAGTTAGGGAAAATAGTATGAGGAGATCAGACAAGAAGCCAGAGCTTGTACAAGGGTCTGTCCCCTTTACTTACATTAAGTAACTATAAGTAATTATAGTTCCAAAGTGCAAAGTTTCAAATCTTGTCAGTTACCTGTGGGGGTTATAATTGTCAGGTGGTACTACCTCAAATAAGAGCAATACTTCCCTTGTCTTAGCATAATCATTACAAGTCAAGTTAAATAGCTATAGAAAGATGCCAGATGGCTTTTGGGAAACTGCACACAGAAAGCTATTTAACTTGAAGTGGTAAGTCTGCAATGACACAATGTACTGTACGTCATCCCTTTCAAGAAGGAGTATGGCTCTTGAAAGAGTTATCAGATCTTACTCCTTCTCAAATGAGATGACCTTCACGTGGTGTCGCAGCAAACTTTCCACATAAAGTTCTAGAACTTTCTATGAGCAATTTCCAAACGGCATTCCAATCTGGCGCCGTTCTTGTTGTGAGCATTTTAATTGCACATCTTTCAAAAGGGGGACTTGGAATTGAGCCAACCTGCGAGGAGACAAAGTCCACAAAGGTGTCTTACTCAGAACAGCGCAGGAAAGCAGACTGATAGTCATAGGGACACCTGGGGAGCATCACTCAGTGCAGAGAAGCAAATAATAACAAAGGCTTGTCACAGCCTACACACCCAAACACGCACCCACACCCACACACGCGTATACATGTGGGGTATTCCCTTTGTTCTCGTGTACTAAAAAAAAAAAAACTCCCAGAAAAGCCTAATTCAACTCCCTCCCTTTCGAACCAGAATCACTTTCCTAGGCTGAAATTTCTAGTGAACGTCCCTTATATATAACAGTTCTATATGCGACATACCTCGGAAATTCATACCTCGGAAATTCCTCCTTTTTGGGTTAATTCCAAATAACCAGTTTCGTGAAAATCTTATTGGGTACCAAAAAAGAACCGCACAAGGAGCGGTCCCATTGTTCTGAGTACCCACCCATTGTTCCGGTACCCCACAACCCACCTTATGTGCGCCCACCCCCCCCCCCCCCACACACACACACACAAACACACAGGACCCTGCCATGCACACCACATCAGCGCTGGTTCACCCCCTTCTTCCTCCATGGTTCACCCAAGGAGGTACATGTACATGTACATGTATATACCTCCTTGGTTCGCCCAAAGCCTGCACGCCTTCCTGGTGTTGTTACCCCCAGTTCGCTAATGAGCAAAACAGCCCACGGTTGATATTTTATTGGGCCGCCGATGACCTATGACTAAGAGTGCCAGAGAGTCTATCCCCAACCTCACAGCAGACATTTCAATTTCAATGTACATGTACATTGTACAGTGTGTATTACTATTTTTTCAAATATGTTGGGGGGATACACAAAGCCAGCTGGTTAGTGTTTCTATGATTTGTGTTCTGAAGGTTTGTATATACAGCAATGCAAGTTATTTCTGTACCTTGTGCAATGTCATTGGGAGTACATGTGTGTAACTTTAACCAAGGAGGTAGCTTTAACTGCCCAGTTACCATTTTTTGAGGCAGACTGTGTTTCCCTGCATATGGGTCAGTGGGAGTACAGGTTGCCAGGACCAGATGTTTGGTATTAACTGGGCACAGGTCTCACGAACCTCCCCGGTTCGAGGACAAAATGCTGGGATTTGCCAAACTGTCTCTCCTTACAGCGACTGACCAAACAGCTAAGCCGACTGTTCTTGGGAGCTAAGACCGGTGACAGCAAAGACTTACATGTATGGCTGGCATCTAGTGATAGTCAGCGCATACTAGCTTTGACATTGAGTGAGAGTCTTGTTAAAATGCCCACTCTTTATAGCTAGATGGCACACTTATCCAAAAAAATCCCCACTTGAAATCTTGACTAATACAGAAAAGAATAAGTCCAATGAATGCATTATTGCTTTGAAACATTCCCACTCGTGAAGGTTCAGACTGCCAGATTTCAAACCTATAATATGGGGCTGTGCAGAAGTGCATGACGACACTTTCATTGTGTTGCGGGGAAGAGAGGCTTAATTTTCTTCTCAGAATTATTACCAGTATACTGTAAGTCACTCACGCCCTGAAGGTGACTTTCCGACTCTGAGTGTCCTGCTCCCAATATCTTTCCAGAAATTGGTTTGGAAAGTGAAAAGAGAGTCATAAGCTTTTTCTGGGAACCCTTTTGAATTCAATGAGGGTTTGCCCTGCTCGACGTATTAAGCAATGAATGCTCAGTGCTTGGCCTGTCGTATGAGCTGCCTGAAAAAAAATTCATCAGGCACGGGGCAAAGCACTGACCATTCAATGCTTATTACATCGAGCAGGGCAAACTCTCATTGAATTACATTCTCCTCGACGCAAACATCATGTTATATCTATGATGCAACACGGTACCCACCGCTATTCATTATTCGAATCTGCCACACAACCTTGACCAGCTCGGTGGTCAAGTGACTAAGATGTCTGCACTAGAAAGACTAGAGTTGCGGGTTTGAATCCCGCCTGAGCTTCCTCAAATGTTTTCATCAGGCACCGTGCAAAACACTGAGCACTCGGTGACGTCGAGCAGGGCAAACCCTCATTGAATTACATTCTCGTCCATGCAAACATCCTGTTCTGCTATAACCCTTTTGAAAACTTCTTGGAACATCTAAGGAGGCAATAAGGGGGCATTTGGAGGCATTTTCTGGGAACCCTTTTGAAATCTTCCAGTGATATTGTGTTAGGTAAGTAGAACATTTGTGGTTATTCTCATTTCAGCACAATAACTATCCTCAAAGCTTTTGTTCATATCTTTCTTCACAAAACATTGTTGCTTGCATATGAAAGCCATTGACCTAATTACCAATTCAATGCAGAAGAGTCACGGGAAATGGTGTTGGTGCTCCTCAATACTGGGCTAATCTAATTCAAATATTGGAGGAAAAATACCCAAATACCCAAAGTGACCCAGATTTTTTAACCAACATTGAACAATACTGAAGCAGTATTCAGTGTACAGGGAGTTTACTTTCCTTTTAAAGACTAAACAAATGTTCAAGATCAGCAAACATTTACCGCATTAGTTTGGATTAGTATCCAAAAGTCTCTCCATAAATATCCTGTAATTTGTATTAACTATTAAGTTACACAGCTTTTCAACTTTCAAACAGTGCCGGCAAGCCTAAACTTGCCAAGCACAAAAGGTTAGGAGGTTGAAACTTTCTCTTACACAGATGGAGCCGACTCCATAAACACTTGATCAAATGAATGGGAGAGAAGAAAATGGTTTCACTTTGAAAAGACCCAAGTTCTCCCATAAGGGTTGTAATGGCCATTGCAGACAGCGCGGTCAAATCCATTACGAAGAAATGGCTTCAAACTCTTTGGCCTGTCTCAACTGAGCTTGGCCTGACGGTCTCTTTCATCCCTTTTCCCCCCTCAAGCCGGTGAACCATTAAACCGTGCGAATGCGGACATCCCTGAAAGACTCCATCCACTATTGAGGCTGTCACCATGCTCAATCAAATTACACGGGAAGCCCCAGAGGTCACATACAGTATTTCATTGGCCAAACATGGGGAGCCGAACTTGGGTCTGGGTTGGGCCTGGCAATAGCCTGTGTGTACATGTGCATGCTCACCCCTAATTCCAGTGCGGTCTGGCCAACCCATTAGGCCATCCTGGATAAATTGTGGAGTTGGGGCGACCTTAATCGGAAATGGCTCCTTAAGGAAGCAAAAATTTGTTTGACTGAATTCACATAGTTGTCAAGGGATGAACGCTGAGATATGGGGTATGAAGTATGTATGTAAGAATATAAGCTACGGCTTACATGTCAAAGCCTGAGTCTGATCGTGGGAATTTTGGAGCACTGCGGCTTATACTCCGCACGGCCAATATTCCAAAAAAGTATTGTACTGTACACATGTACATGTTGACAATATTCACTCAATATCTAATATCAAACTCAGTGGTACAACATTGCCAAAGATGAAATGTTTATTTACAATTCAATCTATCCATTCAATTGACAAATTGATAACAGTTTTCATGAAAAAAAGTAAAACGTTTCTGAAGATTTCGGTCGGTTTGCATTAAAAGAAGCATCCTGACAAGACTACTATTTGGTGCAACAACATAAGGAACTACATCGCACGATAACCCAGAATCAGGCATGCAAACTGCATTGCAAGTATGCTGACAAACTGGCATTGGGGTGTGTTCTGTCACTTGTGACTGGAACCCGATTTCATTCGTTGCAATGGAATGCCCTTCACCTTGAGTGACTTTCCAGCCTTGTTTTGGACGATCTTGCATAATTTTTTTTTTTAATGCCATTAATTTGCCCATTGCCTGTGATCGATATGCCATAAAACATAGAGACTTTATGTCATAAAGGCCTATGTGTAGTAAAGTGGCTGAGAGTGTACACTGTATACATAATTATTACATGAAATGTTCTACTTTATGGGCGCAAATCTAGTAGTTTGTGGAGACCTAGTCCAATAGGTTGAATTGGTCTCCACAGGGAAATTGTAACGGTGTATACATGGGTCTCCACAAGGTTTTCACAAAACTGGTATTTTGAAATAACTCAAAACCAGGAATTTTGTGATGCGTAAGAATCCGTCGCAAATTGAAGTGTTATATATAAGGGACATACTGTACGGTCCAAATTTCTACCCAGGAAAGTGAATGTGGTTGAAACCGGAACATTTTTAAAACATCGTTTCTCACTCAGTTTTATAGTGCACGAGAACAAAGTAATGTCTCCACAAGGATACAAAAATGAGTATGCATGTACCTATTCCATGAGCACAATTCCATTTTACCTGCGCTAGTGTCCAGTGTCTGATTTCAAGCCCCCATTGGTAATGACAGTTTGTTCCATTACTAAAATGTGATTAGTATCAAGTTTAAAACAGAAGTAATGGATGCATCTTTAGGGAGTGTTACACAAACTGGTTGTACTTCAACCGGGTTGGGAAATGCACTCCTGTATACTTACCTCTACCATAAAGTGGAGGGATTGAAAAAGACATAACATGACACATTCTGTAATGGCACATTAAGTGCTGGAAACATTCGTGGGCAGAAACGCCCAAATTAAATCTCGAACGTGCTGATTTGATTTCCCATCTGGGATCATCGATGCTGAACACTGGCTACGTACAAGCACCCACTGGTTTTGATAGAACAAAATGCAATTCTATTCATCAGAAGTGAATAAAGATTAGGTTCCAACTGCTATTAGGGGCCACTAGTTAATGTTTTTAAATTTCAACTTTTTCCCCCTAAAATAGTGGGTGGGTGGGTCAAGGAAATAAATTTAAAAAATCTAAATTTCATTTCAAAATCCGGACTGAAATTACCTTGACTTGCCTTTTTACATTATTGTGTGCATCGTGCCAGCTTTCAAAAAAATGTACTTCAATATCAGCCATCATCTTGTCATACTGTGTTGGATTTTACTAGATCTGTACATTTATTTGAATTCATATACATGTACAATTTGCTAGAGAAAAAAAATCACTCCTTTTTTTATCGAAATTAGGGGTGGGTGGGTGGATCAAAGAAATTTGGGGAAAAAAGGTCGGCCTCTTAACGCAGAGTGAAAAAAGCCACAATTCTACATCATTTCTGTGACCTACATGCATCAATGCATGAAATCCAAATGCATGGAATTTTGATTTCTAACACCTGTTCCAATAGGCACGATTTGGGGGGCTCCTTAGGATTAGGGGCAAATGTCCAGAGGATAAAAGACAAACAGGTAGGACAGGTGGGCTGGCCACAAAAAAAGGGGCAGAAGGTGATGACAGTACCTCATCCCACCCGCCTCCCCCTCTTTCCTCAGAATCCAATGGCTTACTCATGCAGACAGGACCCTGCCTCCCAACCACAGCTGCAAGTTCCCCTCAACCCATGGCCAACAATTGCCTGTCTCCCTCCATTTCCAACTCAGAACACGATCTTTCCATCGCTAATCACACGCACGCGTCACAGACTCATCTCTCAGTCCCACCTACTCATTCCTGTCAGTGTCACCATACATGCATATACAACATACTGTATGTGCTCGTAAACTGGGCAGCTGAAGCGCTACATTGTAGAGAAAGACAAGTCCTGTCTAGGGACCACAAAGGGGACCAATACGGTATTGGTGAGGCTGGGGAGGAGTGCGGGGAAGCAGACGCAGTACCCCCATTAAGATCACTCCACAATTGCCTTCCTCCAACTTGAAAGTCGGCCAATGCAGTGAAATGCACAATATTATGTTCAATCCCAAGGACACCAAGAACAGTTGAAAGACCTTAAGTGCGGAAGGGCAAATTATGCGCAAAATGGAAAAAACAACTGCTGGAGACCATACAGAAATAAGCATATGTGCATGTGAAGCCACATGTGTCTCTATGCCATTCCCTGCCACCAAATGTACATGTACAGTGCATGCATTACGTGTACTACTACAGTACATGCACAAGTATGTACATGTACAGTGCATGCACATGTACACTGTACATGTACATGTACATGTACATGTACAATGTACAGTGCATGCACATGTACATGTACATGTACAGTGCATGCACATGTACACTGTACATGTACATGTACATGTACATGTACAATGTACAGTGCATGCACATGTACATGTACATGTACAGTGAATGCACATGTACATGTACAGTGCTTGCACATGTACATGTACGTGTGGTAGATAGCCTGCAGGGACCACTTCGTGACAGCAACTTGAAACTTTCCGTTGAATTTGCCACACATCTTGATGTGCCAAATCCCCTTGATATAGATAACCAAGGCTCTATGCGTAAACATGCACTGCTCCTTCATGACAGGCAATTCACCAGAGCCTCTACCTTATCCATAAAACACCGAGCAACATTGGCACTGCAAATCTGCAAATCGCCTCACAGACAAGGCGTTCTCAGAGTGTGAAAACTCAAACATGATCCGTGCTGTCACATCCCGCAAATTTACACTGAAACAAAAGAGGCGTCAAACATCCTGGAGTCTGCGGCCTAACAGTTTCGGAGGGGTTGAAGGATGAGGAGAGGAGGAAAAACCGAAATGAAACTGAGTATTGAATTCAATCAGATTAAGCTGCTAACAAATCACATTTCCGCTTTTCTGTATGAAACAGAAACCTCAAGGTAAACATGGAGGCCCGACGTGCTCAAGGCGGGGCACTGACGATGATAAAGACGGCAGAACCAATCTCAGACCTCATCAAGGGTGGCCGGACCGTAACCTTCACCACTTTGTGGGTCATTGCTCAGGGCTGAGACAGGGCCCGTGGATTGGGAGACACCAAGCAGGCCACTCGGTAAATTGGAGAATTGGAAATGCACCACATCCACAAATTTACACTTTCAATTGGGCCAGTCCAGTCTGCCACAGCATGAAGTGGTGGAGACCTTGATGGGAGACATGCAAAAGGAATGGCACCAGGGATATTTTTCTTACTTTCTTTTTAATGCAGATTCGCCCAAACCAAGGCTATAAGGCCAGTCAAGGTTAAAGCCCCTACACAACATTGGTACGATCGGAAAACAGAAATATTCACAGATTTACATGAAACTTATACAGTTTGAAGATGGATATAGTAGAAAACTTACACTAAAAAATTTCTGTCAAAAATGCTGTATTTATGGCGAAAAGAGTATAGAAATAATTTACGTCTCACAAATCACAATGAGATCTAAATTATTTTTCGGAACAATGTGATGAATGCTGCATTTTCGCGAAGCAAATGAAGTGGTTTTCCACTATTTTCTCGAGATTCGGTTGGGGGATTGAGCTGAATTGAGCTGGGGGAAAAGGAGATAGGGAGGAACTCAGGAAGGCTGGAGATAGGAATTAGCATACTTCTTAATTCTTAAATAAGACCTAAGGCTTGCGGTGCCAGTGACACCATGTATAAAGTCTCTTAAAGGAAGAGGGGTGGTTCTGAAAAGAACCTGAGTGGTAACTCGACGTTTCGACCAGTGTGCTCTGATTCTCCTGATGACGGCCAGAGCATACTGGTCAAAACGTCGAGTTACCACTCAGGTTCTTTTCAGAACCACACCTCTTCCTTTAAAAGACTTTATACATGGTGTCACAGCAAACCTTCCTATATTTCTTAATTCTTAAAAAGGGCCACATCAATATGATTTTGTCACAGCCTATGGTCACAGAGAGTGAGAGACTCTGAGAGCGCCTATCGGGGCATCAAGGGTGAAATTCAGCGAGCCGATGGAAAAGAAAAGGGGGTACTAGCAAGTGATGACAAGGAAAACATTGGGGAAGTTCAGAGGGTAAACTTGGGGCTGGACCTAGGTGGGACTAATCCGCTCTTTCAGCTCAGGGTTTGTTAGTCATATTTTCCCCCATTGACACCAAGCAGAGCCCTGAGGTGGGGGGGGGGGGGCAACTGCTATCCCAGAATGCTAGTCATCGGGTGGGGAAGGGTAAGGGTCAGAGCCAGGGATATGGTTACAGCGGGTTCACAACCTTAGCCCACCAGTGAAAGCATTAGCTGACCAGATGGCCAGATGGCGCAAATGGTATTTTGTTGCTGCAATATGAAATATGTCCTAAACACGGGAGCAGTCTCAATCTGGGCCGGTGTTGGTTCTGAGTTGCTAAGTAAGATTCGGCGAGAAGGTGGTCGATGAGGTTTGAAGATTTGCATGGTGGACTGGAATCACAATGTGGAACATTGCAGAGTACACACTACCCGAAACATTGAGTTACCGGCTCTTTCCAGAGCCACACTCCTTCTTGAAAGAGAAGTGCTACATGGTATGGTGTCACCACAAACCTTCCACTCTCCTTTAGTTGCTTCACAGGCACATCCCACTTACAATTATATAAGTGAAAATGCTACAAGGTATGATCATATGATGGTTTCAAACCACAACACGTAAAACTTCACAAACAATTTGCTACAAAACAGCATACAGTAAAAATCAACACCAATGAAAAGGCCCAGTACTCAGTAGTACTGACTAAAAATGTAAATAATGAAAAGTTAGAGACTCTAAAATTTGGATCCTAGTACGACATTTCGTAAAGCCCCCAAAACAATTCCATTCCTTCAACAGTCCTGCTGAAATCACACCATCAGCCATTCTACCTGTCTCAGCTTCTGAACATTTTAAAGAAAATGTCCTTTGAAGAGAGAGTTATAGAGAGTATAAAACAAATAACAAATCCAGACGGCCTTCCTAGAAAAATTCACACGATTTTGCTTTGTTTGTGGACCGTCTTTGCGTAAATCTACTCACAGACTACAATAGCAATCTCTTAGAACATCCACCCCTACCCAACCCTGGACCGGTTCCTGGCACTGTTTTCCTAAGGCAGCTGAAGGCATGCCCAAACCGAGACCTGGATTATGGGCAACTGGTCCCCACCACCACCGCGCAGGGTACCGGGAAGAAAAAGTCTGGGATGGGCACCTACCTGATGCAGAGGGCAAGGCCTGCCACTTGCCTTTCATCAGCTTGCAGGTGGAGTTGTCGCCGTTGCACACGCCACACATGTCCACAGTTGCTGTGGAGTTGAGCTGGTGGTCGCAGCCAACCGGCTAGCGAGGGTGAAAAAAAAAACGCGAAGAAGAAGAAGAGTCAGGCTCGACGATACCAACGAGGAAGTAGTTATTAAATGTGACAGTTAACAAAAGTCAGCGGCCCTGACGTTTCAATCCTAGCAGGACCTTTCTCAAAGGCAAAGTTTGCAATAGTTTTTGTATTAACTTCATCCTTAAGAAAAAGAAAAGGAAACTGGTGGGGAAACGTTCATCGATTCATCAAAGACCGAACAAAACTTGACAGGACTTTTCATCCGACAAGGACCTTTCTCAAAGGAAACTGTCGGCTTTTGAGAAAGGTCCTAATAGGATCAAAACATCAGGGGCTGGTTCCACAAAGCCTTGTTACGATCAATCGTAACTCAGCTTATGATACATAATCCATCGTAATCCATCACATAGGGTAATAGAGTATTTTAGCAATTACATTGCTCATCACCTTACAATTGGTCGTAAGTCACAATGAGTTTGATGGTATCGACCACAGCTCCTCTACATTGTTAAGCCTTTCAATTTTGCTCTTTTAAATCAGTCAGCAGTTGGCACAAGTTCTGTCTTTTTTTACAAACTGACTGGACCGTGATTTGAATCGAGGCCTCTATGCTTTAACATACCACTGCTCTGACCACCTATTAGCTATCCAGCCCATAGGTGGCGGTCTCTCAAAATAATCAAGCAGTTTTGCCTGGGTGGGATTACAGGAAGCAAGTGACCACTGACTGCCTTATATCTCCTGGGCTGGATTTCAAAAAACCTAATACGATGCATCATAACTCAACTTATGATGGATAACCCATTGCAAGTTTTGACAGGCTATATGGATTCTGTGCATCACTGGTCGTCTTGCAATTGATTGATGGATTTATGAAATCAGCCACAGGGATCCCATCCTCTTTCCTTCAGATGCAAACAACTACTACAATACTTGGCTGCAGCAGTTTGGAAAATGAAACTGGGTATTTTATAAGTTTAATCAGATTTTCATTTTGTTTTGTTTACAAACATAGGAAAAGAAACAAGAAACTGGTCATTTGAACTCAGGGCTTTGGTTCAGATCTAAGTCCAGTCAAATGTCCCCTGCTTTTCAATTATCAATGAACAACTGTGAGAAACCATATACCACAAAGGTATGATTCACCATGCACATGAAAGTATCAGACTTTTACCATTGAGCACCATGCAGATCAACAAGTAGGAAATGGTGAAAACATGTCAGTGATTTTTGTTGTACTTTGATAATGTGCCCTCTCTGATATAAACCATACTAATTAGACCTGAATAGTGATAACTGCTTCACCACGTCATTAAAGATACAGAGACGTGCAGATTGCAATTGACTATATGCTGTGCAAAACTTGTGTCCATTTTCGTTCCCATTTTGGTGCAGGGGACACAATGCCTGATGAAAACAGCTCTCGGCACAACTGACACCCCGAACGGAATCTTTCCCTTTTCAAGACTTTCCCTTTTCAAGAGGAGCAATCAATTAAAGGTCTTCCCAATGCTGCTCCTGCAGTTCCAGGAGAGGCCCAATCAAATTATAATGATCTAGTGGTCAATGGCTGACAATGCGAATTCGGTTAGGTGCTCATTACCAAACTAATTGCTGGAGATTATAGTCACTAAATAGTCAGATTATCTTCCATCTGGGGCCACAGGATGGGCTGTCCTAATCACAGTGTGACCTTCCCAGGAGAAGAATCAATTTTCCAGCCATTCTTGGGGGTCTCCGAAAGCTGTGGTAATTATAGATGACCCGCCAGATTTCACAGCATCCGTGGTGAGGAGGGGGAAGGGGTGGGAAGCCACTGGCATTATGATCCAAAGACCCAACACTCAAATCTGTTTTCATTTGCGGGGAATTCAAACTATCGCGTGACAAACCAATTCAGCCATCTCAAGCGATGCCCGGGGACACGCATTGGGTAAACAGAGAGCTTTCGCTCTCAGTGCTGGGCAGACCCCATTTGCACTCGGTCTCAGGTACCAGTAGCTCAGGTAATGGGGTGGTGGCTAAATGCTGGAGCCAAATGCATCGGACCGTAAATAGCCCCCATCACACCCTGATGAATGGAGGGGAAGAGAGGGGGGGGGGGTGTGTGATCGCTCCTGGTGGATTAACTGGGCACTGGGCAAACTACTGGCAAAGAAAAGTTGGGCAAATTGTCCCGCAGTCCCCAGTATGCCAGTTGTATCAGTTGTGGCCTTGCGTCCCAGTGGGGGATGAGGGTGATTAAGCGAGTTAAGCTGCAAAGTTAACTGCTTCAGGTATGCCAAACAGTTAGCGCTGGTATTGTCTATGGGCACACATGTAATATTGTACGGAGTTCACACGACACGACACTCACAATGCCCCTTTGACTCTCTAGGGAGCTAGTGTTCACACTGACACCTGGACGTGCAAGGATCTAAAGACATCCCAAACATTGGTGGAGGGTCCGAGTTGAGAGCTCTCTTCAGGACTTCAGGAAAGCCAAATGGGACTAAAGAGGACCTGTGCCTGACTAAAGTCTTTGATGGGGGGAAACCTTGTAAATCAATTCAAATGTATTGCCAGTCGCTAGACAGTAAACAAAAAAAATAGTTGACAGCAGGTGGTACATGGTATTTGTGCTACATTTTCCATTCAGGACCTGTCACACTTGGCTGTAAAGACTAGTCCCCTAAAAGGAGGAGGTTGGAGAAAATAACAAAAATATCCCTTCCCTGGAAAGAAAGATAGCCAAGCCAAGGAGGCCATTTGCCAACACAGAGTCAGTGGGAGTCTGCGTGGAGTCAGAATGGAGTCCCGCCTTGTATGTGAGAAATCACACACCGACTGGGTGTGGCTGGCTTGCCAAAGAATCAGTGACGCAGCTGATTTCTTTTCCGGTGCCAGTCGTAATAGGTGTGATTCCGGCTGATGGCTTTGTGCCGGTCGGACACATCGGTGACAAGTTGAATATTGCACCGTTGACTGGCTAGTTATTGTTGCAATATTTACAAAACAAACACATTTCCCCCCCACAAAAAACCCCACCACATTGGCACTATGGAAGTGCCCCATGGAAACCTTGACTAGTGAGGACCATGGATTGAATCCATCACCTTTGTCCACTCCACCCAAGCTGAGGGAAGCGTTTTTGGAGATGGCATTCCTTGGGGACACCTTTTTCCCAGTCTCTACTGTACCTCTCTGCCTGTACCTGCATACCTGCACACATGCATCAGTGGGATAAACGTTGCCCATGAGACTTCACCTCAAAGACACTGCCGGGGTGTGAACAGCCTTGTTTGATCGGACCAAAGGAGCCCCCCCCCCCCTCACCCCTCCCCAACCCCAACATGCTCCAACTGAGAAGCTTATCCCCCACCACAAAAGCTGTCAAAACAGTGCCGCAACTGGCAAACACAACAGTTGGAAGTGTGACCCCAGCCCCCTGATGCTGACACTGGCCGGCTTTTGTGATCCAGCCAGGGGAACTTGGACTGCCTCAAAAAAGTGCAGAAGCTTTAGGGAACCCCTGCATGGAGCAACCCGTTGAGCTTGGGGAGAAGGGAGGGAGAGAGAGAATCCAGATCACACCTTCCTTCTTGACTCATACCTGAAATCTCCAAAATTAAGCACACACCCTTCAGGATGAAAAAAACAACCCCAGATTTCAAGGTTTGATTCACATTTCCAAGGATCAGCATGTTTAAAATCTGGTGGAGATTCACTTACGTTGTAGGTGATACTTTATAACAACCTTACTTTATCCAAGTCCATGCTTTAACTCAAACGTTGCTGCCTGAATTGGTTGAAAATAATCTTGGTTGAAAAAGAAACTTTTCGGTGAAGTTTGAAGTTTGAAGATGGACGCTTTATCCTATATAAGTATAACTGCTTTTTTTGATTGATTTTCTAAAGAATACTCAAAATGACTTTAAGCTATTGTTGCAGTTATCTACATGTACACGTGTACATCTCTGGAGACTTTCTGCTTTTGGATAAAGTTCTATGGAGGTTGAAACGTCAGACCCTCTAAACTGTCATTTTCAATTTTTCATGATTCCAGTAAGCAGTGTGCAACATGTTTACTCTCTTGACACAATTGTGGTGACTTAAAGTGCTTCTGTAGTTTCACTTGCCAGCGCGCAATGCACAACCCTTCCCCTGACTGAGATGAGAACGATGAACTTGGTGTCATGAGTCAACATGGGGGGAAGGCTGTTTGTACAGGCTCCTCCAATCAGGTCCTGATTTGCACGCAGGAAATGAGGCGCACCTGGAAGGGAGGGAGGGCTAGAGCAGAGAGTCTAGGCAACGCCACGGAGGAGGCCCTTGGGAGTCGGGTACAAGGACCAAGATGATCCTCCCAAAACAGAACTGGGATAACCGTGATACATGCATCTTCTCAATCAACACCTTCTCAAGACATCTCACTGTCATGTATTTGCTGCCAATGACCCGTTTGGCCATGCAAATGGATCGTTGACTGTATAACCAAGGAGGTAGGCCTATTGCAAGCTAATATCTGCTTGGTATAACTCATTGGAAGGGTGTACTTGACAGGGCTTACATGTAGTTCATCTCTCCCCCCCCCCCCCCCGGCACAAACCTGTTCTTAAACCAGTATTTGACACATTAGGCTCTACTGACACATTGCACTTGCAGACATGCAATCTAATAGTAGGAAGGTCATGCAGGATACCATATGAATGGCAAATGGAACAGATTTATTGCAATGGTGTGATTGCCAAGACTTCAAAATTGATGATTCAGTGATTCAGAAACATCACATGTCAAAAACTGCTTGCTAACTAGAACGACGTCGCAAATGTTAGAGGGCCTGACATTGGGATCCTAGCAGAACCTTTTTCACACATTCTCCAAGGTTCAAATCACGATCCAAATAATTGTGTTTATTTGGTGTAGTGGAAACGGCCCTAGAGTATGGACGTTTGTGCACAAATTGAACCGCCCATAGGACAAGACACGATCCAACCAGTCTGTCAAATCTACACCCCTTGCCAAAACCGGGAAACAAAGTCCTCCTTCTATCCCCTGGATTGGCCAGACAAACAAGGACACCAAGGAACACCTACATAGCAAAGGCAATGAGCAGGCAGCAGGGAGAGAGCAATTAGGTACAAACAAATACCAAGAGGAAGAAGGGCACACACACAGATTGATATTTATTTGACAGATGGAAGGGGTAGAGGCTTCCCAATTGATTGGCCCGGGGCAAGGCAGACTGTGATGGGTAAATGTCACACACCTATACCACACACAAGACAGAAACAAACAAAATAGGAAGATTTGCTCTCCACACTGCATAAGCCCCACTCCGAGTTAGAATCCAGCAGTCTCCTGAAGACGAACAAAGGATACTGTCCGAAAAGTCGAGTTCCTCCGGTTCTTTTCGGAACCATTCATGCTCCCAAAAGAGAATTTTGAATGGTGTCACAGACTCTGCAAACCTACATGTATTACCTCTGATATCTTAGAAAATAGAATTAGAATGGATTGGTACAAGAATTGGAAACTATCGGCCAAATATTGTGGCAAATATGGTACTATTTTTCTTTCCTCTTTGAAAGCATACAAGGCAATACTTTTGTATCACTTGCAGATACTTTTGTTCAACTATCAAACCGGAAAAGTTTCAGAATTTCTTGAAACTCTTTTGATGCTTCATTTGACCAATCACTGGTTTGCTGTTGGCCCCCTGGCTGTAACTAAGCAAATTGGATGTTGCCGTGGTCCCGCATTTTACGGCTGAGATCTAAGATAACATTGGGAAGCATTCTCATCGGAATGCCATGATTTGTAACACAATGCAACTTGGTAACTGTACAAGAC
Source organism: Luidia sarsii (assembly GCA_949987565.1). NCBI lineage: Eukaryota > Metazoa > Echinodermata > Asteroidea > Paxillosida > Luidiidae > Luidia > Luidia sarsii. Next base: position 19,231,398 of record OX465108.1, on the reverse strand, counting down.
AGGGCAGATTTCTTTTCTTTTTTTTTTTTTGGGGGGGGGGGTCACAAGGGAGTGGCTGAAGAGCAAGCAACAAGAAAGTACTCCTTCCTATGCGCTACATTGTCTATACCACTTTTACCGGCATTCTCCGGAGGGAGGAATTTCACTGAAGGTTGCTAGGGACCTTTGATGAACTTGTACTTACGAGCCGGGGTTAATCCCCGTATCGTTTCCCCATTAGGTGTGCCCGCAGCTCATTTGTTAGTCTTCACTTCAGCACACTCCTGCCGGGGCATTTGGAGAGCCATATGTGGGACAAGGCAGCCCGAAAGAAGCCTTTTCAAACAGGCCTTTGAATACACCTTGGGGATTGAGTGAAAGAGAGAGAGAGCTTGCCAAGTTTTCCCCCTCAAGGGCTGGGCTAAACACGATCCTTTGCGTGCAACACATGGGAATTTCTGGTGATGCAGGAAATGCGTTGGCTGTGGGACCCAGGGCGGTGTTAGAGGGAGGGATAAGTTGTCCACATTGTCTTCTACTGGCCAACATATGCAGCTGTTATTCCCCAGGATTGGATGGTTTCATGTCAGCTAACCAAAACATCCCTCCTCACGTTCACACTTCTTGCTCAGTTCATGTAAATGCACTCAGGCAGTGGTTACTTGATCCAGACCAGGAGACCAGTCTCCATTGAACATCACTCACCACTCTTAAAAAGTGCATGAAAATGCTCAAATTAAATCCTGTCCAAAAAGCAACTATTTGCACTTTGTCACAGTAACAGTGGAGTGGGACAGTCTAAAACTTGCCGTGTACAGCCCCTACACAACATTGGTAAGATGGAAAAGAAGAAATGTTCACAGATTTACATGAAACTTTAGTTTGAAGAAGGTTATAGTAGAAACTTCGTACTGAAATATTTCTGCCTAAAATGCTGTATTTTGGGAGAAAAGAGTAAAGAAATAGTTTACATCTCATCCCCTAGATCTAAACAGATTTTCGGAACAATTTGTTGAATGCTGCATTTTCTGTTTTTCACTATTTTCTCGCAGTTTGCAACATTTTTGTATATCACCCTATTTTCTCGAGACTCGGTTGGCGGATTTAGCTGAAATTTTCACAGGTGGGCTATTTCATGCATACACTGTATGTTGGATCAGACAACATATGGATGCTATTCTTTGACCTCGACTAATGCTGTGTTATCCCTTTCAGCTCCACAACCTCAATTGGAATGTTGTGCAAGAACTGTTGGACTGTGGGGCAATGAACCAAATATGTACCACCATGGCGCTAACAGTGCGGCCTGCGGACCAGTCAAAGACACTGGATCTGTCAAAATATTAACATGACCACTCACTGGGTGGAGTGCCCCTGTCACAGCCTTCATACTTGGCCTACAGTCAGCATAGTTCACATTACATTTATCTGGGGGTTTGTGTGGAGTAAATAAATGGCCATGTGCTAAAGCTAACATTGAATACGGGGCCTACAATTTCACAATCTTCCTGACTTTGCCTACGGGCAAAATGTATGTGTGACAGCTGACTGGTCTGAGAGATAGACAGAGAAAGAGACTGACAGACAGAGAGACTGACAGACATAGAGATAGAGAGCAACAGAGGGATAGAGGGGAACTGAGAGAAACAGAGATGGGAAGGAGAGTAAGAAAGACAGAGACAGAGATGGAGGCAGACAGAGAGAGACAGAGAGAGAGAGGGAAAATGACAGAAACAGAGATGGGAAGGAGAAGAACAAAGAGAGAAACTGAGACAGAGACAGAGAGACACAGGACGGCTTCATTTTCCAGATTTTGCTGCCCACCTTGGGGCCCACCAAGTCCTGACTCCTGAACCGAGGGCTTGGGGGTTCAAAAAAATATTCAACAAATTTGACAGAGTCAACATGCAGCAATGTGCTGACAGACTACCCACACACTGTGTGACATCAGTGGGAGAAAGGAGCCAGTATCAATTACAGCGCTGAGGAAAGAGACCCACTAATATAAGAGCCCTTGCCCCCCCCCCCCACCAGTCAATGTATCTATCATCAGATTGGAGTGGCACTGGATTTATGGGTTGGTCTGAAGCTTTGAACAAACTTTATTTACTCCTGCCAAATCATTGGTATGCGTGTGGAAAGCACCCAGTAAAATTCCACTGTATATTCCACACACTGGTGCACAACATTTTCTGACCTTCATCATTTGCATCTTCTGGTAAGTACTGGATTCCTGTGGGGATCGAAGACCAGGTGATGTTTTATCCAGAGAGGAAACTCCGCCGAGACAAGTGGCACAATGTGCCAAACAAATTTGGCAGAAACATCAACAAGATCTCCTGAGGTTTTTGAACCTGCAGGAATGGTGTCTATCAGTTTCGGGAGAAGGTTGGTGACCAAATTGTGAGCGGAACTCATTGAAATTAAGCAGCTAAGGGGATTCTATATGGTGTTTTTTTGTCATGCAAGCTTTCAATGATGCTGCAACCAAGTTGCTCCACCCATAGAGCAACGAAAAGCTCTATGCTCAACCTATACCAAATTGGATTGAATTGTGATCTTTGCTAGTCCCCCTGAATGTCAAGGGCAGAATCCTGAATTGTAAGATCACCGCACATGACTGGCTGGTAAAGTGAAGAGTCTCCAGTGTGTTTGAAGGCTTTAGTCCAGATAGGCTATCGACCAGATACAGACCACTGCATTGTGTCCACGCTCTTTGACAGTCTCTGTAGAACTAGAAGAGATTTAGCAGAGCAGTGACCCATTTCACTGAGAGCTATAACTCCCCGCTTCAACTACCCCTGCCTTTGATACAGACACGGGTCCGCAATGAACCCAGGCTTGCACACACACTGTAGTACATTGTCTGTGGTTTAAATCTAGTGCAAAGAAAATGTCGTGGCTTACGTGCAGAAAGTGGGACAAGGTTCTGCATGTGACTGTGGGAGTCCACACACTTTAGCCATAGAGCAATACAAATACAAATTTCAACACTTTAGAGGGCCTAATGTGTTTGGTCCTTGCAAGACTTGGCAAGGTAAAATGCCAAGGACAAAACAAAAGCAGGTAGAAAGGAAGAGATGACAGATACCAGAAGACAAAGAAGGAAAGCCGCTGGGCACTTTAGACCAGGGAGTGATCAAAGGGAAAGTCAAGCAATAAAGACGGGATCGATGAAAGGAAGATCAAAGAGAAAGTAAATGAGGTGATGAAAAAAGGATTACTGTTAGTCAACATGTAATAATAAAGCTGGTAACTGGTTATTCCCTATAGGAATACGAAAAAAAAAAATTGCAAACTTTTAACTGACATATAAGTGACCAAAACTGCAAATTTCAAAACTCCAGGAGGCCTTTAAAAGTTTCAATCAAAGCAGGACATTTCAGCCTTTAAGAAAGGTCTTACTAGGATCAAAGTGACCTTATGGCAGGGATGTAAGTGACTGACAAATCACTGAAAATCACTGAAGGCCAATAGATTGTGCGACTGCGAGTGAGCGCCTATGCGACCGAGAGATTCACGGCAGGTGTGCAGGCCCCGTCTAGCTTTTAGGTTGCTAATCAAATCACGTAATTTTCGGAAATCCGGTCATTTTCGGAAATCTGGTCATTTCCGGAAATCTGGTCATTTCCGGAAGTCTTACATCCCTGTTTAGAATGTTCAGGAGAAGGGCAGTCTCACCTCACATCTGCCCAGGATACACATGTCGATGGAACAGGAAGAGCACCGGGTACCGTCCAGCACCTTAGGTGACAGCACCTTGGTGACAGACTCCCCCACGGCGCGGCAGGTCAGCGTACACTGCTGGTCGGTGGGCAGGTCCTCCACTGGTACCCAGTGGTACATCTTCCCGTCCGTGTGCTTCTCGTCATTGGAGAGGGCGCACTGCTGGGCGCGGAAATCCGGGGTACCAACCGCACAGTCCTGATGGGGAATAAGTGGCAATAAAAGTGTCTCTCTCTGTTTGCTTTAAAGAAGGAATATTCACACACTATTGACAGACTGGCAATAACTGTAGCAGAACTTTAAACTATAGTAGTTCCAATCGTTCTAACTGCCCTTTTGTGTCATTAGGGCCATTCCCACTACAAAAATAATCGCGATTTGAATCGCGATTCAAAAACTGGGTTTTTGTTTTGTTTTGTTTTCACAAAAGATAAACAAACCCTGTGCTGCACTTCCTGGCAGTAAGCTGCTGGAAGGAAATGCATTGTGGGATTTTTTAAAAAGCGGTACAATTTAAGCAGAGCTTTCCCACACACATCGCTTGTCCACCCACACACAAAAAAATGGAGTTCGAATCACAATTCAAATCGCGATTCAAATACTCGCGTTTATTTGGTGTAGTGGAAATGGCCCTATGGACAATGAATGACCAACTCATTGGTCTGTGCACAAATTGAACCGCCCATAGGACAAGACACGATCCAACCAGTCTGGCAAATCTACACCCCTTGCCAAAAAGGGAAAAAGGGTCCTCTTTCTATCCCCTGGATTGGCCAGACAAACACAAGCAAGGACAACCAGGAATACCGAGGGAAGGCAATGAGCATTTGGCATACTGGGAGGGCCTACCGTGATCTTGCAGGTTCTGTATCTTTTCTCCTGGCCCTGGCAGGCTCCTTGGAGACACCGTCTCTTCTGCAGCGAGACCCCCCAGTCACACTGTCTGGAGCACTTGGTCCAAACCTCCCACTTTGACCAGAGAGGAGGAACCGAGCTGGTCACCTATCCAGGACAGAAAGAAAGAAGCCACGTTCACCAACTTTGATCAAGGTAGAGAGAGGTCCTGCTAGGATAAAAATCCAAGCAGGAGTTTCCAAGTAGGGGCTTTCACACAAGACAAGGGGATTTTTCGCAGTGCCATTAGCCCTAACTGGTAGAGTACCGAGTTGGATAAGATGCACGTGATGAAGATTTGGCTTAGGGCTTATAAGCATATATACACATGTGCTGAAGTCGCAAGTTTGGTAGGGAACTTATTAGCAACTCAAGAGCTTCCAATGTCCTTAGATGGCAAGTCAAATTGATGGGTATAAAAGAGCCGAGAGAAATAAGATCTCAAGGAATGTTCAGGAGTCAGATTCACAGAACCGTCTGGCCATGATTCTTAAGTCACAGGGGAAAAGCAAGTCTAAATAGGGATCCAAGTTCGCAACCACTATCAGAACTGCCTTGCCATAAATTGTCTGATGTACGATTAAGTGATGACAGCATTGAATGAAAAGCTGCAGACAAATCTGAAGAAAAAATCACTACCCAAAATCCTCGCCTTGATCCCCTAGGCAGTGGGTCCAGAGAACCTGGGATGGGGCTCTCTCTGCAAACCCAGACAGTCTAGAAGCCATTTCACACTACAGTACCTTCCATGGGTGTTGAAACTTACACAGGTCCACCTTGTGGAAACCCTTCCCAATTTCACCATGGGTCAATCATGTATGTGTTCACACTACACAGCACAGAATTAGCTAACGAAGGGGCTGTTCATCGCGGTGGTATAGGTAAGGAGAAAGGTGATCAAAGTCACGCGATGGTAGCGTTGCTGGTAGCGACCTTCATTCAGGCAACTGAAGAATGTGCGCTGCGGCGTCCATTTACATCCGCTTCACCGGTTCCTGTATGCCAGATTGCGGACGTCGTAGTGGTGATCAACAGAATTAGCTGTTGCACAACATGTGAAAGTTTCAAACCATATATCATGTTGATCAGTTCACACTGCTCAAGCATACACGGGTTACAAGCAGAGAAGTGTTCAAAATGTGCTTGTTCTATGCACATTGTATACGTAACTTTACCAGCATGTCACATTAACTGGATGCACATTCACACGGGCAGAAATGAAACAGTGAGTTGTTCACACTTCTGCTTTCAACAAAATTTGGGTCAACTGCTCTAAATGAACCGAGCAGAGTTGATTGCAACATGGGTCATGCGCCTTACACCGGTGCAGTGTTAAAATCTTGCAGTGTGAATACGGTAGGTGACTAGGGGCAAACTTGTGTACAATCCGGGTATTTTTTTGCAGTGTGAAAAGGACTTTCAAATCATTGGATGGGACTATCTCTGCAAACCAAGACCATCCAGGTATTATGTATCTCCAGGATGACTGGTCATTTGGCCGAGCTGCACATTGTTGTTGTTTCATGCTGTTTTCTTCTCTTTTTCCCCCCATCCCTTTTTTTTTGGGGGGGGGAGGGGGGGTGAACCCGCCTGCCCGATGCTTTTCAACAAGTGGGTGTAAAGTCACTTTCGGGAAGCCAGGGCTTGAGAGGGGCTGAAGTGGGGCCTTGAGGGGCCCCATTTTCTGGGGGGAGGGGGGGAGTATTTGAGTTGGGTCTGGGGACGAAAACAGTTGGATTAGGAACTGATACAGGTAAGTGGGGAGGTGAAGTGACTGCCGAAGAATGGGTGTGCATTACAAGCATGCCTTTCAGGCCAACTGGAATTTCCTTTTAACCCTCGCTTGTTTTCCTGTGCGCGAGACGCCCCTTTGGAAAAGAAAGATTGGGCGCTTGTCAGCACCAGTTGACAAACAGTGTGCTGCAATTGATAATTTACACAAACGACCATCTTCTTGGCATATGACAGCACTTACAGCAGATAGGGGAGAGAAAAAAATGCCTAGACTCTGGAGGTCCTTCGACTGTTGCATCTACGATAATCCCAAATATGAAGCCTTGATTTGCGAATGTACAGTAAGCAGCTTCACAGAGAATGCAATTCTCTTTCGCACAAAGCCACACACTTCTTCCGCCATTCAATCAAGAGGCCTATTCTACCTATTATCATAACGCCTGAGAGCACGTAAACAACAGCACAAGTAAACTCAGCTCCTCCACACACTCGGCCTAATCATCAGTCCTCAACGATCAACAAGCAAAATGAAAAAAAAAAGCCATTGCTCATTCATGGACAAACTAACTGACTTGTTTTTAAGTCTTGCTTAAGATATGAATTCCCAAAGTTAAGAAGGGCATTGCATTTAAATTCTCTCTGCCTTTGAGAATGGTTCTGATAGTATTGAAATGTCAGGCCTTCTGATCCTTTGTAACATTGGTTTTTTGGTCACTTCAAGTCAGGAAGTAGTAGGGCCTATGCAAAATATTATTGTTGTATTACTTCAAGATAAAAAAAAACATTTCAAAAGTGTCAACATTTGAAACTCCACAGACATGCTTCTTTTCTAAAATGTTATTGCTTCAATCATGTAATAGCACTTGAATTGATCGCTCAATACATGGGCCAACTGTATATATACGCCAGACTCTTCTGTTTTCAGATCGACGTGTCTTTCTGATTACAGTTGCTCTATGTAAATTGATTTCCTTCCTACACGTCTGGCCAGGACAAGTCTCACTTTCCTGCAAAGCACAATTATCTCTCTTTAGATAATTTAATTTTGTTTTCTCTTCTGAACCTTCAGAACTCCCGCCACAACAAAGGAAGTCATTTTAAGTCCACCAGTCTCAAAGCATTTCCCTCTTTCCTGTCAGTCGTATCCTTTCAATCCACCCCTGAGGTGTTGCACGTGTATTGTGTGTAGTTACATGTGAACAATTTTTCTATTTGCAGTGTACTAGTTTGCTGGTAAGATTCACGTCAGCAGGGAGTACCGTAGGAGTCCAGTGTAAGTAGGGTGGTTCCCACTACAAAAATAATCGCGATTTGAATCCCGATTCAAAAACTGGGTTTTTTTTTGTCGTATCTACACAGGCCAAAAAATGTTCTTGCAAAAAACGCGAGACGATTGTGCATAGCAGTTGTGGTCAAATAGTGGGTGTGTCCTTGAGGGTGGCCCATGCAGGGAGACATTATAAACAAGCACAGCACTTAGCGTGAGTGGTGTATTGTAAGATTAAAAAACCCTGGTGCGCAAATAAATGCGATTATTTGAAAAAGTCTCACACTTAGTGTAGTCCGAATCGCAATTCAAATCCCACTATTGTGTCCACATTTGCACAAAAAGTGGAGTCTGAATCGCGATTCAAATTGCGATCCAAATAATCACAATTTTTTGGTGTGCAAACGGCCTTCAAGATCAGGATTTTTGTTTAGTTTAGATTTCGGTGACACATAAACGATTTCTTTTACTGTATAAGTTTCATGTAAATCTGTGAACATTTCTGTTTTTCAATCTTACCAGTGTTGTGTAGGGGCTTTAACTCAGTGAAGTTGAGTGCGTGAACTGAAATGAACTCAACCTTCCAATCATCCAACTTTATCCACCAACAAACAAAATACCAATCCATCCAACCACTGTGCTCTGTGCGGTCTACAGGCCTATTGAAAGAGCATTTACATTTCAATTTCTCAAACCAAGAAATTACAGAAAGTTATTCATTCCCCATTTTCAATAATTGCGGACCTTTACAGTAACTTGTTTGAGTCAAACTGGCCGGCATCTAAGGATCTGCCTAGCTATGGCCAGCATGAATTCCAAGTAACAGACTCTCATGTAACAGTTAACCCAAACCTACTTCCATGAAATATTTGCTCCAATGTAATGTTACGCATGTGTAAACCTGAATTCATTTCCCTGTTTGTGAAGTGTACACTCATTCCCATTCCAACAGCATTGGTGGCCTTCGGTCTGTCAACCTGTCCATCAAAAAACCGATCTATTTAATTAACCAGAGATAATCGGGGCACCAGTCCAGTTATCAGGCTAAGCTGGTTAAACATGCTGTGCATGTGCCTTTGGTTTGTACTGGGCAAATAGAGGAACTACTAGTACACAGGGGCACTCCTTGGTAAATTGCAAGGGTGTTATTATGTTAAATGGTTCTGATTATACGTGTATTTGTAGAAGGTCCTCAAGAAAATATGGTACAAATGATGCACACACACACCTTATCTAAGGGACATGTTGATTGCCTTGCACTGTCTGTCCATGTTCGCTGTGTCACAAATGCTGATTTGAACATTATTGAGCTGCCAACTTGTAATTTCCGTTGTTATGGCATTATCTGACCAATCTGTAGTCAAATATGAACTGGAGATTTGAGTTGGTCATTACTAGTGAGGCATCACACATTCAATGTTAGGTCAAATGGGCTATGTTCAGACACCGTACTACGGAGACCGAAAAAGGTCTATCATTTGCGGTCACAGCGGGAGGTAAACATTTCGTTGCAAACCGCTTGCGTTCATACTCACTGAGTTCAACTGAAAACAGTCTATCTCTGGTACTAATTGAGGTCACACACGTTGCTTGACCCTGAATCCTAACTTCTGGCTAGCAAGAGTGCACGTAACATCAGTGGAATGCACATCGCGTCCTTGTGTTTGGCTTGGTTTGGGCAGTGACATAAATCACCGGTGATGTAATGCGCCCGCTCGTCTGCCTAAACCGGATGTGTTTATGAGATAGACCGTTCAGACACGTTAAGGTTTGTAGACCAGTCTACATAGACCGGTCTTCGTAGTCCAGTCCACCTCTCCTCGGCGGTCTAAGATAGACCGTTTGTAGTACCCAAAACGGTCTATATGTAGCCTGTTCAGACACAACTAGATAGACCATTTTCAGTTTAAACCGAAGATAGACCACTTTTAGTACGGTGTCTGAACGACCCCAGAGATTTCAAAGAGAAAGGTGCAATGCATCATACTTTTACAACCCAAGTTCTAACCACGGAGGTAGGAGTACTCCTACCTCCATGTTCTAACCATGATTTACTCTAACCTTTCAAAGGTAATACAAACACGTTGAAAACTGCTTTATGAATATAATGACTAATATTGTACAATTTCCAAATATTTTGTAGGCCTGATGTCTTGATCTTAGCAGGACCTTTTTCAAAAGGTAAAGGTTTCTCATGTGCCGTGCAATTTGATATGTTTCTTGATTACTAATACTATGCATGCGAGAGTGTTGAACATTTCTGTGTGGCTTATCTGGTTGGGAAAAAAATCAGAGGATTTTTTAGTTCCTCAACACCAAACTTTGAGGTCTCAGGTTCCAAGCCCCTAAAGAGCAAACCTTTACGGCTTCTTTTTTTCCTCAATTATTTCAAGATTATGGAGAGGACAAAAAAGAGTGACCCGATGCATCCATTTTGCCATCGGGCTGGACCCCATTAGTGCAGTATTTAAAGGCAATTAATGTAATTGCTTGTTTTTGTGTGTCCAACTCTATGGAACCCATGCAGGGGCCGCCGCACCTGGTGAAAGATAAAAGGTCAAGTGGACAATAAGCTCCCAGAATCAAATAGTTACTGGTCAGACAGAGGGCTCTTCAGTGGTCCACAAACAAATCATCAATGCCTTGGTCAACCATTCCTTCTGGATAGTTCCCCCTTGGGGAAGGGTTTTCTTTTTTTTTTGAAGGGGGGGAGGGTGGATAGAAAAGTCAAATGAATCCCCAGCAAGGAGCACTCAGCACAAGCTTCCCCTGATGATCATTTCGGCATTTCTATAGAGAGTAGACAGGTATGTTAATTGCCGCCCAAGCTGAGTACCTGGGAGGCCCGAGAAGGTTGTTCTTTTATTTTCTTCTTCTTTCTTCCTTTGCCGGGGCCCCTCCGATATTCAGTCGGCATCAAGAGGACTGCACACCACTCCACATCTGAGAAAGGAATTCCAACATGGCTGCCCATCTCCCAGGCTGAGCTACCGGGCTCAGCAGCTTGTAAATGCAGACAACCTTTGCTGAGCCCTTCCGATCTCGCCGAGGCCACTTTTTGAAGGATGGGACGGTGTTGTTATGTACGTTTCTGGTGGGGAGGAGTGATAACGCATTGCTTCTCTAGTACTTAGTAGATTAAATCAAAGGGCATAGAATAGGGGAAGGTCACATCAGGAATATTTTTCTTTCCTGCAGAAGCCACACAGGGCAATGTTTGCATACACCTTTAAAGCCCCTACACAACATTGGTCGAGGTCAAAGAATAGCATCCATACGTTGTCTGATCCAACATATGCATGAAATACCTGTGAAAATTTCAGCTCAATCCGCCAACCGAGTCTCGAGAAAATTGTGAAAACCGCTTCATTTGTTTCGCGAAAATACAGCATTCAACGCCGTACTGTTCCGAAAAATAGTTTAGATCTCGGTGAGACGTAAACTATTTCCTTTACTCATTTCTCCCAAAATACAACATTTGAGGCAGAAATATTTCAGCGAGAGGTTTCTACTATAACCATCTTCAAACTGTATAAGTTTCATGTAAATCTGTGAACATTTCTGTTTTTCAATCTTACCAATGTTGTGTAGGGGCTTTAAATTAAATGTAGGCCTACTTCTTGTCTCCAAGAAATGAATCTTCTTGCTGGAATTGATTCTGGAAAAGATCCAACTGCTGAAAGACATGTCCCATTAACATAAATATTCCTGACACAGATGAACCATTTTGCATTCACTATTTCCCACTGTGACTTTTCATCCAGAAAACGATTGGACATCATTGAAGAAAGCAATTTAACTCTTTCACTGCGTAGGTTATCTGTGACTTCGGACGGAATTTATCTTTAAAAAGGTTTACACTTTGCTCGAGCCGCTGTGAGCAGCTCATCATAGGGAATGAGTCAAGCAGGAGGGGTGAGTTTCTAAACGAGAACACTTTTTTTGTGTTTCGATCAAATAACTTGAAACAAAATCTACTTATCATCATTTCTTCACAGTTCAATTCAAAGTCACCTCATTTTCCACCTCAGTTATTCTCAATTGATCGTGACTATAAAATGGGCAATCTGTGTGTCTTAGCCGGGATCACCTATTGGAAATTATTTTCATGGTCTTAAAGGCCCTATACAACATTGGTAAAGGTCAACAGATTGCCACGGTAAACCATAAAACATTCCAGAAAAGTAATACTGCGAACGTTTTAGGAAGGTAGAGAAATGCAAAAAAAACGTCACAGTTTATACACCATTCTGTAGTGATATACAAAAATGTTGCAAACTGCTTACTGACTAAATAACCAAAATGCAAATCGTAAAATTTAGTGGGCCTGATGTTTTGATCCTAGCAGAACCTTTCTCAAAGACACTCTGGCTTTGAGAAAAGGCCTGCTAGGATCGAAACGTCAGGCCCACTAAATTTTACCATTCTGTAGTGTAAGAAAAAGTTTATTACTCGCGAGTAATAAACTCGCGAGTAATAAACTACATGTATTTGTCAATGTTTCGGTGACGATTTTTCGAGAAGTACAGCATCCCAGACCGTAAGATTTCACCATGAGAATTCTATCATGACCATCTACAAACTGTGTAAATTAGAAGGAAATCTGTAGACATCGATGTTTCCCGATCTTCCCAATGTTGCATTGGGCCTTTAACAGCCGGCTGCTCCACTGGAGTCAGCCAAAATGATTTCATCACTCTGGGAGTTGGTTGTAGCAAATTATGAACAGGAAGTGTGGAGAGGCCACCGGGCAGTGGGCGACTGTCGATCCAGAAAGGATTCCCAGAATTTCCAGAAAATCATTTCCTTGGAGTACGATCCAGCAACAAACTACCAGTGCCAGGGGAATGAACTGGCCGAGAGAACGGCAACACTCAACCCCTAGAGAAAAGAGGTTATCATCCTAGCAATTACTCAGATGTCTGGAAACTTCACTTCACTTTGCAGATGGATCTAGCCAAATGGTTTGCATTTTTTTCCACTGACTGCTAACACTATAAACACGGTCCAACTTGAGTAAGTCTCCTTCCAATCTGTGCAATTGACTCGTACTTTTGAAGTGGGATATTTTATTGTAAACAATCCTGAAAGTGGAGATGGCTTTCCCGTTCATTACCGGTAATTTGCTTTTTGTTTCTGTGCTCTGTCCTGCGCAGCTTTTTTTCTTTTTTTGAGGTGGTGGGTCCTGACTCCTGAAAGGCTGAATATTCTCACTGAGCAGTTGCAAGCTGTTGGCCATCAGAGCATATGGGTTAGTAATTGAAGGTCATGCTAATCCAACCCCACCCCCCTCACAAAAAAAATGGAGCAGTTATGCCCCAGGCAAGCATTGTCCCTTGGACTAAAATCATCCAAACCGCTTGTGGCATACAAGCTTCCTGCCACCTCATCACTGAGGCCAGCCATTCAGCCATATTCAAGTTCAGTTTCTTCTCTAAAAAGAAGCACACTTTACAATTTATATCTGAAGCAGATTTCCCAAGTCCATCTGTGCAGAGCTGAGTCAGAGTTGCGTTTTATCTTTTCGTAAGGATCCGGAAGATGATTGAACCCATGCCACGGGCCTATTGCTATATGAACACACTAAATGCGCAATTTCAAACACCAAACAAGTTTAAGCATTCTTAAAAAGACTATCCATCGCTGTACAAAGACCAACCGATCACAAAAAGAAATAGGGTTGTTCATATCTCTATTTGTGCAGAACCTTTGTGTTGTTATTCAACCTTACAGCACACTCTACATCCTCAGGGGTTTTATGGTTATGTCAAAACCTTCAACCTAAAATAAATATCTACACAGCCAGAAGAAAACAGGTCAGTGAGAGCCAAAAGACGAAATTTCCTTTCAATTTTGTAAATGAAACTTAGGACAAAAATCGGCAACAAAGTTCATATTCATAAAACATTCAGTTGCTCAACCCACTTCTGAAGCTTTGCAAGGCAATGCAATTGCAAGGTTTTTCACTTTAAGTACGGAGCAACTATTTGACAGTTGAGTCCATATCCTGAAAGTGCTGGTACAAGTGAATGTGTAATGGTCAGTGTAATGGTCAGTATGAATACAATTCCAGATTGCCCCGGAGGTAGGTTTTCTGGTTTTGAAGAGTACAAGAAGCAGTGATTAAATATGGGAAAGTCCCTGAGAATAGAAAAATGTAGTAAACAGTGTAGACTGCAGACCTTCAAGGACAATTTGAAGCAAGAGCAATAAATGTCAAGCCTTAAAAATGTAGGCGGAGGATGCCAGACCTTAAACTGTCATGGTAAAATTTATTCAAGGTTGCTTCAAAATGACCCAACTTTTATGCAAAAGTTTACAAACCTGCAGAACTATTAAGCTGAAGTCATTCAAGCTGTCACTCTCACATAGGCCACAGGACAGGTGTTACCAAGTTTATACCAACACAAGTAATAGTGTATCTTGTTGCTGACAAACAGCATAGTGAGGAATAGGTGAGGAATCAATGTCCCAATGGCCCTTAAAGTTTGGGAAATACATGTAGTTTTAAACCAACAAATGTAAGGCAACTGACTGGAAAATTCAGATTAATCAAAAGAAAACCGACTGGGATATTGTACACAATTTGAAACACCAACAAGGCAAGTAAAATTTAACTGGTCCAGGGGTTGATTTCACCAAACTCCTTGCGACTTACGATCAATCGGAAGACAGTGAGAGATGCACAGAAACTACACGGCCTATCACAACTTACAAAAGGTTATCAATCGTAAGGCTTTGTGAAATCTACCCCTGGACTTGATCCGGAGATGTCTGAATTAACGTACAGTTGTACAAGCACTCTCAACACCTGAGCTTACCGATCATTGGATGGCAGCCTTCCCTAATACTGGTAGCCAAACGAAACATCTTTGGCATTTTTCAAAATGGCTGGAAAATTCTTTTAAAAAAAATCGCTTTGAAGGTGCTATCTCTGAAGGTATATAAGAGGGTTTATGGCTGCGTTCATGATTCTGACTGGTACCCCCACCCAAGCAGAGGTAGCTCACTATTTGGGAATGTGCCAATCTATAAGGACCAGAAAGATCAGGTGGTTGGGCACTGGTGGTCAGAGGCATGCGCTAAAATCCCTTTTCAGTGAGGTTTTCTTTGCTTTTTCATGAATTGTGTTCAATTGTGGCATTTCTAAAGTTCTAGCACTGTAGCAGTGTGGCTTAGACATGTTTTGTTTTAATATTTTGATTGTAAATCTCTTGTCGTTCATTTATTGTTCGCTGGGCACCTTTGAAAAATTCAGCATTCAACTGAAAGGTCTCCCCAGGGTAAAGAAGAATTAAATGAATAAAGATACACTGTCAAATAATGTCACTGAGCAATGTGCTATTTGAGCTATTGCACAGTTGTGCTATTGCACAATTAAGCATGAAAGCGGTTACACTCTTGGGTTGTTTTCAACAAGTAACCATAGTGACTTCAAACAATCAGTTCAGTACTAAGTATAAACGTGTATGCAGCATAGGCAGTGTACACCATCGGTCCAAAGGCCTTTCACTGCAACCCGGCCCCAATTCATATTGAACCATGATTGAACGCACTGACATTTGCAAACTCCGTGCAGCCGACACGCGTGTCTTCACGGCACAACCCATGTGTGTGCGAGTACATGCATTTCCGCTATCCAGGTACCCTTGGTCCTGTGAACAGCTGCACGCACCAGTATCTAAGCACAGGCATGTCTTTGCTCCGGAAAAAACAACAGTGGAGAAGCGTGGGTTAAGTCAATGCCACATATGGAAGCTCTTATCAATAGTGTAATTAACGACTTATCATTTATTCACTCTCTATACTTCTTGCATCAATTACTTCAATAAAAAAAAATCCCAAAAAAGAAAATAGCCTGAAGAAACATGTCGTACGATAATGCATAACGCAGACATTTTCTGTATAATACAAAGAGGAAATGTAATCCCATAACATAAATAGCAATGGGTGTGTTTTATTATCAATTCAAAGCAGAGAAAAAGCAAAATTTTAAACAACTGATGGACCGGCCACGGCCTCTTCCTTTTCTGTTTTGGAAAAAAAAAGTCAAACAAACAGCACTTATTCCAGGGTCGGGGAAATGACAATCAAATAGTGGCTATGAATGGGTCCTAAAAATGTCATAGCAGGCTAGAACTGAGAGAACCCATGGCTCCAGCTTGCTACACTAACAGAATGGACCATGGTGAGAGAAGAGAGTTCAATCTCACGAACAATTTCAACTGAGCATCGCGCTGCAGCATTTATGTAACATCAGCCGCGAGAGTGTTCAGTATATTTATGCTAATCTCATTCCCCGGGAGCTGTGTGTGCACGTGCATGCGGGGCACTACCCCTGACATTATCAGGAAATGCTCTGCCCAAGCCCCGCCGGGTGAGGCAAAAGGCCTGGATCAGTTCGGCCAAGGACCCAGAGTTTACACTCTGAATCATCCCCGAAGACATCCCTCAGTGGTCTGAAGCACTGGGTGCCCATTGCTTGGCAGTCGGCGGCCCAGACAAAAAAGACTAGGAAGGACTGACTTTGAGGAGCAGACTAAGTTAAACTTTAGGTGTGACTAATGCTTCAGGGCCTCGGTAAATCCTCCCAGCCACACGTTGTTAGCTTTATCAGACTGCGGGCATAATTGGAAGCAACCAGCTCCGACAGACTATTAATTTGTGCATATCAGGAGGCTTAATCGCTACGGACTGACTTGAGGGCATGACCAATCTGACAGCCCTAAAGCAGGCGCAGCTTGGCCTATGAGATAGGTTCACTGGCCCCAAGTCATTCAGTCCATGATGAAATTTCCCTTACTTTAATTACTTATGTATCAAACATGTAGCTCTGACCGCATGCTCTCAATATTGTCAGTGGGCTCTAGAGAGGCGCAACTGGAGTCGCCTCTCATCAAATTGAAGTGCCGACACATGTTCGCATACTTTCACTTCCACTTCCACTTGAGGCAGTTATTCATCTTTTACATTCAGGTGCCAACCTCCCCCCCCCCCCCCGAAACACTTGAAGTTCATGGATCAGGAGACCTTCTTCCAGACTCATGCTTAGGAGTTACTTTGACAGGCACTGCGGTGAAGGAGAATGTACCTGGCCACTTGAAAACTCACTGTCTGCCCTCTAGGATCTTACAGGACACACAGTCTATTATTGAGTTCCCTGAAGCGTAGAGCAAGGATGCCTGAACACACTGCCTGGCCTGCCGCGGCAAGAGCCAATGCAGGAATGGCATGTTCCTCAGCCACGCCTCTCTGTCTCTCCCCCCACAAAATCCTCAAAGAATGAGTTGTCAGGATGCCAGCTACATGCTTGAAGAATTAGAGGATTAGATGAGCGCCAGCCACACGGTTGAACTTTCTATTCTGGTCTTAAGGAGTTGGGCCGCACCGGGGGTGATCTAGGTGCTGGTAGAGTCGGCCGGCTTTACAAAGGATCTCTCTGGATTACACCTAATTCATAATAGAGTCATGAGTGTCGTCGCCGAGTGTTCGGACAATGATGAGGCAATCTTCAAGGGCAAGCCTGGCATGAGATTTCGGTAAAACAACTAGCTTCTAGCTGACTCATGTCATGAAATCTTGACATCACACTGGTCTGAGATAACCTGGAGCTCCTAACGACGTTACCTTCACTTGTTTCAGCTCTTAATGCTCAGTAGGGCTCTAATTCTAAACTGGAGACATACTCTGAAATACATGTATGGCTAAATCAAGTTTGTGTCAGTAAAATCTGGATTCCTTCTTTCTTGCCTACCTCCTCCAAATGTACTACTGTCTCTGAAAACTCAGTGCTTTGTCTAATTGCCTTTCTGAAAAAAGACACGCACAACATCAACAAACTATGCAGCTGACAGAATTGGAACCTGCAGTCATTGTTATCTACTACAGACATCTTTGACACCTATGACACCTATGCATCTACAAATCATAACAGAGAGTTTCTGAGGTCAGGGCTCGTAATAATAATAATGAGAAGGTTTGCTCTGATTAATAACATCCAACAAAGAAGCTGTAGCTCAGAAGGTTAGCCTTCACTCTTCACAAGTGCTTCAATGCATTTCTTCTACTAGAGAAATAATGAGTAATTTACAGCTGACTTATTCCTGGAGGCTGGAGGGCTACACTGATGGATCTATACTATAGTGATCAACCTTTTGTAAAATCACTGAGCAATTCAGTTTGTGAGACAAAATTAAAAACCTGTTGGTTATTTTTTTTAAATAAAAAGATGGGGCCAACTACAGCAGAAGCTGACATTAGGCTAAATAGCCATATCATTTTTGTGATGATTCAGTGCTACATGATGACATGATATAGAAACTACAGACCTCACTTTAAATTAAAACAAAAAAATTAAGAGCACTATACCCTTGAACCTATATACCAAAATGTTGCAAACTGCTTACTGACTAAAATGGCCAGATTGCCACGGTTTGTGTGTTAAACCATAAAACATTCCAGAAAAGTAATACTGCGAACGTTTTAGGAAGGTAGAAAAATGCAAAAAAACGTCACAGTTTGTACACCATTCTGTAGTGATATACAAAAATGTTGCAAACTGCTTACTGACTAAAATTACCAAAATGCAAATCTCAAAATATAGTGGGCCTGACGTTTCCATCCTAGCAGGACCTTTCTCAAAGGCAGAGTGGTCCTGCTAGGACCGAAATGTTCTGTTTAAATATGCAAGATGATAAATCAAGATAAATCTGCCTTTGAGAAAGGTCCTGCTAGGATCAAGACAGAAAATATTGAACAAATATCAATCATTCACTTCCAAGGGAAATAAAGAATTGTGAAGGCAGACTGGGCGGTACATCAATGTCAAATCTGTCAGAATATGAGATATTTCAAAACGAACCCTCGGGATGCAATTGGAGTAACTACACATGTTAGCTCCAAAACTGCTGATTTCAAAATAGAGAAACCACAAAGAGTGCAGTTTTAATGATGGATTTAAGCCTTGATCCGAAGGGCAAATATAGTTAAGGTCAGGAGGTCAACTGAGCACAATTCTTGAAGTGACCCAGAAATCCAATTCATTTCCTCTATCATTTCAATCGATATATTCATCCAATGAAGATTGAGAACTCTGTAGTGGCAAGGTGGCAACTGATGATTAGCTTCATTTTGGTTTGGTATAGAAATGAAGGGGTTGTTCAATGTTCATCGCGGTGGTGCCTATAGGTATTAAGGAGAAGGGTGATCATAGTCACACGATGTATCGTTGCTGGTTGCGACATTTCAGTTGCTAGTACTGCTAACCTTCATCAGGCAACTGAAGAGTGGATGCTGCTTTCATTATGTTCCATGAGTCACAAATTGTCTTGGGAATGAGTTAAGAGCACTGTACTTGTATGTGCATGTGAAATCAGGGAAAACACACCACTGTGCACAAGTTAAACTGCCATTGCACTTATGTTCATTTTTCAAGCCAGATTTTGACCCCCCCCTCCCAGGTAGGAATTATTTCCAAGACAATTCATACCCAGGATGGCCCATCAACATTATAGTGAGGTGTCACACACAGTTTAACCAAGGAGGTATTAGGCTCGCCGAATACCTCCTTGGTTTAACATGTGAGGGAAACCCTGCCACACATATCAAATGGTCAGTTTCAAGCCATGGCTATCTTCCTCTTTGTGATAAGTACATTGCAGCCTTGTGATTGCATAGATGATTTAGATCACAGTCATGCATGGAACATCCTTGCTCTATGAACACACATACCAATTTTTGTATCCTTGTGGAGACATGGCTTTGTTTTCGTGCACTATACAACCGTGTGAGAAACGATGTTTTAAAAATGCTCTCATTTCAACCACATTCACTTTCCTGGGTAGACATTTGGACTGTATGTCCCTTTATAGGCCTATATATAACACTTCAATTTACCCATCACAAATTTCCCGTTTTAGAGTTATTTCCAGATATCAGTTTTGTGAAAACCTTGTGGAGACCTATATGTACAATAAATTGTAAAGGTGTCACCTTTACAATTTCCCTGTGGAGACCTATTCAACCTATTGTCTTAGGTCTCCACAAGGCACTAGATTCGCGCCCAAGGCATACTATTCCTGCTCATGAAACCATTGTAGAACTGTGTACCCGTATCTCAGTGTGTCTCCATCCTTGTACAGACTGAGGTCCATCCCCCTTGCAAAATATGCGGTGACCTTGCAATGTGTAGTGGTAATTTGTTTGATTAAACAGAACTTAAGAGCTCTTGACACAGGTCTTCAGGGACCCTCTGTCCCAGGGGGGGGGGGGGTGACATCTCAACACTGAGATTATGGGAAAGCAAATGAGGGTTACCTCCCTTGACTTCGGTGGTCTAAATGTACACAGCAGGGCCGGGTCTGTGAAGTGTGAAGACAGTTTACTTTTCTTACACTCTTAATGGTAGCCCGCCCTAAACAAGGCAATAAAGGCCACAGTAAAAAAAAAAAAAAGTCTAATGGGTAAAAACAGAAAGTGGAGAGATTCAGGAATGCCTCAGGAATCAGTTCAGCAAGGTCGCATTCCCAAATGACCAATTTAACAAGCAGCTGTGGAAAGAGCAAGGATACTCATTCCAGCAGCTCCAAGAAAGAGCCGCGCATACATTATGTATGTTCATGCAAAATATTATCACTTACTATTAAGAATGGAATGTTACATGTACTGTCATCATATTGGCATGAACTGTCAAATGAGGATTAAAGCCCTACACAACATTGGCAAGATCGAAAAACAGAAATGTTCACAGATTTACATGACACTTGTACAGTTTGAAGATGGTTACAGTAGAAACCTCTCACTGAGATATTTCTGCCTAAAATGTTGTATTTTGGGAGAAAAGAGTAAAAGAAATCTCAACTACCGGTACATGTATTTTTCGGAACAGTACGGTGTTGAATGCTGCATTTTCGCGAAACAAATGAAGCGGTTTTCACAATTTTCTCGAGACTCGGTTGGCAGATTGAGCTGAAATTTTCACAGGTGTGCTATTTCATGCATATGTTGGATCAGATAATGTATGGACGCTATTCTTTGACCTCCACCAATGTTGTGTAGGGCTTTAAGGAACCATGATTTACACATATGAGAGTTCTCTTCAATATTGTTTTATTGTGACCTTTCCACTCTCCAGTACTGATAATTAGCTTTTCTTTCAAATTCAATTAAAAGTAGGCCTATAAGTATTTGAATCTGTCCTCCTTCAGGGGTTACCCGTCCATGGGTTCGTTAGGAGATAGGATGATGACCGGTGCTTTACTTAGACTATCAACAAAATAGGGTGCTTTGACATTTGACTAAATGAGTAAAAAAGATTCCTCCACTCAATATATAGACCCCGATCTCTCCTTGAACTCCTTGATAAGGCACTCTTCCTCTTTTCAAATCCCTCAGATTGACCCCCCCAAAAAAAAAAAACTGCACAAAACACCCACTTGTACAGGAATTGAGAGACTACCAATGTACATTGTGTATCCAGCTGTCAAATAGCCGTCCAGTATCTAAGCAGCCGTTGACTGTATGCTTTTATTTTGTGAATGATTGAGCATCCAAAATATCTCAATCACACATCGTATAAACAATGTGTGGTTTATCATATTCATATTCACCACGAATGATATTTCAACATCATTTATCAGGAAAATGATACCAAGTTTGACCATGAAGCTTTGCAGCATGCTGAACTTCAGACCAGCAGCATTTTCTTCAGAATTTCTCTTTTCAGAAACTTTTTCGTAGATAAAGTAAAGATCACTTTGTGTAGATTGGCAAAAAAAGAAGAGATTGTATTACCCCATTTCTAAGCTCTATGAAAAACAAGCTCCTTCAAGTTCAAGGATCGAAATTGTCAGGCCCAGTGAATTATTGAGATTTGCATTTCGGTCATTTTAGTCAGTAAGCAGTTCGCTACACATTTGTATATATACAGTACTTCAAGTTAGTTCATGAAAATCTGCAACTACATCAATAAAACTACATGAACCCACAGAGCACAGAGGAAGGAAGGATCCTCCATGCACAGTTGTATACAGAGTTTACAGACTTTGAGACGATTATAAATTACATGGTAATGCAATGACAATTAAAAAAGCAAGTCACTTCCCTGTTGGTTACCCTCTCTATAATAAAAACTATGGGGAGTACTTGGTGACACAGGACCTAACTTCTGCCAGTGCAATGGGAGTTTGGAAGGGAAGCGTACCAATACCACCATGTACATTGTACCTAGGGTATCAAAACATCCCAAGTTGATGCCCCAGTGCACACTGTATAAGGATAATGGCTGTGGGCTAGTTTGGTAGGGGGGGTGAGCTCTACTTGTGTAATGAATGAGCCCATAAAAAAAGCTAATTGGCAGGCAAAGAGATTCAGTGAATGTAACTGTCACTAATTTGTGGCTCGGTTGGTTTTTAGTGGATATAGTTACCTAAAGACCTCAGATGCTGAGACTTTTCTACAGTGTGCATTCTGCTGGAGGCTACCACTCTTGTAGAATTGTTGCAGTCTGAAACTCTGAATGCAAGTTCAATGTACTTCAACCCCGCAAGGCAGGCAGGGGGAAAACAATATTCTCAACAGAGGTTGGAAAAACAGGCATGGTCTTCAGCCCCCTAACTCTGCCTGGGAGATTTCCTACAGTTGCAACATGCCAAAGTAAATAACATGATTTACCAGTGCTCCGCCTACTACCTGGGCAAATCTTTTGGGCAGAGACTGTCAACACACCGACAATGGCCCAGCACGCAAGCTTAGCTATTTAAGATGACAATGGCTTGTGAAAACAGGGGCCGTGATTCAGGCCATTCTGACAGGATTGTGACTTCACATTTTTTCTCTCTTTCTCTCTCGCTCTCTCTCTCTCTCCCCCCCTCTCTCTCTCTCTCTCCCTCTCTCTCTCTCTCTTTCTCTCCTTGGAAATCTCTGAAGTCAGGAGAATCCCTGCAGGTAGCCTGATGGATGTGGATAACTCAGACTGATTAGCAATCCCTTCTTTCCATCAATTAATAGGATTTTCCAGTCATCACCCAGTGGCATATACAATGCATGGGCGTTCTTCAATGGGACAGCATGAAGGTTAGTTCACCGAATCAAAACAAACAGGACTAGGCCCAATTATTCTCTGCTTGAATGCCAACTCTTAACAGGTGAAATTCTCTCTCTCCACCTCCCCCCCCCCCAACTCTCTCTCTCTCTCTCCACCTCTCTTTCACTCTCCACCTCTCTATCTCTCTGCCTCTCTCTCCCTCCCCCCTCTCTCTCTCTACATCTCTCTTTCTCTCTCCACCTCTCTATCTCTCTCTGCCTCTCTCTCCCTCCCTCCCTCTCTTTCTCTCCACCTATCTATCTCTCTCTTTCTTTCCCTCCTCTCTCTCCACCTCTCTCTCCATCCCTCTCTCTCTGTCTCCCTCTCTCTTTCTCCCCCTCTCTCTTTCTCTCTCTCTCCCTCTCTCTCCTCCTCTCTGTGTCTCTCTCTATCTCTCTCTCCCTCTACTTCTGTTTCCCTCTCTTTTTCCCCTCTGTCTTTCCCTCTCTCCTATTCCTCTTCCTCTCTCTCTCTCTCTCTCTCTCTCTCTCTCTCTCTCTCTTCTCTCTCTCCCCTCTCTCTCCCCCTCTCTCTCCCCTCTCCCTCCCTCCCTCTCCCCTTCTCTCCCCCTCTCCCTCTCCCTCTCTCTCTCACTCTCTCTCCCCTCTCCATCTCCCTCTCTCTCCCCCTCTCCCCCTCTCTCTCCCCCCCCCTCTCTCTCTCTCTTCCCTCTCTACCCTCTCCATCTCCCTCTCTCTCTCCCCATCTCCCCTCTCTCTCTCCCCTCTCTCTCTCCACCTCTCCCTCTCTCTCCCTCCCCCTCTCTCTATCCCTCCCTCTCTCTCTCCCCCTCTCCCTCTCTCTTCCTCCCCCCCCCCTCTCTCTCTCTCTCTCTCTCTCTCTCTCTCTCTCTCTCTCTCTCTCTCTCTCTCTCTCTCTCTCTCTCTCTCTCGCTGTATTCAACTGAATGGCTGGAAAGACTGACAAGAGGAATTCATGCAAGTATTTTCCAACTCCCTGAACAACAATGGTTGCACCTAAAAAAAAAATATCAAGTGGTAAAATCAATACATGTCTATTCCTATCCTTCAGAAGAGGTATGTTCCGATGTTCACCCACACGTTGCAAGAAACATTCACTAGGGAAATATTTGTTCACCGCATTCCTTCATGCCCATGCCAAATTTAATTAGAAATAGGAAAGACCAATTGTGGCAAAACGAGTGCCCTTGGTGTGGCCAGGTATGTAGGGTGGGGTGGAAGGGACTACACCACAGGTAAACTATGGAGTATGGGTTGATAAGGCAAAATAATGCACATGCAATAAGCCTTTTACACATAGATACTGAGCAAATATACTTTATCTTAAATGCCAATCATGAATGGCCAACAATGTGTCACAGCCTCATCAGGGGCTGCACTGATTGTCTCCATCAAAACAGACTGAAAATACTGCTTTGGAAATCAATCTCACGGTACTGAGAACTGTTGGTACATGTAGTTAAGGCAAAACTGATGCTCAGGTAATTAACTTTTAAAAACCAGATACTAAATTAAGCATGCATTATCTTATGCCAATCACGAATGGCCAACAATGTGTCACTGCACACACGCTGGAGTTACACTGATCGTCCCCATCAACACTAAGTGAAAAAAAAAAATTCTCTTAAACTAAAAAGTCAATGTCATAACTTTAGTGAAATTAGGCTTGCTAAGTTTAGTGCACAGTCAAATTCAGATCGGGCCTTCTGATTTTGCATGCTTTATCTAATGTCAATCATGATCATCAAATGGCCAAATATGTGTCATTCCTTCATCAGAAGCTGTAGTGATTGTCCCCTCAAATCTGACAGGAAAATACTGGGGAAAAAATTAATTGCATGGCCTAATTCATGAAATCAATATATGAAAGCAGCCAGGATTTTCCAGAAAAATTCACAGTCGGTCAAAGGATAGGTTTGCTATCATTTGATTCCAATTGTCTGACACTTGTTTTGCTGTCCAGATATTTCCTTTAAACAAATGCTAAAATTGGCCAATTCTGAAAAAAAAACAAAAAACAAAAAAAATCCAACTTACCATGAACAGACTCCCAAACCAAACAATCATTTGGAACTGGAAAACCAACACCTGAAGCTCCATGCTGTTCACCAAGCCTTCTCCAACTCATGGAAACTCCAAAAACTCCAGAGAGAAAGATGTCCTCTTGCAAAAGTTAGAAAGGTACCTCTTGAAACAGATGGGATTAATTTCTTCCAATAGATGACAGATGCTGCGGCCAGCTGCAGCAAGGCGCTCAGAAATACCGATGTCAATCCGGAAGAAAAAAAAAATCTAAAAAATTATTCACTCAAGAGTGAATTTGAGAGTGTGACTGTATTCTTGATGCTGATGAACATCACCCTCCCTCAGAGGGGAAACATCCCTTTTTTCAGACCGCAACCGCCAAAATTACATGGATTATGTACCCACTGATGAAGATAGCATCCAGCGGAACAGCATTCCGGATTCAGCCATGCATGATGAGACGACTGGGACGCCTATGTTCAGTGCTGGTGGGTGGATTTATGTGTGCATTCCATGGGATAAATTCACACTGCTCTGAACCCCAGTGCACCAGCTATTCAAAGCCAGGCATGCGTGGAGTACGGCCTGCTCATGAGCACCTCACACAGCACAGATAGGGCCGAGTGCAGTGCAATGTAAGTGATCCCGGTGAACTACGTCACACACGTGTGAGCACCCTGAGTGCATGTGGGCATATGAGGACCCCACCGGTACGTGTGTGGGTGTGTTAGTATAGTAGTGGTTATGGTGTGTGTGTGTGTGTGTGTGTGTGCAGAGAAAGTTGCAGAGTGGGCAGTGTGCAGGGGAGAGCTGTGCACGTGCTTGCTGACAACAAGCGGGCACTCTGCGACTGTGAGGCCTGAGAGGCGGTTGGCCCTACCGCGGCACTGCAGCAGCCACTCAGCACACAGAGGCCTGAAAAATGTCAACACCCAGGTGCCTGGTTACTTACTCACCAGCACACATCAATTGTGCAACCACCGGGACTGGGCAAAGCTGCCTTATCGGGGCTGCTATATACCCATTGACTCCCCCCCCCCCCCCACACATAAAGCTGGCCGCCGGTCTCCGTTGATGTGGCTGGGCTGAATCAAGCACCCTCATCCCCCACCCCTCTGACAGCAGGTCCACAGCGTGCTCCTTTGTCACAGGCTGGGAGGCGTACCTTAGGACATGCTCTTGAAGACAGTTAAGGCTTGGCTGAGGTCTTGAAGTTGAACTTGCTCCTGCCCCCACCCACACTCCCACCTTCCCTCCCAGTCCCCGGTTCACATTTCTACCTTGATGGCAGGGTTCTCCCTCCCTCAGGGCTGAACTGGCTTAATTAACGCAGTCTTGGTCTGGGTTTTGTTGGCAGAGCAGTGGGGCATTAGTCATGCCAAACCCTGCTCTGTTGATTGAAGGTAAACCTCTATGCCCGTACAGGGCCAGACTAACTTCAGCGTCAAATGTTAGAGGAAGAGACCCTCTCAACATTTTCTCAATATTTGACGGAAGGCATTCTCATGAGACATCAACCACCACCCATTTCCCCTTTACACATGTATCCCTTCTCAGGTCAATGCTTCCCCTTACTCACAACCTACAAAATTTAATTTTAGCTTTGTGAATAAATGGCTGTAGTCAGTATAGTCGTGAGGTCGATGTATTTTGGATCAGATATCATCTCCAATATGATTTATTCATCTTTTAATGAATGCAAAGTGAAACGGAAAATTTATTTCCAAAGAGGCTGTGAATTCATCCTCACATCTTTGCTTCAAAAACCATTTGGCCTGATTTGAGTGTGGAACCTTGAGTTTGAACAAAACTGAAAAGTTTCTGACTACTAGTGCCCCCGCCTCCACCAATGACTCTTGGGGAAGACTGCCATCTAAGGGCCGGATAGCTCAGGTGGTAAGAGGGCTGGTACGTTAAGCTAGAGGTCTGGGCTCAAAATATGATCCAGTCAATTGTTTTTCTTTGCCAGTTTTCAAAATTGGAAAGTGAGCACAAAGAAATTTTTCTCATTTTGGATAAAAACTCTTCCAGTCTGGAATAACAGTCAACAGAAAACAGTCCAATTGCCTGTACATATCATTGGAATTCCATACACGAGACATCAGATTCTGAACATAGATGCGCAGCTTGCAAAAGTATGAAGAACTTTGGTAAATATCTAACCGGCATTTTATTTGATTTTTTTTTATCAAAGATTAGGACCTGACATTTCGATCCTAGCAGGACCTTTCTCAAAGGCACTGCTAGGATCGCCAAAACGTCAGGCCATCCTAATTTCTGATATTCGCAATTTGGACAATTTAGTCAGTATAAAGCAGTTTACAACATTTTTGCATATTACTGAAGTACTTTTTTTTCTTCAATAATTGCCTCTAATTCTGACTAATATTTTCTCTTCTGTGATTCCTTTTAGTAGCATGTAGAAACATCATCTGCCTATTGTGAAATACTGAGAATGGTGTGCTATTATAATTGTAATTTTCACTGTCAAGAGACTTTTTAAAACCAAGATTCACTGAATTACTTTGCAATCATCATCACGTAGCCTAGATGTAACATGTGCAGAATTAAGGAAAAAAATGCAGATAACATGCTGAAGAGGAAATAATAAAAAAAGATCCATGAACAAGGTTGAAATCCTAGCAGGACATTTCTCAAAGACAAGTAAAGTTCTTGCCTTTGAGAAAGGTTCTGCTAGGAGCGATATGTCAGGACCTCTCGATTTGTTGAGATTTGCATTATCTGGGTCATTTGAGTCTGAAAGAAGTTGAAATCAAACAAATAAAGGGAAGAGAAGAAGTTTGGGGGGAAAAAAAGAAAAAGTAAGAAGTTTGCAGGATTTCTGTGTTCGTTCTTCAACATTGCTGGCATGGCGGAAAGGAAAAGGAAAAAATTGCTTTGAACAGGCCTGTAGATACATGTATGCAGCTGGCTCTATCCACGTAAACGAGGCCTTTACTGAACGTAGTCAACTTAATAGTGTTTTTCCTCCCCCACAAGCTTTTCAAGTGAGCAAGCGGCGGCTGTTCCTTTTGCCAAACACCTCGCTGCGTGCCCGGTGACAAAGGCGGCAGGGACAATTTGGAGGTGGACCCCAGAGGAGCGCCCATCTTTGAATGATATCATTAATTTGTCGGCGAAGTTGGCCAGCCCTTTGTGGCTGGTGCATAATGCATTGCAAGGGGTAATTCGGGCCCATGTTGTAAGAGGTTGTCAGGGTGGAGGGATGGGAGAGAGAGAGAGAGAGAGAGAGAGGGAGAGAGAGAGAGAGAGAGAGAATGAAGCCTTCTTATCAATGCTGTGCAAAACCACCTTGGAAAATAACTTCTTTTAAGAACAAAAATACAACAACGTTCAAGTTTTTTGACTCATGGACACGTCTAAAGAGTGGATAGTGGTTGATAAATATCAACCTCAAAATCTAGACAAGAATACACTAGATAGGGCCTACTCTGTATAGGGCTTTATTTGGGCATCCCTACTTCAGCCATGTCTGTTCCAGACTTTACTGAGAATATGGATCAATCATGAGTCAATTTTATTTTCAGACAGGAACTTTTACAGAGATCGCAGTAACCCACCATTGTCAGTTACTGAGTAATTTGTCAGTGCTCAGTAACCCACCATTGGTCAGTTAATGAGTACTTTGTCAGTGCTCAGTAACCCACCATTGGTCAGTTAATGAGTACTTTGTCAGTGCTCAGTAACCCACCATTGCTCAGTTACTGAGTACTTTGTCAGTGCTCAGTAGCCCACCATTGGTCAGTTAATGAGTACTTTGTCAGTGCTCAGTAACCCACCATTGGTCAGTTACTGAGTACTTTGTCAGTGCTCAGTAACCCATCATTGGTCAGTTACTGAGCACTTTAACACACCATTGGTCAGTTACTGAATACTTTGTCAGTGCTCAGTAACCCACCATTGGTCAGTTACTGAGTACTTTGTCAGTGCTCAGTAACCCATCATTGGTCAGTTACTGAGCACTTTAACCCACCATTGGTCAGTTACTGAGTACTTTGTCAGTGCTCAGTAACCCGCCATTGGTCAGCTACTGAGTACTTTGTCAGTGCTTAGTAACCCACCATTGGTCAGTTACTGAGTACTTTGTCAGTGCTCAGTAACCCATCATTGGTCAGTTACTGAGTACTTTGTCAGTGCTCAGTAACCCATCATTGGTCAGTTACTTAGTACTTTGTCAGTGCTCAGTAACCCATCATTGGTCAGTTACTTAGTACTTTGTCAGTGCTCAGTAACCCACCATTGGTCAGTTACTGAATACTTTGTCAGTGCTCAGTAACCCATCATTGGTCAGTTACTGAGTACTTTGTCAGTGCTCAGTAACCCACCATTGGTCAGTTACTGAGTACTTTAACCCACCATTGGTCAGTTACTGAGTACTTTGTCAGTGCTCAGTAACCCATCATTGGTCAGTTACCGAGCACTTTAACCCACCATTGGTCAGTTACTGAATACTTTGTCAGTGCTCAGTAACCCACCATTGGTCAGTTACTGAGTACTTTGTCAGTGCTCAGTAACCCACCATTGGTCAGTTACTGAGTACTTTGTCAGTGCTCAGTAAACCATTGGTTTAGTTACTGAGCACTTTAACAGTGCTCAATTACCAGTGCTCAGTAATCTACTATTGGTTAGTTCCTTAGTAATTGCCAGTGCATGCCCTCCTGAGTGGGATTCTGGTAGGAAAGGTAATACTACTGGACTCAGGGAAAGTTAATGAGGGATTTATATCCTAGCCTATACACACTTGACTCGAAAATGGAGAAAAGTACCCATCATCTCAGCATGGATCTGAGAACGTTTCACCAAAAGCTGTCCAGTGGGGATATGGCTTTTGGCATGAAGCACTTAACCATCCCTTGGGGAGCCTGACCATGATGCCACTGAATGAATGTGTCTATCAGCAGCAGAAGGTCCCCAACCGCTCCGCTGCAATAACCAGCAACTTCACCGGTCTTAAAGGCGGCAATTCTCCAGGAGGAATGAGAGGGGGAGGGATGGGAGGGACGCAACATAAGTGGGCCTCAAGGTTGTCTTGGGAGACCTTTCTATGGTGTCTGGGTGTCACTTCATGTCATGTGAGGGAGTCAACCGCTCACACCGGCTCACAGCGTGGCTCAGTGCGCACATTTAACCAGCACAAAGTCAGGCTGCCACCTCATGCCTCGGGCATCATGCAGTCCTTTTTTTTCCCCCCATGCCAAAGGGTTGAGTTAGCAGAATGGCATCAATCAAGGAAAAAACAAGAGTCACTCAGGCAGATGGGACCTCGTTGCTGCAGACACATGCCTGTACCTATTGGGGGAAGTTTCCAGGAAGGCCATTGAGTTCTTCCAAAGGCCCTGCAGAGAGACCTGTTTTGCCAATCAGGACGGGAAGTCTACAAGTACAAAAGGGGCGCAGAAATACTTCCCCCTTTTGTTCCATGCCTGCTCTCGAGACAAAATTGCATCTGCCATGCCTGAAGTACAGTTGTATACACTTGCGCAAACATTTTGGCAAGGCCCTTTGTGGCAGAGGCCCTTCAGAGAAAGCAAGAAAGGATGAACATAATGGGATGCCTTACAACAAGGACAAACTCGGAATTCTAACCCAGTTTTTAAGTGATTTATACCAAGGGGAATGAGGAAATCTTTGTCTGTGGTTTAGATTTTCACAGCCCACAGTGTTCTCACACACAAGGTTCCATGGGACTCTCCACAAGGTCAATTGCCTATCTATGCCTGTCATGAATCATAGACATTGTAATTACTGTATGAGAAAAGATCATACACATAGTACATGAGGTCATGGCTACTACAAAATATGATGGGAAGCAGTAGCAGGCAGCCCAAACAACACATGAGCCCTTTTCACACTATGAACGTTCACCACGTGTTGAAACTTACACGGGTCCGACATGGGTCCGGTCCGTGTTGAAGTCAACACGGGTCACTCTCGCCGCGGTTTCACATTACGCAAAGCTACACCGGCATTTTCTCAACCCGTGTAATGTTTCGACCCGTGTAATGCGTGATCGTTTCACAGTACACACGGCATCGAACTTTCAACACGGGTCCAATCAGAAAAACCCCATAATGCATTGCGGCGCGTCAAGCTGGGTTTGGATGGCCACGTCAGCCCAAAATTTCTAACATTCGGCTGCCACCTCCTCTTCACTCCAAGTCGGCCTTTTTTCTGTCTTCGACCCCATTTTCAATTGCAACAAATCGGACTGAACACAACAAATCCGCACACAAGGGTACACAGGTCAAAGGTCGCTACGGTATTTGTTTGTTCGTTGCACAGTAACCCGGAGACGTTCACACTACGGCTTTCAACATGTGTTGAAGTTTTCAACACGGGTCGAGAGCTCTCAACCCACCTCCCGAGCAGGCTTGGTTTCAACACGGGTCGAGCGCTCTACACGGGTCGGACCCGTGTTGAAATGTTGTAGTGTGAAAAGGTCAGTCATTTCAACACGGGTCCGACCCGTGTTCAACACTGAGATTTTTCATAGTGTGAAAATCCCTATAGCCTTTTCACACTACAGCCTCTCAACCCGAGTTGAACTCAATCCGGGTTGAGAAATTCTCACCCCAGGTTGAAAATATAATTGTTCAACCCGATATCGTTTCACACTTGATTCATGCAAACCGAGCTTATTTCAACCCGGGGCGACTTCAACCCCAAGATTTCACCGCCGCGAATTCAACCCGGTCCTTTTCACACTTTTTCAACCCGAGGTGAGAGTTTCAACCCGGGGCGAACAATTTCAACCCTGGTCCGGAGCAGGGTTGAGTTCAACCCGGGTTGAAGCAAGTCTCGGGGTTGGTGCGGGGTTGAAAATTGGCAAGTGTGAATCGTTGGTGATTTTCAATCCAGCGTCAACCCCAAGATTTGTCTAGTGTGAAAAGGCCTATAAAGGTGTCAAACAATATAATATGGATGGCCCTTATTACAGCCAATCCACTGCCAATCCGCAATCCAATGATACTCATGTGTGGTTGTACATTCCTTCCTACATTTTTGCCCAGACTTGCTGGCTGGCTTCAAGGGGGGAAGAACAAATGTGGACAGCCCAGGCCTGCTTGTAAATCAAGCCCATTTATAATCCACTTACATTTTAAGTGGCAATGGTCATCCAGTTATTGGTGCTCAGGGCGGTATCCGTGACCCCTGCACTGTTGTTGGGTTGGTTGACACTCCTTTCTCACACATTTTGAAATTAAGTCAATACAAAAACTATTGCAAACAGCTTACTGACTAAAATGACCTGCAAATTGCCTGGCAGTGCAATACATAAATCTCAATCCTAGCAGGACCTTTCTCAAAGGCATTTGAAAATAGTGCAGAACATCCATTGGTAAAAAAAACTAACTGGCAACATATTGCCCATATTTAAATCAAAGCCCATTCATTGGATTGTGTAGGTCAAAACGAATCACAAACTAGATAAGATTTGAAGACTTCCATGGTGGAAGCACACTGTGGAATTTTTATGGCAACACTGTGGACGAACATCTCTTTCAAGAAGGAGTTTGGCTCTGGACAGAGCTGGCTCTCTTAGAGCCAAACTCCAACTCGAAAGAGATGACTTACATGGTGTCACTGGAATAATTGGCTTTGAAGGTGAATGTTTTTGTACAGTGTTCTATGGGTTCTCGATTTAGTGTTCTGCAACCCTATAGTATAATGCAGCCCCAGTCACATAGGCACCAGCAAGTGGTAATGGTATGAGTCTGCTTCCCAGGTAAACACACTCATGACTCCTGTGACTCTTGCTCTCAAATTCTGTTGGGTCCGGCAGGCCACATACATGTACATGTCTTTATCCGAAGTGGGCCGAGCCGACCTTAAGCTTCCCTGATAGCTGGGATTGTTGGGCTAAGCTCAAATTCTTTTCAGAGCCAAACTCCAACTGGAACGAGATGACTTACCGGTACATGGTGTCACCGCAAACTTTCCACACAATCACAAACTCCCAACCTAGTGATGGGCAAAGGGTCAGCTCATGGAGCTCCACGGTTAGCCGAACCCTTTTGGCCCAACCTTTTTCGGTTCACTTCCAGATTCGCTAGTTAAATTTCATCAAACACAGAGCGAAGTTACTCGCGAAAGCTGCCCAGGCAGGTCTTGGGACATTCTCACCTCTAACCTTTATCACTACTCAGCAAGTTAAGGCCAAAGCACTGAGCACTGAACAACAACCGATTTGATGGGTAGGGTAAACTCCCTGGAATTACCGGTACTATCAAAGCAGTATAACTTGACGAGCAACACCTTTTCATAAACAAGGGGCACCAAATGGAATAGCTGGAATGCTTCATGGTTCGATGGTGTGCCCAGAATACAAGATTTGAGGTTTGTTGTGGACTTCTATGCTCCCATATTGGACACGCATTTGGTCAAGTCTCCGTCGTTGCTTGTACCATGGAGGAATATCTCCTTATTCCTCCATGCTTGTACAGTATGCTATGGTTGCAGCACACTTATTCCATCCAAGATGGCTCCGTCGAGCTGTGTGGACCTTTTTTCAATAAGGGGTGTTCAGTGGCTAATTAAGCGATATATTGTAGAATAAGTGAAGCTTAAGACAACCTGGGGTTCGCTCTGCAATTTGGTGTGTAATTTGGACCATATCTGGCTTCAAATGTGGCCCTATTTGGTTGTAGAAGTGGAGGGGTCCATCCCAAAATCATTGCAGAAATTCGGCTTGGATGGCTACACATTTTGGGGTTTTTTTTCTTCTGGGGGTAATTAGCAAAGAATATAAACGACTAAAGACACACAAAAATTAAAGAATCTGAGAGATTAAGGCCAAAAACTACAATTTTAAGTATAGCTATACAAGAACTGAGAAACTTCTTGGTGTGGAATAATTGGCTTTGAAGGTGACTGTTTTTGTACAGTGTTCTATGGGTTCTCGATTTAGTGTTCTGCAACCCTATAGTATAATGCAGCCCCAGTCACATAGGCACCAGCAAGTGGTAATGGTATGAGTCTGCTTCCCAGGTAAACACACTCATGACTCCCGGGACTCCTGCTCTCAAATTCTGTTGTGTCGGTCAGGCCACGTACATGTACATGTCTTCATCCGAAGCGGGCCGAGCCGACCTTAAGCTTCCCTGATTGCTGGGATTGTTGGGCTAAGCTCAAATTCTTCAGCGGAGTCACAGGTGGGAGACGGGGGAGGAAGGCAAGCTCCATTGGCAATACAGACCATAGGGGTACTAGTGGGCCCTGGGATCTTTCTAAATTCTAAGCCGAGTGCATGTTTGTGACTGTGTCACACAGGAAGGCAGCTGTTGAAGCAAATCCTCCAGTTTTTTTCGCGAAAATGAATGGAGCGCTGTTTTCGCAAACCGGACATTCGGAAAGACAGTCAGACTCCAATATCAAATCCCCTCTAAAACCACTTTCACCATTGAATGAGTTATCTTCTTTTTGAGTGAAAAAGTAGACTTTTGATATTGGACTGTTGAATGTTTTGGAACAATTCTACGGGGTGACTCAATAAAAGGACGACATAACGATGACAGCTGCTACCAGTTTTAATGAGAGCGTTGGCCAGCCAGGAGGAAAAAGTTCAAGCCAAGCATTGGTAATGTCATGGTCTGAAATGGGTTTGCAAAGAAAATGTGACTGGACTGTGATTCAAACCTGAGACCTCTGTCTTAATGTACCAGGGCTGGATTTCACAAATCCTTACAATGAATCGTAACTCAACTTACGATGGACAACCCATCGTAAGTTGTGTTGGACCGTATGGTTTCTGTGCATTGCTCAACGCCGTGCGATTTATCGTAAGTTACGATGAGTTTGGTGAAACCGAACCCAGAGCTCTTACCAGCGGAGGGCTGGATAGCTCAGGTGGTTAGTGCGCTGGGACATTAAAGGCCCAATACAACATTGGGAAGATCGGAAAACATCGATGTCCACAGATTTCCTTCTTACACAGTTTGTAGATGGCCATGATAGAATCCTCATGTTGAAATCTTTCGGTCTGGGATGCTGTACTTCCCTAGAAATCTTCACTCAAACATCGACAAATAGTTTATTACTCGCAAGTCATAAACTACTTCTAACACTACAGAATGGTGCAAAAAACGTGACTTTTTTTTACCCTTTTCTACTTTCTCAG
The DNA here is from genome assembly GCA_949987565.1 of Luidia sarsii. Classification (NCBI taxonomy): domain Eukaryota; kingdom Metazoa; phylum Echinodermata; class Asteroidea; order Paxillosida; family Luidiidae; genus Luidia; species Luidia sarsii. The sequence goes on along the minus strand of OX465108.1, from coordinate 19,196,572 downwards.
ATCACCATTTGAGCTAAAACCTTCGCAGGATTGCTTATTGGGGATGTTTAATGGTTTAACACACAAACTGTGGCAATCTTTTGACCTTTACCAATGTTGTGTTGGGCCTTTGAGCCAGAACAAGACCAGGTGCAGTAAAATCCAGTAAAATGTCTGTGCCTATATTTCAAATAGTTTTAAAGTTCTTCCTTCAATTTAATTGAGGTTTACAAAGCGATAACTTTTCTAATTGATGTTGTGAATAATCCAATGAGCAGGAATGCCTAACATTTTGAATTATCCCTAGAGTTAAATCAGCATCCACTTTGGGAAAGGGGATCCCCTAAACTACCAGGTTTGAAACAGTTTTGGAATGATGGCAGTCACTAGGGCCATTCCCACTACGAAAATAATCGCGATTTGAATCAAGATTCAAAAAACTTTTTATGGGTCGTGTCCACACAGGCCAAATAATCGCGTCGCAAATAAACGCAAGTCGATTGCGGTTAGCATGTGGTTGCGCTACGCAAGCGGGAATGGCAGGACTCGCTGACGAAAGTAAACAAACCCTGTGCTGCACTTCCTGGCAGTAAGCTGCAGGCAAGCTCGCGCAATGCTTCATGGGCTTAAAAAAAACCGGTGCGATTTGAGCGGAGCGTTCCCACACAAATCACGTCGCAAATAAACGCGATTATTTGAAAAAGTCTCACTCTTAGTGGAGTCTGAATCGCGATTCAAATCCCAGTAATAATCGCGTTTATTGTGTCCCCACACGCAAAAAAAGTGGAGTTTGGATCGCGATTCAAATCGCGATCCAAATAATCGCGTTTATTTAGTGTAGTGGGAACGGCCCTAATGGTTCCACGCTTCAGACTGGTGGCCCACCTAGGCAAAGGTAGTTGACTATTTAGGAAGACTCCCACCTGTGGGATGGATGGCTCACTTGATAGAGTGCTGGTACTATAAAACAGAGGCTTGAGGTCAAATTCCAAGCCTCTGGCTCGGCTTCAAATCATCTGCTATTTTGATCAATCCTTTCAATTAACCTTCCTTTAGAGAACATAAGTGTCCTCTCTTTGCAAGTGGAAAACAAAGGGAAAACACACATGGAGCAATTGCCGAACCCTGCGGTTACCAAACATGTTTGTTTCTTCATCATCAAACCCTGCATCAAACCTGACAGACCCATTAGATCCATCTTCCTTCCAACCCCAAAGGACCTCCTCAGGGGAGGAAAACATCCTCCCTTCCCCCCCCAAAAAAAAGAGCCGAGGACATTTTGCCAGAGATCTGGCTCCACTGACCACCTCGGTGCCCACCGATCAGGGGATCACTCCCCATCTGCACGCCCACGAGGTGAAAAATGGGCTCACATCAAGGAGGTATTCCTTGCTCACATCATTCATGATATGGTTCACTCCATAGCTCTTGGGGAGTTGGTGTACCTCCAGGCTACATAGTAGCCTAACTATGTTGACTGAGTCCAGAATTTATGTCGCAGACCACTCCACAACCTGCCATAGAGCATAGTGCAAAAACATGACTGGGCATTCACACGGAGAATAGGGCTATTTCCACTGCGAAGATAATCGCGATTTGAATTGCAATTAAAAAACCTGGGTTAACCGTTGTTTTGCTCGCACTCCTGAAGGCCAAGAAATCGCATTGCCAGCTGATTGTGGTTAGCAGTTGTGGTCAAATGGTGGGTGGGTCCTTGATGGTGGCCAATACAGGGAGACATTATAAACAAGCACGGCACTTCCTGTCAGTCAGAGCGCAAGCAGTGCATTGGCCTTTGTGGAATTCTTAAAAACGGTGCGATTCCGAAGAGCATTCCCAGACACACCGCATCACAAATAAGCACGATTATTTGGAAAAGTCTCACTAATATATAGTGGAGTCTGAATCGCGATTCGAATCCCACTTATAATTGCATTTATTGAGTCCACACACTGAGAAACAAAGTGGAGCTTGAATCGCGATTCCAATCGCAATTCAAATACCGGTAATCACGTTTATTTGAGACAGTGGAAACGGCCAGTGGCTTGGTTTGTGAAACCTTTGGTGACAGTCAAGTGGATTGTAGCATAATAGATACATTCTAATCTTTATATCCAATAGACAGTGACTTTTCTCGCTAATCATATTACCCCTCTAGGTAGTCAAAATTCTCCCCTTTATAGACATGTATTTTCTCAAAACGAATTGGCCACAGGTTTTGCAGTTGCCTCACTCCATTTCCATAGGCAAATTTAGCTACAATAAAGCTAATTTGGCCACAATAAAGGCCCTGATTCTTCTGATTTCCCCCAAAAAATTCTGAAGTGCTGAACCCCCAGGGGATCTCAGTCTCAAGTACAATTTGTTCTAAAATATATGTGAATTGATTAGCCTTCAACGGCTCCTTATATTAAAATGGTGGTGGTACACACTTTATAGCAATTAACAGAGAAGCCGTTTTGACCTACACATGTGCTTCACCCAGAAGACATTCTTTACTAGTTTGCATACAATGCCAGTATATTCCAAATCAAAACACTCCCTCCAAAGTTACCTTTGTGTCATAAAACCGGCCCTCAATCAATCCATTTAGGTCAAGGAAAGTTTATTAGTGGCACCGTTTGCATGTACAGGCATACAATTCATCCCTTGGGGAGTTTTGTGTGGTTCTGAACAAAACTGAGGGTCTCGGTCGCTCAGAAACAATAACTTTTCTTTCCATCTTCAAGAAACTTTGAATTTAGGTCAGGAAAAGTTTGTAGCGGCACCGTTTGCATGTACGGGCATACAATTCATCCCTTTATGAGTTTTGTGTGGTTCTGAACAGAACTGAGGGTCTCGGTTGAGGGTCTCAGTTGTATCAGAAACAATAACTTTTCTTTCCATCTTCAAGAAACTTTGAATTTAGGTCAGGAAAAGTTTGTAGCGGCACCGTTTGCATTTACGGGCATACAAATCATCCCTTTGTGAGTTTTGTGTGGTTCTGAACAGAACCGAGGGTCTCAGTGGTACCAGAATCAATAACTTCTTTCCATCAAGCCCCACTCCAAGTTAGAATCCAGCAGTCTCCTGAAGACGAACAGAGTATACTGTTCGAAACAGTCAAATTCCTCTGGTTCTTATCAGAGCCACACTTACTCACAAAAGAGAAATTTGCAAGGTGTCACCGCAAACCTACTCCTTCTGCTATCCTCACCATGAAAACCTTCAAATCTCATTCTCTCAATCATCAAGAAATTATCATTATCGTGGTCACGGTGGTCATGGCTTGATCACAATGCCAGGACATTGCACAGCTAATAAGGATTTGCAACCCCCCAAATAAGCCCAAGTGATCTTTTGTCAATCCCCCCCCCTGAAAAACATGAAATTTGATATCTTAGGATTAAAGATTTATGAAAAAAAAACCAAGAATGTGTGCACTGAGAGCAAAGCCCTTGGCCTATATCGCGGTATGTCTCCCACGAAATGCCCCCTCCATCCTCTCTGACAGCTCACCCCTTCGGCTTAAAAACCCTGAGGGATATCCAAATATTACTGCATGGGCTGCTCACTTCAACAACAAACACCCAGTAAGTTTATCCAAAACATCCCCGGGCCTGGCAAATTAGCCGAACATGATCATGATTTTCTGTTGGGCAGTGGTGGTGGTGGTGGTGGTGGTGCTTGAAGTAGGGCAGCCACAGTGAGATTTTTAGTCTGGTTCCGCGTCTGATCGACAGCTGCCTATCAATTTGGCGCGCTCATTACCTGGACTGTAGTGAAGCCATCGGTCCCTTCATGTGTACTTGGCAAAGCAATCACGTAACAATAGCCTAATAGGGGGTTTATATAGCGCTGGCCAGCTAATAGGAAAACACTGCATAAAGGAATTCGCGTCTCTTTTCATCAGTGGCGATTGTATTCAAGCCGTACCACAAAAGAAGAAAGTTCTACAGAGCCCCAACATATATCACAGCTTTGTTACGTTTTACAAGTTGGTGTTGAATTCAGCCTATTCCACAGCCAAATGACCACACATTCATAACAATGTGGGCACACTGCTAATATTCTGTGTCATTTTGTGCCTCTGTTTGTCTACACAAACAGTGAAATGGGAGACCTGTGTGGTCTACTGAAAGTGAGGAGCCATCCACTTCATGATACCTACTGCCATTCTGACTGTTAACAGGTCAACAAAAATTGGAAAGGATGGCTGCTTTTCTGGGAAAAAGTGTCATCATGAAAGGCATGTCTTTCCAATATTACTGAAAACTCTCAACCCGGTAGGATTAGAAAAATTAGTACGAGCAACACAGCATTCATTCATGTGATGTAGGCTTAAGAAATTGAGCAACTGTTGGACAAAATCCGCCATGACAGGAAATTTGGCAAAAATCTGAACTTTTGTAAAGAATGGTTTTCTCATGATCAATTGCTGGGCTGGACGTCGTGGTGTTCCTGATGTTATCTCAGTACTGGTAGTCCCAGCATTCATTTGAACACAAAATTGCCATATTTAATCTGATGTCACACCTATACACTCCTCCACACTTCTCTCTTTGATCTTTCCCCCTCTTCTCACTAATCCCTAGGGCTACCCTACTCCTTGCCCTTCCCTTTGATCTCTCCCTACCAGCTTTACTCTTTGTCCTTTGTTTCTCATCCGTGTCCTATTCATTCTCTTCCCCCTGCCTTCGTGTACATGTACATGTATCTGTTTTGTCCTTGTCACTCTGCCTTTGAGAAAGGTCCTGCTAGGATCGAAACGTCAGGCCCACTAAATTTTAAGATTTGCATTTTGGTAATTTCAGTCAGTAAGCAGTTTGCAACATTTTTGTATATCACATACAAGACACTTCATTGAACTTCACTATCCAAAATAATGACCAGTGAAACTCTTTCAATAAACTGCTTTACAGAAGGGTCATTCCCACTGTGCAAATAATCGCGTTTTAAATCACGATTCAAAAACTGGTTTATTTTTCTCCAAACCCACACATGCTGCAATATTATGTGGCAATATGTGGCATGATAAGGTTGCTGTACAAACCAGCGTCAAAGCACGATGGCTGGAAGAGTTCGCTAGGGAGGGCCGAAAACTCACTGGGCCCAGACCACTTTGCTCTAGTAATCTCGACTTTGGCCTTCCAAATCTTCCAAAGTTGCCGTTCAACTGGAAACAGCTTTATACCCGGTATACAAAAATGTTGCAAACAACTTATATACTGACTAAAATTACCAAAATGCAAATCTCAAAATTTAGTGGGCCTGACGTTTCGATCCTAGCAGGACCTTTCTCAAAGGCAGAGAAAAGAAAGGTCCTGCTAGGATTGAAACGTCAGGCCCACTAAATGTTGACAACTGGAAATAGATGAAGACTTACTCCATCCTTGGAACTTTCGCTAGATCCAGCAGCCACAAACCTTGTCAGCATCGCCAAAAATGGGGATATTTCTCACCGATAACGTAAAGGAAACTCAATGTGACGCGTGCGTGAATGCTGGTGACCACCACCCCCCCCCCACTCAAAAATTGTGGTTAGCAGCTGTGGTCAAATGATGGGTACCGGTATGTCCTTGAGGGTTGCCCATGCAGAGAGACATAAACAAACCCGGCACTTCCTGTCAGTCAGAGCGCGAGTGGTGCATTGTGGGATTTAAACCACAAAACAAAAAAAAGTGCGATTTCTACAGACCATCACCCCACTCACCGCATGGCAAATAAACGTGGGGTAAAGAATAGCCGAGTCTGAATCGCAATTCAAATCCCACTCATCAACACGCGATATGATTTGGGCCCATTTTGGGGACACCTTACTTAATGTTCGGCCCGTGTAATCCGAGCATTGTCAGTGGCTCGGGAGGCCAGTAGGATCAGTGGAAGTGCATCAGAAGACATTCCACTAAGAGTGTGGGCCTGTAAATCTCTGGCAGCCAGGCACTGTGGACAAGCCAGTTCCAATCAACATCAGAGGACGTTGGACATTGATCAGTGATCCCCAGTGAAAAAAAAAACAGGGGGGAGTGGGGGGGAGAGAGGTTTATCCCCACTCTAGTCCCTCCCCACCTTTTCAGAATTTAGCAGTCCCCTGAAGAATGCAGAATCTCCTATATCCTAGTCCTAAGCCAGTGAACTCAAGGTCACATTAACAAACAGAGAGCATGGGATTGAGGAGCAAATAGCATGTCATCCTCTGTCCTCCCCCCCCCCCACCTCCTTCCACCCCTCCCAGAATCAACTAATAATAGGGGGAGGGAGAGAGGATTTCATGATGGGAAAACAAGCGCCCAGAATCTCAAAATCCCCATTCAGGGTTTATTTATGCTGGAGTCATCCCCCCCCCCCTGGCCCCCAGTGATTTTTTTTTCCAGGGACTTTGGCTGGTGTAAACACAAGCCAAGGCCAGTGTGGAATTGGATCCTTGAATAATGTGGTTTACTGGCCTCTGAATGTTTTTTTTCTTCTTCAGGGATGATGCAGCTTCGATGCAGGTGTCTGTTTACTGGGATGGTTTGGGGTTGTTGTTTTTTGGACGAAACTGAGAATTTTTGATCACCCTGGTTTGTAACTTTCTCCTCAACCACTGAGATCCCATAAAATAACGGAGAAATTTGAGAGAATACCACACATGCAGTACCCTTTGAGTCTGACACAAAATATCCCCAGACTCTCCTGGGAATTTGGTATACAATTTCCTGCAATTTCATTTTCTCGTTCTAAATACAAATCTTAAAAACAAGGAAGAACCGACATTTGGATCCTTGCACAACCTTGACATACTGCCTGTGTGTTTACTCAGGTGTTCTCCATAACAAAACATTTGGGAACAATTTGAAAAAAAAAAGTTAATTTTGAAAATAAAGTTCAAAAGTTAGAGGGCCTGACGTTTCGATCCTAGCAGGACCTTTCTCAAAGAGAAAACCTTTAAGAAAGGTCCTGCTAGGATCGAAACATCAGGCTCTCTAACTTTTGAACTTCATTTCCAAAAGTATGGAGATTTACATGTATTACAGGTCATTGTAAAGCCCCTACACAACATTGGTAAAGGTCAAAGAATAACATCCATACATTGTCTTATCCAATATATGCATGAAATAGCACACCTGTGAAAATTTCAGTTCAATGGAGAAAATTGTGAAAAATTGTGAACATTTCCGAAAAATAGTTTAGATCTCGGTAAGACGTAAAAAAATTATTTTACTCTTTTCTCCCAAAATACAGCAATTTAGGCAGAAATATTTCAGTGCGAGGTTTCTAAGTATAACCATCTTCAAACTGTATAAGTACAAGGGCTTTAATCAGTGAGTAGTTTGCAACAGTTTTTTTATATTAACTTCATGGAAATGAAGTTGATAAAGCTTCATCCAATTTTTGTGATTCCCCAACTGCTGTAACCAGGTATACAAGAGATTTGTTTTCATCCGAATGGAAATTTACATGGTGATGATCCAACGAGATATATGGCAGTTAATAGCTAAATGCTTCTGACCTGTCCCCCATACCTCATGTGGTAGAGCACCGGTACATTAAGTCAAGAGTAACAGGTTCAATCCCTGGTCCAGTCAAATTGTCTTTGTGATTTCACAACTCATGATCATTATTCTAACAACGCTGCATTTGATTAAGCAATTACCAGACACACAAAAGCAACCAAATTGAGACTGCTCACCTTTTAGTTTTTGTGCAATAGCTCTCAAGGTTTAATAGGAGATTGTGGTTGTAAAAAGAAAAAAAAAAGGAGTTTCCCCAAAGGTCACAATTAAGTAACTTCAGTCAATGCAATCAATGAGTCAGCATTGCCTTCCCCCTGAACTATCTTTCCTTCCTCACTGATGGAAACATAGCCCCCATCTGTCAGGTAACATCCAGCCAAGCCTATCCTTCACTGAGGCATCTGCCTGACTGTGGCCAGATAATGAGAGGACAGCGTGGAAATGAGGTAGCCAAGTAATCACTGAATACGGCAGGCATTTAAAACTTATCATACCACATGAATGCAGCTGATTAAATCATTCTGGCCAGCGGCGATTACACAGTGAGTAACGTAACAAAACATGTGAACATTCGCGGAGCCTTCGAGCTATCTTGCCCTCATGTACAGCCTCCTAAATTGTCAACAACTTTGAAGTATGTTATTTGTCCTTGTTTAAAGATTTGTCCTTATCTGCATGTAATCAAAAAGCTCTCTCAATACTAATAATACAAGAATGTAGCACTGACTTTAAAGGAACCATGCAGTGTAAAATGTTTACATCGTATTTTATTTTAAATATCCATTGATTGGTTTGAATTAAATGTAAATTTAAAGAATTACTGGTTATGGTGTACGTTAAGTGCGGTAATTTGCCTTCCAAAATTGATTCCCCCATTTTTAATTTTGCGACAACTCCAAATGAGGGCGGCGTTCATGAGGTAAATAAAGGCAGAGAAATCCAGAAAAACCTAGTCGGGTCCCGCACATGAGGCCTAGGTAAGAGACGTATTCGCACACGGTATGGCCATGCTGCATTATTATGTGGCATAATAAAGTTGCTGTACAAAGCATGTCTCAAAGTGGTCGCTAGGGAGGGCTGAAAACTCACTTGGGCCCAGACCACTTTGCTCTGGTAACCTCGACTTTGGCCGTCCAGATCTTCTGAAGTTTCCGTTCAACTGGAAACAGATGAAGGCTTACTCCATCCTTGGGAGTGTTGCTACATCCAGCAGCCACACACCTTGTCGGCATTGCCAAAAATGGGGATATTTCTCATCGACAACGTAACGGAAACTCACTGTGACGCGTGTGTGAATGCCGCCCCCTCCCCCGCAGTGACGCAAGTATCTGCCTTGATTTACGTCACACCCCCCCCCACGCCACCCCCGCAAAGTTAATGTTCATGAAGCTTTCCTTCGTGGGGCAGAGTAGTTTTAAAAAAACATGCTAACAAATAAATTTCTCCGATAAATTCCAGTAAATAAACACAACCACACACATAATTTTCTTCAGAACATCACACTTTATTGATTTAAGATCAAAAACAATGCAATCTGAAATTGATGTCATATTCCCTTTAATGACCCAAATTTCACAAATCTGAAAAGTTTAGAGGGTCTGACAATGGGACATTTCTCTACGACTCACTTTGAGAAAGATCGAAATATCGGGCCTATAAATTTTGAAATTGCAAATACTAGACAGGCATACATCTTGTGAGGGGAAACATGAGTACGACATCGGAAAACGGAGGTGCCTCAAGTTTTGCAGAAACCTCCTCACAGAGCTTTCTCTTCCAAGGAGACAACTCCACTCCGATGAGAGATGAGACTCAAACATATCTCACTTTAATCTTATCTTTCTGTGGCAGAGCAGCCCTTTCGGATTATGTTATTTTCAAGTGGGGGGGGGGACCCCTGCTTTTATCAATTCTCGGTTAATTGTCTGTCGCTTCAAATCAACTCTGACAAGGGGCTTGGGCCACACAAATGCAGTGCAAATTCACTGCATGTGCCCTATGCACTCGCTGTATCTTCCGACAAAGATAACATTAAGGCATGTGCAAAGTCATTTGAGTGGAAACATGAGAGGATGGGGAAGGGGGAAGGGGGAGGGGGGGGGGGAATCGGACAATCTTGCTTGAATCTGTGGAAACAATAGCAGGATAACTGACTGTCTCTCCGGTGGCAAATTCATTCCAGAGGCCTCATTATATTTGACAGGAGCCGGACTGTATCCCATCCAATAGTTTCTTTGTTGGGAACATAGTCTGGGAATTCTTCCATGATTGGCAGGGGAACATTAACCATACTTTAGTGTCTTGTGTTTCTTCCACTGGTAATGGGTTTGGCTCAATGTTTTTTTCTTAGAAGGGAGGAAGAGTGGAATCTTTGGGCTGGCAAGCTGGGTCCAATTTAACGGAATCTGCTGCTGATAGCAAATAATGGTGCCAATGTTATCAGAAAAAGAAACTTCGCTCCTTTTATGTCTGTTTCAAAGGAAAGAAAAATATTTGGGCTTCTGTGCTTGCATAGTCCCAATGGGTTTTAATCATTTTGCTCGTGGAGTTAAATATCATGGATTACATGCTACAGGCAAATGAAAATGGCGCCATTTAGCAGGCAATGCACGTATGCTGCAACGGGTTCCACGAAATGCGGTTCTGATTTCATTAACTGAGGCTCTTTTTAGAAATTTAGGGGGCTTAAGGAGTAGAGTGGGTGATGAGAGGTCTAAATATACTGCCCTGGTAAAAAAAAAGAGCTACATGTAAGTGATAGCGCCTAGACATGGTGACTGGTGAATTTGGATGGTCAATCAATAGTTCATGGATATAACATGATCTTTGCGTCGAGGTGAATGTAATGGACCTTTCCCATGAAATATGCAAATAAGAGCTGGCGCATGCGCTTTACTAAATTGGTGGGCAAACGAGTGCGCGTTGCGTGCAGGTTTCGAAATACGCGCGCAGGAGACGCTGAATAGCCAATGACCGCACGCCAAACTGTTAGTGAGAAGGAACGCGCGCACGCCCGTGGAAAACTATGATTGGTTGGCAGCCCGCTTGCCCACCAATTTAGTTAAGCGCATGCGCTAAGTCTAATTTGAATATTTCATGGGAAAGGTCCATTCAATGAGGTTTTGCCCTACTCGCCGTGATCAACACTGAGTGCTCAGTTTCATAGTTGTCAAGAATAGGTCCTCGTCTCAAAACGGGCAAACTGATCTCACGAGCAGATATGTAAACACAATTTCCCTGTCAGTTTTCATTTCCTTTGTTTGTTTGAAGATGATTCATGAAGGCTGCAGCCACTTTGTGTGATCCCCGAACTGCTGTAGCCAGGTTTACTCCCCCAAAACTGCTTGCATTTGAACAGGCATGGGGGTTAGTCCCACTTACTGGGCCATTAGGAGCTCCTCTTTAACAATTTTTGTTCATTATCCATTGCTACTGTGGAGATACATGGCAGTTAATAGTTAATTGTAGAATGTTCCTGACTGTCACCTCCACCCAAGCAAAGAAAGTTGACCAACGGTATTCAGGAAGCTCGATTGCTCTGGTGCTTAGAGTACAGGCACATTAAATGAATGGTATGGGATTCACGTCCCAGTCCAGTCTAATTTTCATTGTTATTTTCACAAATTGTTTGAATTTCCCAGTCAGTAATTCTTTCCTTTGATTGTTTTTGTTTTAAAGGAAGATAAGTTTCCTGTTACAAATTTGATGCCAACATCAGCAATTAACATTGCAGGACAACTTTGCATACACTGAAGTGCACACATGTAGCCATTTGTGTATCCTTGTGGAGACATTGCTTTGTTCTCGTGCACTATACAACCGTGTGAGAAACAATGTTTTACAAAATGCTCCCATTTCAACCACATTCACTTTCCTGGATAGAAATTTGGACCATATGTCCCATAGATATAACACTTCAATTTGCAACGGATTCTTACCCATCACAAATTTCCCGGTTTTTTTAAGTTATTTCCAAATATCAGTTTCGTGAAAACCTTGTGGAGTCCCATTCACCTTTACAACTTCCCTGTGGAGACCTATTCAACCTATTGTCTTAGGTCTCCACAAGGCACTAGATTCGTGCCCACATGGTACATGTACATGCTCACTTTTCCTTGTTTAGTTATCATAGCTGATAGCTGCAGGTGACCATAGAGCTATTTCATCCATGGCATGGTTTTTTTCTAATGCTTTCAGGATGTTGGAACACCTGGAAAGACCTTCAAGAATGACACCTCCAATAAAATGTAATTTATCAGATAAACACTGCAAATTTGGCACAAAATCAGGGTCAATTGTCAGGGCATGCACACATGTAGCTGTGGGTATGTGGTGACAATTGCATAGTTGTTTTTCTGAGTTTTTCTGAGCATACCATGTACCAGTACTCTAGCACCTGGGCCATCCATCCCTTAGTCCGGACCTTCCAAAATAGTCAACTATATTGTTGAAGAATTTAAGAAGAATTTAACCAAATGCATATTACTCACAACGATCTGTGGAGTTTTTCAGAAGTAGGTCAAATCAACAATAGGATCAGAGGTCTTTTAAAGAGTAGGAGGAAAAATAATTGAATACTTGAAGAATATTTGAAAGCTCTTATCATTAGCCTGTCTCTAATGAGATACATACACGTGTACATACGACCAATTCTTCAATAACTACTTGAGGCCTACCACTGTAGTCCACTTGCATGAAGCTACATGTAGCATGACTTAATGAAGGTTCTCTTTATGATTAATATCTATCATTGACAGCATCACTGTAACCATAAGAATGAGAACGGCCCAAGCAATACGTCCAGCATGGCACTTTAGAAAGCTCTCAAAAGGTGTGAAAGTCACACCACTGAAAAAAAATCAGTTGCAAAAATAAACCAGCATATCTTGCTCTGAGCAAGTCCTCTGAGTCCTCAATAATTACAAGAATCAAATTGCGTTCGGAGAAATGGGTTTTTTTCCCGGCACAATTACTACTCAACCAAGGGACCTCAAAAATGCCTTCTGTATTGACGTGCAAGGTTTTTTTCCTCTCAAAGCAGAGATTGGTGTCAATTACTGGGAGAAATATGCTGAATATTTCACAAACTGGAGATAGCCCACACTTTGATTTTATCAACTGTAATTCTACTACACTGTGGTAAATGAAAAGAAAACTTTGAAAGAATAACCCAAAATTCCCGAACCTTCAAAATGGCAGTAGTAGTAGAAACATTCATTTCAATGGTGCCATTTCCACATAATAAGATATTACAATGCCGTGTAAGCATATTATACAGTGCCTATTTCCTGAAGTTAATGGCACTGAAAAATAATCTGTTCTATTGGTGGTTAATTCAGGGCGATAATACACCGGGATGTAAGTGACCGACGAAGTCATTTCCTGAAAATTACCGAAGGCCAATCAATTGTGTGACTGCGAGTGAGCGCTTACGCGACCGAGAGATGCGATTGCAAGATTTACGGCAGGGGTGCAGGTGCCCTTCAGTTTTAAGGGTTTTAACAGATTAAATTGAGCAGTTTGAGATAACAGCATGACATTTAAAAAAAAAAAAAAAGCAAAAAAAAAATGATTTTTTTTTTTTTAAATAACGCCATTTCAAGAAATCCGGAAAATTCCGGAAGTCTTACATCCCTGAATATATGGCTGCTCACACTGTCAGAAAAAAAACACACACTCCAGGATTTGAATTGCAATCCAAGGACTAGACTGACATCTGGATCATGATCCAGACACACCAAGTCTCACACATCAGGCGTGGCACTGGCAGTCACGCATCCCGCGTCTTTCTCACGCCCACACACCCGACAAGCTTATTCTCACGCCTTTTAAAAAAAAACCTCTTGATTGAAAAGACTGTGGCTGCATGTACCTATGTAACTAACAATGTACACACAGTAAATCTATGGCGCGCACAGCACTCCATCACGGCACAAGTGACTTTGTCTATATCTACAGTATATAGATCTCTCCCCTACTACAGTGCAATGTCACTATAACGAACGCCGATATACTGAACATTCCATGCCCTTTGGCTTCCAATTTTACGTCCATGGATATGCGGCTGCAACTGCTATTTTACGAATGATCGCTATAGGCCTACCGAACAATTTTCATGGATCTCGGGATGTTTGTTATAGTGACGTTCCACTGTAGTACATTGATTTCCAACCACCCCAAAAAACACATTTTGGTTCAAATTTTAATCAGAAGAAGCCAAGCAGGAACAGGCTTTTGAGTCACAGTGTTTTTCACTTTTGTTCCTCCTGGCCATCTTTGATTGGATTGTCCTTACTCTGCTTGTTTACTCCTTCCCACTTACCCTCCTGCCCAATCTCTTCCCCTTCATCCCTAGTCCTTGCCTCTATCTCTTCCCCATCTCATCCTGACCTATCACATCTCTGATGATACATGTGCATAATATTCTCCTTTTTTGGTGTTTATTCATCAATTTATCTCCCATCTTGAATTTCCATGATATAGACTGTATGGCCTTTCTCGCCTTGAAAATTGGATGTACATGTACTTCTTGTTTGTGGTCCTTGGTTTGTTTTCCTTGATTTACAGCTTAAAAATTTGAAAGCTCCATCCGTGAAAGCTCCATCCGTGGGAGGAGGGATATCTCCCTCCCACACCCTCCCTCAGGCAAGCTAACACCTGCTAGCAATCTCACCCCTACCCACTCTCTGACCTTGGCATCTCAGCACGTATCATAACTCCTCTTGTAAATCGTGATTATTGTGTACACACATAATTGTGTGCACACATACCATCACACCACGGCGCTATAAGTAGGTTACACACATACCCATTGTTGTATCCTTGTGGAGACATTGCTTTGTTCTCATGCACTATACAACCGTGTGAGAAACATTTTTCAAAAATGCTCCCATTTCAATATCAATCACTTTTCCTGGATAGAAATTTGGACCTTATGTCCCTTATATAAAACACTTCACTTTGTGGCAGATTCTCTGTTTTTGAGTTAATTCCAACTGAAATACAAGTTTTGTGAAAACCTTGTGGACTGGACCTACAGTGTGTACATGTACATGTACCCCGGTATACACCTTTACAATTTCCCTGTGGAGACCTATTCAACCTATTGGAGTAGGTCTACAGTAGGTCTCCACAAGGCACGAGATTTGCGCCCCCAAAAAGAGTTTTTTCATGATACAAATTGTCAACAGAGAACAAATCCCTTCTTGCATAAACATTTAAGACGGCATATACATTATACCCTGAACATTGAATGTGCATACATGTACAGTATATGTAAATGTACATGTACATGTTAGCTACATGGTGGCCATGTTCGAAGTACATAGAAGGCCTTGATATTCATTTTACCAGGCCCCTGCTGTGCAACAGATAATTTATAGGTAGTGGAAAAACCGGAATGAGGCAGGAAAGTTATGTGCTGCAGATGTCTAGACATACTGTACTGGTAACTTGAGCTGGTGTTTCCTAGTAATGTATCCGTAATACTCATGCCTTTGACATGCAAGGTACATGTATATTCTTTCAGAATACAGCTGTTCATACTGTGCAAATAATGGGCGACTTGAATCGCGATTAAAAAAAAAAACCATTTTTTGGGGGGAGGCTCACATCCAAAAACACCAAAAAATTGCGACACAAAACATTCTCAGCCGATTGTCAAATGGTGCGTGTGTCCTTGAGGGTGGCCCATGTGTGGAGACACAAACAAGCATGTCTTTCCCCGTCAGTTAAAGCGCAGTGCTGCATTGTGTGATAAAAAGAAAACAGTGCTTAAATGAATGAAACCGATTATAACCTCATAACCTAAGTTTAAATTGTTGCTCTTTCCTTTTGAATATCATTCATTGTAATCTATGTACAGTGGAATGTCGCTATAACGAACATCCCGTGATCCATGAAAATTGTTCGGTATAGCGGTCGTTCGTTATAGCAGTTGCGGCTGCATATCCACAGATGTAAAATCGGGGGCCAAAGGGCATGTTCGTTACAGCCGAATGTTTGGTATATCGGCGTTTATTATAGCGACATTCCGCTGCAGTTGCAGGCATGGGTAGGCCTATAGGCCTATGAGCTTTGGCAATATGCAGGCCGTGGTCGTGAAGTTGTCTGTAAGTTATACCTGATAGGGAAACGAATCAATTTTGTCCACATCCTTAAAACCTAGGCCCTTTTCCAAAATCCGGCTTAGGCTCAGGCTCTTGTCTCAATTTCCTTTATCAATTTTAAATGGTAGGCCTTTGGCTTCGCTTTTGAATGTTGCAGTGCATTTTGAAAAAGGACCCACAGGTTCAACTTCTACGAAGAACTCCAACCTGCATTTTCAGCGTTTGGATAGCAGAGATGAAGCCGGAGCTGAAGCCGAAGCCGGGTTTTTGAAAAGGGCCCTAGATCGGCATTTTCCTGCTGTAGAATGGTTCTCTGCATTCTACAGAATGAGAGAGCTTACGACTAATCGATCTGTGGGTAAAAACGCATGCTATTAAACAGATTACCTACAATATAAGATGCTGGTGCAAATCGGTCTCTTGGAAGATGGGCTGCAAGTGGGGGAACTCTACTGTGTGAAAGGTGACCAGAGAAATCTAGGTGAAGGGTGACCAGGCAAAATGCACTACGAAATTTGGGGCTTTCACTAGCAAAGCACACCAGTGTTATTTAACCTAGATTATGGGGTTATAATCTGTGCCAAAGGGGCCGAAACAACAACAGCCCATCAAACAACAGCAATCCATCAAACTGTCCCCCTTTTTCCCTCTCATTTTGGGTTTGTGGCATCAACATTATACTTGACAACCTTTCCAATTAGTCCAGAGTAAAAAGCATGGGTGTATCCACTGGGAAAATGCAAACATGTGGTTAATGTTTTTCCCAAATTCAAAAGCTTAAAATCATGTTGCAGACACTGAGAAAACATGCGTGTACCTGTCTGTGTATCTTACAGTGTATATGTCCTAAGGGTTGCAGGTCACCCTATTAAAAGTACATGCTGCACTTGAATATGTTATTTATTGTCGCCGTAACAATTTATTTCCTAGCAGAATGTAAAGTATCCCTTTGCAGTGTCCTCAGGGAACACAACTTCAGTTCCTGTCAGCTTCGGGCCAGATGCCAAGGTCAAGGGAATCATGTCGCTGAACACTCAGTTTCATACGTGTAGGTTTTCCACGTTCACCAGCGATTTCATTGCTGTCCAAACATTCTTTGTTAGACTCCAAAAATGAATAAAAATCATAATGGTCTGGTTCTGTCTCATAACAGTGCTCCATATGTGTTCCAATTATCTTGTATCTTTACAGTAATGCTTCACTCAATCTCAAATTGCCTGGACCCAATGTCATGGCTCTGCTCTTAAGACGACTGTGGCCGCATGAGGAAGTAACGTATGTATTAACTAACTCTGCTCATAGGCATAGAATCAGCGCTCACAGAAGCAAGTGCATTTCACTTTATTTCAGCTTTATTTCATAACCAATAGCTAGGCCTAAATGTTACTACTGCATGGAGGGTGCAGTGTCATATTTCTTGTGGAGCCAAGCAAAATCTTACAGCGCCAATTACAGATGGAGAATCCTGCAAGACTGAACACTTTAACAGAAGAAGTTTCTGTTTGACTCACACATTTACGCTTTGAATTATCTATCCATTCGCCTGCTGAGATCTTGGTGCACAGCTGAATGCACTCTCTGAACATTCCAACCTGGTCTGTCATGCCAGCCTCACAGGCATTACTGATATAGGGTGTGTTTTGATTTGATTAGGGAAAAATGAAAACAATTTCAGAGGTGATGTCATCAGCGTGGGCCAAAATAGATGGACAGGATCTTTGCGATGACCACAGACTAATTGTGCATGTAACCATGCGCAGCAAGAAATTTCACGCCAATTCCATGACACAAACCATAGATAGAAACCACACATACCACAACCACTAACCCTCCAAAAAATTGTTGAACATGGTGTCAATACAAATTATTCTTGACTCGCTACATGCATGTTCACCATGAATAGCTTAAAAATCAAATTCCATTTACTCCACCCCAAAAAAAAATATTTAAAAAAATATTGAACTATTTAGGTGCCTTTTTTAACACGGTTTCATCAATTTCATTTGAGTGCCGGTCAGCTTAACAAGGTCTAAGTTTCAAGTTCCGTTCAAGTCCTTTTTTTTTTTTTATCTTTGCAGGGTTCACAAGCGGGCCTTTGACAAAGGTTATACTACGATTGAAGCATCAACAAGTAATCTGTAACATCTTTGTATGACCTGTTCTATAATCTGTTCAGTTTCTGTCAAACAAACCAAGGAAAAACTGATTGGGAACTTTTGAACAATTTGAAAAATTGGCAAAGAAAACTTTGACTGGACCAGAACTCAAACCCGAGTTGTTTGCATCTGAATGAAAGCGGGGGTGTGATCCCTGGAGATATATGGCAGTTAATGGTTGAATTGCTTCAGTGTGGCGCCCCCATACCGGCAAAGACTGGTTGACTATTAAGGAGGCCACCATCTAAGGGCTGGATAGCTCAGATGGAAGAGCACAGGTACGTTAATCCCGAGTTCTCAGGTTCAAGTCCCGGTCCAGTCAAAGTTTTCTTTGCCAATTTTTCAAATTGTTTAATTCCTGAGGTGATATACAAAAATGTTGCAAACTGCTTACTGACTAAAATTACCAAAAAGTAAATCTAAAATTTAGTGGGCCTGACGTTTCGATCCTAGCAGGACCTTTCTCAAAGGCAGAGTGACAAGGACCTTGTCACTCTGCCTTTGAGTGTCTGCATTTGAGAAAGGTCCTGCTAGGATCGAAACGTCAGGCCCACTAAATTTTAGATTTGTTTAATTCCTGCCGAGAGAACTCCATACATTTTCGGGAGATACTATGTAAATCTGGTAATTACATTTTCCATCTGACCTACTTCTCATCAAAGGTAAAACGAACCACAGAACTCCAATCCAGCAATGTGGTTAATCAAGACAGTGTAAAGAATGTAATCAAATGCATATTAGCAGGATGCTTCAATTTATCAGTGCCAAGTGATCGGTTACTTGAAACCGTGGATGTGCCAATATCATCAGGTCACTGATGTTCCCTGCCTCCATCGACATTCAAAACAAGAAACGCAGAGCAGAAGTTGGCACGGTGAAATTAAAAAAAGGACAGGAAAAAGTCTGTCTTTTTTTTTCTCATCATGAAATGAGAAGCTTGCTTGCCAAGGATTGGCACTGCGCAGTATCAAACTGCAGCTGTTGGTCCTTACTGTTTCCAATCATGGGTCCCCTTGTACCTGAGTATTTTCACGAAATGATTCACCAAAGATATCCATGTTGCTACATGTATGTGAGCACAGGTTCCCCAGGGAGGGAACAGTTCAATCATTGCTTATAGGACTATCCCGGCTTTGATGAGCTGAGAAAGATTAAACAAACATCTGGATCGGGGATCTTACTGATGGAACAGCAGTATTTTAAGGTACCTGTATACAGGGACAAAGCTCTTAACCCTCACCTTATTATTGTATACAAATGTGCCCCCATGTCATGAACTACCCTATATTCCCGTAACTTGCCACAGACCTTGAACTTTTTAAACCAAGTGTTTATAGATGACATAGGGCCAATTTCACTGAAATCTCAAAGCACGGAAATGGGCTTGGCATGAGGGAGAATAATCAAACCCTGAAATCACAGCAAACAGACAAACATTTGTTCCTCCAGTGCATTTTACACTTGTCCTGTAAAGGAAATTAAGGTCACACTTTGTACAGATTTTCAAACACATCTTGCCTGCCCTCTTTTTGTTGGCAACAAACCTTCCATAAATCATTCCAGGGCTGCAAGTATATATTATTGTTTGCTTTTTCTATGTTGATAGATGCATGTGAGGCACATGTACTGTACAAATGAAGGGTTGTCCTGCAGTGTGGCTCTGTGTGTGTGGCAATTGAATTTGAATGACAGTAATGATGTAATGGGACCTGGTCACTCGGCACCTCGGCAACCTTGCAGTCCACATTATTGAAAACGCGCCAATTCATCACTTTTTTGAGAAATATCGCCCAGAGATGGGATCTTGAACCGGCATGGGTCAGAGGGTGCAAATGGTACCGGTTACACGCGTCCTGGTGTCTGAATGGCCTCCTGAGTCCTGAGGTGCTAAGGTGACTCATTACTAAGATGTGGTGCCAATTTTTTGAGGAGCTGTTTACATCGAGGGCATGGCAGATGGCATTCACTATCAAATGGACTATTTTGGAATCTGGTTCGTCACTATTGCGGACCACCTTGGCAAGTGAGTTTGTGGTCTTGCATTGAATCATTGGGTTTCTCAGGGTTTTTTTTCAAGTTTTGGTTTGCACCAACATAGCACTTGGTCATTATCTCCAATGCTTGGATATTTGCCAACTGCCACAAGCCACGTTTCCACTGGACTTATTTTGGTCAAAGTAACACATTACTTTTCCCATTTTAAGTCCAGTGGAAACGCCCCAGTTAAATTTCCTCTCGGTTAATTTTAACTGAACCAAATGGTTACCGGTACTTACTTGCCAACCTCTGTCCAGTAAAAGTGACCAGGTACACATGTAAGTTTAACCGACCATGGAGGTAGATTTAACCAAGCCGATTACGGTAGTCCAGTGGAAACGCACCACTCAGTAAAATGCAACTTAGTAAAATACCTCATCCGGCCTATGACATAACACGTACATATACGCACTGTGCACAACATCTGCTTCATGTCGCGTGCTAAAAAGTACATATAGATGTGCGTTGCAGAGTGACCTAATCTCACGCGCTAACAACGTCATTTTGTAACCTCAAAGGTCATGCACAACACTCACATATTGCCAGCTTGGTTACTTTAACCATCGTCTCGGTTAAACTGACTGGCTCAAAAGTCTGAGTCGCGTTTTACCGAGTGGTGCTTATCCACTGGACTAATCGGCTCGGTTGAATTGTTCACTTTTACTGGGCAGAGGTTGGCCGGTAAAAGTAACCATTCGGCTCGGTTAAAGTAACCAAAAGGATTTAACTGGGCCGTTTCCGCTGGACTTAAAATGGGAAAAAGTAACCATCATCTCAGTTACTTTGACCAATAAAAGTCCAGTGGAAATACGGCTTAATAAGGAAGCTGGGAACTGTATTAGTGAGACAGGACCTGCTGAAATTTACTAGTCCATCAATTGTCTTCCACATAGGCCTATATTCCATACTCCATACATACATGCATCCTGGCTACCCCTTTCTGACAATGTCAATTTCTTCCCCACTCAATCACAGCAGAAGTGCCTGCGCTTCCTGTTCTAAGCTACAATTGGGATGGCCCAAGGTTAAGTTCTTCAGATCCTACCACTTCAAGTGCACTTAACTGCTTCACTTACAAGTGGAGGAGGATTTGCAGACCCTCTGTTTGATCTGAGTGAGGGAAATCCAGTGAATGAGTCACTACTGAGAATCACCCATTTTGGATCCCAACACCCCAACACAATCCCAGGACCAATTTCATACAGATTTTCAAGGGGACATATGTGACCCGGCACAGCGACATGAGGAATATCCCACCAAAACACTTTTCGAGTAAACAACGCCTGAAGACAAAGTATCTTCTCAATTCGATAAAAAATCTATTTTTGTTTTATTGTATTTTCGGAAAGTTAATGTATTGGAGGATCTTATGTCCAATGGATTTTTCCGAAATCCGTCTCTAAATGTTGAAAAACAAGGATTTCGGGGGAGTGTTTGTGTACTGTTTTCATGAAAATGTAAAGTTCCTGCCTTTTTGAATGGCCTCTTTCGAGGAGTTACCGGTACATGTAGAATGGCGCTGCTATTATGTGTCTGGTACCAAACAAACAAGCAAAGTCCCCTTGTACTATTTGCAACAAAGTTCACACGGAAATAATTTAGATATCATTTGAAAGCTAATGGTATACTCTTTCACATCATTAGAAAATCTCAAAATCTCAAAAGTGGGGGTTATTCCTCATTATGCTGTGCCGGGTCACATATTTGCTCAGCTGAAATGTTTTTTGCTTAGAGAATGATGCTTACCTACTGAGATCTCTTGCAAGGGCCCATTGCACGGCAGGAAGGATTATTGTGCTTTTAAAAGCAGATTCTTGTGCCATAGATGAAACATGATGTTTGTGTCGAGGAGAACGTAATTCAACAAGGGTTTGCCCTACTCGAAGTGATAAACACCGAGTGCTCAGTGCTTTGCCCGGTGCCTGATAAAAATATTTCCAGCAGCTCGCGTGGGATTTGAACCCGTGACTCGAGATTCTTGTGCTTTAAATACATGAAGCTTTTACCCATGGTCTCGCAAAAAATAAGTCCAATGCAAACACGGCTTTAGAATCGGCTAATGATTTAAATATTGCCTTTTGAATTTGTATTTGTATTGTACATGTATGGACCTTTTGGTTCCATCTCTCTCTCCAAAATACCCCCCAAAACAGGGTGTTTTGTTCGTCAGTGCCTTAACTGATCAAGGTTGACACATGCGATACTAATAGAACGATTGCGCGATCAATGTTTAGACTTTACATGCCATCACGTGACCTATAGTGGGTATTTTTGCCTAGCTCATTTGGTGCAAAAACAGGAGTGGAAATGAGCAAAGAAGACTATCATATTGTCCACTTTCTTCTTTGTACATTTCCATTACTCCTCTGTGCCAAATGACATGCAAAAATACCCACTACAAGTCACGTGATGGCATGTAAACAGTGGTCACGCAATCGGTCTATTGTGCTTTTTCTCTCGGCCATCCCATCATGCAGCTTGGTCTTCAGAAGTGCAGTGCCAAAAGCCAGTGGCCAACAGAGGGCCTACCGTAGATTCAACACAAGCACAAATTGCATTTAGTGTCCAAACAGCAAGGACAAGTTCCCCCGCACAGACTGCTAGCGCTACCAGGAGACTCCAGCCATCGATGAGATTGCATTCTTCCTGCTGACATTGAAAGTTATAATTCGGTTGATCTGACAAGGGTGCCATATTTCACACAGTAGTGCCCCATGTGGGAGCACCGGTGATTGAAGGGGGGTCTTCGTATGGTGCCGTCAACTCCTCAAATTCTTGCCCAGAAAGTTGATGTTTCACTCAATTACCATCTCCTGCATGATCTATAGGCATTCCACAGGCATTCTTGCAAGGGGCTCGACTGGTGAAAAATCACTTTGAACCAAAGTAACTGATGATGTGGCCTTGATCAAGGCGTTGGCCGGTGATTTAGAAATCTAAATCCAGCCTCCGGAAATGCTGAAGAGTGCTTGAAATGAATGATGTGGGAAGATTGCCATCTAAGGTCTGGATAGCCCAGGTGGTGAGCGCTGGAACGTTACACCAGAGGTCTCAGGTTCAAGTCTTCTCCAGTCAAGTTCAATTTGCTATTTCCATAAATTGTTTATAAAATCCCAGTAAAACAAAAGTAATAATACTGAGAATGAATGCCACATATGCTGAATTCCAACCACTTCATGGACTACACTGTAGTATTCAAGAGTTGTTTCAAGAGTTGTCTCAAAATCTGAGTTCGAGTTCGAGTCAGAGTCCAAGTCCTGAGTCATCCATGCCAAGATCAACTTCATAGAGTTGTTTAAGCACCAACATTTGCTTAAGTACTCAATGTCATGATTCACAAGATCACTTTGCCAACCCAAACGTCACTTTTGTTTCCAATTGGCATCGCATTGTAATGTGCTTTTGCTATCCTGCTTACACATGGAAGACTTTTCACGCTGAGTTGATTTCCACACTTAAGTGGCTCTGTGAAATTGGACCCGCGGGTCTCAGTCTCAAGTCACAAAGGTCAAGTCTTGAGTACAGATCAAGAGTCACTTGTCACGCACAGTTAATCAAATAAAACAGTCCAGTAAACTGTTGAGAGAAAATCGACCCGTGTCTGTACCCCTATACCCCAACAGAAAATCTGTAAAAGTCACCAGCCAGTAATTGCAGTCTTTGAGTGAACATAGAGAAAGGAAAAACTCTATATGGAGTGAACAAGTGGTGTTTGTTTGTTTGTTTGAATGTTTGTCTTTTTCCATTGAGCTATACCAGTCATGTAAGTCGAGTCTGAGACCTAATGTAGTCTGGGTCGGTATTCGTCCAAGTCTGAGTTAACTGTGGTGACTCGAGTCCGGGTCATCTATAGAAGAAGAAAAAACGTGGCCAAGTCAGGAATCGCACAAGTTTGCAAGTCATCCTTCAAATCATGCCCTTGGAAAGAAAGTTAACCACTGGTGAACACTGGTGGCCTTAGATCGCTCCAACTCTTTAAGAGTGAAATCGCTGCAATAGACATCAGCTTGTAAGACAAACCATGGAGGACAAACCAATCTGGTTTCATCATTGCAACAAAATAACACCTGACCTTTCCAGGCTCACTTTCTCAACAACAAGAAGTTCAACACCCCAAGTGGCTATCAATTGTGTATATTTTGGGAAGGATTACATGAGACTAGTGAACTGCCATACCGGTAGTTAGATGCAATTAAAGTAGTCTAAATACCTTGGCATTTCAAACAAACCTAGGAAAAACCTGTGCATTCGTGAACTTTCTCCACTTTACTGATTACCTCGGGGAGGAAAGGACTATAGACACTTGGTCAATTCACTGAAACATCTAAGTACTTAGACCTGAACTTTTTTCACTAGACCTGCGCCCTTAACAAGTTTCATGATTGGCAAGAATTGCACAAACCCCGTATGCAGGCATACATGTGCATTCATCAAGTCTATGATGTTACTGGCAGAAAGCTTCATTTCGTTTCAGCATGGTGCGAGCTGGGATTTTTTGGTCAAGAAATGAAATCAAGTGGAAGGTTTGCAGTGACACCGTATGAAACATCTCTTCTGAGACAGAGTATGGCTCTGAAAAGAACCAGTGACTCAACATTACGCACAGTGTGTTATCAGGAGACTGGTCTCTTAGTTACCAGCTCTTTTCAGAGCCATACTCTGTCTTAACAGTGATGTACAGTACACTGTACATGTACATGGTATCATCACAAACTTTCTACTTAGTGCTTCCACCAAATAAACCTTTAAATCAAAGCTTGCAAGTTTAATCATGGATCAACTGCAATATTATGTGAACACGACTTGTCACGATTTGTCTTGAAGCGTCTTCGGACTATTCAACCACACGGTCTCAACATCCAGGAGGGTAATGACTAACACCATGCAGCTTTCTGATAATCCTTCTTTTGTGTTCAGTCCTTCACAATTCTCTTTTTGATCTTTCCCCCTCCTCTCACTAATCCCTACCCTACTCCTTGCCCTTCCCTTTGATCTCTCGACCCCTACCAGCTTCACTCTTTGTCCTTTGTTTCTCATCCGTGTCCTATTCACTCTCTCCCCCTTCCTTTGTGTACATGTATCTGTTTTGTCCTTGTCACTCTGCCTTTGAGAAAGGTCCTGCTAGGATCGAAACGTCAGGCCCACTAAATTTTATGATTAAAATTTGTCTTTATTAATTGTACATGTACATGAAAATAAAGCTCTAGACAGTCTGTCCTGTGTCGTCACACACTGCACTAGTCCAATGCTGATGAAACCACAAGACTCTGACTCAGTTGTTCAATTCAGTTGGAATCAATTGAATTTGAATAAACTGTTTGAACAATATGTCTTTAAAATTGAACAGAAATCTGAAAGACAGTGTGATACTCGATCAGGCCATCATTAGCCATGTTTCCACTGAACTGAAATTTAAACCGAGACGTTGGTTACATTTCTAATAGTCAAATTTGACCCTCGTTCCCACTTTGATTTTTATGTCAGTCAATCTAATTGAGACGATGGTTA
This sequence comes from Luidia sarsii, assembly GCA_949987565.1. Taxonomy (NCBI): domain Eukaryota; kingdom Metazoa; phylum Echinodermata; class Asteroidea; order Paxillosida; family Luidiidae; genus Luidia; species Luidia sarsii. Next base: position 19,171,309 of record OX465108.1, on the reverse strand, counting down.
AAGTGCTGTAACTGAGCTAACAACGTAATGATGGCTCATGTGGGTGCTGTGGATGACCTTTGAGGTTACAAAATTACGCTGGTAGCACGCAAAATTAGGTCAACGTACATTACATGTACATGTAATACACTTTTACTAGGAAGAGGTTGGCCGGTAAAAGTAACCATTTGGTTCGGTTCAAGTAACTGAGAGGAAATTTAACTGGGCCTTTTCCACTGGACTTAAAATGGGAAAAGTAACCATTATCTCGGTTACTTTGACCAAAATACCGGTAAGTCCAGCGTGGAAACACAGCTTAAGAAGGAAGAGGCTCTGGGGTCTGGGGCCTTTTGCAGGCCAGGCGGAAAGTGTAGCAAGCCAATTTCTAACCACATAAGAGGCACTTGCATCTAGAAAAAAAAAAACTGAAGTGTGTACAATACTTGAGGATCAAAGCAATAACCAAGGGCACCGCAGCTATGGCAGCTGCCCACTCTCCTTGCTACTACACACATTCCGATGCCGGGCAGAATCAAGCCGGAAGAAGCAGCAAGTCTTTTACCATAACACACAGCCCAGGCGCCCGATGAAATATCCCCAGGCATCGCCTCCCATTCCTGGGTCTACTGAGTTGGCAAAGGGAGCCGTGAGTTCAAGCAGAAAATGAAAAAAAAAAAATGGTCTTGAACTTCGACCGGACCACTCCGTTGTCAGACCAGAAGCTTAGCTAGAGCCTAGAGGTAAAACTGTACATGTACATTTGTCTGGCCAGTTCTAGCATGCACACATCTCTAGGCACCTAAAGGAGTTGCCACCTCTCTCAACCCCCCACCCCCACCCCCACCCCCTCTCGTAATTTGATTGATTACAGCCATGGCCTGACGGTAACACTGTGTGGCACCCTGCTTACTGGCCCCGAGTCCAGTGGAAGTCTGCCCCCATTACCAAGGCCCTGACCGGAGACAAAACGGACGCTCGCTGAAGATTCACGCCGCGCTGCGCGCAGGCCACACGACCCAGTAGAATTGATACACTTCCTGCCCCAGTCATGGTTCACCGGCTATTTCTGCGATCGTAAAAAAATTGTCTGTATCGAAGAAGGAACCCTGTGTTTGATGAAACCCAGGTTGAATTTGGAGTTCCAAAGTATCTGTGTGTTTGTGCTTTGAACTCATGTACATCAAACCTGTGGCTTATTTCATCAAGCATTTTATCAATCGAGAAATCTTCACTCAAACATCAACAAATATTTGATTACTCGCAAGTAATAAACTATTTCTTACGCTACAGGCTGGTGCGTAAACTGTGACGTTTTTTTTTTGCATTTTTCAACTTTCTCAGATTACCATTTTTTTCTCAGATTACCTTTTTTGGAATGTTTAATGGTTTAACACACAAACCGGCAATCTTTTGACCTTCACCAATGTTGTACAGGGCCTTTAAGATTCAACTTTTTGATGCAAGCTGATCGTCCCTGCAAGATAGCACTGTGGGACACCAACGGAAAATCAGGAGGATTTCAAGAGAGGAAATCCCATCTTGGGCATGTGACACTACTGACGACACAGCGACGCTAAAAGGCTCTATGATCAGAGCTTTGATCAAAGGCTTTTAGTGCTGGTGGTTGGGGGTCATGACCTCTACTGCCCCAGCCTTGGCCTTGTGACAAATGCCCCCTTCCTGATGCAACTCCAAGATCAACATCAATGCCACTAACTTTTGACAGAATTTTGTGGGGCCCTGTAATTTTTTTTTTTAGAATTTAGTCAATACATGTACTACAAACTTCGTCCTCTTCCAGAAATTGCACCCTTTTTCCTTCTTGGCTTTTCTTTTTAAGTAGTATAAAATGTTGCATACTGCTCAGGCCTACAGACAAAATGACCAAAATCATACAAATCTCTGACATTTAGAAGGTCTGATGGTTTGAGTTGGTGCTGTATGAAAAAAAGAACTAAAGAAGGTTTACTAGAAATACAAATTTTCCAACACGTTTAAATTAACTTACGTGTTGAGAGCGAGAAATTTGTGTGATGCACATTTGGCGGAAATAACATGTACATGTAAGCAGGATAGGCCTATATGACGTCATAATTGATGATGCATCCGTTGCACTAACTGTATCCGTTCACTTCAGAATTTAACCTCCCTAATAAATATTTAGGGTCAGAGACCTACTGTAACAACTTGAAAGAGTTCTGAAGGCCTAGCATTTAAATCTTTGCAGGACCTTTGTCAAAGACAGAATAACAAGGCCAGAAACAGTGAATAATTTTTTTATCCTAGGCCATGCATGAACTATAAGTACCATAAATTCCTGCGTATAAGGTGCACATTTTTTATCCGTCAAATGAATTAAAAGTTATGTGGTTTGTCACGGGTACAGTCCGCTGGCCGCAAGTGATTTTTTTATTTTAAGTATACAAGGTGAATGGAGTTAATACAAAAACTGTTGCAAACTGCTGACTGACTAAAATGACCTGCAATACATGAATCTCAAAAGTTAGAGGGCCTGACGTTTCGATCCTTGCAGGACCTTTCTCAAAGACAAAGGTGTACATGGAGAGCGAAATGAACCAATCAAATGCCTGGGTTTCATGGGTTTCTTATGAATATTCATGACCACTCATTTCGTACACACGTGCATGCACTGAAAAGGTGAATCAGTTTGATTATCCTTGGCCATATATGATCTATGTACTGTAACCTGAAGTTTAACAGTTCATCGGGGGATGTTGTACATACTGTAACCTCTGAGGTGACACTATGACCTTGGCCTCACATGGAAAATACTTTTTAAAATGTGTAACGGTGATAACGATTTGACCATGCCAAAATAAATTACTACCTTTCCATTCTTGTAACATCAAAGGCCCAATACAGCATTGGGAAGATCGGGAAACATCGATGTCCTCAGATTTCCTTCTAATTTACACAGTTTGTAGACGGTCATGACAGAATCTGGGATGCTGTACTTTTCGAGAAATCTTCACTCAAACATTGACAAATAGTTTATTATACACTACAGAATGGTGCGAAAACCGTGATTTTTTTTTGGTTTTTCTTCTTTCTCAGATTATCATTTGAGCAAAAAATCTTAGCAAGATTTCTTTTTTGGAATGTTCAATGTTTTAATACACAAACTGTGGAAATTTGTTCACTTTTACCAAAGTTGTATAGGGCCTTTAACACACAGACTGTGGCAATCTTTTGACTTTTACCAATGTTGTATAGGGCCTTTAAGTTTGCATTTCACTGTCTTCTACTGGCTGTGTACGGTATATGTGCTGGTACATGTACATGTACCGTACTTTGTTCAACCGTGTACAGCGAGCATTTAAGGTCTTTGTCCGAATGTTCAACCACCCTCTCGGGGTTTCGTGCAGGTTTGTTTCAGCTCAATATATACTTGCACAAGTAGCATTGTCAGTCTACAGCCAATAAAGTGATCGCTTCCAGAAAAGAAAAAAAAATCGTCTTTTTTCACTTTGCCTCCGGACGAAACATGAGCAGTTTCCATGGTGCCAAGGTTTCGTTTTACAGCACGGGCAGACTATTTCCAATTTTATTTTCTACCCTAAAGGAGTGTGCTGTCGCTTTTCCGGATATTCCCACATTTTTGTTCTCAGCGATTTCGGCAAATAACGAGGGTCAAAGGCGACAATGGTTTCAATCATATGCCCACCTAGGGAAATTTCATCATCCTGTTTCGAGTATGGGCTGTTAGCTCTTTGGTCTGCATTACCACCCTCCCCCCATCCCACCCTGGAGCCAAAATAACTGACGACTCAGTATTTCAAGGCTGGATTTGAGAGATCCGGTTTTACACTACAATGTTTGCTGGTTAGAACCCTGTTGCAGTAGCATTCATGTTGATTATTTAGATTTTTGCCCAGCTTTCAAACCTGCCGAGATACGGGATTTCCCGTAGTAGTGTAGGATGCAGAAAAGCTACAAACGCCAAATTGTCTATAACTAAGTTTGTGAAAATGATGATGTTATCCCATTCACTGTTCTGTTGATATGGTTTATGATATTTTTGATTTTCTTGTATCATAATGAACTGAATTTTATACCCTTTCCACTGGTATATAGTTTTTTGGGGTTTCATTTTTTTCGAAAAGCTGTCATTGACATTTTTCTCTAGCAATTCCGGGGTTTTTTTTTGTGATAGGGGCTTAGGCGGGAACACTGTTTATGTGCTGTTACCAGTCAGGGGGATATGGGTAAAAATTAGAATACAACTGCAATGGCAACAATGTGTCTCCAGGAGACTGACAAGAGTACACACTGCCCCAAACATTCAGTTACCGGCTCTTCAGAGCCATACTCCATCCCAAAAGAGATGTTCTGCATGGTGCCACCGCAAACCTTCCTCATTGTACTTCCACCATGCAAACCCTCAAATCGTATCAAATCAACTACACAAAACTGTTACCGGTATGCTTAATATGACCCAAATTACGCAAATTTTCAAATAACCATGCAACACAAAAATTAGGTTTGATCTGGGATCATAATGTACCGTCAGGATAAAGCCATATCAGGATTTCCAAATTTTGGGGGGACTTAAACAGTTGACCTTTAATCGAAAGAATGACATTTTCAGAACTAAATGGTGCATATAATGCAATAAGGCTACGAAAGGTTTTGGGATGTCTTTCCGATAGAGTCCGGGGGGGGGGGGGGGGGGGGGATCACATTCACTTCCCGGGCAGGAGATGTTTTCAACTTGGGGAGAGGAGGCGGAGGAGGAGGAGGAGGAGGAGGAGGAGGAGGAGGAGGAGGAGGAGGAGGAGGAGGCAGAGGAGGCTCCAAGAAATTTTAGAGTTGAAGGCTAGGCCATCTTGAACTCGGGGAAATGATGGAATGTCGGTGTGGTTCCGGGTGACTCCAGGCCTGTAGGCTCTGACAGGAAACAAACTGCTTTCTGGAGGATTGATAGACTGTACATGTGCACTGCTCCTTGCAGTACAATACACCCTGGTCCGTGGTTCATGGGCCTAGGAGGGGGTGGGTGGGGGAGAGCAAAGAGGACCGTCTCCCCGAGTCAACAAAAGCAGAGTTGAACAAACTCGGGACCCGCTAATGGAACATATTTGTATCGCTGCCAACTTCTACGAAACAATGCCGCTATATTTAGCACATTATACTATAAATAGCGCTTCTATGTATGGCATGTATTAATTCCAGAATCCCACCCAAGTGTATGCTCAAGATGAGAGGATCCAGGACTAGAATCCTTCAAGTTAATGTACCTCTGCCAGATCAAGAGATGCGATACTCCAAGCATGTTGCGTTGTTGTATTCAGAAGTTTGAGTGATCTGGAACCGTGCAATGAAATCAGCAGTTTGGACATGGATTAGGCTTTGCTGTCATGGGCGCGAATCTAGTGCCTTGTGGAGACCTACATAGTCCAATAGGTTGAAAATGTCTCCACAGGGAAATTGTAAAGGTGTATATAGGTCTCCACAAGGATTTCAAGAAAATGTTTTTTTGAAATCACTCAAAAATGGGAAATTTGTCACAGGTAAGAAATTGAAGTGTTATATACTGTATAAGAGCATTTCTTTTTTAAAACATTGTTTCTCACACGATCACGATTGTATAGGCCTAGTGCACGATAACAAAGCAATGTCTCCACAAGGATACAAAAATGGGTATTTGTGTGTGAATGGTCCCAAAACATAGATTTTTTAAAATCATGATTCAAATTTCGCTGATTTGTCTGTGTGTGGATGTGTGCAAAATAAAGAATCAATCAATGAACTGTGATTCGATTTTCACATGAAGTTGAAGGTTTGTGACAGAGCGTACATGTACATGTAGCTCTGAAAAGAGCCATTAACTCATCCTGTGTACCCTGCCCGTCATCAGGAAGCATAAAGCAACACTCTATCTCAACAGAGACGTGTTCATGGTGTCATTGCAAACCTTCCACTTGGTACTTCTGCCATGCAAACCTTCAAATATTATCTCATTTGACAGTAAAGTAAATAGGCCTACGAAAAACTGTTGCAAACTGTTCACTGACGAAAATGAGCTGCAATACATAAGTCTCAAAAGTGAGAGGGCCTGACATTTCGATCCGAGCAGGACCTTTCTCTTTGCCTTTGAGAAAGGTCCTGCTAGGATCGAAACGTCAGGCCCTCTATCTTTTGAGATTCATTGGACATGAGTGTGAATGCACCGTACTGTATGGTAACTTTTCCTCCCATATTTTCCAACACTCCGACTGACGAACACCTTCGCTCCTGGGTTGGGACTTCTCAAGAATATAAAAACAGCAGGTTGCCAACAACGACCTTACAAGCTTGTAAAAAGGCCAACTTGAACTGACTTACCTTCAAGAGAGGTTGTCATATTGGACTGTCTTGCATGGATTCCAACACTTTATAAAGCTTTCTCCTATGAACCTGAAGTGAAGGAAAATCCAGTATCTTCTGGTTGGAAAGGGGACATACACGTCTTCACAGTGCAAGAACAATTCTACAGCAGGTATATACCTAAGTGGACAAATCTGCACATCCCACCAAAATATTTATTGTGTATGAGATACAAGAACAACTGGTTGGTTGCATCTGAATTAAAACAGGGGGCATGATTACCGTGTAATGATTAAATGCTCCTGACTGGCGCCCCTACCCCGACAAAGACTAGTTGGTTATTTGGGAAGACCGCCATCTCAGGGCTGGATTGCTCTGATGGTAAGAAAGCCGGTACGCAAAACCAGAGGTATCATGTTCAAGTCCTGGTCCAGTCAAATTTTTCCCACTGGACTAATCAGCTCAGTTAAACATCCATGGTCACTTTTACTAGGCAGAGGTTGGCCGGTAAAAGTGAGCATTCGGCCTGACTGAAGTAACCGAGATGAAAGCTTACTGGGCCATTTCAAATGGACTAATTGGCTCAGTTAAACTTCCCTGGTCACTTTTACTATGCAGAGGTTGGCCGGTAAAAGTAAGCATTCGGCTTGATTAAAGTAACCAAGAGGAAAGGTTACTGAGCCATTTTACATTGACTAATCGGCTCAGTTAAACTTCTATGGTCCCTTTTACTAGGCAGAGGTTGGCCGGTAAAAGTAAGCATTCGGCTTGATTAAAGTAACTGAGAGAAAAGCTTACTGAGCCATTTCAAATGGACTAATCGGCTCAGTTAAACTTCTGTGGTCACTTTTAATAGGCAGAGGTTGGCCGGTAAAAGTAAGCATTCGGCTTGATTAAAGTAACCGAGAGGAAAGCTTACTGGGCCATTTCAAATGGACTAATCGGCTCAGTTAAACTTCCCTGGTCACTTTTAATAGGCAGAGGTTGGCCGGTAAAAGTAAGCATTCGGCTTGATTAAAGTAACTGAGAGAAAAGCTTACTGAGCCATTTCAAATGGACTAATCGGCTCAGTTAAACTTCTGTGGTCACTTTTAATAGGCAGAGGTTGGCCGGTAAAAGTAAGCATTCAGCTTGATTAAAGTAACCGAGAGGAAAGCTTACTGGGCCGTGTCCACTGGACTTAAAATGAGAAGAGTAACCATTGTCTCAGTTTCTTTGACCAAAATAAGTCCAGTGGAAAATGTGGCTATTGAGATTCAAAGTGTGAAGATAACCATCCACAGGCATCAAGATAATTTGTTTATCTCGTTACATCTCCTTCAAACAAAGTATTGGAGATTGATGTCCATACAGACTGTGTTGTTTGGCCTCCTCTATCCCATGCCAAGGCTGAACACCTCTTGGAAAGCGCTCATCTAAAGGACAATGGGCCATCCAACTTCTCAAGGTAAGAAATCACACAATGCAATCGGAATGAGTCGCAGAAACCAAGAATTCAGGAAGTCCTTTGAAGGTTACTGGACATGAGTGGGAAAAGAGACACAAAATGTAAAGTTCTTTAGGCTGCATAATCCAAAGTAAAGAAAGGATTGATCTAGAAATAGCATTAATCCTGTTTATGGAAAATGAGCTATGCAAACTGCTCACTGATTAAGATGTCCTGAAATACATAAATCTTAAAAGTTAGAGGGCCTGACTTTCGATCCTAGCAGGATCATTCTCAAAGGCATTATTCATTAGAAAAGAAAAAATCATCCTTATTTCTTTCCTGATGCCAAGTTCTGTCATAACAGCAGTACTGATGAGAAGTTGGCAATCACTTGTTCTTGTCTCTCTTGATATAAAGAGAGGGGAGAGAGAGGGGGAGAGGGTAGGGAGAGATAGGGGGAGAGGGGAAAAGGGAAAGAGAGAGTGGGAGAGGGGAGGAGAAACAGACAGATGGAGTGATAGTGATAGATAGAGATAGATAGATGGAGAGGGGAAGATGGAGAGAGGGGGAGAGGGGAGAGAGGGAAAGGAGAGAGAGGGAAAGGGGATGAAGAGGGAAAGAGAGGGAGGAAGAGAGAGGAGAGAGAGATGGGGAAGGGAAAGAGGGAGGGGGAGAGAGAGGGGGAGAGAGAGGGGACACAAGGAAACAGAGAGAGGGGGGAGAGGGGAGAGAGGAGGGAGAGAGAGGAGGAGAAAGAGAGAAATGACGAGATAGAGAGATGGAGAGAGAGGAGATAGGAGAGGGAAGAGAGAGGGGGAGAGAGGAGGGAGAGAAAGAGAGGGCAAAAAGAGAGAGATTGAGAGATAGAGTTGGAGAGAGGAGAGAGGGACAGGGAAGAGAGAGAGGGGGAGGGAGAGAGGAAGAGGGAAAGAGAGAGGAAGAGGGGAAGAGAGAGGAGGGGAAGAGAGAAGGGGAAAGAGAGAGCCAGATGGCTAGTTGTAAACTGTGTTGGTGCAGAATGATTTTGTTTTTGTCTACTGGCTTTTGGTTCTGCTCTGCAGTGACAGCTATACCCTCCATGGCTATACCAAGGAGGTAGCTATACCAATGGCCAATGCACAGTTTCTTTGACAGCACCTTGTTGACACCAGAGAGAGAGAGAGAGAGGGGGGGGGGATAGAGGAGGGGGGTACTATAAGAAAATCCCCCAAGTCCTTTGCTGCCTTGTTTACACCAAATAGCCTGCAGGGTTGAGGCCAGACTACTTAAGCCACATGTAACAGGTGATTAGCCACAGGACCACCACTGTGGTGAAGAGAGGGTAGCTGGGGTGGTAGGGGGGAGGGAGTTCAGTGCTTTGCCCAGGCACTCTCGAGCTCACACACCAGGCTCCTTCCTCCTGGTCTGAACTTCTTCTGAGGACTGCAGATGTCCTCTGGTCAGGTCGGGGGCCGACCTCCAGACAGGTCAAGGAGCAAGATGCATCTTTCAATGGGGCTCTTAGGAATAAGATGGCCTGCCAGGTAGGAAGTTGAAAACAGCTTGCGGGGTGGACAATTGTTGACTCTGGCTGTTGAATCAGACTGGGAGTCCCATTCCTTTCTCCGTGTCACCACCAGTCTCTGCATTCACGGCTTCCTCGAAATCAATTTTGTTTCTTCTGATTTTCAACTGCATACTGAGGGCAATGGGGGGGGGGAATGTCATGACTGTGTTTCGCAAGAGGCCAACTGTGTTTGTGTCAATTCTAAAGGATGCTATGTTCTCTTAAATAGAGGGCCTGACGTTTTGATCCTAGCAGGACCATTCTTGCCTGGGCCTGACGTTTTGATACTAGCAGGACCTATCTTACATGGGCCTGACGTTTTGATACTAGCAGGACCTTTCTTGCCTAGTTTGAGAAAAAAATCCTGCTAGGATCGAAACATGGCAAAGAAAATTTGACTGGACAGGGACTTGAACCCGAGACCTTTGGCTTACTGAACAGTGAGGTACATTAAGCATGAAGTCTTCATTTAGGGTCCAAGTCCAACTCCCATTAAATTTTTCTTTGCCATTTTTTTTCAAAATACGGGTACAGTGTAATTTAGATTAAATGTTGAAAACTGTTTGCTGATTTAAATGACCCAACAGCAAACCTTAATCCTAGAAAGCAGGACCATTCTCGTAGGTCTTTGGGAAAAGGCTCTGTGGGGATCAAAGCATCAAGGTGCATATCGCACTGATAACTAGCTTGGCGAGCCATCTTGGATCGCGGTATTGTTCTGCATACCTAACCCTAACCCTGCGTAGGAGGGTTAGGGGCAATTTTCATGAAGTATCATAAAAATGCGAGTGGAATTGTTTTTAAAGAAAATTACGACAGAAGAAGATTACGACACCCTATTTATGATAATTGCCCCTGACCCTCCTACGAAAAAAAATTACGCGTTCCGCATCCATCTGGCTGTCTACCCCCTCTTCAGAGAGACCCAGTCCATCCCCCTCCTCTCCCCCCCCCCCCCTCCCCTCCACTGGATACTGGCACAGTGAAACCAAAGTCCTTGGACAGTTGATCCGGCAGCGCTTTCCAATCACTTCCCATTAGGCCGACACTTGGCCAGGCTGCAGGTGCTTAATGCGCAATTTGGAGCTGGCTGAGGGTACTTACCCTCCCGCCAGGCTGGGGGAGATGTCGCCCCCGACGTGGGGTTCACCCCGCCCCGCTCCCAATTGTATAGAATAGCAATGGATCCATCGTCGTCGGCACACAGCGCCTGCAGCCACCACAGACGATGGCCGGTTTCGGTCACTTTTCTCTCTTTTTTTTGCCGTTTTAACGTCACGGGAATCTAGAAACAAGCATTTGGCCCCAGTTAACAATCCAGCAAACCTACAAATTGGGTGATAAACTGCAACTTGGATTTTGTTTTAGGGTTTTGTCAGACGGAGACGAAGCCTGAGCCCCCGAGTCTGATCCATGGATTCGTATCTAATGGCCCTATAGCAAAGAATCTGACAGTACGTGAGGATGAGTTTCAATTGCAGATGGACGACCTGTGCCTGCATGTATCTTGAAGTTGAAGCGGAAAGTTTTGACTGGAATTCAATCATGACAACAGTGGGCCAAGATTCTGCACAGAGCATTTTTTTTACAAGAGAAGATGGCCCAGGAAATGACAGTTTATGAAGCTGGGCATCCACTGCTGATGGCCATCTTGTGCCTAATTTGAAGCCAAAATCTTCAAATCTGACAGAATTGACAGAATTGAATGACTTCAGATTCTGCACAGAGCTGTAATATTTGAGAAGGAAGATGGCCAAGAAAAAGGACAGTA
>OX465108.1:18905257-19155257 GCA_949987565.1 Luidia sarsii | reverse complement strand
TCCATGTATGTTTTGTACTGTTTCTGTCATCCATTAAGTTTGGAGAGCCCCCTAACAACTAGTTTCTTTTGGGTAAACCTACCTGGAGCTAATTGGATGTTGTTGTTGTTGTTGTTGTTTCTGTATTGATTAGTATTAGTATTGATTTATTTCTGTTTTTCACTTTATTCTAATTACAGTGTGCTGTGATGTACATGTAGGTCCCCTATCCCGAAAAATGAAATAAATATAAATATAAATATGAATATGCCGCCCTTACCGTGATGCCCCGTTCTACAATGTGCTGGTAATTGGTAGGCCTATGTTCCACACCAATCCAATTCATTCTCCTCGACGCTGAACATTCGCACTCTGAAATCGTTCAGCTTTACGGCCGAAAAGCAAACAGAATCATCACTTGAAACACATTTGATTGGTTAGTTGACGTATTTAGACTTGTCCTTGATAACTGTTTTGAGAACGAGTAAGCGAAGGATTATGACAAGATAATACTAATTACTACTAGTACTACTAGTAGTAGTAGTACTAGTAGTAATAAAGTAATTATGTCATAAAAAACCTTAAAAGTAATAATAAAAATTGGATTAGCAAGGACACTACTGTACTACCACTGTACCAGAGAGCTAAAGACTTTCGGATGGTTCTATCGCAAGGATCGTGTCAACTTCATCTTCGATCAGGGGTCTTACTTTTTGAGTTTCGTTCCGTTGACCACGTCAAGATAATTCATCTCATGAAAAATCAATGCCAGCGGCCCCGCGATGAAGCCGTTCTTCAAATAATTATACTCATACTACTACTACTAGTTATCATACATGTGCGATGTACATGTAGTTATCACTGTCATAGTTCGTATACACAAGAACCGAGGAAACTAGACATAAATAGTTATTTATGTCTGTGGAAGAAACGTACTGGTCCAATTGAAGGGCGCCCCCATACATGACTTACCGTTTCCGTGTACATACATGTGCCTGTACATTCGACCAATCAAAGGAAGTCGGTTCTGAATAATGTTTTCACGGACATAACCAAGTTATGAAATTTATATACTCAATTTCAAACGGCAGAACTTAGTGGGCTTGATGTTGTCATGTCAAATCTGAAAAAAAGATCGTGGAAAGTCATGAAATAATAAATGATGATTAAATGAGCTGGTATTAGGGCCTATGTCAAAAATAATAGCAATCATACAATCATGTATACTTTTACTTTGTATTATTTTACGTTTTTGGAAAGGGTGGGGGACGTATTAAGTCGTGAACCCCAAACACGACGGGTGGCGCTCTCACCTCCGACCCTTAAACTTATCAAATTATAGTTTGCGCTTGATTTATATATCAGCTCGAAACGAGTCGTCTTTTAGCCATGGTTATCGATTTGAAGAAATCTAGCGCGGTAATTCGAGCCGAACATAGATCTCTGCGCATGAGCGACAACCTGCAAGTTAAATAGTTCTAACCTTACCCTTTGTGTATACATTGAATGTAAGCCAAGCGTGTACCCCCACTCAGTTTTGAGGTCAAAAGTAGATTGAATTCAGCACTCATGAATATTAACGCCGAGTCGTCGTAGCGACGCACATGATTGGATGGTTTTGAATTGAGCGGATGTATTGTCTTTCTAGAATTCTGATTGGATACTCATAGTCAACGTTCAACGTAAATAGGTAATGTCTGCGGAAGAAACGTACTGGTCCAATTGAAGGGCGCCCTCATACATTACGTACCGTTTTCGTGTACATGTGCATGTACATTCAATGAAAGGAAGTCGGTTCTGAACGGGGTACGTTTTCACGGACATAACCAAGTTATTTCATTGGAATTTATAGAAGAAAAAAAAATTATATACTCAATTTCAAATGGCAGAACTTAGTGGGCTAGATGTTGTCATGTCAAATCTGAAAAAAGATTGTGGAAAGTCATGAAATAATAAATGATGATTAAATGAGCTGGTATTAGGGCCTATGTCAAAAATAATATAGCAATCATGCATACAATCATGTATACTTTTACTTTGTATTTTTTACGTTTTTGGAAAGGGTGGGGGACGTATTAAGTCGTGAACCCCAAACACGACGGGTGGCGCTCTCACCTCCGACCCTTAAACTTATCCACTTACAGTTTGCGCTTGATTTATATATCAGCTTGAAACGAGTGGTCTTTTAGCCATGGTTATCAAATTGAAGAAATGTAGCGCGGTAATTCAAGCCGAACGTACATGTAGATCTCTGCGCATGAGCGACAACCTGCAAGTAAAATAGTTCTAACCCTTACCCTTTGTGTATACATTGAATGTAAGCCAAGCGTGTACCCCCACTCAGTTTTGAGGTCAAAAGTAGATTGAATTCAGCACTCATGAATATTAACGCCGAGTCGTTGTAGCGACGCACATGATTGGATGGTTTTGAATTGAGCGGATGTATTGTCTTTCTAGAATTCTGATTGGATACTCATAGTCAACGTTCAACGTAAATAGGTAATGTCTGTGGAAGAAACGTACTGGTCCAATTGAAGGGCGCCCTCATACATTACGTACCGTTTTCGTGTACATGTGCATGTACATTCAATGAAAGGAAGTCGGTTCTGAACGTGACACGTTTTCACGGACATAACCAAGTTATTTCATTGGAATTTATAAAAAAAATAAAAAATTATATACTCAATTTCATATGGCAGAACTTAGTGGGCTAGATGTTGTCATGTCAAATCTGAAAAAAGATTGTGGAAAGTCATGAAATAATAAATGATGATTAAATGAGCTGGTATTAGTGCCTATGTCAAAAATAATATAGCAATCATATAATCATGTATACTTTTACTTTGTATTTTTTTACGTTTTTGGAAAGGGTGGGGGACGTATTAAGTCGTGAACCCCAAACACGACGGGTGGCGCTCTCACCTCCGACCCTTAAACTTATCCATTTATAGTTTGCGCTTGATTTATATATCAGCTTGAAACAAGTGGTCTTTTAGCCATGGTTATCGATTTGAAGAAATCTAGCGCGGTAATTCAAGCCGAACATAGATCTCTGCGCATGAGCGACAACCTGCAAGTTAAATAGTTCTAACCTTACCCTTTGTGTATACATTGAATGTAAGCCAAGCGTGTACCCCCACTCAGTTTTGAGGTCAAAAGTAGATTGAATTCAGCACTCGTGAATATTAACGCTGGGTCGTCGTAGCGACCCACATGATTGGATGGTTTTGAATAGAGTGGATGTATTGTCTTTCTAGAATTCTGATTGGATACTCCTAGTCAACGTTCAACGTAAATAGGTAATGTCTGTGGAAGAAACGTACTGGTCCAATTGAAGGGCGCCCTCATACATGACGTACCGTTTCCGTGTACATGTACATGTGCATGTACATTCAATAAAAGGAAGTCGGTTCTGAACGTGGTACGTTTTCACGGACATAACCAAGTTATTTCATTGGAATTTATATAAAAAAAAATAAAAAAATTATATACTCAATTTCAAAATGGCAGAACTTAGAGGGCTAGATGTTGTCATGTCAAATCTGAAAAAAAGATCGTGGAAAGTCATGAAATAATAAATGATGATTAAATGAGCTGGTATTAGTGCCTATGTCAAAAATAATAGCAATCATACAATCATGTATACTTTTACTTTGTATTACCCGTTTTTGGAAAGGGTGGGGGACGTATTAAGTCGTGAACCCCAAACACGACGGGTGGCGCTCTCACCTCCGACCCTTAAACTTATCAAATTATAGTTTGCGCTTGATTTATATATCAGCTCGAAACGAGTGGTCTTTTAGCCATAGTTATCGATTTGAAGAAATCTAGCGCGGTAATTCAAGCCGAACGTAGATCTCTGCGCATGAGCGACAACCTGCAAGTTAAATAGTTCTAACCCTTACCCTTTGTGTATACATTGAATGTCAGCCAAGCGTGTACCCCCACTCAGTTTTGAGGTCAAAAGTAGATTGAATTCAGCACTCATGAATATTAACGCTGAGCCGTTGTAGCGACGCACATGATTGGATGGTTTTGAATTGAGCGGATGTATTGTCTTTCTAGAATTCTGATTGGATACTCATAGTCAACGTTCAACGTAAATAGGTAATGTCTGTGGAAGAAACGTACTGGTCCAATTGAAGGGCGCCCTCATACATTACGTACCGTTTTCGTGTACATGTGCATGTACATTCAATGAAAGGAAGTCGGTTCTGAACGGGGTACGTTTTCACGGACATAACCAAGTTATTTCATTGGAATTTATAGAAGAAAAAAAAATTATATACTCAATTTCAAATGGCAGAACTTAGTGGGCTAGATGTTGTCATGTCAAATCTGAAAAAAGATTGTGGAAAGTCATGAAATAATAAATGATGATTAAATGAGCTGGTATTAGGGCCTATGTCAAAAATAATATAGCAATCATGCATACAATCATGTATACTTTTACTTTGTATTTTTTACGTTTTTGGAAAGGGTGGGGGACGTATTAAGTCGTGAACCCCAAACACGACGGGTGGCGCTCTCACCTCCGACCCTTAAACTTATCCACTTACAGTTTGCGCTTGATTTATATATCAGCTTGAAACGAGTGGTCTTTTAGCCATGGTTATCAAATTGAAGAAATGTAGCGCGGTAATTCAAGCCGAACGTACATGTAGATCTCTGCGCATGAGCGACAACCTGCAAGTTAAATAGTTCTAACCCTTACCCTTTGTGTATACATTGAATGTCAGCCAAGCGTGTACCCCCACTCAGTTTTGAGGTCAAAAGTAGATTGAATTCAGCACTCATGAATATTAACGCCGAGTCGTTGTAGCGACGCACATGATTGGATGGTTTTGAATTGAGCGGATGTATTGTCTTTCTAGAATTCTGATTGGATACTCATAGTCAACGTTCAACGTAAATAGGTAATGTCTGTGGAAGAAACGTACTGGTCCAATTGAAGGGCGCCCTCATACATTACGTACCGTTTTCGTGTACATGTGCATGTACATTCAATGAAAGGAAGTCGGTTCTGAACGTGACACGTTTTCACGGACATAACCAAGTTATTTCATTGGAATTTATAAAAAAAATAAAAAATTATATACTCAATTTCATATGGCAGAACTTAGTGGGCTAGATGTTGTCATGTCAAATCTGAAAAAAGATTGTGGAAAGTCATGAAATAATAAATGATGATTAAATGAGCTGGTATTAGTGCCTATGTCAAAAATAATATAGCAATCATATAATCATGTATACTTTTACTTTGTATTTTTTTACGTTTTTGGAAAGGGTGGGGGACGTATTAAGTCGTGAACCCCAAACACGACGGGTGGCGCTCTCACCTCCGACCCTTAAACTTATCCATTTATAGTTTGCGCTTGATTTATATATCAGCTTGAAACAAGTGGTCTTTTAGCCATGGTTATCGAATTGAAGAAATCTAGCGCGGTAATTCAAGCCGAACATAGATCTCTGCGCATGAGCGACAACCTGCAAGTTAAATAGTTCTAACCTTACCCTTTGTGTATACATTGAATGTAAGCCAAGCGTGTACCCCCACTCAGTTTTGAGGTCAAAAGTAGATTGAATTCAGCACTCGTGAATATTAACGCTGGGTCGTCGTAGCGACCCACATGATTGGATGGTTTTGAATAGAGCGGATGTATTGTCTTTCTAGAATTCTGATTGGATACTCCTAGTCAACGTTCAACGTAAATAGGTAATGTCTGTGGAAGAAACGTACTGGTCCAATTGAAGGGCGCCCTCATACATGACGTACCGTTTCCGTGTACATGTACATGTGCATGTACATTCAATAAAAGGAAGTCGGTTCTGAACGTGGTACGTTTTCACGGACATAACCAAGTTATTTCATTGGAATTTATATAAAAAAAAATAAAAAAATTATATACTCAATTTCAAAATGGCAGAACTTAGAGGGCTAGATGTTGTCATGTCAAATCTGAAAAAAAGATCGTGGAAAGTCATGAAATAATAAATGATGATTAAATGAGCTGGTATTAGTGCCTATGTCAAAAATAATAGCAATCATACAATCATGTATACTTTTACTTTGTATTACCCGTTTTTGGAAAGGGTGGGGGACGTATTAAGTCGTGAACCCCAAACACGACGGGTGGCGCTCTCACCTCCGACCCTTAAACTTATCAAATTATAGTTTGCGCTTGATTTATATATCAGCTCGAAACGAGTGGTCTTTTAGCCATAGTTATCGATTTGAAGAAATCTAGCGCGGTAATTCAAGCCGAACGTAGATCTCTGCGCATGAGCGACAACCTGCAAGTTAAATAGTTCTAACCCTTACCCTTTGTGTATACATTGAATGTCAGCCAAGCGTGTACCCCCACTCAGTTTTGAGGTCAAAAGTAGATTGAATTCAGCACTCATGAATATTAACGCTGAGCCGTTGTAGCGACGCACATGATTGGATGGTTTTGAATTGAGCGGATGTATTGTCTTTCTAGAATTCTGATTGGATACTCATAGTCAACGTTCAACGTAAATAGGTAATGTCTGTGGAAGAAACGTACTGGTCCAATTGAAGGGCGCCCTCATACATTACGTACCGTTTTCGTGTACATGTGCATGTACATTCAATGAAAGGAAGTCGGTTCTGAACGGGGTACGTTTTCACGGACATAACCAAGTTATTTCATTGGAATTTATAGAAGAAAAAAAAATTATATACTCAATTTCAAATGGCAGAACTTAGTGGGCTAGATGTTGTCATGTCAAATCTGAAAAAAGATTGTGGAAAGTCATGAAATAATAAATGATGATTAAATGAGCTGGTATTAGGGCCTATGTCAAAAATAATATAGCAATCATGCATACAATCATGTATACTTTTACTTTGTATTTTTTACGTTTTTGGAAAGGGTGGGGGACGTATTAAGTCGTGAACCCCAAACACGACGGGTGGCGCTCTCACCTCCGACCCTTAAACTTATCCACTTACAGTTTGCGCTTGATTTATATATCAGCTTGAAACGAGTGGTCTTTTAGCCATGGTTATCAAATTGAAGAAATGTAGCGCGGTAATTCAAGCCGAACGTACATGTAGATCTCTGCGCATGAGCGACAACCTGCAAGTTAAATAGTTCTAACCCTTACCCTTTGTGTATACATTGAATGTCAGCCAAGCGTGTACCCCCACTCAGTTTTGAGGTCAAAAGTAGATTGAATTCAGCACTCATGAATATTAACGCCGAGTCGTTGTAGCGACGCACATGATTGGATGGTTTTGAATTGAGCGGATGTATTGTCTTTCTAGAATTCTGATTGGATACTCATAGTCAACGTTCAACGTAAATAGGTAATGTCTGTGGAAGAAACGTACTGGTCCAATTGAAGGGCGCCCTCATACATTACGTACCGTTTTCGTGTACATGTGCATGTACATTCAATGAAAGGAAGTCGGTTCTGAACGGGGTACGTTTTCACGGACATAACCAAGTTATTTCATTGGAATTTATAGAAGAAAAAAAAATTATATACTCAATTTCAAATGGCAGAACTTAGTGGGCTAGATGTTGTCATGTCAAATCTGAAAAAAGATTGTGGAAAGTCATGAAATAATAAATGATGATTAAATGAGCTGGTATTAGGGCCTATGTCAAAAATAATATAGCAATCATGCATACAATCATGTATACTTTTACTTTGTATTTTTTACGTTTTTGGAAAGGGTGGGGGACGTATTAAGTCGTGAACCCCAAACACGACGGGTGGCGCTCTCACCTCCGACCCTTAAACTTATCCACTTACAGTTTGCGCTTGATTTATATATCAGCTTGAAACGAGTGGTCTTTTAGCCATGGTTATCAAATTGAAGAAATGTAGCGCGGTAATTCAAGCCGAACGTAGATCTCTGCGCATGAGCGACAACCTGCAAGTTAAATAGTTCTAACCTTACCCTTTGTGTATACATTGAATGTAAGCCAAGCGTGTACCGTACCCCCACTCAGTTTTGAGGTCAAAAGTAGATTGAATTCAGCACTCATGAATATTAACGCCGAGTCGTCGTAGCGACGCACATGATTGGATGGTTTTGAATAGAGCGGATGTATCGTCTTTCTAGAATTCTGATTGGATACTCATAGTCAACGTTCAACGTAAATAGGTAATGTCTGTGGAAGCCTCGAAGAAACGTACTGGTCCAATTGAAGGGCGCCCTCGGACATGACGTACCGTTTCCGTGTACATGTACATGTGCATGTACATTCAATAAAAGGAAGTCGGTTCTGAACGTGGTACGTTTTCACCGACATAACCAAGTTATTTCATTGGAATTTATATTAAAAAAAATAAAAAAATTATATACTCAATTTCAAAATGGCAGAACTTAGAGGGCTAGATGTTGTCATGTCAAATCTGAAAAAAAGATCGTGGAAAGTCATGAAATAATAAAATAATGATGATTAAATGAGCTGGTATTAGGGCCTATGTCAAAAATAATATAGCAATCATGCATACAATCATGTATACTTTTACTTTGTATTTTTTACGTTTTTTGAAAGGGTGGGGGACGTATTAAGTCGTGAACCCCAAACACGACGGGTGGCGCTCTCACCTCCGACCCTTCAACTTATCAACTTACAGTTTGCGCTTGACTTATATATCAGCTTGAAACAAGTGGTCTTTTAGCCATGGTTATCGAATTGAAGAAATGTAGCGCGGTAATTCAAGCCGAACGTAGATCTCTGCGCATGAGCGACAACCTGCAAGTTCTAACCCTTACCCTTTGTGTATACCTACATTGAATTTCAGCCAAGCGTGTAGGCCCTACCCCCACTCAGTTTTGAGGTCAAAAGTAGATTGAATTCAGCACTCATGAATATTAACGCTGAGTCGTCGTAGCAGCGCACACGATTGGATGGTTTTGAATAGAGTGGATGTATTGTCTTCCCAGAATTCTGTCGATGGGATACTCATCGTCAACTGGCGTACAGAGCGGACGGTACAAAACGAAAGAACACTACTTGGACGAGCGCCGACTCTTCACAGGGCCTAGGTTGCTCCACAACACAGTCATGTACACTGCAGTAAATTATTCTCGGCTGAGACGAGCACAGACTCTTTACAGGCGGGGTTGCTCCACAATAATTATAATGGCATTATAATTATTATAATACATGTACATTATAGCCAATAATAATTATTATTCTCAGCTTAGAAGAGCGCTGACTCTTCTATGTTGGTCCACAACACAACTAGCCAATATTATTCTCGGCTGTTTTTACAAAACATCCTTCCCATGGGCTTTGTGTGACGGCACAGTTGAGGGTTTTTGCGATAAAATAGATTCATGTCACAGAAATAATGGACGAAATGGTAGGGCGACTCAAGATTGCAATGCCCTTCCCATCAATCTCCGAACCTGACTGCAGTTTTGTTAAGAATATCTGTGACTAGTATAGGACAGTAAAGTGACCTAATCAGGGAATTCATCACTGATTTTAATTATCTTGAAAAATCAATTTGAAATGACACGTTACATTCAATGCCCGAATGTCAACTAGACAGGAGGAATAGAAGCTCTACACAGGAAGCTGCATTGGGAGTGGCTGGCGGAGAGCGCGTGCTGAACGCATACGACAACAACAACTAGACATGACCGACTTGATGGCGTTCTTTGTTGCCTTTGAGAACGCATAATGGCGTTTATGCCATGGTGGGGTTTTCCAATAAGGCTAATAGTAATAGGACTACATTAATTCGTAGTTCGTTTTTGTCAGTTGTCTTGGAAACGAAGCCTGCTTCAAACTGAGTGTACTCTGACGATACTTTATAATTATTTGCTTTTTGTGGCCTTGACGTCTGTAATTTAAAACGTTTATGATAGACATAACATTAGTAGTCAGTCGGGCGGTTCACCCAAACATGATGTCGCCAATTGTCCCTATAGACTGCATTGCTGTGCGTACGTAGTTTTTAAGTGCACATGCCTGTGTCCTTCTCCAGTAGTCGTCGCCGATAATTATGTGTCTGCGGAGCGTCCCCGATTCCTGGTTCCGTTTGGTTGCCATAGTACTGCATCTGCAGCAAGTTCGATCTTAACAGTACAATTTTTTGGGCAGGCGATATTCCAACGGCCATTAATTTCAAGGGGTTTGTACAGCGGTTATATTCTGTGGTATACGGTACCAGTTATATCGATTTTATCCCCATCTTTTCACGGACAAGTTCACTGCCATAGGTAACAATATTCTAGAGGTCGAAATCATTGCTCAGTGTGGGAGTGGTTTCCGCATGACACTGGCCTCGACCCCGGGGTTGCCGGTGTTGTAGAGAAATTTGTCCTGCGGGAATAATTGTCCGCCGGACAAAATGACATCAGGGCATTTTTTGTAGTGTAAAACACATTGACCTCAGACACCGGCTGTCATAAAACGAAAGATCATTGTCTGAAACGAATTTTGACGTGATGATTAAAGCCTCCTTTCGTTTGTTTATTTTCTCAACAATAAAAGCTGCAGAAACAAATCCGGTGCTAAACCTGTTTTTATTATCTCACGCACATTATTTCGACTTTCCTTTTCAAACTGAGTTATCGAATACGCTAGCAGGATGTTCCGTATCCTTCGGGCACCTAGGGAAAACCCTAGCTTTAATTCTCCTCCTTCACCTCCTCCTCCACCTCCTCCTCCACCTCCTCCTCCTCCATCTTCTCCTTCTCCTCCTTCACCTCCTCCTCCACCTCCTCCTTCTCCTCCACCTCCTCCACCTCCTCCTCCACGTTCCCTTCTCCTCCTCCACCTCCTCCTCCACCTCCTCATGCATCCACCTCCTTATCCACCTCCTCCTTATCACCCACCTCCTCCTCCTCCTCCTCCTCCACCTCCTCCTCCTCCTTCTCCACGTTCCCTTCTCCTCCTCCACCCCATCCTTCTCCTCCTCCACCTCCTCCCTTTCCTCCTCCACCTCCCCTTCTCCTCCTCCACCTCGTCCTACACCTCCTTCTTCTCCTCAACCTCCTCTCTTTCCTCCTACACCCCACCCTTCTCCTCCTCCACCTCCTCCTCCTCCTCCACCTCCTCCCTTTCCTTCTTCACCTCCTCCTTCTCCTCCTCCACCTCCTCCTCCACCTCCTCCTTCTCCTCCTCTACCTTCCCTTCTCCTCCTCCACCTCCTCCTTCTCCCCAACCTCATCCCTTTCCTCCTCCACCTTCCCTTCTTCTTCTCCACCTCCTCCTCCACCTCCTCCTCCTCCTCCACCGCCTCCTCCCTCTCCTCCTCCTCCTCCTCCGGTTCCATGGAGGTCTGCGCTTATCGCAACGAACATAATAGAAGATGCATTGCGTATGGAGCGCCAGAGGTATGTGGACAACCCGAACTTATTAAATTGTTGTGTGCTAGTAGATTTTCAGGTTTCGACAGCTAGATTTTGAGTACAGAGGTGCAGTACAATGTTAGAAGATTTCACATAACCACACCTGACGCTTCGCCAGTGGTTCAGAGTATAATACAATCTGCTTGTAGACAATTGATTTTTTTTTGAGGAAATGCTTTATGCGAATACATAAGACAGTAGTGGGTTGTCCACTTTTGGCGCTCCATACATGTCGGACAGATGGTTTACCCTTTCACCCCGACATCTTTGATGAAGGCCGGCCGGCTGGCGATATTTTTTTCCGTACCATTTAAACGTCTATGGGGTCCATATGTTTCTTAACAAAGTATGCATAATTGAGTCTCGGGTCACTCAGATTGTTCACGTACGTTGTATTAGCTGTGCAGAAAGCATTATTGGCTGTGCAGAAAGCCTGTCCCTAGCTTCAACTGATATAGCCCCCTCCCCCTTAATTGTTTGTGTACAAACATATGGGCCAAGCAATAATACTGTGGTACGGAAAAACAATCGCAGCCGGCCGCTTTGTGTTTATATGTTGCTATGACGCCAGTAGACAATGCCGTGAACGGCGCGGTATGTATGCAAATACCTTCTGCACTGTCAATATTGCCTGTCCCCATTTTATTGTACATGTGCGTGACTGTACACGTACAGAAAATACGCTTGCTAATGCGACGTTCTCATGGTCGGACCAACCTGTGTTGTGCGGTGCAGCCAGTAAATACCATTTCCTCCATTCATATCACACAGCATGAGCACAACACGCAACGGTAAAGCACTGCTCACGTGCTTGTGCTCGTGAGTCGTAGTGCTAGTAAGTAATAATAGTGTCAGTGTTGCATTTTCACACTATATCTATAATTTATAGATACCCTGGGTCTTTCAACTGGATATTAATGGACAGCACCGCAGATAAATCTCACTAGGTAAGTACATGTAGGCCTACATGTACATCATAACATCTGCAGTATATACTACTAGTACTACTACTGTACTAGTAGTAGTACTACTACTACTACTAGTACTAGTAGTACTAGTAGTACTTTGTAGTAGTACTAGTAAATATAAGTAGTACTAGTACAAAATAGTGGATGTAAGCCTGTGTAATGTACAGCCAGTACAGGTATATAGGCCTAGTATTGGTATGATGTAGACTCATTCAGATTTAGCTCAGAGAAGAATATAAAACGGATACGAATTATAATCATCATTCTAATCATCTTCCCCCTTCCTTCGTGTACATGTACATGTATGTGTTTTGTCCTTGTCACTAGGATCGAAACGTCAGGCCCACTAAATTTTGAGATTTGAATTTTGGTAATTTTAGTCAGTAAGCAGTTTGCAACATTTTTGTATATCATTCCATCTTTCTAGCGCTAGCCAGTCACCATTTAACTTTCTGTCTCCCCAAACTGATGCTACATTGGATTTGAAAGCTATACTAATTTACAACCTGATGATATATCGCAGTGGCTGTTGTTACGGCAGTCGTCCGTGTGGTTCCCTGACTTGATTGTATTTCGTCAGCATTGCAGGATGGTTGAACCAGTCTATTAGCTGATAGTCTGGTTCCAAGAGCTAAACATCCTGACAAATACTGTGAAGTCAGGGAACCACACGGACGACTGCCGTAACAACAGCCACTGCGATGATATATATCACTCGGTTACATTAATTTGAAATGCCAAACCCTTTACCCTGTAGTGGTTCCACTGGTACTAGGTAGTGGTATATAGTAGGCCTACATACTCGAATAGATCAAGTGACAGAATGGTTTCAATCCAATCGCTCCACTAATTTAGTTGAGTAGGTTATTCAATTTCAAGTGCAGATGTCAACCAGTTATGGACTTGAATGTGGTGCGAATTGAAAAATAATCAGGCCTATGGCCTTTTCACACTACACAGTTATTTCCCTGAAATTTCTTTGGGAATTACTTTGGGAATTTCCATGGGAATTTCCGGGGGATTTAAAACCCCGCGGACAATGTTCAAGACATCCACTTTCTCACTCCTGGGAACATAGATGGCCGTTTACGAAATTAAGCCTTAGGCTCGGACTCCGGCTTTGTTCCCGTCTGACAAAATCTGAAAATCCAGGTTGTGGTTTGTTTCCGAATTTGAAGGATTTTTGACTTTGGTTTTTTGACCAAGAAACTGGGGCCAAACGCTTGTTTTTTAGATGCCTGTGTTATTAATATAACGAGTAAGATTTAATAGGCCGAAGCCTATAAGCCCGAGCCTAAGCTAAGCTTTTCATTTCGAAAACGGCCCACTCTCTTTTGTCTTTGAGAAAGGTCCTGCTGAGGAAGGTCCTGAGAAACGTCAGGCCCTCTAACTTTTGAGAAAAAAAATAAGAATACAAGACAGGTTCATACGTAACGAGGAGCAATTCGATAAATATAAATTAGGGTAAACCATCACTTTGTTATATGGATGCATGGCAATATTATTGCACCAAAATGGTGAAAATGTTCTTTGTGAGGGTTGTTGGATATCACGATATGAATTTTTATCGATATCACGATATTGCTTTCCGACGATAATCGTATCGTATCGTATTTCAGAATATCGCAAATTCGCAATATCGAAAACAAAATACCGCGATATTAGTTTCTATATACACAGGCTGGCCAACCCCCATTATTGCATGCGTGTAAGCTTTTATCGCGCTGCATTCAGAGAGACTAGAAGAGCGATCAGCTTTCTTGGCTGAGTTTTAAAATCTGAAAAACCTGAAACCTTAAAGGGGTGGCGGTCATGGTTTGCAAGGGCAATGTCGGCGGTTGGCTCTTTGAGGTCTCTACCACTGCCCCACCGCAAGTTCACATCCGCGTCTGTATCCTATTTTTCCAACGGATGAACAGCGAAGGGACGGAAGCACCAAGTTGGCCCGTTTGGCTGCTTGGTGATTTAGTTATGGTGCTCGGCTACATAGTAGTGCGTTTGATTTTTTCCCCCTGGTTATTTCCTTGGTTTTATCCTTGGTAGTGTCGAGTCGGTGATGTCGATCGCCAAGTTACTAACTATATGCCTATAGTGATCTTGTTTTTGAAAACCGATGTCCCGATGAAGATAATAGGCTAAAACAAATGTTAACAACAATTTCAAGGTGTGGATGGTGGAGAAAAACCGACGAAGTTCTCCATGAAGACTTCCGTACCATGTAGGCCTTTCACGTTTTTTCCCCCTTTACAGTTACACCATAGATTGCTTCCGTGATTACACAATAACTATAATCGCATTCGGTTGACAGATACTCAGCCAACACTCGTTCTGGCCAACTTGCTTTTGACATTTCCCCAATGTACCCTAGTATAATCTATAGAGGTTTTCACATGACGTCACTTGACCGCCAAAGGCTAATTAACATGTCAGCAGGACGGCGGTCCAAATCCGCGGAAGCGGATTTCCAAGTACATTAGATCCGCAAAGAGCTGCATGTGACTGAAAAACTCTATAGCCTAGTAGGGCCTAGGACCTATGCGATCGTTTACGATATTTTCCTGGACGTGTTTTCCCCTTCAGTTTCCTTTCGGTGTGTCCCACTCCCAATGCATGCAGCCAAGTAATAATGCATACTTTACCGGGTTTGAGACGTCCTGCTAGGATCGAAACGTCAGGCCCACTAAATTTTAAGATTTGCATTTTGTTAATTTTAGTCAGTAAGCAGTTTGCAACATTTTTGTATATCATTTTTGGGTTGTTTTAATCTTGGAAAATAAACAACGAAATCGAAGCGCAACAATGGTGAAAACCGTCACCGTTCAGACGTACCCGCCACGCGGCTAGCTGTACGTTTGCTATATCAGACCATGATGAGACTGGGTACACCAAAGTACGGCCAGTCCACTCCATAGCAATGTGCAATAGGCCTATATACATCGTGTACAGCCAAGGTGTTTTGCGAAAGTCATTTGCTCGTGTCTCGATTGATTCCAACTTGAAACATATAAAGTAATAATTATTTTGCGGCTTGGACGAGCAACGATGAACTGCTCTACTCGTCAGTTTTAGCAGTTCTTCTTTCCCCTAAGTTGAAAGGTACAGTTAGTGTTATTCCATTCACATGCACATGGGACTAGAAAGGAAATCAGAACAAAAATCCAGGCGATCGGCGAATGGTTAGGCTATGTGGACATTGGCCTAAATCTAGCGGTAGCGGCCCTGGCGTTTCGATCCAAGCATGGAGGAAGGAAATTAAGCTAGACCTTTCTCATTGGCATAATGAAAAAATTATTTTCATTATTAGAGACGTCCTCACGAGTGTCAATCTTGCAGGACAAAAAGTTGACACGTCAAAAAGGCGAAGAATGAATGGGAAGACACATTCGGTTAAGGAAAAGGGATTATGACTAGTGAAATTTCCGGGGGGAACACCTAGCTTCCTAGAAAGAGCTCGGTCCCTTTTTTCTCCGTCCGCGAAACTAAACTGTTATGACTGATCTTTAGGCCTTGCTATAAGGCGACCCCTTTTATACGAAGCCGCCGGTACTGGGTGGGTCTATAATTATACTACATGTGCATCTGTCAAGACTCTCACACTTGACCAATAAAAACGCAGGCTGTCATGTGATCATAGTGAGTCTGGCCAATCACGTTCGTGCTAGCCGTTGAGATTAAGGGTGCGTTAAATTTCATTGGCTACGGCTTTAAAGTACGTACGAGTCTATGGAAGTCGTCAACAAGCGGCTGCGGCCAGTTCCCGTAGGGTTGCGTGTTACTTCTAGCCGCAACAAATTATATTCGGACACGGCCTTACACTTCTTCATAAATTGTCCACGATGCAATGGTTGCCGGGTGGCAATTGATAAATTTCCCGAAATGAACCACGAATTGATATAATTATGGAAATAAGCCAACAAATCAGACAAATCCCATTGAGATTGGGGGGGGGGGGTGCACGTGTGTACCACGTGATGGTTTTGTCTAGCTTATGAATATTTATCTGAAGACCCAGTGGTTCTTGCGAGGCTGGTACTCGTGATGTCATAAAATTAATAATCAAATGAGTTGCTAAAGACCATTATTATGGGAAGTTATCTTTCTCTCAACAAAAATTGATTGGTATGCATCAGCCAAACTTTGACTGGTTTTGCCGACCAGGGCCTAATTTCATAATGCTGCTTCAGTGTGAAAAACTGCTAAACACGAAACTTCTATCTTGGTTAAAAGAAGATTATTAATCACATTTCGCATATGCTTATTGTATTGGGCTTGTATCCACATAATTTCAACATCAAATACAAGAGAAACTTTAGCTGGGAACCAGATTTTATCCAACAAAAATAGTCATGCTTAAAGCCCCTACACAACATTGGTAAGATGGAAAACAGAAATGTTCACAGATTTACATGAAACTTATACAGTTTGAAGACGGTTATAGGAGAAACCTCGCACTGAAATATTTCTGCCTAAAATGTTGTAATTTGGGAGAAATGAGTAAAAGAAATAGTTTACATCTCACCGAGATCTAAACTATTTTTCGCAACAGTACTGCGTTGAATGCTGCATTTTTGCGAAAAAAATGAAGCAGTTTTCACGATTTTCTCGAGACTCGGTTGGCGGATTGAATGCTCAAACCGGATGCTATTCTTTGACCTCGACCAATGGCTTTAAGCAGCTCTATGAGATTGACCCAAGCACTTTTACCATCTGACCTATCCAGCCCTTAGATGGCGGCCTTCTCAAAAAGTTACCCCCGGTAGTCTTTGCCGGAGTGGGGGTGCCAGTACGAAACATTCAACCATTAACTGCCAACCTTATCTCCAGCGATCACCCCCCCCCCTCCCCTGATTTCACTCAGATACAAACAACCAATTTATGATTTTAAACCTGGCCACAGCAGTTCAGGGATCGCACAGAGTGTATCCAAACAAGCTGAATGGGAACTTTTTGAACAACTGTGATCCATTTCCATCCAGATGTAAATGTGAATTCAGATGCAAACAGGCCGGCTGCAACCATGGACGAACAGTTCAGGGATCACACAAAGGGAACCCAGCTTTTTTTTGAAACAGTGTTTTTTCAATAAACAAAGGAAAGGAAACCATCTCAAAAATGATAAACAATGGGCCCCTATATCAACACGTTTTGGATTCAAGTCTCCGTCCAGTAAATATTTTTATTAGCAGTTTCAATAACTTGGTCAAAATTCCCCTGTGAGCAGTATGCCAAAGGGCAAGCACAGGTTTGTAGCAGGAAATATTAAATGCCATGCCAGGAAATGCTCAGAAAAAGTGCAATGGGGATAGTTGTGTTACTAATATTGTAGAGAAGGCACAGTGTAAATATCATAAACACAGACTAGTGTAGATATCATGCATACTGCCACCGACCAAGGTCATTCTTCTCGCCAAACCAAACTGGGATTGGAGACATTATAGTTCACAATCATTTGAGCGGACTGTATCCAAACACAAATTGTTGTTTGAACAAGCACCTAGTCGCACAGTCACTCCTATTTTTCTTATCATCGTGCCCCGAACTTTGCTCAGGGAGCCCCTTCAACTGGTAGCCAGCCCGAAATGATATCACTGTCATACACGGAAGTGCTGATTCATCGTGGGGTTTTTCATGTTTCCTTCATTACAGGGAAAGAAACTGCTGCTTGAGTTTTGGTTTCGATAATATTGAGAGCTGCCATCACTGTATGTATGCAAGCTGATCATCGAGGTGTGTGGACTTGTGGGGTGAGACAGTCAGAATGCCGACCACTGCCGAAGTAGCCGAGCTGATAGAGGCCGACCCCGCAGCTGTGGAGGCCTACATGCCCCAAGCCCTGCAGGCGATACGGGAGAACGAGGACTTGCTGGAGAAGGATGGCGACCTGAAAAGTGCCTTGGAGGATAGCACGTTTGAGGAAGTCAAGAACAAGTGCGTGACCATTTCTTGTGTTTAATTAGCATTCTTACTATCTCATATGTAAATCACAAAATATATATTTATAACTGGCAGTTGCTGAGGTAAGCCACTAGTTCAGGGCCCGATTTCATAGAGCCGCTGAAGCAAGAAATCTTGCCTAGCATGAAAATGTGTCCTTGTTTAATTCAAGATGGCGGGCCATGTTTGACTTGATGCTTGCTGCCCTCAACTTGTATTCCAGCCATGGGTGCTTAGCGTAAAATACAAGAGGAACTTTGGTTGGCAACCTGACTTTATTTACCATGGCTTTTCCTGCTTAAGCAAAATGTTGGTGCTTATAATTAAGTGGCTGTATATAATTGGCCCCTGGATTATCAGGCTCTGTAAGTTGACTGGGTAGGCCTGTCACATTACAGTCATTGATGACATGACCATGGGTCTGGATTTCACCACACAGACAGAGATCTGAGTCTGCAATACCACACTGTTAAAGCTTGCTGCAACTTCAGTTGACAAGCACCAGACCCACAGTCTGTTCAGTTGTAGACACGGCTTTCTGGGAAGGGTGTATCCAGGGGGTTTGGATGACCAGTCTTCAGGAGCAGCAGGCCCTGCAGGGTCTCTGTCCTACAGGTTTTCATCTTGTTTGATTTGTCTCAAAAGTTAGAGGGTCTGACGTTTCGATCCTAGCAGGACCTTTCTCAAAGGCAAAGAGAAAGGTCCTGCCTTTGAGAAAAGGTCTTGCTTGGATCGAAACGTCAGGCCTTCTAACTTTTTAGATTTATGTATTGCAGGTCATTTTAGTTTGTTTTGTTTAGTTTAGTTTGTAACAGTTTTTTGTATTTACTTCCTGTTTGATTTGTGGTAGTAAGGAGGCAGATCCCCTGTGGCCAATTTCACAGAGCAAAAATGCGCTGTACAAAAACCTCGGCTGAACAAAATCAGTTTGCCATTGAGAAAGGTCCCGCTTGGATCAAATTTACAGCACCTATACACATTTTTGAGATTCACATTACCTTTGTCATTTAAATCCCCTACACAGTACATTGGTAAGATCAAAATACAGAAATGTTCACAGATTTACTTATACAGTTTGAAGATGGTTATAGTATAAACCTCTCACTGAAATATTTCTGCCTAAAATGTTGTATTTTGGGAGAAATGAGTAAAAGAAATAGTTTGCGTCTCACCGAGATCTAAACTATTTTTTTGAACAGTACGGCGTTGAATGCTG
This sequence comes from Luidia sarsii, assembly GCA_949987565.1. NCBI lineage: Eukaryota > Metazoa > Echinodermata > Asteroidea > Paxillosida > Luidiidae > Luidia > Luidia sarsii. Next base: position 19,135,810 of record OX465108.1, on the reverse strand, counting down.
CATTTTCGCAAAACAAATGTAGTGGTTTTCACGATTTTCTCGAGACTCTCACGATTTTCTCGAGACTCGGTTGGCGGATTGAGCTGAAATTTTCACAGGTGTGCTATTTCATGCATATGTTGGATCAGACAACGTATGGATGCTATTCTTTGACCTCGACCAATGCTGTGTAGGGGCTTTAAGCCAGGAAGCAGTCAGCAAGATTCATGTTTTACGATTTTATTCATCATAAACGTACAATGATTCTGCCTTTGAGAAAGGTACTGCTGGGATCGAAACGTCAGCCCCTCTCATTCTGAATTTTGTGCTAGATTACATTTGATTCAGTGTTTGAGTTCAGAAAAAAAAACATACATTTGTTTTATCATATTTTATTGAGGAAATATAAACACTGTATTTGCTTTTATTTGATTATCTAGTTTGTCACAATTACTATTTCATAGCTGTTTACTCACTCTTTCCCATTCAGGAAAAATCAATATGAGAAGCAGATGCTGGAGTTATGCCAGACGTGCCTTGAGAAGCGAGCCACCAAATACTACGTGCTCGCTAGCGCCATGTTCAAGGAAAAACAGATAATAAACTGGAAGGTAAATTTTCAAGATTCCCTTAATTCCCTCTTTGCCTCTTTATGTAAAAAACATGCAATTTGCTGTCATTGTCAAGGAAATGTAGATTATAAACTTGAACATAATATATTTTCAAGGTTCCCCTTTGCCTCTGTATGTAAAAGGAATAATTACCTTTTGCTTTCACCTTTTTTCTGCACCGGTTGCTTAGCAACACCTGGAACTGGCGGAGAAGCTGATCAAATCCTTCGAGGTGCCGGTGGAGTTGGTGCGGAACTCCAACGATGACTGGTGGGGTCCGGACCGGGCCCCCGGCGATACAGAGATGGGCGAGTCCATCAAAGACTGCATCCAGGCTATGATGGAAGGCTTTGAGTGAGTGGGACACCTTATTTTTCTATAGTAATTCGGATGACCATGAAAATTCTTCAAGGCCCTTTTCCAAAACCCGGCTTAGGCTCAGGCTCCGGCTTTGTGTCTGGTTCTTTCATCCATTTCAAGTACAAGGCATGAAAACAGGAAGCCTTTGGCATTAATTTTTAATGTTTGACTGAGTTTTGAAAAGGAATCCAAAGCTTCAACTTCATCAAAGAACTCCAACTTGTATTTCAGCATTTGGATAACTGAGACAAAGCCGGAGCCGAAGCCTAAGTCGGGTTTTGGAAAAGGGCCCAAGACAGTCAGAAGCAAAGTGCTGGCAAAGCTTTTATAACCATGGTCGTGGCCAAGTTTGACCTCAGCATGACTTTGGTAGTGTATGGTTAACCAGTGGTTCAGCTGATGAGGTATAGTCAAGTCTAGCCAGAGTGACAGACCTATGTTGTGCCATAGGGGAACATGCTATAGTTTGCACATATTGAAGGTAAAACAGGCCTGTCATTTGCAAATTGGCCTCTCATCACTGAGGTCAACCAAGCAAATGCCAAAGTGGTACCAGTTGTGTTCGGTTGTGTACTTGTGTTCAGTTGTGAGGTTTCATTGCCTGATTTACCAAATAGAATCAGAAATGCTACATGACATTTCAATGTATTCAAAATGTTTTTGAAATAGGCCTATAGGTTTGAACAGTTCAATACCTTTATTCATCCTGGATTTTTTTTTTGATATGCATAAATGTTGGTGTTTTTTATTTTTTATTTTTTTTCAAGCCGTGACAAGATCTTGAAAAAGCTTGGAAAGTGCATGGTGGAGTTACTGATTTCTCTGTACAAGTCCCCGAATGATCTTCAGGTAGTCATCGGATATGCCTTGGTGAGCAACTCCTGGCAAGAGATCAACTGGGAGGTAAGCAGAATTCTAGTTGTGTGTTTTGGGGTCAGTTGAAATTTCAAGAGTCGAGCCTTACAGTCATAGAAATGTTTTTGTTCTATTAGGACTATTGCACCAGTGCTCTTCCATCTGAGCTATCCAGCCCTTAAATGGTGGTCTTTCCTAATAGTCAACTCGTCTTTGCCGGGTTGGGGATGCCGGTCAGAAGCAATTCAACCATTAACTGCCGCATATCTCCAGGGATCACACCCCATGCTTTCATTCAGATGCAAACAAACCAATTGTTGTGAACCTGGCTAAGGCAGCTGAATTTGTAAACAACGAGCTTTTACGATCACTACTACGGCGTCCGCAAACCGGTACACAGGAACCGGCAAAGCGGACATAAACGGACGCCGCAGCACACATTCTTCAGTTGCCTGATGACGGTTAGCAGTTAGCAACCGAAACGTCGCCACCAGCAACGACACATCGCGTGACTTTGATCACCCTTTCTACTTGTCTACACCACCGCGATGAACAACCCCTTCATTTCTATTGAACGAGCTTTTAGATAAATCTCCCCTTTCCATCCATCCACAGGGCACAGAGAAGCTTCTTCCAGATTTGTACAAGGCCATCCATGAGTGGATAATAACCGCCGATCTGGACTTGGAGTCCATGACAGATATCAAGGCGTCTTTCATTCATGAAACCTTGAGCTCGTCGCTCGCTAAGGCCGGGTAGGTTTCTCCTTCGGTTCCTAAATTCAATCTAATCATAAGTGGAGATTTGATACTTGAATGTTTGGGGGAAAATGAGGAAGAATAATTGCATATGGGGCTTTCACACTTGACGAAATCCCCGGGGATTTTTCAAAAAAGTCTGTTCTCACTGAACAAAAAAAATTACCGAGAAAATCCTTTTCCCGGGGAATACCGGTAGTTACCCCTTCTCGGGAGTAGGGTAGAAGGAAAAAAAATAATTCTCGGGGAAAAGCAACTAGTGTGAACGTCCGCGGGTTTTTACTTACCCCACCTTTTTGTGTCCACGGCTAGTGGAAATGTGAATCTCGAAAGGTTTACACATTCCCCAGTGATTGATTGCCAGTGTGAAATGACTGTGCATATTCACTAAAAAAAGTGTTTCCGGGAATTACCAAATGGGTCCAGTGTGAATGGTTGCTGGGGGGGGGGGGGGGAAGGGGGGGTGTTTGGTTGTGTAAAAAATCCCCAGGATTTTCCCCCAGGGATTTATTCCCCAGGGATTGGCTCTGCAGTGTGAAAAGGGCTACAGAGTGTGCATAGTGTGTGACCACAGTGTGACGCATTACTGCCAGAACCCTAGCTTACCTGTTTGCTGATATACATGCATCAACATGGCTTTTCCTGATCAGATTAGAAAAGTTTGATGGTGAAGTGGTGGTGCATAAGGGTATGTTTAGCAGCCATACTATAGGTTGTTGTTCCACTGTATGTGCGCATCAAAACCTCACTAATAGTTTGACATCAAATCTAAGTATAGCGAGTGTGCAGCAATTTCAAACCAAATGAATTTGGAGTTCTTAGATTTCGTTTTAAACACAGGAGAGCTATCAAGAGAAGCAGCTCATCATTCTGACACAAGTTACTTTTTTTTTTTACCGATTAATGGGGTCGAAACATCCACAAGAACATGAACTGAGTCTAGTGATCATGATGGCATGCACAATGTAGGCCTACGTGTACAAAGGTTTTACTTTAGGTAACAGGTTCAGTAACCTAATTCAGGTCAAGAAAGATGCTTCTTAAGCAATATAACGGCTCATGAAGGTCAAGTGTCAAGTGTACATTTAGCGCGCGATACGAAGCAGATGCTGTGCACAGTGCATGTACATGTTATTTCTTAGGCCGGAAGTCGCGTTTAACTGAGTGGAGCGTTTCCACTAGACTAATCGGCTCAGTTAAACTTACCTGGTCACTTTTACTGGGCAGAGGTTGGCAGGTAAAAGTAACCATTCGGCTTGGTTAAATCAACCGAGAGGAAATTTAACTGGGCCGTTTCCACTGGACTTAAAATGGGAAAAGTAACCATCGTCTCGGTTACTTTAACCAAAATAAATCCAGTGGAAACGCGGCTAATGGCTAGACCTGCTGTCCAGTCCCCTTTTTTCATGAAATTCAATGCATGTGATTATCTTTCGGTTTGACAGGTCGCCATCCAAGTATGCCAAGGAGGTCAGTCAGATTTTCCAGTTAGCGCTGACCCACGATCTCGATGGTCAGCCATGGTCAGGATGGGGAGCGTTGGCACAAACCATTTGTTCATCATTTGTTGTTAAGGTAATTCTGATCTGTCCCAAACTACTTCTGGTAACAAGGAATTGTTATCAAGTCAGGAATGGTTTTATGTGGTAGCTTGAGCATATAATCACTCTTTCCGTGTTTATTTGTATCAGAGAGGATCTAAGAGTCCCCCTGCTCTTCTCAGAACCACTCAAAATAAAAAAGAGATTATCTCCATATGATGCCACCACAATTATTTCTTGACTTATAGATCTACTAAAATTATAGTGTCAGTGATTTCTTAGTGGGGTTCAGTTTTAAAGAGGCCTACAGGTAACTTCTATCGGAAAAAATGCCGATAGGAAAAGTAATATTCAGAGTTTCCATCATGATTATCAATGCATCGTTTCATATTTTCTTCATTGCAGAATTGTAGCAATCAGAGACTTATCAAGGACTTTGTGCCTGGTGTTGTCACCATCCTGAAGTGTGGCAACGAGGATCTCTTCACCATAGCCTCTAGTTGCATCACAAGCTTCTACCAACAAGTGGACCTACTGGCTCCCTGCGCCGATGACATCATGGAAATTTTCCTGGACGGGAAAAGTGACATGCTTGGATGTAAGTTGGAACTTGGAGGGCTATGCCGTGGATTGAAATGCAATAACAAAACACAGCCTGCACAACTTGGCACAACAATAGTCTGTACAGCACAGCACCAGACAGCACAGAGCAGTACTATGCAGCAAGATGCAGCACAAAGCAATTAACACAATGGAGTGAAACACAACACAACACGGCATATGACACAGTACAATACAATGCGTGCAGTGCAAGGCAAGGCAAGGCAAGGCAAGGCAAGGCAGGGCAAGACAGGGCAGGGCAGGGCGGGGCGGGGCGGGGCGGGGCGGGGCGGGGCGGGGCGGGGCGGGGCGGGGCGGGGCAGGGCGGGGCGGGGCGGGGCGGGGCGGGGCGGGGCGGGGCGGGGCGGGGCGGGGCGGGGCGGGGCAGGGCAGGGCAGGGCAGGGCAGGGCAGGGCAGGGCAGGGCAGGGCAGGGCAGGGCAGGGCAGGGCAGGGCAGGGCAGGGCAGGGCAGGGCAGGGCAAGGCAAGGCAAAGCAAAGCAAGGCAGCCAAATCTAGCCCAGCCCATCCAAACCCAGCCACCCAGCCAAACTCGGGCAAACCCAGCCAAACCAACCCCAACCCAACCCAGCCCAACCCAGCAAAAGCCATAAAAAAACACGCTGCCAAACACAACATGCATATCATAAACTTGTAAATTTGCCACGGCGATAATAAAGAAAATTGTATTGCTTTTGGTTGCAGTGGTTTTGAAGCCTCTGTATGGAGTCAGTCCAGAGAAAGTACTCAGCCGCTTTGACCGGCTTGCAGACGCCATGGAAGATATGAACCAAACCAACAGGACCTACATCTACATGCTGTGGGATGACGTTGCAAAGGATAAACCCGAGGTAATTTTCAGAGCTCTGTTTAATATCACAGAATAAATGGAAAAGCGAACAGACACTGGGCCTAATGCAAGAATGTAATCAAAAGGTACACACAGCTTCAATTAAAAGAGATAAATAAATATTTGAAAAATTATACCCAATTTTATACCCAAAATTTAAAAGAAATATAAGACGTGCTTGTCCGTGGTGCTGTGCAAGCTAGAATGGTCAGCCACGCCCCGCCAACTGCCTTTTAAGCTAAAGCATGCCCATACCTCAAAATAATACCGTACTCCTCTAGAATTCCCACTCGCCCTCCTTACACAATACTCTATTGAATCAAACAAACAATGTTTTCCTGCTCCGAGTTGTGCCGCAGAAAAAGACAATTAAGAAGAGTTCATAAGCTTTTCTAGCCATGGATAGCTTCTTTATAGATCTTTACCGTTGCATCTGATGAAGTGGCCTTGGTTGTTGTGTGCTCCACAGGTCCTGGTGCCCCACATCGAACTGATGATGGACGATGTCACCAACGGTGCACTCTGCCACCAAGTGCTCATGGTCCTGGGCAATGTGTCCATCAAGTTCCCTGACCCGTTTGTGGACGGCCTGGACAAGCTACTGAGAGTGGCCAAGCAGACGACGTACACGGTTCCCGCCGTTGCTAAGGTGGTGGCAAGCGTCGGGCAGATCAATGAGGTGTGTACAGTAGTCAGTAGTTTAACCTTTGAAGGCCCTACACACCATTGGTAAATATAACATGATGTTTGCGTCGAGGAGAATGTACGGTAATTCAATGAGGTTTTGCCCTTGCTCGACGTGATAAACACTGAATGCTCAGTGTTTATCACGTCGACCAAGGGCAAAATCTCATTGAATTACATTCTCCTCGACGCAATCATCATGTTATGTCTATGATGCAATGCGGTACCCGCCACTATACATTATTCAAATCCACCACACAACCTCGACCAGCTCGTTGGTGGAGTAGTTAAGACGTCCGTACTAGACTAATTGGGAGTCGCGGGTTCGAATCCTGCCCAAGCTGCCTGAAATATTTTTATCAGGCATCAGGGAAAGCACTGAGCATTCAGTGTTTATCACGTTGAGCAAGGGCAAAACCTCATTGAATCATTGGTAAAGGTCTTAGAAATGTGTCTATATTATGCATGAAACAACACACCTGTGAAAGTTTCAGCTCAATCCGTTGACCATGTCGCGAGAAAATGGTGAGAAACTGGCTCATCTTTTTTTTCATCAAACTGTGTCATCAGCTTCGAGTATCGTAAAATGCACCTCTAGCAAAATTTTCAACAGCGCCACCATGCGTTTAAACCGAGTAAATTTCGAAACTTATGTCAGTAATTACGAATGAACAATGTTGCAAAACCGTTATTAAAATCCCCAAAAGGCTAACTATAATTATCTAGACAATAGTGGGCCGTAAGCAGGTTTTTTTCTTCAAAAGTTGTTTTAAAAGTATACGTTTGTACTCACCGGTTCTTCTAAGAACCCACTTGTTTCTAGTTGTTTTTGACCTAAAGTAATGCTAAAATGTTGCAAACTGCTCACCGATTGACGAAGGACCGAAATGCAATTTTCACAAAATTACAGGGCCTGATGAGGTTTCGTTCCACAGCAGGGCCATTCAAAAATGCATAGCCAGATTCCTGCTTTGGTAGAAATGACATTTTGATGAAATGCTTTTGAACAGAAACAAGCCAAAAGATGTCTTCAGATTCTGGTGGATCAACTTAAGAAGTGCGAAGAAGTGTACCAGAGTGTCATCCTGATGGAGATGAAACGGGTCGGTCGGAAATACGTGGAGGTCCTGAAGACGTTCAGGCCCAAGATTGAGCCGTACAAGAAAAGCCAGCAGATGGGTGTGCCTGACCTGGTGCAGAGCTTGATAGACTTCATGGAGGGTCGGAGGTGAGCTCATACCTTACCAAGTCAGATACATAAAGTCTTTGGTAGTCCAAGTAACTTGGACCCTTACAATCGCCGTTTAAAAAAAAATTGAGGTTTCGGGCGCCCGAAACCTCAATTTTTTTTAAAAGGGCGATTGTAAGGGTCCAAGTTACTCTGACTAAGTCTTTGGGAGAGTTCAAGTTTTGAGATGTAGTCAGCTTAAAGGGCCAATACAACATTGGGAAGATCGGAAAACATCGATGTCCTCAGATTTCCTTTCTAATTTACACAGTTTGTAGATGGTCATGATAGAATTCTCATGTTGAAATCTTACGGTCTGGGATGCTCTACTTCTCAAGAAATCTTCACTCAAACATCGACATATTACTTGCGTACGTGTAATTAACTATTTCTTACAATACAGAATGGTGCATAAACCGTGATGGTTCTTGCATTGTTCTACTTTCTCAGATTACCATTTGAGCTGAAACATTTATCAATGTTGTATAGGGCGGAGTCCATATTCATCAACACTATAAATGGCAGTTTGGATAGTTACCGGTACTAGTAAACTTATAAATTGACACCCCTGTTGGATGTAAAATTTTGTAAAATGTTGCTGATGAAACTTCTTCACAAAAATCAACCACACGGCCTCAACATTCAAGGGGGAAATGATTAACACCTTACATGTTTACTAACAATTCGTTCACTCTCCACTTCTCCCTTTGATCTTTCCCTCTCTACTTACTAATACCTACCCTGCCTATTGCCCTTCCCTTTGATTCCCCTATTAGCTATTTTCTTTGTCATTTGTCTGTCATCCATGTCCTTATTACTCTCCCCTTCATTTTTGTTTTCTGGCTTTGTGAGAGTTTTTGCTAGGATCGAAATGTCAGGCCCTCTTAGATTTTGAGCTATTTACCAGTAATAGGCCTGCTTTAACTGTATTATGTGACTGGCTGTGCCACAAAAAAAGGCCCATAAGTCGCACCATGCATTTGTGCACAATTGCCTGTTTCATTCAATAGGTTTTTTTTTTTTCTGAAATTTTTTGATTTCTTGCGTTTGATGTTGTGATACGGTTGATGTCCATTCTTTTCTTAATCAGTTTGAGAAATCGTTAATTTCCATCAATTCACCTTGCCACTTTTATCTGCTAGTAAAATGTTTGAATAGCCATTTCTTCATAAGGCGTTTCATTTTTCGGTGACAGATATTACTATATCAATTTCGATAATGTTTCAAGGAACGGAACATGCAACAGAGATCGAATTTGCATCAAAATAAAGCTTATATCATGCTTTTTGGGACTATGAGTAATCATTTAAAATTTTGGGTTTTTTTTTGGCTTAACCACTTCGCGCCGGGGTTTTTTTCAGCGCCGATGACCGCCATACGGGGGTTTTTGAACAATGCATCATTTTAAAATCTTGCTAAAACAATCGGAACAATATATTTATGTGATTTATGTTATCCTCCACAGTAAAAGTCTCACAATTGCACAATTACTGCTGCTAATCTTGCAATTCATGTGGCAACTTGCGTCAAAAAGGGTCTTTGTACTGATTCATATTGCTTTGTTCTAAGCTGAAAAGAGTCTTTGTTTAGAATGTGGACAATAGTGGTGCCCGGATTCGGAGGGCCCCGTTGCAAAGGCAATCCAATTGACCTCCGGATTCGGAGGTCCCGGCGCGAAGTGGTTAAGGGCCTTTATTGCAGAGCTAGTCACATAGGGGCCTATCTTATATAAATCTTTCTCATTGTCTTCCGCGATCTCAGCTTGGAGACTCTCGCGGATGATGTGGATGACGTGAAGCAAGACGTCGAGAGCCTGGACAATAGAGTGACCGAGACGGAGCAGAACGTGGACCAACTGGACAAGACGGTGACCGAACAGGGTCAGGAGCTGAACAATGTCAAGAACGAGGTCGCCGAGCAGGGAGAACGTCTGGACGAGTTGGAGGAGGTCGTCGACGACACCGTGCAGAAGGTGGAAGAGATCGACCACAAAGTAAGAGACTGCACATAAAATAACAATCAGGCCTTCGGGTGGACAATGTGATAATGAGGAGCTCAATTTAGTTGGGTATAGGGTGTTATTATTATTTCGGAAGGACATCACATCACAAAACATATCCAAAACTGACGGTTGGTGATGAGGTAAGTCACCAAAGCAGGATTATCAAGTTCAGTGGGGAGGCAGGGCGGATCAGTCACGTTACAGTCATTAATGACATCTCCAGGAGTCTGGATTTTATCACCGTACAAAGATCCGATGAGTCTGCTTTTTCAAAGTCCTTGCAAATTGACCAGCACCAGACTGTAGTCTGCTTTCTGTGAAGGTAGTATACAGGGGCTTTGGATGACCAGTCTTCCATAGTTTAAACTTAAAATTTAGTGGGCCTGACGTTTCGATCCTAGCAGGACCTTTCTCAAAGGCCCACTAAATTTTAAGATTTACATTTTGGTAATTTTAGTCAGTAAGCAGTTTGCAACATTTTGGTATATCACCTATAGTTTAAACTTCTCAGGAACAGCAGACTCATTACGGTCTCTGTCAACAAATGGACGCATAATTTTGTCTAGATATCAGAGGGTATAGGGTTAACTCCTCAATCAAAAATAAAGTGATTAGGAGAAAAAAACTGTTGCAAGCTGCTCACTGACTGAAATGACCTGCTGTACATAAATTTTAAAAGTTAGAGGGCCTGACGTTTTCCATCCAAGCAGGACCTTTCTCAAAGGCAAAGTGGCAAGGACATACACAGACAGTCAGAGGAAGGAAAGCCCTGACACACATGACAGAGGAAGGACAAAATGGAAGGGAGTGGGATGCAGATGTACACAAGAAGGGAGGGGAGATCAGAGGGAAAACAAACAAAAGGGTGGGGAGGATCAAAGGGACAGGAGGGAGGTGGGAGATCAAAGGGGAAAGGGACAGGGAGGATGAGAACTCATTTTAAAATAAAAACTAATGGGCCGGGGAGACATCACATCATAAAACCTAATTATTCAAAACTGGTAGTTCCTGAGGTAAGTCACCAGAGCAGGATTACCAAATTCAGTAGGGAGACAGGGCGGATCTGTCACATTACAGTCATTGATGACATCACCAGGGTTAACTCCTCAATCAAAAATAAAGTAATTGGGAGATAGGAACTGAGTTTAAAAAAACAACAACTAGTTTGCCTGACATCCCATTAAACATGTTTTTCTGTTGTTCAATTTTTCAGACGATCACAAATGCGCCCAAGTGGTCCCGAGATGTCTCCAAGCTCCTGAACCCGGAGCATGAGCACGACTGGCGCTACCTGGCCATCCGCCTGGGCTTCACGGGAGAGGATGTCCGCAACTGGGCCCTGTCACCGGACCCCACCATGGCCCTGTTGGCTGAATGGTACACCATTCATAAGAGCAGCGAGGCGACCTATGCCGTCTTGACGGCACTCCAGGACATGGGACGAGATGACGCTGCAGCTATCGTGGAGGAATCCCTGGAAGCTGCCAGTGAGTATCTACATTGGAGTCTGCCTCCCAAAATAACCAGGCAATGATGGGATGATATCATTGGCTCTATCGCTAGTGCCAGATAGTTAATGGAATGAGAATATGATCATACTCTGCAGCTTGCCAAGTTACAAGATGGAATTTGACCCCATCATATCTGATGCAATGAAAAATGGACAAAATAGCAGCCATGTTTATTTGACAGTCATTATAAGTAAGTTGTCTTTGATAGGTGTGTTCATTCTGTAGCCCGCTGACCCATTTTAGCATGAACTTGTTATACTGTACAAAGAAGAGTACATCGCAGTACAATAATAGCAACTGATGGATAGTACTTTGAGACTAACAAGTTGGAAAGAATACATCGATAGCAAAATCTGATTAATCAAATACAAGGAAGGGGGAAATCTAAATACAACCTGTATGAAGCTGTATGCCCTATAATTATAGCTTCTGCTAACAATTGTCTCCAAATGCTGTAGTTGTTGCCATGAAAGCTTATCAATCAATCAATCAACTTTATTAGCATTTATCCTAACTTGTTAGTCTCTAAAGTTAGAGGGCCTGACATTTCGATCCTAGCAGGACCTTTCTCAAAGGCACTTTGCCTTTGAGAAAGGTCCTGCTAGGATCAAAACATCTCTAACTGTAGAGATTTATGTATTGCAGGTCATTGTAGTCAGTGAGCAGTTTGCGTAGCTCGTTTGCTGCAGTTTTTTGTGCTATCCTGAAATTTTCATCATATGATTGAATTGTGTGATTGGACACAGATGCCTTGGTTCCAAGAGCTGCCCCGGACATATCGGAGAAGCCGCCCCGCGTGTTCATCAGCTACCAGTGGGACCACCAGCCAGAGGTGAAGGCCGTCAGAGAGCACCTGGAGAGGGCGGGCTTCAGTTGTTGGCTGGACATCGGCCAGATGGGAGGAGGCGACAGTCTGTACGCCAAGATCAACGAGGGCATGCGGGCTGCCAAGGTGGTGCTGTGCATGTGCACGGACAAGTACTCCAAGTCTGAGAACTGCAACAAAGAGGTAGGCCTATGGTTCCTTCCCTGCATGCTCTGGAAATAATCTAATCTAAGTCAAGCTTCAAAAACGGTATAGGTCAGTGTATTGAAAAACTTTCTGTAAACTTTCACAAAGTGTTTCAGTTCCTTGCCTTCTCACGTATGTGAACAACCAATAGGAATTCCTTCAGAAAACTATGGAACGGAAATGTGTAAGTGCTTATAAAGTGGGCACATTACAACCTACATCTCTTCTCCAACCCCCTCCCTAGACAAATTTGCCTGACTTAATTTGCCTGACTTAATTATTGTCCCTTCGTAATTCTTTTCCTAGTTTGTGAAGGTGGACGCATTACATCTTGCATTTTTCCCAAGTTCCTCTTTTCACAAAATGTAAGAGGGCCTGATGTATCGATCCTAGCAAAGGCCTTTGAGAAAGGTCCTGCTAGGATCGAAACGTCAGGCCCTCTAACTTTTGAGATTTATGTATTGCAGGTTAGTTTAGTCAGTGAGCAGTTTGCAACAATTTTGTTGTATTTACTTCAAGTTCCTCTTTTGAACATAGAATCAGACAAAATCAGACTCTTCCCTTCAAAGGGTAACACGTTTGCTGACTACTTGCTGTCTTATCTGACCACAAATCTCTAACATTTTGTTGTGGTGGAGATTCAACTTTAGCAGGACTTATCTTAAAGGGAGAATGACAAGGACCATGTCATTTAGGGTCTTCAAGAAAGGTCCTGAAGGGGTTGAAACATTAAATCTTCAGGGATTTTTTTCCCAAAAAAATAATGAAGAAAGAAATCTGAATCTTAATATTTTGTTCTCCGATCTTTATGATTTCAAAAGCTAGAGGGCCTGACCTTTCGATCCTAGCAGGACCTCTCTCCAAGATGACATTAGTCAGTGAGCAGTTTGCAACAGTTTTTTGTATTAACTTCACGTCTTTATGATTTGTGTATTTCAGGACATTTTAAAATGTGCAGCTGGGTTTTTTTTAGAAACAATCATCAGTGGCTGAAAAGAAGAAACTGAAAATAAGACAACAATCCATTTTCTTTTTTTTTGGTCAGGTGAATCTTGCTAATCTCCTGAACAAGCCCATCATACCAGTTCTGATCGAGAAGCAAGACTGGCCCCCCTCTGGTTCCATGAGCATGCTGTTTGCTCAGCTTCTCTACATCCAGTTCTTCAACGACAAGGAGTACGTCCGGGGAGACAAGTTCTGGGAGGATGCTAAGTTTGCCGAGTTGCTGGCGCAGATCAGCTATCACACTGCCCCCGATCAGGACATGATCACCGACGGTAACTAATACTGAATCTGTCGTATGCATAGCACATGGGACGGCAGATTGTCATTTGTACTCGGGAATGCTCAGCGAGACCATCCAGGTTCAGAACATAATACATATTTAGGTGTCATTGATGACATTAACAGGCATTTGTACTAAAACCAATCGGTATCGGTCGTTAAATGCCATTTTGCCCTTGAAGAAAGCATTAAAAGCACATGCAAGTAACCTTCAAATTCATTTCAGCTGTTAAAAACCATATATACGTTTCAGATATTAATGAACATTCTTTTATTTCTTTGTTTTAGAGTATCGGAACTGGGTACCGCAAATTGAGGATCTTCCCAAGGTTGTCAAGAAAGCAGATGTAAAGCCAACAACTACCACTAAACAAAATGAGAAAGAAACTAAGGAGGTAGGCTGATTGGTTTGCATTTACTCAGATGACCAGAACCAATGAAGATCTCATCCGAATGAATTATACCTCGCATTGCTTCCTTGGACTCCTAATGATTTGAATCTTTGTCCCGTGGACCAGGTGGAGGAGGTGGTCCCTCAAGTGTTCATCTCGTACCAATGGGACAAGCAGACGGAGATCAAGAAACTGTACAGCAGGCTGACGTCACTGGGCTTCAGCTGCTGGTTGGACATTCTGCAGATGGGCGGGGGAGATCCACTGTACACCAAGATAGACAAGGGCATCAGACGTGCAAAGGTCTGTGGGAATATCGGCCATAGATGTAAACACAACATTATGATGATTGTATGTTTCATCGAATGTTTGTTTTCACAACTCTTTGTGCTGATGCTATGACACAACACAGTTGAGATATGGCAATGTTTCCATTTCCACCTCGTATTCCTGCCTTCTAGAACATTGTCTACATCAAATGTTATGTCTATGAATCAGGGAAAATGTTTAGACAGTGTATACGTTATTTGCTTGTTTGACATGATGGTGTGGAGTGTACTTCTCGATGCATGAGATGTCAGAAGACTTGAAATGCGGGTGTGGAGATGGGGAAGGGGAAGAAAAGTTGGACTGAAAGAGTATTGATAATAGGGCATGAGAGGTGGAAAATTTAACTTTGCAAAAGGGCAGTCCTTGGGCAATCTTTCCACTTCCATCTCTTAGTCTAGCCTTCACGAAGGAACTGTCCACATCAAGTGCTATTCTTACATCTAGAGCACTGGAAAAATGTAAAAACAGTAGGCCTACTCATATCAAAATACAAAGTTTGACGTTTTTGTCTACACTTGCTTGTTTGACAGGTTGTGGTCTCGAGCGTGACGCCAAAGTACTCTCTCTCTGCCAACTGTCGTCGGGAGGTGAGCCTGTCCGATGCTCTGGGCAAGCCCATCATCCCCATCCTGATGGAGCAGATGTCCTGGCCCCCCGAGGGTCCAATGAGCATGCCCTTCACCAGCCTGCTGTACATCGACTTCACCAAGGAGTCCACCCAGGCGGACTTCAGCGACGCCAAATTCGAGGAGCTCGTCCAGAAGATCAGGGACCACGCCACGGTGGAGGAGGTTGTCCTCCAACAACAGGAAGTGTCGGAAGAGCCGGCCGTGGAAGAGAAGCCATCGAGTGATGCTCAGACGCCAAAACAGGAACCGGCGAAGGAGGTCCCTGCTCCGGTTCCGCAGAAGGAGGAGGAACCTGCCAAGGAGGAACCTGCCAAGGAGGAACCTGCCAAGGAGGAACCTGCCAAGGAGGAGCCTGCCAAGGAGGAGCCTACCAAGGAGGAGCCCACCAGGGTTCCCAGTCCGGCCAAGTCCAAGCAGAGGTCTAGCTCGGGCTCGGGGCCTGAGCACGTTGAAGTCCTGGGCGAGAGTGCCAGGCCTAAAACACCGGAAAAGAAAAAGAAATCCTCTGTCTGTGCAATACTGTGACAAGTTCTTTTTTACCAATTCATTGCACAGCATTATTGTGCATTATATCTGGATTGACAAAAGAGAATCAGGAAAAGAGAGACTCGGAATAAAGATATTTTTTTCTAAAAAATAAAGTTATTTTATTTTCAGGGTTTAAAAGCTGTGTATATTTTAAGAAAACAATACAGTAGTTGTATGATATCTGTAAATGCTAGTTTTAAATTTCTGATGTTTAAGGGTGGAATCATTCAAGTTCAGGAAAAAACATGTTTGATTGTCTTGATCTTGAATTATTACCAGTATGAAACCTTTGCAATACATACCAAGACCCAGTCATCATTTTTATTACCATTTATGAATAGCTATTTTTTAAATCAGAGAATTTGTAAATGGTTTGAATCTGTATTTGTTTTATTGGGACAAGGACCAACTAAACAGTTTTTGTCTAAATTAAACAGAAGCATAACTCCTGTCAAGTGAACAAAATTTGATGAAATTATACAAGGATCTTAATATATTAATTATATTTTTTAAGGTGATATACAAAAACGTTGCAAACTGCTTACTGACTAAAATTACCAAAAAGTAAATCTAAAATTTAGTGGGCCTGACGTTTCGATCCTAGCAGGACCTTTCTCAAAGGCAGAGTGACAAGGACAAAAAAGATTATATTTTTTATTTTTTTTTATTAAAAGATATAATTTAAAAGATCACTGCGCACGGTCAGGGTAGTATAAACACTGCAAATGATATTTGATAGACATTTAACTTTGGTTGTCAAACGTAGGTAGTCTCAATCTAGGCCTTGTTTAAACGAAATTATAAAGATTGGAAAAGATAGCCTGTGTAAGTAGGCCTATACATGGTGGTGTACGTACTGTAGGTGTACTTTTTATTGAATTGGAAACGTGATTCAAAATGACCAACTTTTCCGAAGATACAGTTTTAGTTTGTACCACATCTGCCTTAATTTCTTCCTAAAAAACATTTCAATGCTGCTGGATAACTCAGTGAGTACTCGCTTAGTGGATTGTTTAAACGTTTTATAATAGTTACATTTACAGATAGGCCTACTATTCATTAAAAAGGAGAACGACATTATTTTGTTTTGCGGGTATCTTTTAAGATAATGAATTTGGCAATAGATAAGAGCTGCATGGTGTTGTTGTTTTTTGAGAGGCAATGATTAAGCATAGATAGTTGTGACAATGGATATGAATAATAAACGGAAGAGGATGTGATTTTTAAAAATGTATTTCCAATGGTCATAGGACCGGTCGTTCGTTCAGTCCACTGGTCGTTTCTGCGGGATTTCGTTTGCCAGTGTATACGGTATAGCTATACCGAGCGCGAAGGGGGGGGGGCGCTCCATACTGAAATAAATAATGGGTTAGGTTTTGAAATGAAATAAAGCAGGACAATATTAATGAACAAATAATGAGGGTGAAATATCTAAATTTGTCAATTTTGTAATTGTATAGGTTCGGGGATAATTTTGACGGGGGGGGGGCAATGAAATAAATACAGAACACTGTTGGAAACTGCTCACGGACTAAAATGACCTGCAGTACATAAATCTCAAGAAGTTTGAGGGCCTGACGTTTCGATCCTAGCAGGACCTTTCTCAAAGGCCTTTGAGAAAGGTCCTGCTAGGATCGAAACGTCACACCCTCTAACGTTTTGAGTTTTTTCCCCCCTCATTAAATTTGTACTTCAAAATTTGTACCGGGAAGAAAAATCAAATAATAACAGTGGCAACACCCACCGAAAGAAGCTCGAAAACGCCTCTTACCAATTATCTATAGGCCTATGCCAAAGATCTTATAGCGCCGCTAGCTATACTATCTTTGGCCTATGCCTAACTGTTTCTTCATGCATGTCAGACGAAACACAAGAATGTATTTCGCATGAGCTTGTCATGGCAACTCCCGCGTCTATTTGTTGAGAACTCTGAATAGGCCTAGTTTTAAATCGAGACTTTCAATTACAACGCGTATGTCTCGAGCGAGGACGCGCGTGACATTTGTATAGATTTTGATGTGGCGTGCATTAGGTTAAGCCTCGAAGCAAGACCAGTCAGTGCGCCCTTATAACCAAAGGAGCATGCGCAAGTTCGAGTCAGCAAAGGCGGCCATGTCAAACACGACGGACTCGCGGTTGAGCACCGCTTATTTCTTATTTCTGCGACCTTCCACTTTCTACTTCCATGACAACTGCTGACGTCGTCTCCTTTAACCATGCCTCTACCCAGTAAAGAGTGCAGATAAATGGTTGCTGTGTAGGTAGGTGTTTGGCCTCTCTTTACCAGTAGCCATATTAAGTCTGAAACTACGTACTAGTACTACTAGTACTAGTGCTACTACTATTACTATAAAATTATGTAGGCGTTCTCTCTGCTCGGCGACCTCGTTCTTGACATTGTTCAGCTCCTGTCCCTGTTCGGTCACCGTCTTGTCCAGTCTGTCCACGTTCTGCTCCGTCTCGGTCACTCTGTTGTCCAGGTCTTGAACGCCCTCCTTCACCTCATCTACGTCATCTGCAAAAGCCTCCAAGCTGAGACATATCAAACAGAAATTCAAATCTCAAATGTTAGAGGGCCTGACGTCTCGATCCTATAGCAGGACCTTTCTCAAAGGGAAAATCAAAGAAATTTAGAAACTTTATCGTTTGAAATGCTTTATAATTTCCTCGTATCTATTCGCGGTTATACTCTTGTTTTATATCGAAATAAACCTGCAAACAAATAAGTTCTATTGATACAGGGCGATTCAGTGTGCGAACTTTTGTTCTAAAACACTCGTCTCTTGGATGTTCAGTTTCATGCAACATTTTGATATTTTTTATCAGTGATAACGGATGATTGAAGATATTTTTAGTATTAAAAAGCCTCACCTTCGACCCTCCATGAAGTCTATCAAGCTCTGCACCAGGTCAGGCACACCCATCTGCTGGCTGTTCTTGTACGGCTCAATCTCGGACCTGAACGTCTTAAGGATCTCCACGTATTTCAGGCCGACCCGTTTCATCTCCATCAGGACGACACCTATCCACATAGGGCCTACCCTCGCAAGTCTTCAGATTGTCAGCCAGAAAACCGAGACATCTCTTGGCTTGTTCCTGCCCATCAATCGTCCATATTATAAGATCCAGAATTAGCAGTCGATAGACCCTAACATCTGCCAACGACGACTATGCAGGCGTCTCGTGAAATTGTTGAAGCAACGTTTATATAGGTCCGTCTTATTTAATTTGTATGTAAAACCGTTTGTAGTTAAATATGCGCAATGGAATTTGCGCTTTAAAAATTTGCGCTTTAAAAATTTATTTAACTTATTTTTAATATTACAGTGTAGGTTAAAACTGCGTATTGGTCAACCGATATCGCTATCTGACCTACATTATTTAATTCCATTAATCTATAAACAACTCTTTTAATACCTTTTAATAATGTATACAGACGCTCCAACCTTATTTGTATTGTAGTAATTCTACCTCAAAACCACACAGCACTTCGGTCTTACTTGAGATTGCACCTGCCCTCGGCATTTATTCGTCACACTTGAGAGAGTCTTTTGTTAAAAGAGGCTACTCCCTATATAATTATAGTCCACGTAGGTATTGCACGTCTGTTTCACAATCCACACTTTTGTGTTTGTTATCATTTACTTAAATGATTTAAATAAAACGCTTTAAAACTACCTTAGACAGTCACATTTTAGCGGTGTGTAATTGGTTACATCATGTTTTAACGAATTTGTTTAAACGTTTAGTGCGCCTGACGCTTCGATCCTATCAGGACCTTTCTCAAAGTTAGAGTGACAAGGAAAAAACAAAATACTGGACGGACAGGGAAATGTCGTTACAATAACCACACGATGCCCATAGAGAATGGGAGCAGAATGCTTAACTCAAATGTCCCCTTTTTTCTGCCTGGTGATATACAGGCAGTTAAGTTCTAAAATCGCAGCAAGGGTCTATTGAAACTTTGAAAGACTGCATCATTCACCTCACTCATCAGTCCAACGCTCGCCACAACCGTGGCCACCGCATGGATTGTGGAAGGTGCCTGCCTGGCCACTCCCAGCAGCTCGTCGATCCTATCCGCCAGAACCTCAGGAAATGTAACGGACACGCGACCCAGGACAGGCACCACGAGGTGGCACAATCTGGAATCCGTGACGTCATCCATCATCAGGTCCACGTAAGGCGCCAGCGCCTGTATACAGAGAAATATGATTGCCAAAAGGAAAGCTAATATCAATTGGATTATACTGATGATAAGTAAATACGAACTACTGCAAACTGCTCACTGACTAAAATTGCTTGCAATACATCAATCTCAAAAGTTAGAGGGGCTGACGTTTCGATCCTACCAGGACCTTTCTCAAAGGCAAAGAGAAAGGTCCTGCTAGCATCGCAACATCAGACTCTCTAACTTTTGAGATTAAACTGATTTTAAACTATAGTTTTCCTTTCCATTTGTGAAGATTGGGGAGTGGTGATACAGTTGCTCATTATTGGAAAGCCCATTAAGGCCAGAATAAAAATTTGAAGCCTGCAAATGATTATCATTACCTCAGGGTGGTCCTTCGCAATGTCAGCCCACAACATGTAGACGTAGGTTTTGCCAGACTGATCCATGTCCTCCATAGCTTCAGTGAGTTGTTCAATTCTGCCGAGCAGTTTTTCTGGGGTGACTCCGTACAGCGGTTTTAAAATCGCTGGAACAACAAGAACCCGAGCAGACTTGCGAACTTTATTAAAATAGTGCGAATCGATCCTCATCGGGATCGAATCGGATCGATATTCATATTTGCAATTCAAATTTCCCTTCAAATCTGATGGACATTTGTTTCCATGCCCGTAAAGTACCGTGTGCCATTACACAGGATCGGGTCGTCGTACACATACCTACCCCTACCATTCATTCGCTCATCAAGTCTACTTCAATCTTCAAGTAGGCCTATAGCCACCCGATCACACTTCTCTATCAAGCCCATTATTAAATCAATGTTCACTTCTTTTTTGTGTGCAGACCTTGGTCACATGGGGAAGCTTCGACCACCGATTTTGTTTTTCAAAAATGGCTACTTACAGTGTGTAAGTTGTGTTTATTGACGTTGTTGTATAATTATATAGTGGTACATGAATAATTATTTCGACTTGATTGTAGAAAAGATTTGCATTGCGAACATTTTAAACGGGCATTCGCTACTTACAACAGTACTTAACTCTACGTCTCAAAACATACCTCCGAGTGAACCATTTTTCCCATCTAGAAAAACATCAATGACGTCATCGGCGCAAGGGATGAGCAGGTCCACTTGGTGTTGCAGGCGAACAATTGCTACTGATGCGCCTCTAACCAGTGTTTCGTTGTCATATTTGAGCATCGTTATGACCCCCGGTATGAAGTGTTGAATGACCTTCCGATTACTATCGTGCTAGCTTAAACAAAGCGGGACAAAGAATGCATTGTCATATTACAGATTTCCATACGCGCGTAAAAATCAAACCACCGTGGATTGATACCAAAAATAACGGTCAAAAATAACGACTGAGGACAAAATTAATTACTGGCCAATGAAAGCGTACGCTTGGAAACCATCACATGAACAGAGCGTGCGCTTTCATTGGCCAGTTGTCATTTTTGGGGCTCAGCACGCCGTAGCTCAAGTCGCCGCACATGCACGATGAGTTTTCATCCACGCGAGGCGAATAAAATCAAACAGGATAGATATTGGTCTCACGGCTTCTTGAAGCAGAAATCTCACCAAAAGTTCAGCGCACACGGTGAGCTACGTGCTGAGCTAACGACCTCGAGAGAATTTTTCTTCAGCAGATAGCTCTCGACGTGTGTGAGGCGGCCTTAACACTTGAGTTCCTTGTTGTTAACCGTTAAAGTTGTCTGTCAATAATCGCCGGCATGTTAGAGATCACTCGTACATCAAGACTTAGTAACGGGGCACGCACTTTTCTGGGAGAATGTGCAGCAACCGCATGCGGGCATGCCTCTTCACACATTCAATTGTACTTGGCGAATCACTTATCAAAGGGTCACAGATGAAATGGATACACGTATTACCTTCGTGATGAAACTAGACATAATAGCCAGTGCAATTTGTCCCCATCCACTGACTGGTTGACCATCCAACTCTTGCGTAACAACAAAGTTGAAAATGTCATTGACCTCCTTCGCATACTTAGATGGTGACCTGTATAAAACAAAATCCAGCAAAATGATCAGGGCCTTAGCACATTGTTTTTGTTACGGCATTATTCTGGGCTCACAGTCCGCACACCGATGGACACAGGATATTACATGTCATCCGTTGGCAAGGACTTACATCTTATAAGTTTTGAAAGGATTCTCTCAAATTGAAGCTATCTTTCTATGCTAAATAACGGTTCGGGCCATATTCTTTTCTGGCAAACATACCAACTTGAGCTACAGCTCGGTCACCCACGGAGGTTCCGACTAACGCCACCAAAAAAGCCACCAATTTTGGCATGAAATTATCAGAAATCAGTCTAACCAGACGGGAAATGGTCTTAGGCCCTATAAAATTCTATGGAATATTCGACGTAAGTGCAACGAGTAAGGCCCAATTCATACGTTATCATGTTATGTCTATATAAAGGCTTGCCCCGCCAGTTTTGAAAGAACATATCAAACATGATTCTTCTGCCCCACACCAATACCATGACTGAACGTAGACATGCTTCTCTTTCTGGTGTTATTAATTGCCATTCGGCCAATTACTGAAGCAACGAGTAAACTCCTCTCTCATTAATTTCACCTAAAACCGAGAAACTTTACCTAGCGACCTTGAGTGATGACTGAAGGGTATCCCGAATGAATGTGGCTTTTTCATCCGTTATGGATTCTAAGTCCAAATTAGCTGATGTCATCCATTTGTACATAGCTTTGAAGAGGTCTGGAAGGAGCTCCTCTGTGTCCTGTGGTTGATATACCAAGAATTTATATCAAATAAGATTTTAAAAAATGGTTTGCGGTGACACCATGCAATGTTCTCTTTGATGAGTATATAATTATGTGTGGTTCTGAAAAGAGACTTCAGAAGAATTGATATGTTTTGAAGTCACCAGCTTCTCCGTGCCGCCCATCACACTTTCTCCTGATTTGTTTTGGCTTGATTTTATTTGTTTCATTCATATTTGTTTCATCACCTCTTTAAGGCCCTATGCAACACTGGTTAAGTTTGTGTGCTAAACCATTAAACATTCCAAAAAGGAAATCCTGCGAAGGTTTTAGCTGAAATGGTAATCTGAGAAAGTAGAAAAAGGAAAAAAAAAACGTCACGGTTTTCCGGCGCATCGTTATGTAGTGTAAGAAATAGTTTATTATAATAATACTCGCGTGTTATGAACTATTTGTCGATGTTTGAGTGAAGATTGCTCGAGAATTAATACCGGTACAGCACCCCAGACCGTAAGATTTCAATATGAGGATTCTATCATGACCCTCTACAAACTGTGTAATTTGGAGGGAATCGATCTGTGGACGTAGATGTTTTCCGATCTTCCCAATGTTGTATTGGGCCTTGTACAATTATACACAGGGAGAGGAGAAGGGGGTTGTAAAGGTAAACATTTTAGGCCTTATGACAATAATTTCCTGACATTTACAGGGCCTGGGCTGGATTTCACAAAGCCTTACGATGAATCGTAACTCAACTTGCGATGGACAACCCATCGTATAAGTTGTGTTGGACCGTATGGTTTCTGTGCATTGCTCAACGCCGTGCGATTAATCGCAAGTTACGATGAGTTTGGTGAAACCGAACTCTGATTTGTTTATATACAAAACCAAACCTCCTTGCCTCCCAACGTATCGGATGCCAAGTGTTGCTCACGAAGGTATAGCCAATGACTATTTGTAGGTCGTTCGGTGACTTATACAGTGATATCAGCAACTCTACCATACACTTGTTGAGCCGCTTCATGATTTTGTCTCGACTATAGAAAATGTAGAATTGCGAAAATAAGCAGCACAATAAGTTTTGAAACTTTTACTAAACCGTTGATATTGGAAATGGGATATTTGTGTAGAAAGTCTAACATACTTGTTACGTGACTTGTTACGTGACTACTAGAACTACACGTTAAAACAAGAATAGCGAACTTCTATACCGTATAAATAATTATTTTGGATACAAGATTATATTCTGTATTCGAAAATGGCATACACTTGATCAATCAATGAATAGCTCGTGTTGAGTATTTCTCAAAGGTCCTGCTATAGGATAGAAACGTAAGGCCCTCTAACTTTTGAGATTTATGTATTGCAGGCCATTTTAGTCAGTGAGCAGTTTGCAACAGTTTTTGTATTAATTTCATGTTGAATATATATTTTAAACTAATAACCTCATAATTATGATGAAATGTTAAGCGTTGGGGGACACGTAGCCTATACAAATTATTATTCTAAAAGCAAACCAGTCGGTGAAGCTTACTCAAATGCTTCCATCATTCTTTCGATGCATCGGGATATGACCCTGCCCATCTCGGTCTGACCTGGCTCTGCGCCCTGACCCCTCCAGTAGTCATACTTGCTCCTGACCAAGTCCACTGGAGACTGGAAGGCTTTGATAAGCTCCTCAGACAATGCGGCATGATTCTAATGAAACAGAGAATGGCGAAAGGCAACTTCGGGTTCAAACAGGGGCAAGGAGATGTTACCGATTCCCCTAGAAACCGATTAATAAATCATCGTTCAAAATATCAACAATAGGCTACTTGATACTTCCAAGACATTGTAACGGCTGATGATTATACGTTCTGTCTTTCATGTCCTTTTTGACGGCACACAATTAACCCTTTTCTAGGCAGGATAACCAGGGCTTGGGAAGAAAGCAAATGTTGCCATTCTGGAAACTTCATCAAAAGAGTTTTGATAAATTGGTGAGGATGAGTGAACTTATTCGAGTAACATGTTTTTAGGGCTACCTTCCAATTTATGATTTGTCGATCTTTGAAAATGGCGCCAGCAAGCTCGTAGTACTTCGGAGCTCTCTTCTCAAGGCACGTCTGGCACAGTTGAAGCATCTGGTTATCGTATTGGTTATTCCTTCGGGAGGAGAAATGAATGTGCATGCTTTTAGACAATGGTATACAGGCAAGACTAAATAACATTGTCAGGCTCCCTGTCATTATAGTCACTGTCATCGTTGTCGAAGTCATCATAGGTCTACTTGCATTTAATTATTTATGCACTCATGCACATTTGGTTCAACCTGCCAAACCGGGTTTGGCCAGTGAACGATCAGCTGTTGGATATTCGTTTTGGTTGTTAGAATATGGATTGCGTATCGCGCGCAAGCTCTTAACATTTTCTGATAAAACCAGACCTAGGCCTATAGCATTATTATAGTGGTGGGTACGGTAAAGGACTTCGCCCAACACATTTTGCCCAAGCAACGTTTTCATCTACTGTGTCCTGAGCCCCAGAGAGGTTTTGGCCACCGGTACTTCCTCTCTTCACCGCCAACAACCGTGAGTCACATTGGTTTTCTGCTTCCATATACCACCGTTTTCTCCCGACCCTGCAATATTGTGGGCTTTTCTAACGCCAGTACGGTATTTCTTCACACTACTCCTCCAAAGAATTTTTCTTACTTGTTTCACCAATTGCATCAACCGTATATAGAGACTTTCTTTCCTCTCAAAGCAATCTTGTTCACTGCTGCCTTCTTCTGAGTTGGTCTCAAGTTGGTGTCTAGCCTTAAATATTTGTTCCCCTTTATGAGCTGATTTTCGGAAATTACACGAGCTGTATATAAGAGTAATAATTGTATTTTTGTTTCAAATAATGTTGCTTATAAATTTATGGAAATTAATTATGTCTCAATGAAAGAAGATTTGTGACATGACCTCCGTTATCTAGTGCATGGCCCACAGCATATCGCGGGCGATCTATTGTTTTCTCTTATAAAAAGATAATTTCCTGGGATTTTGATAAAATGACCAAACAGATGCATCGGGGCGCATTTAAGTACCGGTACTCGAACCTCAACCTCCGTGATACCAATATTGTGAAACTCGAAACAGCTTGCAAACGTACACGTTGTCATTATAATAGCATCACACCGTTTTCAAAGTGCATGCACATGCACACTACCCGCTACTTCACTTCCATTTTCAGATGCGAACCACAGTTATACATGGTGTTTACATGGTATTAGGTATGGTTGTTGTCTGTGTTGTACTATACCAACAACTCGATTCTATTTTCATTAAGTCACACACTAAAATGCTGGAAGTATTCTACCCCATGACTGGGGTCTGTTATGGATCAAGTATGTATCATAAAACCAGAGCATATATACTCGAAGTAAATGGATACTTCCCATGCATTATCTGTTCGTAGATGATTTTTTTTCCGAACTGTGATATAGCACAACATTGCTGTGGTGCCGATCCTCTTCAATCTCCGGTAGGCCTATAAAAAAATGCTACATGGAGGTGAATTACAGCAACAGCATGGCCTGGCACTTTATTAATGCCTTCAGCGTGCTGAGTTTGGGTAGAAACGTGACGCTTATCCTCCATTTATGAGGGATTCGAGTGCAGCCGCGGTTTCGGAAGGGTTGGAGTCGAGATCTGATTGTTGTGAGTGCATACATTTTGTACATGTATAGGCCTACTAATGTTTTGCGCTAAAATTAAGATCCCTGTGAATAAGCATGCAGGTTGAAATACTCACTTGGTTTTGATTTCCTTGAACACCTTATCCTCGAAAGCTATTCGTAGATCACCAGACTTCCTCATGTCCCCGTCGGCCTGTATCGCCCGGATCACTTGGGGCATGTACGAATCTACCGCCGATGGATCCGCCTTGATCAACTTGCCCAGTTCAGCTGCAGTCGCCATTTTTTGAGGAACTTGTCGCTGGGGAAAAAAAGAGGCTATCTATTACTCAACTCGTTTTGACAGGCTCCGCGCCGAATATTGTATTGTTACAGTAACTACAGGACAGGCGCTGTGTTGCGGGATCTTTGGTGCTGCAAGCAACATCCCCTTTCTAAGTTTTGTATACCTGCATTTAAAAATGCACGAGATCGCCCTTTGAACTTTCCGCTGATTATTTCGGAACAGAAGGTCTGACTGAGTATATGGACAGATTAATCGTGGACAAGCTGAAAGACTCCCATGGTTTTGTTCTGTTCCTGGGGTGAAAAATTAATGTTGGCAGTGTGACAGGTCATTTACATACTGCTCTTGCATAGCGCCCTCACTTAGCCATGAATGCTGTAAACTGTATATTGTGCTTAGCACATTGCCATTAGGTCATTCAACCCACAACTTCGATTGAGTCCACACAACTGACATGCTGACATCAGATTTTCTCCGTTCTATTTTGAATTGGCCGAGTGTAATTGCTCTGGAGTGTTCAAGTTCGAGCCCGTGGGCCCCTAATTTTTATTTTTATTTTCATTTTTTATTTTCATTTTTCTTTGCCTTTGAAAAAGGTCCTGCTATATATAGGATCGAAACATCTAACTTTTGAGATTTTTTTCATAAGTTTAATTTCATTAATTATTTTGGGGCTATTTCTGGCATCCGAATTATCGTGTAATGCCTATTTGATATCCCTTTGTCATGTCATTATTTTCATCACAAATATTTAGACTAATTGACCGCTTAGGCCTACCCAAAGTGTGATTGATTAAGTTTTTGAAATATCTTCGAATGCCTCGTGTAGCTTTTAGACCTTATTATGAAAAGCCTGTATGGCTAAACGACGGAGAAAGTATTTTAGATGATCGTGTTGGCCCAGAAACCCGTGGAGCAAAGTAAGAAATTAACAATACACCTGTATGCAGTACAAAATAAATTAAATGATATTTGAAGGTTTTCATGTTGAGAATAATAATAGCAGGAGTATAATAGGTTTGCGGTGACACCATGTAAATTTTTTCTTGTGAGTATGTGTGGTTCTGAAAAGAACCGGAAGAACTCGACGTTTCGAACAGTGTACTCTGTTCGTCTTAAAAACGGTCATGGGTCATACAGAAATGTGCCTGATAAGGTTGGAGGCCTTTCAACTGCCGGGCCAATAACCCTATGGCTACCATTTTGGAGTGGGGGCGGTATTCCACGCCCACCGAGAAATGGGGAAAAAATTGGTCACAAAACACAAAGACACATTGTTTGGGTCCGTGACGAGCCACGCATTCCATAGAAATCAGCGATACGTCATCTCAAGGAACTCCCTCGGCCGTGATCTCGGGGTGAAACTGTCCTCATTAGCATAAGAAAGGCCCCCTTTATGATCCGACTCAGAGAGTGCTGCAGGCATTACGCATGCTGGCCGTACGTACGGTACGGGCGTGGTGCATACACTCACTGTGCGATAGTGAAAGCCAATGGAAAGCAGTCAGGCGGAACGACGCACTGGAATTTCCTAGGTCTAGCACTGTGGCGGATTCAGCTTTTTCACATCAGTCGCCATGTTGTACGACGGTTTCGAGTCGGAAATTTAGGTGTTCGTTCGGAAGGCCGAGGACCCAGGGGAAGCAACGGATTGATGTTAACTCGTCAGTGGAATTGTCTTTTCGAGGGTTAGCGAGTCGATGATAATTTTGGTCTGCGGAACCCCTGAGGACAGCATCATCGGTGGATCAGACGACGGCAAAAAATGCATTGGCCTTGTCTCTAAAAATGCCCACAATGACCACCGTTTGAATAAATTAATCCCGCAGCGAGATCAGCAGCTGATGACGGCAGATTGAATTTAGTCCTCCACAAAATCCAACGAGGACGCCAGTCGGCAACAAGTTGAATTTGTAGCAACTGGTTGATTATTATAATAATATTATTTGGTGTGGTGCGGCAACTAGACGGTCCCCGCAGGATTTCCGTCCGAATCTTTCCACCTTGTCTTGGGAAACAACAACAACAACAACAACATGGCGCAAGCCGACAACACGCCGGCCGGCTCTGAAGGCGCTGGCAGTGGCAGTGGTGCCCAGGCGGCGTCCGCAGGCACCAACAACCCGGCGGGGAGGAGATACAAGAAGAGGAAAGAGCAGAAGCAGGACCGAGACAGTGGCCTCGCCTACCTGCCAGCCGACTTGCCGAATGCGGTAAGGTCGACGACTGGCAAAACGAATCTCAATCAATTTGATCACTTTTTAATTTTAGTAGCATTATTAACTATCCACTTACAACTTTACATGTAAGTGATATATACAATCATACATCATTTACATGTTCAAAAATGTTGCAAACAGCTTACTGTCTGACTAAAATTACCAAAATGCAAATCTCAAAATTGAGTGGGCCTGACGTTTCAATCCTAGCACTCAGTAGCAGGACCTTTCTCAAAGGCAGAGAAAGGTCCTACCAGGATCGAAACGTCAGGCCCTTTAACGTTTTACGTTTTCATGTAAGTTACGTTTCTTGGAAAGATTTTGGTTTAATGATACCCTCACTGTGACCAAAAGGGTCGGGAAAACCCTTAAAACCACAATAGATACCAAATATTATAATGTAGAGAAACTACACTCTCTGGCACAACCACTTGCCCCCCAAAATGGACACTGCAGTTTTCCCCAAAATGTTGTGATCCTACATTTTCCTACAGTGACAAAACTGACGATGGTCACCAGTGACAGCAGGCACTGTGTACAGAACATGCACTTTACTATTCCTACATACGTGCCACAAAATCATGACTTTGGGGGCAAGGGGTTTTGCCGGACCATGGATGTTGTGTACATCACAATTGGTGGTCTAATTTGGGTTTATTTCTTCCCCCAATCTTTTATAATAATTATGTTTATAGTGAGGGTATTAAACTAAAAATCTTTCTTTCCGGTCGGTATGGTAGCTCCTATCTTAGGATTAAAATATAATGTATGTATTAACTATTATCACACTCAAAACACATCTCAAATAGTTGAGCAATACTGAATACAAACTTACAAAATGCTTTGTCAAAATTCAATGAGAAAATGAAGCAGTGGTTAACATGTACATGTATATAAACAACGATACTTTCTAACAAGGACACACTGCTCAATCTAGAAAATGGTCCCTTAGTTTAGTCTATCAAATTTGTTATATGAATACATGACATTTCTTGTCCCAAGGTAGCTACAGACTACAGTAATTGTAGCCTTTAGGCTATACTCCATTTTAAATAATTTTGATTCTTATACATGTAGATGATCATTGTACAACCATCATCATGGAGGTTAAAATAGATTTCCTCCATGGCGCAACTACATATAAAGGATCAAAATATCAATTTGGTTAAAAATGGAGTATAGCCTAGCCTTATAGGGGCTAATCACAGTAGCTATAGTAGTTAACTTAGTACCAAGGTTTTTGAACATGATTCATTTGGTACTTGTTGTAAATGCCAATCATAGTTTCATACATGATCTTCCAGTTCCACTTGTACATGTAGCTAGTCCCACTTACTAGCGGCCCAGTAAGTGGGACTACATGTAACTTGTAGCATGCTTGTACGGGTACTCTGAATTAGAAACCTTAGAAATGCTAAATCTTAGATTTATTGAAGGTTCATACCTGTGTACAGTACGGTAACTGTAGTCCTTTTACTCCCTTTTCAACATTTTTGATTTTGAAAAGTTGTAATTTGTAAATTGATTTCTGATAAGACGACATTACATGTACAGTGTTGTTGGGCAAAGTTGTTTGCCTCGCCCTGACACCTGACCTGGTCTGATTCGATCAGAAACTTGAGATTTCATGATTGCATGTGGTCACTTAGACAATCCCAAAAGTTGACCAATGTTGGTTAAAATGTTGCTGAAATTTGGGCCAACAATTTTTAGATTTTTTACTATGTGGAGTGAACAGGTTGGAAACTGCATTATTAAATTACCAGCGGTCTATTTCACCATACTCATCGTAATTGAGTATCCATTGCAAGATGATGAGTTATGCACAGAAACCATACAGCCTACCACACCTTATGGTGGGTCATCAATCGTAGGTTGAGTTACGATGCATAGAAATGCTTTGTGAAATCCACCCCAGGTTTGATTAAAAATCAGGTTTCAAAAATGTCGGCTTGTATCAGATTTATGAAACTGTCTGGCATAGTACTAAGTGTTGTATTACTGGTATACCAATTTTGTTTTTCCAATTTGTATGAAAAATTCCTGGCATGCCTAATCCGTGAGGTGTAAGCCCATGATTCAGTCTATGTGTAAATTTCCCAAAATGGAAAAGCTGCACACAGCATACATGTACATGTGCATGCACTACTGGAGATACACAATGGAACTAGTTCCCACTGATTCCTTTGACAAAAAAAGTATATGACAAGGTTGAAGGCTTTCACTGAAAAAAAATAACATAATTTTTTACTTGGGGTTTGTGTACAGATAATGCAATTGGACTGAATTTACATGTACACGTACTGTACTGTAAGTTACAATGTAGACTTGTAGTGTACAAAATGAATAGCTATATAGATGCACTTCAAAAGTGTGGGTTCCGAACCTTATTTACACTGATCAAATTTCATAAGTGAACACAGCAGTGTACAACTATATGCGAGTAATACTCGGGCTGAAATGACAATCCTTTATATGGGTTGCCTTGCACATCAGATTATGAGGTGGCCCAACTAATGGCTTGATCACCCGAGGCAGTTGTTTTCAAAACTTCAAAATAACGGAATTACTAATTACCTGCCTCTGCCTTTGAGAAAGGTCCTGCTAGGATCGAAACGTCAGGCCCACTAAATTTTAGATTTACATTTTGGTAATTTTAGTCAGTAAGCAGTTTGCAACATGTTTGTATATCACCTTAAGTAATTACTAATAGTGAGGAAAGCAACACAGTAATTAATATATTTGCTTTTTTTGGTGCCGTGCTACCCACACATCCATTCCAATTTTGTGATCGATGGTCCCATGGACCATCAAGCTATCACATCCCAAATGATTTAAAAAACCAGCACACAATATTTTTAAAGTGATATACAAAAAATTTGCAAACTGCTTAGTGCATACTGACTAACATTAACAAAATGCAAATCTCAAAACTTAAGGGGACTGACGTTTCGATCCTAGCAGGACATTTCTCAAAGGTCCTGCTAGGATCAAAATGTCAGGCCCACTAAATTTTGAGACATAATAACTAGTTGCATGCAGATGAAAGTTCCAGAGGAAAACCAGTCCTTTGAATAGTCTGTTTTGAAATAATGAGTTTGGCCTATTTTCTCACTTTCAGAATGCAGAGGATGACGAGGAATCCCAGACAGATGATAGCACACAGGTAGATGCCCTTTCTTATGGTTTTGTGTAACATATACGCCCATGAGAAATAGTTCTGTACGAAAAGCCTCATCTTGGGGGAATCAAGGGGACTTTTATCTGAAGAAGTAATTAGGGACTTCTTTTGCACACACTATTTAGGAGTAGGACCTATTCTTTGTAGTGGTGTGTTGACACTTGACAGCACGTACATGTTCATATAGTACCTACATACATGCTTACAAAGTTACATTACAGTTTTGTTATTTTGTATTTTGCAAGTAAATGTGCAAGTCAATTCAACGAAATGATATAGTGACACCAAGGTTTGCATCCCTATGATCTCTGTTAATATTTGATATTCCTGATGAGGCTGAATGACACAGGTGGAAGAGTGCTAGTACATTTAACCAAAGGCCCTGGGTCTAACATCCTGGGCCAGTCACAGATTCTCTGATATTTGAATCAATCAATGTAGGACTGTAGGTTTTTAATTAATTTTTCCCATTTTTTTTTTAGAATGCCGTGCTAATTATAAGTCAAGTTGACATATGTTAAATCAACCTTTGAGGAGCTCTAACTTTTGACATGTATGTCAAGTCGGGCAGACTTTCATTGAATTCACATCCTCCTTGATGCACATACATAATATGTGATTTTTTGTTTCACTTTCAGCCGGCAAACGTGCAGGAGGTGACGCTAGTTCCCCTGGACGTCTACAAGGCGGACGAGGCCAAGATGGCCAACGTCTTCGGCAGCCACCCGCAGGCCACGGGCTCCGTCAGCAGCTCCCTGCGCCTGAACCCGCTGGTGCACGTGAAGTCCGGCACGGTGGTGGTGCCCTCGGACCAGGCCCAGATGGCTCTCGGCCGGCCCGAGGACTCGGCGGACCATGCGGAGGAGCCCGTGTCCCGGGGCAAGAAGGGCACCTACAAGCGGCCCAAGAAGGCGTTCGGCGCCGGCGACGACGCGCCATCAGAGGGCGGGCTGGACGGCCCGAAAATCAACTACAGCAAGAACTTCCGCTTCAAGTCGCGATCCGAGGAGAACGGGGATGCGGGCGGGAAAAATGGTGTCAAGAAACTGGTTAGTGGAGACTTAGGCTGTGTCTGAGATGGGCGTCTAGAGCTAGGTCTTCCCCCTATTGGAAATACACGGAGATGCGAAGACACTAGCCCTAGCTGTAGCTCTGGAAGCCCATTTCGGACCTAAGGCCGTGTCTTCAACAGGTGTCTATAGAGCTAGGTCTAGGTCTTCCCCCTATTGGAAATACACGGAGATGCGAAGACACTAGCCCTAGCTCTGAAAGCCCGTTTCGGACACAGCCTATCTCACCTCTGTGACCATGTAGCGTGTCATTGAACATGATCCTCCCTTGAAAAGTGAACATTGACTCAGTGGAATACATGTACAGTAGTATGATTCACTGTTCGCCAACCCTTATTCCTACCACTTTGATAAATTTACTGCAGCCCTGCCCTGGGCCCAATTTCATTGAGCTGCTTAAGCGTGAACATTTGCTAAGCAAGACATAGTGTCCCCGGGAGTTACTAAATGGGTCCTGTGTGAACGGTTGCGGGGGTGTTAGTTTGGTAAAAAAAGATTACCAGGATTTATTCCCTGGGGATTGGCTCTGTAGTGTGAAAAGGGCATAACAATCATGGGAAGATAGACAGGCTGAGAAAGGTGGTGTAAACGATCAAGTGTCAGGCCCTCTAGCATTTCATGACTTGTGTAATTGACACTCATTGCTGTTCATGTATGTTGATCATTTAACAAAGTGTTCTCTCTTCATGTTGCAGACGTCCTTTGGAGTTGTCATGCCATCGAGAGTCAAAGGAGTGAGTACCCGATTCAAATGATTCGAATGATAATGCACCTATTCTACATCAAAGCAGTAATGCTTGAAGCTTCATCTATCCCTCCCTTCGTGGGTACATCTGCATCCCACTCCCTTCCATTTTGTCCTTCCTATGTGTGTCAGGGCTTTCCTTCCCCTGACTGTCTGTGTCACTTTGCCTTTGAGAAAGGTCCTGCTAGGATCGAAACGTATTGCGCAAAATACATATAGAATGTTCCAATGCGCATAACAGTAAAAGTACATGTACGACAACAATATTTTAGTTAAACCAACGAAATGCAACACATAATAATATAATTGCAATTATAGTAGAATCCACGATTCAATATTTAAAACGACATTACATTTTTACAGTAGCATAAAATAACAAAATATTAATTAAAAGCCTTATTGAATAAGCATGTCTTAAGGATGCGTTTAAAACCTTTAATTGTGTTGTAGTAATGTGGCGGGGCAACTGGTTCCAGAGTTGGGGACCAGCCACCGTGAATGCTCTTTCCCCATATTTATTGGAATGCATAGCATACATCAGTAGTAGTCAGCAGTCCCCGCCAAGGTCGTGCCAAGCTTGCAATGAGCTAAGCCAGAGTGTTGTCTTCTTCTCTCAGAACACCATCCCCAAGAACCAGCTGGTCGCTGCGGGCGGGACCAGCCAGTACGCCCTGTCCCCCAACGGCCAGCCGGAGAGGAACAAGGCGGACATCGAGGCTGCCAACCGTCGCCGCGAGATGCGCAGGCGCTGGAGATACGTCATCATCCTCATCCTCATCATCCTCTTCTTCGGGCTCATCCTCACCGTGGTGTTATACTTTGCCACGCAAGCCCCGTGAATCCATCGAGACGCCATCGGCTTTAATAACTGTTCTCCACATCTCAGCCTCATTTTATACGGAAAATATTTTTTACCTCGGTGCGAATTACGAAAAGTACATGTGTACATGTATGTCTCGCCATTCATTGAAAGTATAGATAATGTGTAGGTCCCAATTTCTTTCCTATTTTGTGTTTTTTTAACCCGATTTTTATGATAATTACCGTGCTGTCACTCGCAGTCTTTTACACACAATGTACATTATGTACAAAATAATGTACTTTGAATTGTAATATTCTGTATCTCTGTAAAATTGGCCCCAATATTGGGAAGAGTTTTAAAAAGCTGCTAAAACCAGCATGGTACTTTTGATAAACTTCTTGATATAATATGCTGTAATTATTGTGTGAATTTACAGTGTGGTGCATAATTGTCCTTTGATATACTAGAACCTGTGAAACCCTTCCTTAAAGCCCCTACACAACATTGGTCAGATCGAAAAGAATTTTTTTTTCTTCACAGATTTACATGAAACTTATACAGTTTGAAGATGGTTATAGTAGAAACCTCTCACTGAAATATTTCTGCCTATAATGTTGTATTTTGGGAGAAATGAGTAAAAGAAATAGTTTACGTCTCACCGAGATCTTAACTATTTTTCGGAACAGTACGGCTGCAT
Source organism: Luidia sarsii (assembly GCA_949987565.1). NCBI lineage: Eukaryota > Metazoa > Echinodermata > Asteroidea > Paxillosida > Luidiidae > Luidia > Luidia sarsii. Next base: position 19,101,068 of record OX465108.1, on the reverse strand, counting down.
TTTCGCGAAACAAATGAAGCAGTTTTTACGATTTTCTCGAGACTCGGTCGGCAGATTGAGCTGAAATGTTCACAGCTGTGCTATTTCATGCATATGTTGGATCAGACAACGTATGGATGCTATTCTTTGATCTCGACCAATGTTGTTTAGGGGCTTTAGCCTTGGAGTTTGTGTAAACTGTCCAACAGTTATGTTCTGCATGTGCATATTATACAAACCGAAAATTTGAAGTTCTTAAATTCACAATCAGTCCGGCATGCTTGAAGATAAAGATCTTCCTTTCAATAATTAGGGTAAGGGACAATCGTCTACTGTAGTACTTGACAAGGTCCATCCTGGTAAAAGATCATTTAGTCTTCATCAGACTTCATTCTTAAATGAAATCTTTAACCAAACCTACAATTGCATGTTCTTTTCAATAGTCTTTGAACTGGTGTCGGACAACTTTAAAGGGCCTAATTTTTCGATCTTAGAGGGACCTAAAGTGATATACAAAAATGTTGCAAACTGCTTACTGACTAAAATTACCAAAATGAAAATCTCAAAATTTAGTGGGCCTGAAATTTTGATCCTAGCAGGACCTTTCTCAAAGGTCCTGCTAGGATCTGCAAGTTCCTGCTAGCATCGAAATGTCAGACCCACTAAATTTCGAGCTGAGAGGGACCCCTCGCAAAGGCAGAAATGTAATCGTCTATGTCATTGTTCATTCAAGGCCAGTATAGGGCTGTGACTCTATATCATTCTCTATAGGACTCTCTATGGTTTATGTGCGTTTCACATCATTAAGCTTCATGAATCTCTGCTCAATCCAACACATACCTCCACTTAACCTACTGGCCTGAGCAGTAACACTCATTCAGTACAGACCAGCAGAAACAGAAACATACTGTGCATGGTCTTTTCCTGTTACTGTAGCTATTTCCCAGGGATGTCTTCATCTTGGGAGTTGTAAACCAGTTATTCACAGTGTAATCTTTTTTCAAGAAAAGTTTCTTCCCAGGGATACGGTCTGGCAGTTTGCAATAACTACCGTTTCAATTGGGCTGGGTTGTTAATGGCCTTGATCATTGTGCAGCGGGTTTTTTAACTTCGGCATGGATTCAAACTTGTGAAATACACATTCCCCCTGCAGTTACCTTTTATTCCATTCAGTTTTCGGGAGAAGCGCAGTTTGCAAGGGAAATATCGGGGTAGGGGACTAGTGTGAATGGGGTTCTTTGATCTCCTGTGAAATTCTCTTGGGTTAGAATTTGTTGGCAATCATATGCATTACAAGTACGGTAGTCTAAAGCCGCATTTCCACTTGACTTCATTTGGTCAAAGTAACCAAGACTATGGTTACTTTTCCCATTTTAAGTCCAGTGGAAACGGCCCAGTTAAATTTCCGCTCAGTTACTTTAACCGAGCTGAATGGTTACTTTAACTGGCCAACCTCTGCCCAGTAAAAGTGTCCAGGCAAGTTTAACAAAGCCGATTAGTCCAGTGGAAATGCACCACTCGGTAAAACGCTACTTGGCGTACATGCACTGTGCACAAAGAATTTTTGCCAGCTCGGTTACTTTAACGATCGTCTCGGTTAAATTGACCGACTCAAAAGTCCAAGTGGGAACGACGGTCAAATTTGAAATGGGAAATTTAACCATTGTCTCGGTTAAATTTTAGTCCAGTGGAAACGCGGCTTTAGCTATAGGCATGTGGAATTGGACGGGATACGAATCAATCTTGGGGCCTATCAGTGAACTCTAATTGGATTCTCCATCATCTCTTAAAGGTCCTATACAACATTGGTAAAGGTCAATAAATTGCCACAGTTTGTGTGTTACTCCATTAAACATTCTAAAAAATGAAATCCTGTGAAGGTTTTAGCTCAAATGGTAGAGTAGAAAAAGGCCAAAAAACACCACGGTTTTTGCACCGTTTTTGCACCGTTTTTGCACCTTTAGTGTAAGAAATACTCACGAGTAATAGACTATTTGTCAATGGTTGAGTGAAGATTTCTAGGGAAGTACAGCATCCAGACCATAAGATTTCAACATGAGGATTCTATCATGACCATCTACAAACTGTAAATTAGAAGGAAATCTGTGCACACCGATGTTTTTCGATCTTCCCAATGTTGTATTGGGCCTTTAACAGAAAATACAATTGACTTAAAGTGATATACAAAAATGTTGCATACTGCTTACTGACTAAAAATTTCCAAAATGCAAATCTTAAAATTTAGTGGGCCCGACGTTTCGATCCTAGCAGGACCTTTCTCAAAGGCAGAGTGACAAGGACAAAACAGATACATGTACACGAAGGAAGGTACATGTATCTGTTTTGTCCTTGTCACTCTGCCTTTGAGAAAGTTCCTGCTAGGATCCAAACGTCAGGCCCACTAAATATTAAGAAAATACAAATGATAGGTTTTTTTTTATTAAGGTTCAAGCAGTGTCTATCAGAATGCATACGGGATGGCAGTTTGAGCCATGCATCACAAATCACAATGCTGTGTATGTTGCCAAATGACTGTATTTCGGTGAGAAGTCCGAGGAAACTGAAGCCTTAGTCTTGGTTTTGAGATGTCTTCCATAGACTAGGGGTTGTGTACAGTACATGTAGATCTGCTGATGCAAATCAGGAAGAGTTTGTTGTGTCACTATGTACAAATTGTGTCTCTCTCCGGAGATTTTTGTCTGCAGAATGTTATTCTTGAATCGCAGCTCTCACCTTGAGTAGCAGAAATATGGAGCTCAGACGGAGTCGGATTACTTTTATTTTGAGCAGAGGAAAAACAGGCTTACTATTGCCCAGTGTAAATTGTATATAAGTATGTATACATCTACTTACATGTATTTGACTTCAGAATGTAGATAAATTTATATAGGCCAAAAATAATTCACAAGAAGCAATGGTAAAGATGCACAGTAAGTTACTGTAGGCATTAAAAGTAAACTGAAATGAAGGTTATAGGCCTAAGGATATAACAAGTTCAGTATTATACTGCGGAAAACTCATACATCACTACAAGTGCTTGCTGCTATGTATCTCCTTTGTGTTAACTTGCCACAGCTACATGTAACTTGTGTCCCAATCCCATGAAATTCAACAGGTAAATAACCAGGCAGGTGAAGTTCTGAAAAAAACGAAATCAAGAAATTCACGAAGGCTTGTGAGAGTGTCTCAAATTGCGCCAAAAATGACATGTTTTTTAATGTTTAAAAGATAATAGATTGTGTTGAATATTGAATATGTACAGGTACATGGGTACATCCATACACAAATTCTGATTTAATATATTCACAGATATTTGTAAATGGTTGACTAAAATAATAATGTGTAGGGTAAGGTTGGTTGGAATCCTCATGTACATGTACATAAGTTTTTAAGGCGAGTATACATTGTGTAGATTTAATGCTACCATTTGTCAGTGGAATAGGTTTTTAGGGAGAAATGTGTACTGTACATAACTACAGTACATGCATTTCCGAGTTTCATAGTGCCTATACTTTCTATCTGCATGCAATTGTATGCAGAAGCCAAAAATGTTTTAAGTGCCCTTGCCCAAATGCACATGCAACTTCATGAAAATGAAAATACATCATTGTATTTTACTGAAGGTAAAAGATGCATGTACATGTAAATGTATCACCTGCTCTACAAGCATGGTCGTATTTGGCTTATTAATAATGAAATACTGTATAGATTGAAAATTAATTACCGTACACATATCTTGATACATCTGCCTTTCCAATTTTTAATTATTTTGTAAAAAAAAAAGTGTACATAATTTTTATACGTACATGTATGTACTTGGGTCACAAAGATACTGGTTTGTCTTAAATAGTTTTTAGTATCCTATTTATCAGAGCTGCTGTGCATTATACTATACACATGTAACAGTATGTATTGTAGAATGTCATATCATGTTCAGAAAGCATGTAAGAAAAATCAATTTTCAGTATTTTCCTCAAATTGTGGTTGCGATGTTCGCAAAGTGGTAACGTCACAACAGAGCTTCATAATTGTTCCTGATTTCCATTTGTTTTTACAGATATCTTTTTATTACATGTACAATGTACCTTCACACTGCATTCATGGTTTTTTATAACCTCCAGTAACAAAGGGTTACTTATAATGCATTCAAGGCTGTACTGCAGTTACAATGGTTACAATGTGCCTGGTTTACATAGGATATATTTCAGATGGGAGGTGAAGGAAAATTGTTACATTGTACTTTGACTTTCAACACAGCCTACACATGTACGTTCAATGAGGTGTTGCCCCGCTCAACGTGATAAACACTGAATGCTCAGTGCTTTGCCCCGATGCCTGATGAAAACAATTCAGGGAGCTCAGACGGGATTCGAACCTGCGACTCCCGCTTTCTAGTACAGACAGCCCAAGTTACCAGTTTAAAGCTAACAGAGTGTCAGCTCTTGTCTGCTTATTATGACCTTTGTACGATACAACTAACTGCTTGGCCCATCCACGTGAAAGATCCAACTGAACTAAACCAACGAGCAGATTTTGAGTATTGTAATAAAAAAAGTCACTTTTCCTAACTCCCACTGGAACAATCCTCTCGGTAAACATTACCTGGGGACTTTTCCTCGCTGAAATCAGAGCAGCAAAAGCTTTCACTGGACCCACTAAAGTTCCTGATGGAAAAAAAAACCCTAGGCTTCAAATACAAAAGTATCAATTGGCTCGGTAAACGTACCCCAAAAAAATTACCGAGAAGTATCAGCATTGTCCGAAAGTGTCATGAATTTCGTGAAAGCACGCATATAACATTTTACCTATTTTGTTAATCTTAAAGGTGTGTATCTTTTGATGTGAGCAGCTTTGTTGATTATTTCTATATACGTGTATATATAAATACAGTATCCACAAAGACCCCACTGTTTCGAGGTCAAGTCTTTCAATAACAAATCTGTTTAGTGCTATACAATTTGAAAAATGGCAGATAAAATTTGACTGGACTGGGTCTTGAACGTGTGACCTCTGGCTTAACGAACCGAATCTTTCCCAGTCAGGTTCTCTTTCCGTTGTTTGATAACAAAAAATAGTGCCATATAAGTTTTTAAAGTGAATAATGTGTACAATGTTAACCTGATATTAATTTGGATATTAGGGCCCTTTTCCAAAGCCCGGCTTAGGCTTCGGCTCCAGCTTCGTCTCGGTTATCTAAAAGCTGAAAACACAGGTTGGAGTTCTTTGTTGAAGTTGAAGCTTTGGATTCTTTTTCAAAACGCAGTATTACATTAAAAAAAACAAAGCCAAAAGCCTCCCATTTTCAGCCTTGTACTTAAAAAACGGACGGAAGAAAGAAAGACAAAGCCGGAGCCTGAGCCTAAGCCGGGTTTTGGAAAAGGGTCTAGGAATTCCGTGAACTATGATGCAAAACACCGGAAAAAGGCCACATGTTTTCTGTCAGTATGAATTTCCATTTTTATTAAATTACAAACTTAATTACACATTTGATACTGTACTTTTATGAATAAACACACTGGTTGATTGTACACATACACACTGTTGTACAGTAAGCAATCCTTTGACATACAAAGCATCCTCTCTGGTTGAAGTTGAATGTTCGAATGTTTTTACAAATGAGGAATTTAATAAGGCAAGAAATTTTCAGCAGTTTATGTGCATTTTGAGTACAATACTTTAGTCTCGTTGATTTTTACATTATTCTGTAGGAATTTCATGTCCCATTTTAAAATTGATATTTTTCCATTGTACTGTTTAAGAAAGCTTACCACAGTCAGTTCCCATGACAACTCCCCCACAAATCATGCCAAGTATTGCCTGCTGGCAATGAATATGCTTTCCCACGTACATGTGTACATGTAGAACGGTGCAATGGTTTATTTTGAAGAGAAAACAAATCAAACTGGATGATTTGAGAAGATTCATGTCAAATCTATGTAGTTGGTTACAACAAGTCACCCTTTTTGTCACTTCCATGCTCAAAGTTTAGGATTAGACTTCTGAATTTCTGCTTTGATTTAGTGACAAGGGCCCTATCTCCCAGGTCTGCTCGTTTGTTCAAAATCTACTTTATAGAATGAATATTCGGACTTGTTTGAATAGCATTGCCAACCATGTTGTCATTGGATGTATGTTTATTGCTTTTAAACTGCCAATGGACTATGTCCACTATGCATAGACTTCAAATAGAGCTATGGCTGGCAACCGTTGTCCGGAGAGCTGCCTGTGTGTATTTTTCAAGCAGGCAATCGGGCAAAGCACTGAAAATATGCTGGATACACGCCAAGTAGGGCAAACCCTCACTGATTCACATTCTCACAGGAGCCAAATCCTAATATGAGATTTGAAGGATTTCATGGTGAGGATAGCAGAAGGAGTAGGTTTGCGGTGACACCATGTCAAATTTCTCTTTTGTGAGCAAGTGTGGTTCTTTACAGAACCCCACTTGCTCACAAAAGATAAATTTTACATCCTAATAATGTCTTTGTAGCTCATACTGGGCCCCCTAGCCCCATGTTGGCGTAAGGCGAGCTATCCGCGTTCCTACTCCATGTTGCCATCGATGACGTAGTCAATGGTCACGTCCTGGTCCGAGACCGGTACCTTGGGGCAGATCTGTTCCTTGAACGTCAGGGCCATCGTCTTGGGCTTTCCGCTCGGCAGCCCGGCACTGGCACAGCGCTCCTGGTAGGTGTCGTAGTAGCCTTTGCCCTTGCCAAGCCTGTCGCCTGTCGTCGTGAATGCAAGCCCCGGGACCAAGATCAAGTCAAGACCTCCTGTAAAATTTCAAAAAAAAGAAAACGATTTAGGTCTCTTATTAATGAACCGAGTGGATGTGACATGTGGCAGGGGCTAGGTATCCCTCCGGTGAATTGAATATGAGTTTACAAACCAGAACCCGGAGGATATCCGCAGAGGAAACCAAATTGATAAGGTAGGGACTGAGAACTCAATATGTATGTACATGTCTATGTACTGTCTACATGTGTACTGTCCATTTCCCAGTTTGGAACTCAAACAGAGTTGTAGGGAAATTCTTAAGACACCTGCCCAAGATTCGTAACCACATCAGCTTAACTTGTGATACATTCCAATGCAGGCTGTAGCCTATCCCACAGTGGACCCACTGTCCATTCATTGCCCATGATGGCCATAACAATAGAACAATAATAGGGCAAGAAACTCCACCCAGGAGTGCATAAAAAGCTCCACCACTAGTAGAACTGGGCACTCAGTACCAGACCTATACTACGGTGAAGACACCCAACCTACCTGCCTACAGCGGTTGACAACCACATTTGCGTGTCCAGAAACGGTGGTAAGAACTGGTTAGGTAGTGTTTGCTCCTTACAGTGACTACCCCCGTAGAAGGGCACAATTTTGTGTATTTCCATGTGTAGTTTATTTGTTTGTATCAAATCCCTAAAGAGTCTACCATGCATTACAAGAATCTACTATGGTGTTCTTTGACTCAAAGTAATACAACTAATGTACGGCAGTGTAAGGTTGAAGGCTTCCGACTGGTGCTCCACACCCCAGCAAAGACTAGTTGACTACTTGGGAAGGCCACCATGTAAGGGCTGGATAGCTCAGATGGTAAGAGTGCTGGTACACAAAACCAGAGGTTTTGGAAAAGGTAAAAAAAAAAAAGTGCCCGCATCCTCCTTTTTTTCAACAAGTTAGGATGATAAACTAATAATTGTTTTTACTTGGCCTAAATACAATGCAAATGACCTGTACAAGTAAACAGCATTTTCTCATGGTATTCCTTTCACTGCATGCAAATTTTGTTTGTTTTTCCCTTTTTTATGGGACAGGTCTTGTGAAAAATAGTTCAGGTCCAGTAAGAGTCTTCAGTTACTAGACCTGTTGTCTAGTACATTTTTTTTTCTGAAATTTGATCCCTCCTGGGTAGCTCAGATGGTAAGAGCGCTGGAACGCAAAACCAGAGGTATCTTGTTTTGGAAAAGGCAAAAAAAAAAAATTATAAAAAGAGCCTGCATCCTCCTTTTTTCAAAAAGTTAGGATGAGAAACAAATAATTTTAGTTTTACTTGGGCTAAACACAATGAGGAAAGTGCGGCCGAGAGCTGGACCGACCTGTGGCCAGCGCTTCCTCTCTCTCCTCCTCCTCGGCCGGCTGCTTGATCTTCCACTTGGTGAGGGGCAGCGAGGCGTAGTCCTCCATGGACTGCAGCCGCAGCATCTCCATGCGCGGACCGATGTACTGCGGCACGAAGCAGGCCCTCTTGCTGGCAAACAGATGCCGCAGGATGCCCTCCGTGTCGACCTCGTCCGGCGTGCTCAGGTAGACGGAGACCCGCTGGCTCTGCTGGTAAACGGGATGGGCTATCACCTGCACACAGAGAGAGAGGGAGGGAGGCACAAGTTTGTAAGGCCAAGTAAAAAACAATATTAATTTCTCTTCCCTTCCCGCATCGTTTTTTTGGGGGGCCGCCACATCAAAATTATTATAATTATTATAATTTGATTGTATTTCGTCAGCATTGCAGGCTGGTTGAACCAGTCTATTAGCTGATAGTCTGGTTCCAAGAGCTAAACATCCTGACAAATACTGTGAAGTCAGGGAACCACACGGACGACTGCCGTAACAACAGCCACTGCGTTTAATAAAATATAGCTCGTCTATTGTATTGATTGTGGATTAAGGTGTTTCCCCACCCTTTTACGGTGAGGGTATCAGACAAAAATCTGTCTTTTTAACCTCGTTTAACCTAATGTGCGCTTAGCCAAAAGGTAACTTATACGCTCAGAACTAAATAAATGGTAACTCCATGGAGGGTATCTCCATGTCACACCGCCAAAGGGGGCGTGGGGGCCTAATTCAATTGTTGAGTCGGGAGTGTGAAACTTGACCGAAATTGCGGCGCTGCCACGTTGAAATGTGAAACAATTGACGCGTGGATAAGTTCACACGTTACATGAATCACCTTGTTCACAATGACTTCAGACTGTCGTGCTTTTTCTTCGCTTGTAAGAGCAGCAAGGCGCTGCTTCATCTCGCGGCGAAGCAGACTCTTCGCTTCACGTATGGCCGCCGCCATCTTGCATGGCTTGTCTAAAATAATGAACAAGAGGGCGCTATACATAAACTAAAGGGTGCGTGCAGAAAAAACGCAGCACACAAACTGACAGTGCATTATTTCTTGCATGTTGGGATATGTTAAACTTTTTTGTTTTTACTTTTTCGTGTTGCGACCACGAAGTTGGGATCTTAGCGTTTATTCATAGAGGTTTATGGATCTAAGCTATAAGTTTTGGAAAATGGCCCAACATTTCCACAGACATAATAGTTATTACCAATGGCTGTGAAAATTTCGCAGTCCAGAAAGTTCAATAGCGCCCTCAATAGTTTGTTTTTAACCATACATTATTGAGGGCGCTATCAAAATAATAAACAGAAAACTATGATGTCCTATAAAGGACACATATTAGTTATTAATCGTCTGAGAGTGAGATACCGAACCATAGATATGTTCCGAATATTATACATTAGCACGATACTTCCTGTACACTAGAATAACAGTCTGGATACTTGCATCCCTCTAAAATGGTTAAAACTCTCCTAATGAAACTTAAAATAATTCCGTAGTCTCATTGCTATGGGATTTGTGAAACAAGATAATTATAATGCACATTATTTTTATTTTACTGAACTGCACTATATTATTCGTTGTTAAAATGGGGGCCTTAATAACGGTTCATTTATCTTTAATCGCTGGACCCCAAAAACTTATCATGGATTAGCGTTTTTTCATTTTTCGAAGTCATCAGTTGGTGGAATTATTTATTTTTTATTTTTTCAAATGGCATTTCGTGGCCACTGTATGCCGACAGACTAGGTTATTTTTTCGGCCTTGATCGGTCATTTCCGTATCTCCCATTATATGACGTCATATCTACTCTTCGCCATTGCAACATTAACAACAACATACAGCCGCAGTACAGTCACTACGTAGGAAGTGCAGGAAACAAACCGGTCGGAATTTTGGGGAAGAAACCACGACATTTCTGGCCAAAAAGATCGTCGCAGAACGGTGGGGGAAAAGTATCGTCGAGTCGGAGGACATGGCCACGACACCACCGTCCGCTGCCTTGAGAGCGTTGAGCCTAGAACTGAAGAAAATTAACGCTGAACCCGTGGAAGGTTTCAGGGTAACTCTTGCGAACGAGTCCAACCTTTTCGAATGGGAAGTGGCGATTTTCGGTCCCCCGGATACCCTCTACGAAGGGGGCTATTTTAAGGTAATTTTTCTTCCCCCCGTTGTTTATTCTGCCTCCAAGTTGAATGTGTAATGTGTTTTTTTCGTGTGTGGTTTATCGAATGAGTACATTTTCTCTGTGAAATCCGACTGTCTAAACTTTGGATGTTGTTGGCGAAGTAAAGTGTGTTCTTTGTCCATGCAGAAGAATGTATGTGCAGTAATTCAATTGATGATGTGGGTTGATATAGTCCTTTTGTTTTACTGTGCACAGTCAGTGTATGTAGCCCAGTTGTCAAGGTATATTGGGAAAGATGAGATATGATTGTATACATTGCTTCTTCATTTTAGATGTACATATTCATGTGCACAGCAGTTTAACATTTGCTGGCTCTGTTGAGTGTACAACCTGTCCGTAGAGTTGTTCATTTCATTACTCATTTCATTAGGATTAACACTGGGAGGATATTCAGATCCACCAACTGAAGTTAACTCTTTTTTTTTTCTGAGAGTTAAATTTGTGGTAAACAGTAAACAGTATGACTATGTGAGTGAGACTGGTGCAAAGATTGGCTTATTTATTACTGAGTAAGTGTTTACCTTACCCCAATAATGTGAATCCTTTATTAATATTATAAATTGTAATGATATTTTTTTATGCTGCATCAATATATGGCACTCTTTCTGAAACAATTAAATGACCCCATTTACTAGTACACCTACAAGACTTGTCTATTTAATATGCAAATTTGAGATATGATTTTTAACTGAATATCTGTTTTCAAAGAGGTTTGTTTTACTCAATTGCTGCAGGGAACAGATTCAAAATATTTCAGTGAAAATAACACATGTAACAAGGTGCTTGGGTCAGCCACATTGACGCTACCCGCTTACATTCATGTACCAATGTCCTTTTGACCATGATGTGTGCTTCAGTATGACCACCAGACAATTTTTGCTGTGCATGTTGTAGCGAATTTGGCATCTTACTTATGAAAATAACGAACGGGTATGAGTTGGTTGAATAATTGGCAGGTCAGTGAATCTTTTCCTCTGCTGGACCTACAGCTGTATCAGGCTAATTGTAGAGATAGAGTAGTTTGAATTTTATATCATACATGTATAGTACCGGTAATATAACTGGAACGTTGCTATAGCCTACTGAACATCCCGAGATCCATAAAAGTTGTTCACTATATTATGTTTCTGCCTTTGAGAGAGATCCTGCTAGGATCAAAACGTCAGACCCATTAAACTTTGAGATTTGCATTTTGGTAATTTTAGTCAGTAAGCAGTTTGCAACATTTTTGTATATCACTATATTAAACTGTACATGTAGTTTGTTATAGCAGTTGTTGCCACATATCCACGGATGTAAAATCGGGAGCCAAAGGGCATAAGTACACACATGTATATCGGCATTCGTTATAGCGACGTTCCACTGTAATAAGCAGATTTCATTTACATGGACAGTCCTTGTGATTTTGTTTAACATACTAAATGTACATTGTACAAATAACAATTGTTGCCTTTCTGCTAATTCAGATGTGTACTGTACATGGAGATGGAAATGATCAGTGTGAACTTAGTGAAGAGTGCAAATTGATACATTGTATGATTGTACATGTACATGTACATACGGTACTGTGGGCCTACATGTGCATCATTTAGCAGCCTTTGTGTTGAAATTAGTGGATTACTTTAGAGTTGATGATTGTATGATCAGTTGGATGGATGGACGGATGTCAGTTGATACTGTGCAGCTGAAGGTTTGGTTAAACTTTGTTGATTGGTAAAGTACATGTAGTTGAAGTAGTTAAACAAATCTAGATCTCATTACTTACTCATTAGATTCCATTCAGTATTTTGTCCTAGTGTATGCAGGTACACTGTACGTGTACATTGTACATGTGTACAAATGTACATGTACATGTACATGTAGTATGTATTCATACATAAAGTACTTGAATCGGTTATGTAACATGTGTATATGTACAAATGTACATGTACTGTACACAAAAAGGTCTTCACTGCATGTACCGGTGTGTACCCATACAATGGGCCTCATATCCTGTTATGAAAATTACCAAGTCTGTGATCTTCATGATTTCAGTTTCTACCAGTCAAACATGTATTGTAGTTTGTACCGGTACTTGTACAGTATGCATACATGTACATGTACATGTACTGTACATGTACCGGTACATTGTACATTGTATATAATCATGTACAGTGTACACTGTACACGTACACATGTACACCTGTACATGTACAGTACATGTACATGTACATTGTACAATGTACTGTAGTAACTGTACAGTATGTGTGTACATAAGATGTATATTTCTGCTGCACATTGAACAAAGTGTAAAGTTCAATATGTAAGTCTATACTACAGTACCTGTGTACAATAGGGCTGTAGCCTTTGTCTCCAAGCAGTAAACCAGTTCATCCTCTCAGCAACACAGTGCACTGTAATGACTGTGTACATGAGCATACATTGTACATGTATGTTCAGTACATGTCCAGCCTGTGTAGATTTCACAAAGCCTTACAATGTATCTCACCTCAACTCCACGATTGATAACCAATCGTACGTTATCGGCTGTATGGTTTCTGTGCTTAGCTCGTTGTTTTGCGATTGATCACCTGATGAGTTTGCTGAAATCAACAACTGGTAGTGGTACATGTACTTGGCCCCTTTCATTGTCTATGCATGAACGCATATACTGTAGGTTGTGTACAGTGCATGTAGTACATGTACATGTACATGTACACCATAGACTGCATAGTACATGTGTGTACACGTGTGCATCAGTGCAGTGCATACCTGTGTGTACATGTACCGTACAGTATGTATACTCTTCTGCTGCTGTACTACACAAGTAGAAACTGCCAATTATGAAGACGAAATTTGTGCTGCACAATTTTACTTCTTCTTGTACACACCACGGCTGGACACTTAAGCCGCGTCCGCACTGGACTTATTTTTTACCGAGCCCGTGGGTAACATTCCAATGGGTAAATCTTCCCGGCGTCCGCACTTGGACTTTCGACTCGGGTAAACTAACCGAGACGACGCAGTAAAACTAACCGACTGGCGCGTATAAACGCAAGAGGGCGCTATGGTGGTGACCTTTCACCGGATGTAAATACCATAAAACTACGACACGTCGACCCTGCTCGAAAAGTACACAACATTGTTGCATTGGGACCATGGCACGTCACGTGGTATTTAGGGCCTCTGGCAATGCGGGGCGCCGGATGTGGTTTTTTACCGAGTCGTTTACCGAGACGTCGTGTCCGGATTGGACTTTTCGGCTCGGTTAAACTGACCTGGTCAATTTAACCGGGCAGAAGTTGGTCGGTTAAACTACCCACTGGAGTCGGGTAAGTTACCTGGGAGGAAAACTTTCTGGCTGTCCGCACTGGACTTAAAATGGTCAATTTACCCATTTGCTCGGTTAGTTTACCCATTTTAAGTCCAGTGCGGACGCGGCTTTACAGTGTCCTGCTGGCCTTGGGCCAGTGAAACATGATATCAGGCAGTGAGGCAGGTGAAATTAGACAGCTTAAATTGATGTGCTGTTTATGAGTGAAAAATCTTAGCTCAGCAATTTCAATGGCAATCTAGGCCAGTCAGAATAAAATAACCCCCAAAATTCCTTAATTTACAATAAGACAGAATTTTCCCAAATTAATCAGCGGATCTGGCATTGTTTAGACCAGCAAACCATTGCCAATCTGTCTGGGATCATTTGGCCGGCGCCCGGCAGTGCCATGCCGTCATCAATGCCAGTAGAGCTTTAACGCGATGCTGAAGGATTGTGTTTTTCTGTTTATTTTCGGTCCGTGGGCGCCGCCATCTTGCATTTAACGTGAACTCCTATTGACTTTGTGCACGGGGATAACTATGACGTTGGATTACTTGATATTCTGAACACATAAAGCATAATTGTGTCAATAAAATGCCACTAATTTGTAAAAGATAAGCATGCACCACTGACTCAGGAGACAGGTCTGATTTTTGAACACATTATCCATTATTTAATTGAGTAAAAAACATATTTAAAGCAGATTTTTTTTAGTGGGTGTGCGACTGTGCGAAGACTTTTGCCTGCCAGTGTACATGAACATGTACAGTACTACATGGTGTGTACTTCCCATGGGCTACTGTACAGTACATGAAGTTAATAAATGGAGCCTTGCTCTACACTTTGAATACATGTAGTGTATGGAGTCGGACATGGTACATGTACTTGTACTGATGTAAGTACACGTGTGTGTGTATCTATGTGTGCGTGACATGTACATGTTTATATGTATGTATTTGTACAGGTTCAATTCCGCTCAAACCATGGATCTGAAGACTAATCTGAATCCCATTTCACTGGCTTTGCAGTAGTACCAGTAGTCCAAATTTTGATGGACGTTACATGTACATGTACAGCCTACAGGTACATATATGTAAGTGCACGTGTACAATGCATTGTACAGTACTTATGCAAATAAATTTGCATGTACAAATTTCAGGGTTGACTTCAGGGACATAACAATATTTATTACAATGTAAATTATTGCATTCATTTTAGGTTTGGGCTTTGGGCAGCACATGTATTTATTTGTAAATTAAACATAAAAAAACAAGATGTACAGTGTACCGGTACGGTACACGCACCCGTTACGTGTACAATTCACATGTACATACATTGTACATGCTGTTCTGTACATTATGCATACACTGTACAGTGTACACTACTGTACTTTCAAGCCACACTGCCAAAAAGAGGACCTTAACCATTGAAAATTTTTCGGAAAGCTGAAAAACACAAAGAACTCTGCACATATGTACATGTATTACATGTACCCCTATGACTACCGTATGGGTTATTGGCTTCCGCATGTGCGTGATCACATTCTTATTAAGCCCTGTACGGCTGTACCAGATTGTTTTGCACAAAACTGCGCTTCCAAAGGGGATTGTTTTTTTACGCTTGTTTAGCTGCCAAATAATTGCATTGGGATAATTAATAATGTTCTGTACATCCTTGTATACCGGTAGACAGTAGAATTATCTTCCATTTGATACCAAATTTGATTTGGTTTCTTCTTTCATTATGAAAAGTCCGGGAAGGTCTTCGTTTTTGCTGTCCATGGCATTGCCCTCGGAAAACAAAGAAATATCTTCCGTTCCTTCTTTTTTCTCACTGGGTTATTGACTAGAACTGTCAAAATCAGATCTACATGTAATACCCCTTTCAAACTGCTTCCAAAGGGGAACAATCGTTTGATTCACCATTGGATCCAACAGTGATACACCGGTGGAGATTCGAACACCGTTCTTTCATACTAGCTAGAATATCTCCCGGTGGATTTTGGGGGTGTTGCCATCAATGCCACAGGAATTTCACCTACGCACATGCGCGCATGTTGTTGAAAAAAAAACCACGACCTTTGACCTTGTTTGATTTCGGGATGTTTCGCCGGGTGTATTGACTGTGACCACCATTCACACTGCACCGTGGACCACCGCCAGTTTGCCGGATGTTTCACCGCGACAAATCTAAAAAAAAACCTTGAGCAAGTAATGTGTGTATATAGTTTTTGAACGCAGTTCAACATTCATACATGTAGCACAAAACGTTCATAGCACAAAACATTCACCTTGCCAACCCAAACTTCACTATTGTTTCATGCCAAGTAAAAAAGAGTGGAATACAATTACATGTACATTTAACATCACATCGTGTTGCAGTTTGTAATCCTGTTAACACAAGGGAGGCTGTTCCTGCTTAGCAGATTTTCACGCATACTAAGCAACTCTATGAAATTGGGCCCTGGTGTTGGACTGGGTTCTTCAGGGTGATTCCATATTCCAGTGGCCACTGCTTACACACAACACACATGTACATGTATGTACTTGCTGTACCATGGGAAAAGTCCAGCAGGCTGAAAGAAACAAACAAAAACAAGAGCCATGATGACAAAGCGGTATAATGTCCACGTTCAAGTATGTATTGTATGCATATCTTGATTGCATTGTTTACCCTATGGTCTGTGGCTCTGTGCATTCTATTCCCACAATGTCCTAAGCTTTCTGGAAATATTCATTTTCTGGGAAGGATGGAGGAGACGAAGATACCTGGCAGAAATCAGAGACAGAGTGCCTGTGAATCATTTCCACTCTGGTTTGAATTTCGATGACTAAAATGTGAAAGGGAATATAAATCAATAATTGCTCATAGTGCTGTATGATGTGGGCAGGCACTGACTATCCTAAATCGGGTTTTTGTTCTTATCACGCGTCTTTATCCCTATGATTTGTTTATTATTAATGTGTAACCAGATGCTGTCGAGTGACACATAAAATGGAAATACGCTCGATTACTTGTGCACGACTTTGTGGATGATGAAAAGACATCTTGCTAATCATCCTGGTAGTGATTAAGCCTCTGCATTATTGATAGCTGAAATGCCGCCCTTCTCCCAAAAGAAGGCATATTGTGCCAGGGCTGTGTTATCATATTCCACCAGCCTGCAGTAGTTGGCCTTCAGCATGCTGCATAGGCCTCCATACTGTGTGGATTGCACATGAGCTGCAGTGCCTCCCCCGTCCCTTCTCCCTGGGGACACACTCTTCAGTTGGGAAGAAGTTCTGGTCTGCCCATTGTTGATGTGATTACCTAGCTGCGGGGTCTATCACGCAGTGTGTAAATGGTTGGGCATGATCCATCCAACCACCGTAGCTTGAATCTTGCTTGGTGCACTGGATGGGAGGGCATGGGAGAGGGGGCAGCCAGGCCGATGCATCATTCATGAGTCATTCTGTTTCTCCATTATTCAGGAATAGCTGTTAAGCTGGTAAACATGTACATGGACATGGACGTGGACATGTACACACGCTATACTGTACAGTACATGTACATGTACATGTGTAGTTGGGTACATGTACATTTACATGTACATTGGTCTGTACCTACATTGTACATATAAACATTTACTGTACAGTACATGTGAAGTGTACAGCATGTGTTCAGTTACATTTACCTGAGTTACTGTACATTTGTACATTGTACAATGTACAATGTACATGTTTGTGTACATGAAAATGGAATGTATGGTACATTGTACATGTATGTGTATGTACATGTACTTGTCCTTCAATTAGTGAAGCTTTTCTTCCAGCTTTGGATTTACAATAACAGGTTGTACATGTAATTAATTTTCATACATTATGCAGTCAACAGTACATACATGTACACATGTACATTTATGTACAGTATGCATCTCATACAATAAACAAACAGCTACAACTACAGTACAGTATCACTAAGTACAAGCAGTTTTAATGTGTGCTTGCTAAAGGATACATGTACAGTACGTACATGTACATCACACACAGTGCACATTCATACTACAATGTACATGTTGTACATGTACAGTTTACATACATGTACAACACATGTACATGTACAACACATGTACACTGTATACATGTAGTGTACATGTATACATGTGTACATGTACAATTGTACATACATGTACACTACACTGTACTGTCCATAATGTACATGTACATTGTACATGTACCGTACAGTTGTGAAGTGTGTAAAATGTACATGTATAGTTTTGTATAATACATGTACTTACATGTACATGTACATGTACTTACAGTGTACATGTATGTCCTCTTGCCCTGTGTAAAAGTGGCCAGGTAACTTTTACTAAGTTAATTAGTCAAGTAAAAATATGCCACTCAGTAAAACATGACTTGACAATTTAACAAAACACATCCGGCCACATGTCAACCAGTACACTGCTATGACAACGCACGCACTACGATCAATCCGCATTGCTGGCTGATAGCACTTTCAACATTTCCCAAACAATGTCAGCTTTTATGTACATATGTTATTTGGAATTTACATGTACTTAGCTTAAGTGCGAATTAAAGATGTGTTGAAGTGAAGATTGCCATTGATCGGTACTGGTCATGACTAACGCTTCTTTTTCCTTTTCTTGAAGTGGCAGTATTTTACACACACGAGTATAAATGTCATCTTGTATAAACCTCTCAGATGGTCATGCACGCTGCACAGCACCCTCATGAGCTGTTATACATGTGTAACTTATATTGTTTCCAGCTCTGTTAAAACCATCGTTTTGGGCAAATTGTCCAACTCAAAAAATCCAAGTGGCAAGAGTGGTAAGATTTATCCATCTAAAATTAAACAATCTTCATGGTTAAGTCTCCCATTTTTAAGACCAGTGGTCTCTGTCCAGTCCAGAAGTCCATTGGTCCAGTGGATCTCTTTTTAGAGAGATCCAGAACAAGTCATGGATGACCTTTGCAGAAAAGACTGTCCAGACCACTGTACAAGTACATGTACATGTGTAGGCTACTAGATTGCAAATGCATACCCCAACATCAGATAAGGGGTGGATTTCACACGATGCATTGTAACCCATCGTAAGTTGTGATAGTCCGTATTGTTTCTGTGCATCGCTCATCGTCTTGCGATTAATCGTAAGTTACGATGAGTTTAATGAAATCGACTGCAGGGAAGAACAATATAACCGTGGGTTATACAAGTATGCAAGTTGCAACTATGAATGAAGATATGATACACGTGTACATGTACTTGGAGACAAAGCTGTACTTGAAGTGATGTGTTTTATTCGGCATGATGTGATCTCTGTCTGATTCTCCATTCAACAGGGTCATTCCAAGCATGCAAATATCTTAATAGTTTCCTGCCTAGTAGAAATTGCTTAACAGGCACTTGTATGCTTACCGGTACGTGTACAATGTACACAATGTACACATGTACATGTACATGTTCGTACATGTACATAGTTACATGTACATACCGTACACGTACATGTACATGTACAGGTGTATGTTGTTTGTACAATCAAAGTACATGTACACATACGTGTATGTGTTTGGTTCACTTTGGTCTTGGGCAGGGCTAGGCAAAACAAGTGGCTTTCTGTGAACTGATTCTCTGTGGCCAAGGACAAGTCTCACTTCCAGGAAGAGGTTTTGACCTTCAAGGCCATCTCAGCACTCAGCACAGCTACCCATTCAACATGGTGTTTTATCATGGTGATAACTACATGTACATGTACCGGTATGTGTACAACTGTACATGTACATGTAGACATGCCACCCAGATTAGAAGAAACAGTAATTTAGAAAAAGAATAACCACATGTAAGATCTGGAAAAGCATTAAGAATACATGTCTATGCTAGATGGCATCCCACCTGGGGTCTGAGAGGGCAGGAACTCCATTCAAGACTCCACTAGTCCACATCTTTTCCCCTCGTGCTAGGAAAGAGGATAACTCTCCAAAGACTTCCGAGAAACATCCATTACCACACTACCGTATATACAAGAACAAAGGCAAGAAATCAATTTGCTCCAACTACAGGGGAATAACGCTGCTAGTGCTACTGTACAATGTACAATACATGTATCTACTGCTAAAAAGATCCTCATAAGAATTCTCCTCAACAGGTTAGTCTTCAGAGAGTCCAGTCTCTCTCCACCATCGGTGAGGATTTCCTCCCAGAAAGCCAGTTGGGATTCCAAGCTGAAAGAGGGATGACAGATAGGCCTATTGTCTTTGTTCTCTGACGGTTCTAAAGGCTGAGCAAATCAAGAACTTAAATACATTATACATGACCTTTGTTGCCCGTACAAAAGCTTAAGACTCTGACTCTGAGCTCGAAATGACTATGTCCAGGTCCAGCAGATCTTGGAAAAACTTAATGCAGGCTGCCCTTCGAAATTCATGAAGATGGTCACCAAGCTTCACGAAGACCAGTGGTCGATTTCACCAAACCCATCGTAACTTACATGTATTGCACATGTACATGTACGATCAATCGCAAGACAATGAGAGATGCACAGAAACCATACGGTCTATCACAACTCATGATGGGTTATCCATCATAACTTCATAAGTTGAGTTACGATGTATCGTAAGGCTTTGTGAAATCCACCCTAGGTAGAATGTTCAAATTACTGACTGAAACATTTCCATCAACAATGGCGTCAAACGTTGGTGCAGTCTTGCAACCAACCTACATTGTGGTCCTTGTCATTTTCTTCAGCATGATACCAAAACAGACCACGTAAGATTTTGACTCTTAACAATGGCATATCTACATACATGTACATGTACGAGTACACTATGCAGCAGTTGTTTCACAAACTTTGATTCGCCAATGACGACGCTCACATGATTATTGTATTAGTTTGCATGTACATGTACCTGAAAACATAACCTGTGCAGGAAATAAATGTCTCTGAGTTCCTTTGCAAATTGGATTTACTAATTGTAAGTATTACTGCAAAGATTTTCTTAATTCTCAATCGCATTAGTGGTATGTAATTTGATTTTTAGATTGGATACCATTTTGTAGGCACAGTGCAGTGTACAAGCATACATGTACATGTACATGTACATGTACATTGGTTAGACATGTCAATGGTAAAGTATTCTTGTCATAGTACACTGTATACTGAGTGTTCAACCACATGTTCTTCACTGTGGAAGAATTTTCTGTCAAATCGTAATAGCTCTAACAGGTCAACAGCTTTATGTACATGTACCTTGAATGAACTATCAACACTGGGCTTGCTTTCTAAAGTAATGGTACTATAGAATTAGATTCCCATGTAAAAGTACACAGGTACATGTACATGTACTGTAGTAATGTAGTGTACACATGTACAGTAGTGTCATGCTATATGACTGATGGGTTGTCAAATTTCAGAAATCTTTAACAGTTACATGTATCATTTAATTTTAAAGCAGAAAACAAAAGGAGTTATGAATATCATTATATGGGTAATTCCATAAATCGGGGTTCCAATGTGTGACATTTTTGTGTCCCCACTTACATACAGTATGAAAGTGAAACCATTCTTGCATGTGATATTGTAAAAATGTAATGAACCACTTTGTACTTGTACATATGTAGATTGAACAGTATAATCTATGTCCAGAACATTTCATTAACTAAGTTGTTACAATATTACATTGTACATGTAGGAAAGCTGAATGGTTTAATATAATGTACGCTGTAAGCGGGTACACCATAATGGTACAAGGTTCTATGATTTATGGAATTACCCATTTACAAATGGAAAAAATGTGTTAGGGACAATATGTTTGGAGTACTATACAGTACATGTACATGTACTGCTACATGTACATTCAGTACATGTTCAAACGTACACTGTACATGTACCGGTCCGGTACAACCGTACATGTACGTACATGTATACAATTGTACATGAATGTGGTTGTGCATGAGAGTAAATGGACCATGTGTGGAATTGAATTAAGCCACGGTGTTCACACTCGGCTATTGCTAGTGGTGCTTTGGGTTACAGTACCATGTACATTGTACGTGTACGTGTACATGGTACATGTATACATGTACATGTATCTACCGTATGCACATACATGTACATGTATACTGTAGTCGTGATTGCTGATGTACATGTACAATGTACTGTACTTTGATGCCCTTTGAGAAGTTCTAATAATTATTAGCAGTGACAGGTCTACCATCCAATTCCCATATGGAGGTACTCTTATTCAGTGAAATGTTCATGTGCACAGGATTAGGTATCGTGTGCAGTACAGTATCTTTTCCAATACTGTATTGACATGTATAACTACAGTGTAGTTATAGTATTGACATGTACACGATGTATATTGTACACATGTACATGTAAATGTACATGTACATGTACTGTACATTTTTTTACTGCATTGTCCATATACACGTGTATGTTCTACATGTTTTTAATGTACATGTATGGCTGAATATGCATCTGCGGTACAAGATGTCTTGAGTATGAAGTGCCTTGAATACAAAAATGTGGTTACTAAAGCCGCGTCCGCACTGGACTTAAAATGGGTAAACTAACCGAGCAAATGGGTAAATTGACCATTTTAAGTCCAGTGCGGACAGCCAGAAAGTTTTCCTCCCAGGTAACTTACCCGACTCCAGTGGGTAGTTTAACCGACCAACTTCTGCCCGGTTAAATTGACCAGGTCAGTTTAACCGAGCCGAAAAGTCCAATCCGGACACGACGTCTCGGTAAACGACTCGGTAAAAAACCACATCCGGCGCCCCGCATTGCCAGAGGCCCTAAATACCACGTGACGTGCCATGGTCCCAATACAACAATGTTGTTTACTTTTCGAGCAGGGTCGACGTGTCGTAGTTTTATGGTATTTACATCCGGTGAAAGGTCACCACCATAGCGCCCTCTTGCGTTTTTACGCGCCAGTCGGTTAGTTTTACTGCGTCGTCTCGGTTAGTTTACCCGAGTCGAAAGTCCAAGTGCGGACGCCGGGAAGATTTACCCATTGGAATGTTACCCACGGGCTCGGTAAAAAATAAGTCCAGTGCGGACGCGGCTTTAGTGATTTGTGTACAAATAACAAGGTAACTTTTCATGTGCAGCAGTTGGTCATTGGAAGTACTCGGTAACCGCTGAACTCAGGAAAAGTATAGTAACTGAGACTGAGGTGAGAGATAAACATCCCAGGCTGTCCACACTGGGCTTAAAATGGGAAAAGTTCCCATCGTCTTGGCAAGTTTTACCGAAAAAGGGCAGTGTAGACAGGACTTTATACTCTGGGCAGCTTGCCTCCGGTATATTCCGAAAATTATAGCACAGTAGGCCTATGACCTTGTTTGGAGCATTGTGCTACCGTATCATTGACTCTATGAGTCAGTGTTTGTTGATGTGAGTCAACAAGGAAAGGCAGGATTTCTCTGTACTGTGTCCGTGATGTGTCATTGTACATTGTACAATGTAGGGATGTGTGGGTGTCTGGGTGAGTATGGTACAGGAACAGTACTTGGTTGATTTACTGTACATAACACCGTGATATACATGTACAGTAGGAAGGACACTGTGATATAGGAAGAACATTGTGATAACTGATATAGGAAGTACCGAAGGACACTGTGATATAGGAAGAACACTGTGACACTACAGTATACATATACATGTACATGCATGTAGAATGAACATACAGTGTGTGTAGGAAGAACACTGATATACTGTAGAATGAACACTGTGCTATAGGAAGAACACTGATATACATGTACTGTAGGAAGAACACTGATATAGGAAGAACACTGATATAGGAAGAACACTGTGGTATAGGAAGAACACTGATATACAGTGTACATGTAGGTTTAGGAAGAACACTGTGATAAACATGTACATGTAGGAAGAACACTGATATAGGAAGAACATTGTGATATAGGAAGAACATTGTGATATAGGAAGAACACTGATATAGGAAGAACACTGTGATGTAGGAAGAACACTGAAATAGGAAGCTGCGGGACATTGACCTGGATTTAATGTACAGTAGCTTTGTCAAGGGTGACATTAAGTCATCTCCATTGCTCACTCGACCTGCTGTCGGTCTAATCAATTTAACATATATGTTTGATTCAGTTCTGGGAGAACTCTTAGATAAGCACCTGCCAGAGGTGAGCAAATCTCTCATCATCCGACCCAATTGTCCCTGGTACCCTGATGAGCTTCATGCCATGGAACAACAGAAATGATGTGTTGAGCGGTGTTATTGGAGCTCTGGCCTTGAGGTTGCATGACAGATTTATGCTGAGCGCTGTAAGGTGTATAAACAGTGTCTTGAGGTATGGAAAATTGGAAGTGTGACTGTCTTAACTCCCGTATTGTCAACAGCAACATAAAAAAGTTATTTCAGATTGTTTCCTTGCCGAGCACTCCTGACAGTGACAGGGGAATGAAGTTACCTAAGTTCTCACAGTTCCACAAATATGCTCTTGCCAACAATTTTGCAGACTACAGTACATGTACTTTGTTGATATTAAGGTTTGCACACTTACACATACAGTAGTTCTAAGTGAGCTGGACTCACCTACATGTACAGTACTGTACATGTAGGTCTGAATTTACATCCACAAGAACAATGCTCATCCTCGTTCTCCACATTCGATGAGGTGTCTGGCGATACGTTTTGGAAAGTGATACAGACCTCGCCCTCAAATAGCTGTCCACTCGATCCTATTCCGACCACACTCCTCAAAAGCTGCATGGACGCCTTGGACGGTCTGCTGCCAGCTACTGTACACATTTACGTTTAAGATAATCAACTCCCCACTCTCATCTGGGGTTGTTCCGCTGAGCTTCAAATCTGCAATGGTCATCCCTTTCATCAAAAACACAAAGCTTGACCAAAACCTGTTGAAAAACTACTTTCCACGTTACAGGTGTACATACAGTACACGTGTACATAACATACATGTACTGTACATGTACACGTATACATGTACATGTGTACATGTGTACATGTACATGTTCTGTACATGTATACGTGTACATGTACAGTGTACATGTACATGTTCTGTATGTACATGTACATGTACATGTACTTAGTGTACACTTCTTAGTGCATTAGGCCTACAATGTGAACGTCTGCAGTTGTGGTTTTCTTTTTAGCATAAAACTCAAAATAGGTCACTGAATAATATGTAGACCCAGGTGCAAGGACCCAATCCCCTATATATTGTACATGTGTATATGAACATGCACCATTAGATGCTAGTCAATTCTGTGATCCATACAGTATAATGTATACACTTACATGTACATGTACTGTACACCATGTACATAAAGTACATGTATACAGTAACAGTACATGTACGTACAGTACATGTACATGTACACTACAGTATACATGTACATGTACATGTACTTTGCTTGTATTGTAGTACACATGTACATATGTACATGTACCACTGACTACTCATATGAAAAGTTATTGAGTGGATGCCATGCTGCGTTGGTGGTGGTTCACCGATTTACTGCGTACTGCAGACTGCAGAGGCCCATATAAGGAGATATTGGTTGAAGATAATGCCACGCACGACACACAGTCAGTATTAATTCAGTATGCCGCAGGAAGCACACCCTACTGTGGTTTTTGTGTCCATGTACAATATGCAATGCATACACATGTACAGTACATGTACATGTACATGTACGTGTACATGGGTACCGTACATTTACATGTATGTTTTTTGTACATGTATACTGTACATCCACCCCTTTTCTAATCAAAGGTGATTTATTCAGAATATTAAAATGTACACTCAATTTGTGTTTATAAATGATGTGTACACATGTAATGTACATGTGCCAGCTGTGTAATGGTACACATACATGTACATGTGTAATGGTACACATACATGTACATGTACATGTACATGTACATACTGTGTACATGTGTACATATATGTATTGTACTGTACAGTGCAGCTGTCCAGTGTCCCTCATTTTGCATGTGTTTTCAATTTACTGTACACTATTACCTGTACATGAACATGTGCATGTGTACAGCACACATTACGTGTACTACATGTAAATGTACACATGTACATATGTACATGTACATTTACATGTACATGTATTGTACCGGTAAGGTTACATGTAGTTGTACAGTACATGTATATGGATATTAAATGTGTTTTTAAAGTTTATCCTCTACAATTATAAGTAACTTGTCAGCCGTACACTACAGTAGTTCTGAAGGCATTTCCATTTGTACATACACGTGTACATGTACATACGTGTGCTTGCGTTCTCTACATGTGTACATGTGAACATATAGGCCTACAGTACATGTACATGTTTACATGCATACACAATACACATGTGGCGGTACATGTACAGTACATGTACATGTACATGTACATGTACATGTACCTGTACCATGTACATGTACATGTACATGTACACATGTGTGTGTATACAAACAGCATATATAATTATTTGTGTTGATAACATTCAGGTCGGATTGCATTCCAGTCCTGGGTGCCTCTTTCAACATTGGCTGTCTCTGCAGCTGCACCTGGCCCATCTTGAATGCTGCCATACATGTACAGCTCCCATGGCAATTCGTGACCGATTGCCTAGTGGCCAGTGCATTTAGAATCCCTCCTCACCACCAGCATGGCCATGTACCGGCTGAACATGTAATTTATGTCTTCCTTCAGAATTCGCTGAAATCAATACAAGGTTATTCACCAATTTCCGAGAATATTCCACCATTATGTACATTTTCCAACTACATGTACCGGTACCGGTACCGGTATGTACATGTACATGTACATGTAGGATTAGGCCTATCACTTCATTGTTTGCCTTTTGTGATAAGGTAGTACATGTATATGCCTGAAAATTTCTGGTAGAAAAATTTCCTGAAATAAAGATGATTATAACTTGTAAGGAAAAGGTTGTTCATGAATAACATGAACCGGTATTGAATCATTTGCAATTTTGTGCATGTCACATAAATTTACATGTACCTACATGTACGTGTACATTAGTACATGTACCCCCGTACATAACATCTATACAGTATGTGTACCAGGTACATGTACACTGTACATAATGTAGTGTACAGTATGTGTACTTTACATAATGTACAAACATGCATCCCTTATACAGCATACATGTACACTGTACTTTACTGTAACATAAATCTACATGTACATGTACATGAATTTGCTTATTCACTCAGAAGTTTCGGGTTCAAGTCCCTGCCCAATCAATGTTTTCTTTGCCATTTTTCAAAATTGTTCAACTTTGGTTCCCGGTCAGTTTTTCCTTTATTTGTTCAACTTACACTACATGTACATGTACAATTGTAAAATACAGTAAATTCATGTAAACTTCGTTCTGTGATCTACAAAGGCCAAAGCATTTGGTTGTTTGCATCTGATTGAATATCTGATTTGAACTGGATGAGAAAAGCCCAGGTATTTTTTGCTCGGATCCACACACACAAACCAACAAACCGCGACAAAAAAATGCGAGCTGATTGTGGTCAAATGGTGCGTGTGTCCTTGAGCATGGCCTGTGCAGGGAGACATACGGTAGGCCGTTTTTTTTAAATGAAGGCTTAGGCTCGGGCTCAGGCTTTGTCTCCATCTGACAAAACCTGAAAATCCATGTTGTGCTGTTATGGGTTTGTTTCCGAATTTGAAGATTTGTTGGCTTGATACATGTAGGTTCATTTACAGGGTACATTATTCCCCTAGAAACTGGGGCCAAACACTTGTTTTTAGATGCCTGTGAATTTCTGTGATATTAATGTACTGTACATGTATATCAAGTAAGATATATGACTGAAGCCGAAGCCTAAGCCCGAGCCGAACCCTTCATTTCGAAAATGGCCACAGAAACAAGCACGGCACTTCCTGTTAGTCAGAGCACTTGCGGCGCTTCATGGGATTAAAAAAACCTGGTGCGATTCAGCAGAGCATTCCCACATGCACTGCATGGCAAAAAAAGCGTATTTTTGTAGAAAAATCTCACTTTGATTAAGTGGGGTCAGAATCGCAATTCAAATCCCACTAATACTGGTGTTTATTGTGTCCACACACACACACACACACACACACACAAAAGTGGAGTTTGAATCACATTTTTGGGGGACAGTGGAAAAAGCCCTTCTGAAATACTGCAGTTACCGGTACCGGTAGGCCCTAATTGTTGAATGGTGCTGACTGGTGCCCTCATCCTTGCCAAGACTAGTTTTCTAATTTGGGAAGGCCACCATCCAAAGGCTGGAAAGCTCAGATGGTAAAAGTGTTGGTACGCAAAAGCATAAGTCTCAGGTTCAAGCCCTGGTCCAGTCAAGGTTTTCTTTGCCATTTTTCACATTGCTATTAAGCAATAGTTTGTTATCATTTCTGTCACTTTGCAAATTAAAGTACACTGTACTGTATGCAATTGCATTCATCAATAAGCATCTCACCAACACTTGTACATGTACATATGTGTATGTGTAGTAATGTACATATACCGGTACTGTACACTGTATGTAAATGTACATTTGTACCACTTCCAATAAAGGCTGCTATTCTTTGTTCACACATACACACTATACCATGTAAGATCTTTTTGTCACAACAGGCTTTAGAAAGTCTGCTTCATGTTAGGTACATGTACAGTACTGTACATTAGGTAGGCCTATTTGTATACATTGTTCATGTACAAATGTACCGGTACTTGTAATGCTATACATGTACATGTAGGTGAAGTTTTGTGGACATGTTTGTAAGCGTACATGTGCATTGTTCAATCCAATGTACATGTACATGTGTACCGGTACTGTACCACATGTGTTGTGTACATGTACATGTACATGTAGCAAATAAGAATGTTCAATGATTCATTAACATTGTGCAATCGTTTGGCCATTGTTTTGCTAACATTTCTACATGCAATTATATTTCCTCTATTACGGTACATGTACTGTACACTGTGTACAGTATGTACAGTGTACTATATACATATGTGTACGCATAAACGTACATGTACACTTCTACATGTACATGTACAGTATGTAAATTTAAGTACCGGTACACGTACTGTACATGTATAGCAGCTCGCATAAGTATGAACATGTACACTGGCATACTCATAAATTATGGCCTAGTTTTTAAAATTTGTATTCCATTTTTCAATCCATCCCCAATAATACTCATTTTTTGTGCTTTCTCCCCCCGTCTTTTCTCACAGGCACAAATGAAGTTTCCACACGACTATCCCTATTCACCACCTACCTTCAAGTTTATCACAAAAATGTGGCATCCAAATATATACGATGTAAGTATTATTGAAGCTTGGATGAGGGAGTTCTAGTCGAGTACTGTTATATGTCTATGGTCCCAAAAGAAGACCCATGTGCCCAGAAGCATGTCTGTCAAGCCAAGCCAAAAAGGTCTTTGGGTAGATTTTATTCATTTGGTCCAACTAATAAATGTAGGTAGTAGACCTGTACATGTACTGTACATGTACATCACTACCGGTACATGTACATGTGCAATTGTGCATTTTACATGTACATGTTATAGGCCTAGTACCGGTACTTGTACACATAGAACATCGCTTTGTGTACGAGTGCATGGTTGAGCAACATTCTACATGTAAGTCCAGTACCTGTAATACTGTACATGTAGGAGGAAGGATGCTGTCATTCAAATACTGCATATTGAATATTCGCCTCCTCTGCTCATGTTCACTGTACATGTACAGTATACATGTACAGTACACTGTACATGTACAGTGTGCATGTACACTGTAAGTACCATAGTACATGTACATCCCACTTCTCAAACAACGTTCAGATAAATGTACATGTACATGGACTTCCAGTGAATGGCTCAGGTAAGTTGCATCTTACTGAGTCTCATTCTTGGGGCAATGGAAACTTGAGGTTTTCCCCGAATTGCCAATTCCTAAACAATGGCAATTCTCTCCATGGAAAGCCCTGTTCAGTGCCCCTGTTCAAGAAACCCTGAGGACGATTTCACAAAGCAGTACGATGCATCGCAACTCAACTTACGATGGATGACCCATCGTCAGCTGCGAAAGGCCGGATGGTTTCTGTGCATCGCTCATCGTCTTGCGATCGATCGTAAGTTACGATGGGTTTGGTGAAATCGGACCGCTGATGATAAACGTCCTTATCCTGTCTCTACAGCAAACTGGTGATGTCTGCATATCCATCCTCCACCCACCTGTCGACGACCCGCAGAGCGGCGAGCTGCCATCGGAGAGGTGGAACCCAACACAGAGTGTCAGGTCAGCTGAAGTCACGCAAGATCACTTTAATTAAAGCCCCTACACAACATTGGTCGAAGTCCAAGAATAGCATCCATACGTTGTCTGATTCAACATTTGCATGAAATAGCACACCTGTGAAAATCTCAGCTTAATCCGTCAACCGAGTCTCGAGACAATTGTGAAAACCGCTTTATTTGTTTCGCGAAAATGCAGCAGTCAACGACGTATGTATGTACTGTTCCGAAAAATAGTTTAGATCTTGGTGAGACGTAAACGATTTCTTTTCCTCTTTTCTCTAAAAATGCAGCATTTTAGGCAGAAATATTTCAGTGAGAGGTTTCTACTATAACCATCTTCAAACTATAAGTTTCATGTGAATCTGTGAACATTTCTGTTTTTCGATCTTGCCAATGTTGTGTAGGGGCTTTAAGTCAAGTAGTGTCTTTACTTGTAGCTCAGTCACTTGTTATCACAACAGGGGAATAGAGTCCCCTTAGTGGCACATGCACTTTGACTAGCGAAGACTGGAGCGCGCAGCTAGGAGAAAGCTGAGCTCCCTGCCTTGCTGGGCAGGTACATGTAGCTCAGCTCTTTCGTCCGATATCGTCTCCTCTTGAGTCCCTGCGGAGGCAGAATACTCACTGTTCAGTTGCCAGAATGCTCGCTCATCAGTTGCCAGATTCGGGCGTAACTGGATGAATCAACTCATTGGTCAAATCACAAGGTGTGCTGCACTGTTTTTTAGGCACATGAAAGCATTCATACAATGAACTAATGCTATCTTGATCTGAAACCTGTGTCGTCTGTGTCAATTTTCTCGTGAAACCTTTTTCCTCACACAAGAGTCACTAGCTACATGCGCCTATCTCATAAAGAGAGCCGTTTCCACTACACCAAATGAATGCGGTATTTTTGGACCGCGATATGAATCGCGATTCAAACTCCTCTTTTTGTTTGCATGTGTGGACACAATAAACGTGATTATTAGTGGGATTTCAATTGCGATTCGGACTCCAATATTAGTGTGACTTTTTCAAATAATCGTGTATTTGCGACGCGGTGTGTGGGAACGCTAGGACTCTGAATCGCACCGGATTTCTTAATCCCACAATGCACTGCTTATGCTCTGATTGACAGGAAGTGCCGCGCTTGTTTATGTCTCCCTGCATGGGCCACCCTCAAGGACACGCCCACCATTTGACCACAACTGCTAACCGCAATCGGCTCATTTATTTGCGACGCGATTTTTGGGCCCGTGTGGACACGACCCCCCAAAAACCCGGTTTTTGATTCGCGATTATTTCCGTAATGGAAACGGCCCTGGAGAGAGAGCTCAGCTGTTTGCCATTGTGTGCACTGTGACTACCACCTCCGTGACCCAGATTTGAACACCACCTGAGCCAACAGGGTCTTCAAACCCTCCCTGGTCCTGTGACTACATGTAGATTCCCCTGGGTATAATGTAGCATTCACCAATGTGCTTTGGTTCGGTCCCTTCTCCAAAATTAGACTTGAAGGTTTGCATGGTAGAAATACTTTTAGGAGAGCGACCCGAGGTACACACTGTAGTTGTTTTGAAATTGGTTTGTTGATAAATTTGAGGAATTTAAGGGGGGTTAACTTAAACAATTGCTATCTATGGTGCAAAGTTATAATGCATAATTTGCTACATTTAGGTTTCCGGCAATTATACACTGGGCCTGACGTTTCGATCCTTGCAGGACCTTTCTCAAAGGCTTTCTCTGCCTTTGAGAAAGGTCCTGCTAGGATCGAAACGGCAGGCCCACTAAATTTTGAGTTTTGCATTTTGGTAATTTTTAATCAGTATTAAAGCAATTTGCAACATTTTTGTATATCACTTTAATTATACACTGGTATTGAAATCCTGGACTTCCCAGTCACTACCTTGACTTCTGCTTACACACCACGTATCACAATATCGAATAATAACAAAATATAACAAAACCTGAAATTTCGGATATATAAATTATCAAACAGCCTTAGTGGTGGCACCATATAGCACTTCTCTTTCAAGAAGGAGGGTGGCTCTGAAAAGAGCCGTAATTCTCCAAAATGATCTGTCAGTCATGGCTTCCACCAGGCTTGTTTTGTTATTCACAGGTCTGTATGTAACAAATGGGTGTCACCTTGGGCAGGTCTTTGCCCTGCAGTGGAGTGGGTCATGAATGGTGTGGGATGAGAAGGAGGATGATTCACTGCAATTGACCAAGGCCCTCTGGACTGCCCATAAACAGTTGCCAATGTACATGTACATGCATGGCATACTAAAGCCTAGCTCAAAAAACAGTACATGGATGCCCATATGTGTACAAGATGGCTGAAATGTCAGTGAGTACTGTGACAGATATTGAAGTACATGTACATGTACATGTACCTTATGGCAGGAGACACTGAGAGACAGAAATGGGCCCAACTGTAGGCCTACGTACATGTACAGTACATGTGAAATCTTTGTATGGTTGCATGCACCGCAGTACCAGGGGCACCAAACTGTTATTAAATTTGCATCACCCGGGCAAAGCATACCATCCGTAATTTGCAAATAGGAAAGGCAAATATTCCAGTTTAGAGAAAGACATGCCGTTTGAGCCCATGAATTGAGTTAGCGCTGTATAGGAATCATAGCATTGATTTTATTTCTAATCGTGCTGTATGGATTTGTACATAACCTTTGCATGTATGCCAAGTTTGCGTGTAAGTATATTCACCGAAGTTGTGGTTTGAATTTAATTTGACCAACTGATGATAGCGAATGCAGTGAAGATTACAAATTTTCATTTACCCGCACTCGGCGCACTGGTTTTTACAGTGTATTGTGGAAAAATAGGTGAATTTAAACAAAAGAGATACACAATGTACGGTATATGTACAGCGTACACATGTACATGTACATTTACAGTGTACATGTACATGTATGTTTAATGATAGAAATGTTGAGATTTTGAACTAACATTTGTAACATACATACATGTACACTGTACATCCATGGGTAGGCTTACATGATGCATTCAGATTTGTGTCACTACTCAAGATACATACAGTGTAGATATGCTAGGCATTCCCTGCTCCAATTCCAAGCAAAACAAAAACAGGGTCACAAGATCATCATTCACTTTATAGATAACTCCATGGAGTACACAGTACATGCACAAAATGTGCAGTTGTTACACCACAGGGCATTCGATTTAAGTCTTGTCCTCAATGGAGATGGTGTTGCACAAACAGTGCAACTGGAAGGGCTGTCCATACATTTATAAGGCCTTTTCACACTGTCCGTAATCTCGGGGTCAGAACTGGTTCCAACCCCAAGATATTTTTCCAATCCTTTTTCCACTTCTAAAATTTCAACCCGGTTCAGACCCAGGTACTGTAGCATGCTCTAGCCGGATCAAAATAAACCCTGGCAGGGTTAAAAATTATCGATCCTGATTGAAATTGCATTTTTCAGCTTGAACCGGGTCGAAGAGGATAGTGTGAAGTGTGAACCGCCCCGAGTTGAGTTCACTACCGGCAATCCGTGTTGCGTTGTGTGGCGGGAATTTTTTGGAAATCTGATGGTTTGCGTCATAAAGTGTTAATGGTTGCGTCTCTGTGATTCGTGTCGAAAACTACCCAGGTTGACCCGGGGTGGATCCGGGTTGGTTTCGACACAGTTCGAAGCAGAAATAGTGTGAAAAGGCCTGTACATGTATACATTGTACACGGACTCACTGTACATTGAACAAGGCGGTTCAGTAGATTGATTGAAATTCCTTTCCACATTCCCCTCATCATAACCGGCCGTCTTTCTTTTCTTCTTTCCCTCAGAACAATCCTACTTAGTGTCATATCCCTTCTTAACGAGCCCAACACATTCTCCCCCGCCAACGTCGATGCCTCCGTCATGTACAGGAAGTGGAAGGAGTCCAAAGGAGAGGATGGAGAATATGCAAACATCATCAAGTAAGCGAGAACCCTCCCCTTCCTCCCGATGCTGGCAGATTATTACACTTGATCACCCTCAGCCCTCTTATTCAGAAGAGAAGGCTAGACATACAGATGTACATGTACATGAAATTTAAATATAATGTACATACATGTACATGTACATTCACCAACTTGCAAATCACTCCACATGACATTGCAAGGTACAGCATTGCATGTGTGTTCACATATTTGAAACAGTGCTTAATATAGTAATGAGAAATCAGAAATTCATTTGTTTGCAGTGATACTGTCTCTTTTTTCATTTTGAGTATGGCTCTGAAAGGCGCTAGTAACTCTTTTTAGAGCGATGCTTCTTCTCGAAAGGGACTCAATGTAATTGTACATACACTGGAACGTTGCTATAACGAGCACCGATATACCGAACATTCGGCTATAATGAATATGCCCTTTGGCTCCCGGATTTTTGTGTACAAAATATGCGGCCGCAACTGCTATAACGAACGACCGCTATACCGAACAATGTTCATGGATCCCGGGATGTTTTATCATAGCTACGTTCCACTGTACATGGTGTCACAGCAAACTTTGACCATGCAACCCTTAAAGTCTTATCCAGAAATTCATGGATAAGCCTCTTGAAAGGGTGAAAGGCAGATGACTATTTTATCAGACTGTGCTGCCAGCTAATGATCTCGAGCCTTTTTGCCTCAGTGAGTCCGTCTGCACTTCGTTCCCGTCAAATCTTGGGCCGAGATGGGCCAGCTAGCCAGTGCGGTCAACGCGCTACGAGTCCAGCCGTTCCGACGCTGCCCTCTCACTTTTTTTTTCTTTTTTTTTTCTGTCCCGCTGCTCCGCAGGCGGCAGGTATCCCGGACGAAAAACGACGCGGAAAAAGACGGCGTGACGGTGCCCCGGACCCTGCAGGAGTACTGCATCAAGCACAAGACGCAGACGCCCTCGCCCAGCTCCCAGGACCTGACGGACTTCTACGAGGACGATGACTACGCAGACGACGGCGACTACGATGAGGAGGAGGAGGAGGAGTGTTACTATGACGACGAGGATGACTCGGGCAATGGCGAGTCATGATGTTGTTGAAACAGGCTTGCAAAAGCCACGAACTCTTTGTATAGTTTACTACTGTTTGGATATGTTATTTCTTGATTTTTTTTGTTCCTCTTTTTTTTCATTTTCTTTTTATTATTGTTATTATTTTTTATATTTTTAGATTTTTTTGGGGGGGAGGGGTGGTCGGGTGGGTGGGTGGAATTGTTTATTTGTTTGTTTTCTTGTGGGTTTGTTTTTTTCTCCCCAAATGTTTGTACCCATTTGTTTGGCATCCATATTGCTTTGCTGTAATGATAATGTCACATATATGTATGATTTGAAGGAAAGTTTGCAATGCAAGGAACATGTTATCGCCACTTTTTCTACCATTGTCAATACATCCAGGTTGATATATACGTGTAAAACAAATTGTTGTATTCTTGTTTCGGGGGTTACATTTGTTTTTTAGGGGATCTTTTTTTTTCCCTTTCGTTTTGTTCACCCCAAAGAAGGTTATAACATGGATACATGATAGTCTGCAGTAGCATACAGTAACGGACAACCAAGCCAATAACAAGGATACGATTTGGGCACTGACGAGTATTGAACACTGAAGAATACAGTATATCAACTGTACACCTTTGATTTGTAAATCAATCCATGGGTGGGAATACACACAGCCAATGATTTGCCATTTTTAGAAATGTTCGTCGGTAAGTTGAAGATATGATAATGATTTTCTCTGCTTGGGCCATCATAGTGTTACATTTTAAAAAAAAAAATATTTTTTTTTGGGGGGGGGCTTTTGTATGAGCGTACCTTAAAAAGCAGTGGAATTCTTTTTGAGAAAATGATTGGGTTTGGTTGGCACCATCGTGCAGAAAGGGAACATCTCTTACTGTACAGTTTACCACCACGTCGAGTAAGGGCAAAACCTCTTTGAATTGTACAGTTTACAAACATCCTCATCATTGGTGGAAGGCTTGATTCTTTCCGCATTAATTTTCCCTTCTGAATTTAACATTATTGTAAGAATCAGATATTCAGATCCCCCCCTTTTTTTTTGCTTCCAGTATTTTTTATTTGTAATATACCTCATTGTTATGGATAATGTTGACTTTATGTGCAAGTAATATTTGACCTTATGTGATGTCCTTTGAATGGATAAGAAAAAAAAAATATTTCACAACAATGTATCCCAACATCATTGTTTAAAATTTTTGTACAAACTGCTGAAAGATAATCCCCTCTCCCCAAAAAATGATTTCGGCGAATAATGCAAGTTGTAGAGTGGGCCTTCAGTATTTGAAAACCTTGACTGCTAAGCTAATGGAGGTATCGAAAAACAAATCTTTACTAGTTCCTTTTTTTGTTTTCTTTGCGATTGCGCAAACGATCATCTGAGAATTGAGAACAACAAGGGAGGAGAATTGTTTGTTTCGCTAAATCAAATGTTGGGACAGCATTTAGGGTCTGACCATGGAAAGTCTTGATTTTTTAAAAGCCGCGACTCATTGCTGTATCCTTAGATGGGAACAGTGGAGATGTGACCACCTCAGGAGACTGGGGCCGTGTCCAAAACGGGCTTCCAGAGCTACGGCTAGGGACATCTCCGTGTATTTCCAATAGACGCCTGTTTCGGACAAAGCCTTTGCATACTGGAAAGCCTCTTTTTGCGGGAAAGAGTTTTTTGCGAGTGATTTCTAATGCGGCGGGGTTACCACGGAAAAGGGTTCAACTCAGTGGAGGAGAAGGGTGAATTAGGGTGATTGTTATTGGGTGGGATGTCATTTGGTTGGTGTTTGATTCTTTTCAATGCTCTAGAATGTTTAGGTGTATACCGTGTTGTCTACATGGTCGGCGATAACCATGCGAGATCCAGACGTGTTACGACTGTGATTTCGGCATATCGGAGGAGAGGGGAACAGGTGGTGTACCAGTCATGTAATTTTGTTTTTATACATTATATTTATTCTGGGTATAGGTTTGACATGATTGTATTTAGACTTGTTTTCCCGTAAATCGCAACAAAATAGGGATGCCCTAGGGAAAGACAAATGTCGCTAGAAATTCCTTTGCAAATTCAGAACCATTTCCACACAAATTTTAGTTGGCTTGAATATTGTTCTGTTCTGTTCTGTTAATGCAATAAGTAGACTACAAAAATGTAAAGATAAGAAAACAAAAAGAGCAACATATTTTTCCATGGATGAGATAATTTACCTAAACTACAAAAGGCTACTCATTTTCTGTATCAATCAAAAAATAATTTCTTTCACGACAAACTTGATTGTAGTCCAATCTGGGATTATCAGACTCCCAAGTGGCAATTTCTCTGTAATTTCAGACTGCAATTTTGTGTATCTTTATCTCTTTTTGGGGGGCAAATATTCGGCAACTTTCAGCAGTATCAGCTTTTACAGCTGCAGATTGCTAAAAGTCTTCTTTTTGGCAACTTTATGTTTTATTTTAATCTGCAAATCAATGAAATTTCTGTTGATGGCAGGTATTTTAGTTTAGTTATTTCTGTTTCTTTATAATCTTTCTCCCTCTTGAACTAAATTATTTAGCTTTCTACCTTCAATACTCTGTACAAGTAGTCATATATAGATATGTGGGACTAGTCATATAGTCAATAAATGTGAAAGAGATATTACAAACAATTGTTACCTTTTCTGAATGGTGATAGAAATTTAGTCGCAGTTTTTTCCCTGATGGGTGGGATTTTTACTTATGCTATGTGTATGAATATATTGAATTGGGGAGCCGATTTCCAATCTACGTTTGTGAGATGCACTGTGTTCTGATTGGTAGTGAGCTGTGTCAAGACAAACGGTATTGAGCAGTAGTGGTATTTCTATGAAGGTTTAACTCAACTTGGGACCATTTTCGTACAGCCAAAATATGCTTAAAGGTCCAATACAACATTGGGAAGATCGGAAAACATCGATGTCCACAGATTTTCTTCTAATTTACACAGTTTGTAGATGGTCATGATAGAATCCTCATGTTGAAATCTTACGGTCTGGGATGCAGTACTTCTCGAGAAATCTTCACTCAAACATCGACAAATAGTTGATGACTCGCAAGTCACAATCTATTTCTTACACTACAGAATGGTGCGAAAAAGTGACAATTTTTTGCCTTTTTCTACTTTCTCAGGTTACCATTTGAGCTAAAACCTTCGCAGGATTCCTTTTTTGGAATGTTTATGGCAATCTGTTTACTTTTACCAATGTTGTATACGGCCTTTAAGCACAAAACATCATATGAGCCATAGGATCATCTTGCCAACCCAAGTTTCACTAGGGTCTCATGGAAGTAAAAGAAGAGTGGAATACAAGTCAAAAGCAGTTGAGTTCACACTGCTGTGGGGTTCCTGTAATCCTGCTTACACAGGAGAGACATTTCCTGCTTAGCAGGTTTTCACGCTTAAGCTGCACTATGACCGTTATCGAAATGAAGGCTTAGGCGCTATAGGCTCAGGCTTCGTCTCCGTCTGACCATGGAGTCTGACCAAACCTGAACATCCAGGTTGTGGTTTGTTTCCGAATTAGGTTTGTTGGGTTGGTAGGTACAGGGTATTTCCCCAAGAAACTGGGGCCAAACGCTTGGTTTTAGATGCCTGTGGTATCATAACAAGTATTAAAGATAAATATGACCGAAATATACCCGAGCCTAAGCCTTCATTTCGAAAACGGCCTATGAAATAGGGCCCTGGTTGAAGTTTTTCTTTCTGCACAAAAGGTATTGGCATATCTGCCAGTGTCACGAAAACCTCAATTTAAATCCGACCAAGTATTTAAGGACCGCGCACGAAATGTTCAAAAGAACGCGAGCGACCACTCAAGTCGGTCTCACTGGTACCACGGCAAAAATGCTGTTCCCAACCACACGATGCCCTTGACCACCATTTAAAATATACAGCCACGAGGTAGTGGCCAAATGGTTGGCAGGAAGGGTGGCTATACCACGGTAAAGATCGCTCCAGCCACACTTGTCTCACGCCGAAGCTGCAAGCCATAAAACGCTCGATTCATTCATGCGAGCATTGACCACGCCTGCCAGAAATTCCTGGTGGACCATGCAGCGATGAAAATAACGATATCTGCACTCAAGGCCGTGATTCAAATCGAAATTATGTGCGTCGAAAAGAAGAAAAAGAAGCTGGAAGCAACTACAGGGCGACATCGCCTTCTTCCGAGGACCCAGGACTCAGGAGGAGGAACCGATTCTTTTGAGCGCCAATTACCGTCAAATTTCAAGGTAGGCCTATGGAAGACCACGGAGGAAGGAATTCCTTCCTGCACGGGAAGACGAACGTTGACTGCACTTCCAGACATTGCATGCAGTGACATATTTCGGGAACATCAAGCCCTTTCTGCGCTGCATGCACGGGGCTGATGAAGACGGTCCGGGAATTATTGAGAGAGGAGATTTTATGGGAAACATGGTAAAAAAGAAATAGTATATTTCTGGCCGTGTCCTTACTTTGACCACGGAGGAAAGCCTACATCCATGGTTATACGTTGTACCTCCATGCTTTGACCATGACCGATGGTTTGACCCTTATAAAATAACCATACCCTGGCCTTAAGTTCAATCATGCAGGTATGGTTCAATCATGGAGGAATAACTCTTCCTGGAGTTGGTTTGCTGTGGCACCATGTAAAATTCTTTTGTGAGTATGTGTGGTTCTGAAAAGAACCAGAGGAACCGCACATACTCACAAAAGAGACATGGTGTCACCGCAAACCTATTACTCTTGCTATTCTCACCTCGAAAACCTTCAAATGTAATCTTATTCCTTCATGGTTCAATACAATAAGACAATAGTACCACTAGTCTACCAGTACCAGTACCAGTTACCAGACATTAGATACGGGAACAAACGGCAGTCGCATGCTGGTCTTTTTTTATCGGGAAGCGGGTTTTTTTTTTTTCATACTCGCTTGTCCACTCAGGACAATTCTCTCCGTAAGTTACCCGGCCACTTCCTCTTACCATAATCTGATTCGGAAAAAGCTCCTATTAATTCAGTTTTTTGCGTGGTTGTGAGGACGCAATGGAGTCCGTCATCAGATTCCGAAGACGGGACCGCGCCATCTGAGCACTTAAAAAAAACGCAGTGGCTGTTGTTACGGCAGTCGTCCGTGTGGTTCCCTGACTTGATTGTATTTCGTCAGCATTGCAGGCTGGTTGAACCAGTCTATTAGCTGATAGTCTGGTTCCAAGAGCTAAACATCCTGACAAATACTGTGAAGTAAGGGAACCACACGGTTGACTGCCGTAACAACAGCCACTGCGTAAAAAAAATGCATGGAGGAATAAGATTAAGAAGATGAGAAAGGATTGCTAACGAACTCCCTTGCTAAAGACCCCTTTTGCACATAAGATCGGCTGAAGTTATCGAGCAATGCTGTGGTTTTGCTCCCGCAGTCAAACTTTCATGCCTTCACTCCCCGTAATACCACGCAGCGCACGAATTAACCGAACGAAAGAGATCGCCATGAAAAGAGGATGGCCTTCAAGTGTTCTGTGATGGTCATGCCCGTGGATCTGTCCTTCAACTATATCGATTACTGCTGGCAGCTGAATGCCCTTTGATAAACGTCATCCGAGGTCACAAACACTTTGCATAGACCATTATATGCACTTTGGCATGGAGGGGGAATTATTGACCAGCTCTATAGCCTTTTTAAGGTCGAATGGTTTATAACTAGTACCAGTGTACCGAGTAGGCCTGAATGGCGAGTTGTTTTGCTAACTGCTGTACATCATCGAAACCATTAAATTAAAATCTACAACTGCAGGTCAATTATATACGGTAGTACTGTATTACTTTTTCTTTCATAGAAAAATAGATGGATGGATATGATTATATAGCTGACCAGCCTGTCCCAATAATATCTAGCCAATTGAAAGATTAACCAAACCAAGGAAAAACGCTGGGAACTTTTGAACAAATTTGTGACCCGGCACAACAACATGAGGAATATCCCACCAAAATACTTTTTGAGTAAACAACGCCCGAAGTTAAAGTATTTTCACAATTCGATTACAAATCAATTTTCTTTTTTTTTATTTTCGGAAATTTAAGTATTAGAGGATATTATATTTTGATATCATTTGAAAGCTAATGGTATACTCTTTCACATCATTAGAAAACCTCAAAATCTTAAAAGTGGGGTTATTTCTCATTATGCTGTGCCGGGTCACATTTGGTAATGTGGTCTCGGGTCCAGTCGAAGTTTTCTTTGATTATTTCTCTGAGCTTGGTGTGTTTCAAACTGCAAATTTACTGGCCAAAAATAAACACCTCTAGTTTTTAAACTTTACCCCCGCAAACAATACTGAACTCAATTTGAACAATTAGATAAACACACAATAGAAACACAAAACAAATCTTTCAGCTCGAGTACAGTTTTAATGATTTAATCATATCAAAAAAATTAGACAGATGTAATTTAAGTACACTTTTTATCTGTATTACCAAAGTCAAGGGCAATACACCCGATTTCGCGACCACTGTTTACGTGCCATCACGTGACTTATATTGCATTTCATTTGATGCAGAACAGGATTCGAAATGAGCAAAGAACACTATCATAATTGTCCACATTCTTCTTTGTACAATTCCATTGCTGCTCTGTGCCAAATGAGATGCAAAAATACCCATTATAAGTCACATGATGGCATGTAAACAGTGGTCATGCAATAGGTGGACTGAAAGCACAGTGGCATAGGCCCTATTGCATGTATATACATACATGTACTGATATACTAATAAAGTATTACCCTGTAAATCCCTTACAACTTTGTGGATAAAGTAATTCAAACATGTAAAATCCAAAATGTCAGAGGTTTGCAATAACTCCACATGCTGTAGCTCTTTTGTGAGTGAGTATGGTGCGTGGTGATGCACGGTTTTAGACAGTATCATGCTCTCTCTATTGTCAAGAGGCATGTAGATGCCAAAATAATGAGAATAGGGCTAATGTCACTCGCATTGTCTATTTGAGTGTCAAGAGAGTCTCCTTAAGCAGTAAGCGGTGCACATACTTGTCCATGAGCACATACTTGTACATACTTGTACATACTTGTACATGTCCATACATGTCCATATACCGTACCTGGCAAAGTGGTTAGTGCACATGGCATTACTGCTAAACTCGTACAATGTGAACCCACCATGCAAACCTTCAAATCTCACCACGCCCATTTTTGTTACTTTGATGAAAAAACAAGCAGACACAATCTACCAATGAAAAAAGTCATTTATCTAAATAGAAATGACCCAGGACTTTGAACTGATTACTCTAATATAAAATTACTCCACAACCTGATTTATCAAACCCCTTCATGGGGGAGGGGAGCTTCCTCAATGGTCGACAATCTTTGCCAGGAAAGGGGGTGGTAGTCACTAGTCAGAAGCATTAATCATTAAGTGCCTCATATCTCCAGGGATCATACCACTATTTCCATTTAGATCCAAACTGCAATTAGCTGTTAACCCAGCTAGAGCAGTTTGGGGGGGATCGCACAAAGTGCATCTGTCCTACCTCAAAATATATCGTACTCTAAGCGTTTTTCAGTAAATATGTATTTAAGGCCACAGGCCTATATGAGTAACTGATTAAGAACCCTGACCTTCCTCAGTCCTCCATAATCATCCGGGTTGTGTTGGGAGGATTGTGAAGGATTGAGACAAGTATGAACATTTCCAGTTGGAGAATTGCGGAGGATGGGGGAAGGTTGTTAAATTTACACTGGAGGATTGTGGAGGCTTGAGGAAGCATGCTACAATGAGATCATGGAGGATTGTGGAGGATTGTGGCAAGTATGAAATTTCCCAGTTGGAGGATTGCGAAGGATGGGGGAAGGTTGATAAATTTACGCTGGATGATTTGGGAATATTGAGGAAGCATGCTACAATGAGACCTTGGAGGATTGTGGAGAATTGAGCAATGTTGTCAAATTTACACTGGAGGATTGTGGAGGATTGTGGCAAGTATGAAAATTTCCAGTTGGAGGATTGCGAAGGATGGGGGAAGGTTGATAAATTTACACTGGAGGATTGTGGAGAATTGAGCAATGTTGTCAAATTTACACTGGAGGATTGTGGAGGATTGTGGCAAGTATGAAAATTTCCAGTTGGAGGATTGCGAAGGATGGGGGAAGGTTGATAAATTTACACTGGAGGATTGTGGAGGATTGAGGAAGCATGCTACAATGAGATCTTGGAGGATTGTGGAGAAATTGTGAAGGATTGTGGAGGATTGTGAAGGATTGAGGAAGATTGTAAAATTTACACTGGAGAATTGTGAAGGACTGATGAGGGTTCCAAGTAAATGCTACTGGGGGTTAGGGTTTTAATTAATTGATTAATTACTAAATAATGAAAGAGGTCTTCAGAGCAAGGGGATCTCGGCCAAAAAGCTTGTTTTTTTGGAGAGACCTCCTCCACTTATCCTATCAGGGAATAATCCATATCTTTGTGTATTCTGATTCTCTATAGAAATGATGAAAAAGTGGAAGATAAATTGAATAGAATTAAATGAAAATCTTGGGTGCGAACCTTGGAGATGAACGCTTTGCACAGCAGTAAATGGATGAATGCTTGAGACTGTCACTCCCCTTCACCCAATAAAGACAGTTGATCATTTGGTATTGAAGGGGGTCCCACAATGGAGCTGGATATCCCGGGTGGTGGATCACTGATATCTGACACCGGCAGTTGATTTCACCAAATCCATCGTAACTTACGATCCATTGCAAGACAACGACTGATGCACAGAGACCATACGGCCTGTCACAACTTACGATGGGTTATCAATCGTCAAGTAGAGTTACGGTGTATCGTAAGGCTTTGTGAAATCCAGCTCGGATATCTCAAATCTCGATCTGGTCACATGTGACCCCTATAAATCACAGTATTTCATTTTATACGATGAAATTATCATGCTCTTCAGTTGTTTTTAGCAAAGACTTACTTTGCAAATGTACTCATAATGATAATCATATAATTATGTAACAAACATAATCATAATATTTTATTACATAATTAATAATATATTTCTCAATGCAATTCCATTACTGTTCACATAGAAGAATAGATTTAATAGCTGGACAAATTTTATCTAGAAAATTGGTTTTTCACTGTGCAGCCAATCATTAATATGTGCATATCAATTCAGTACATAGATGCATCATGTGCTGATTGGACTAGATAATGAGTTATGACTCGAGATATAAAGGTGGGAATATTATCATTGCACCATTTGAACTTTTTGAAGCCATGTCTGCTTTGGACTTTATCCGAGGATTCAAAGGGGAATGAAACACAGAGAAAAATGTTGGCTTATCTGATTGGGTGTTAAAAACAACCTAC
This sequence comes from Luidia sarsii, assembly GCA_949987565.1. Classification (NCBI taxonomy): domain Eukaryota; kingdom Metazoa; phylum Echinodermata; class Asteroidea; order Paxillosida; family Luidiidae; genus Luidia; species Luidia sarsii. The sequence continues at coordinate 19,056,810 of OX465108.1, read as the reverse complement.
AATTACTTAAGTGCTACTCACCTACGAGTTTCATAAAGAGGGAAAAATCATGGAATTCGGTGGTTGAATTCGCGTTCCCGCAAACCGCCATCATTTTGAATGGCCCAAAAGCCTGGCAGTACACCATCGTTCAGCTTGCGAGTGTATAACTGCACGCAATATATACATGTACAGTATAGTAGGGGTACATTCGTCCGGGCCGATGCGGGAGTTTTCTGTTGTGATGTCATACCCCCCGCAGTGACTGGTGGGCCATTCAAAAAGATGGCGGTTTGCGGGAACACCAATTCAACCACCGAATTCCATGATTTTTCCCTCTTTATGAAATTTGTAGGTGAGTAGCACATAGGTAATTGTAGGTTGATTTTAACACCCAATCAGATAAGCCAACATTTTTCTCTGGGTTTCATTCCCCTTTAACCGAGCCGATGGGCAAATGAAAAATGGGCAAATCTAACCGGCGCCCGCACTTGGACTTTTTGACTCGGGTAAACAAACCTGTGATGTTGGGACATTTGAGCGGGCTGTCAATAACGTCACTCATGAGGGCGCTTTGCGTGATCTTTGTGAGGTCACCGGGTGACCCCCGAATGCTGCGCATCTTTTACAAACTTCCAGTCGGAGAGAATCGACATGTGTCGACATCGACATCACGAACTCGCGCAACAATGGCTGACGAGGAAAGATCGAGACTGAATCGCAGAGGCGCATGTGCGGTGTCCCGTGATCGCATGAGGTCTTGTGCAATCAATTGGGGACCGGATGTACGCTTTACTGAACTGCTTTAACCCAAAAACACTGTCCGCACTGGACTTTTCCAATTGAGCAAAGTGTTCCGGGGATTGTATCTGGGCAGAAGTCGGCCGGGACTAACCGGGTATTAAAGTAACTGGGAGGAGGATTGCACTGGACTTAAAATGAGTAAAGTACTCATCGTCTCGGTAACTTTTCCCCCCAAAGAATGTCCAATGCGGACAGGGCTTAAGAAAACAAATGATTGCTTTCACACAGACACAGTACATTCTGGCTATGCAATCAATTTGGGGGTCTTTTCCGAACCAAGGCGATAATAGTGCAGGCTGGACTCGGAGGGCCTGAGGTAGCATACGATAGTCCTAAGAACACAATGACATTGATGCAGCTAGCGTGATGTCCCATGGATCACAATACAGGACACGTTCGCGATCAGAAATCAGTCGCTTCCACTCCTCACTCGTCACATTGCCCGACTGCTGCTATTGCTTGGGCACTGAGGTGGCAGCTCTCAGGAGACAAACCCATGGTGGCCCATGCATCACCTTTGCCAGAATTACTCGCCAGCTTTCTCCTTGTAATGAACATCAGGCAGGTTCCGCAGTCTCTCTGCCGCCTGAAAGTCAAAGGCAGGCATTGATAGGTCTCAGAAACAAGACAGTTGGAGGTGACACAAACACACACTGGCTGTGCACATTGGTGTTTGTTTCACATCCATGCTTACACAACTATCACTCAATGCCTCACTGCCTCTGAGAAAGGTCCTGCTAGGATCGAAACGTCAGGCCCTCTAACTTTTGAGATTCATGTATTGCGGGTCATTTTAGTCAGTGAGCAGTTTGCAACAGTATTTTGTATTAACTTTGTGTTAACTTTTAAACAAGAGGTGGTTGATGTGTACCACACACTACCTGTTCCGCCGTCAGGTCTCTCTGTGGCTGAGCGAGCATCTCGTAGCCGACCATGAACTTCCGGACAGTGGCAGACCTCAGCAGAGGGGGGAAGTACAGTGCATGGAGTTGCCAGTGGCTGTTGTCCTCACTGAGTGCCTCCCCCGTGGGGGCCCCTACCAGGACAGAAAAGGGCGGGAGGTGAGTGGATGTGTGCTTAAAGCCCCTACACAACATTGGTAAGATCGAAAAAACAGAAACGTTCACAGATTTACATGAAACTTATACAGTTTGAAGATGGTTATAGTGGAAACCTCGCACTGAAATATTTCTGCCTAAAATGTTGTATTTTCGGAGAAAAGAGTAAAAGAAAATTGTTTACGTCTCACCGAGATCTAAACTATTTTTCGAAACAGTATGGCATTGAATGCTGCATTTTCAAGAAACAAATGAAGCGGTTTTCACGATTTTCTCAAGACTCGATTGGCGGATTGAGCTCAAATTTTCACAGGTGTGCTATTTCATGCATATGTTGGATCAGTCAACGTATGGATGCTATTCTTTGACCTCAACCAATGTTGTGTAGGGGCTTTAAGTGAATGCAAGGCTTCATGACACAGTCATAGTCATAGTCTCGGTTGCCAAGCCTCAAAAGTAAAGACTTCTCGACGGCCTTGAAATAATTTGTAAAAAAAGCGAAGGACCAGGACTTGAGCTGAAGATGTCTGGTTCAAGGTACCAGTACTCTTACAAGACGTCTGCACTAGAAAGCAGGAGTCGTGTTTTGTTTTTTGTTTTTATTCATCAAGCATCGGGCAAAGCACTGAGCACCCAGTGTTGATAATGTTGAGCAGGGCAAACCTCAATGAATTACATTCTCCTGGATGCAAAACATCATGTTATATCTACGATCTAACAACCTGAGCTATGCAGCCCTTCAGTGATTTTCAGGAAATGACTTTGTCGGTCACTTACATCCCTGATTAGTGAGCAAGAGACATTCCTCCAGTTGAGTGACCTTTGAGTCTTGAGGTCGGGGGATTCAATTGAAATGATGAGTTCCCGTATATATATGCATACATGTAGCTTCAGTTCCCACCCCCTCCCCTCCCTAAAAAAGAAGAAGTGCATACTACACCAAAGTTCCATAATCCTGGGTATTCTATTGATTTGTCAATGGAGCTGTTCGTCTATCAAAATGCCTCTCGGACTCTTGAGTGAAGAAGTCGCAGTTAATGAATGTACTTCATGGAATGCAGAGCACCACTTACCATGCCAGCCCATGGAATAGGGAAAGGACGTCTTAAATAGGTTGTCGTATCGAATGCACAGCTGCTTCATGATATCTGCCAACCCTGCAGGAAACAAAGCACAGCCACCAAAGCGCTCAAAATGTTTCCAAGCATCGGAAAGTTCACATGCATCATCCACTCATCCAGTCCATTGTGCCAAGCATGCAACACAGTGAATGGTTTCATTTTAGTGTCATTAGGCCTAATGTGTGGGTTTTTTTTTTCAGATGCTATGGTCAGCCTGAGGTCTTGGGTTCAAGTCCCAGTCTAGTCAAATCTTTCCTTATTTAAAAAAAAAAATTGTGATCTTCAGATTGACTTTGGATTGAAATCGTGATCAATGATTTCAACTTATGTATTCAATTCTATAATGTATTCAACTCTATAATGTATTCGATTCTATAATGTTTTCAATTCTATAATGTATTCAACTCTATAATGTATTCAATTCTATAATGTATTCAATTCTATAATGTATTCAATTTTATAATGTATTCAATTTTATAATGTATTCAATTCTATAATGTATTCAATTCTATAATGTGTTCAATTCTATAATGTGTTCAATTCTATAATGTGTTAAATTCTATAATGTGTTAAATTCTATAATGTATTCAATTCTATAATGTACTCAATTCTATAATGTATTCAATTCTATAATGTATTCAATTCTATAATGTATTCAATTCTATAATGTATTCAATTCTATAAAATATTCAATTCTATAAAATATTCAATTCTATAATATATTCAATTCTATAATGTACTCAATTCTATAATGTAATGTATGAACCAACCTTTGTACAAAGTGACTACTAAAATGCCACCTTTCTTTGATAATCATACTACTTTTCAGGGCAAACGATCCACAAAATGCACCATTTCTTTCTCTCTGACAGGGCTCAAATTTCAGACAAAAAATTGTACTAGACAGCAGGTCAAGTAACTGAAGACTCTTAATGGACCTGAACTATTTCTACAAAACCTGTCTTCCCATAAATGAGAAGCACGTAGTTAAAAGAATACCATGAGAAAATTACTTGTACAGGTCACAGTCAAAGGTAAATTTGAGTGCCATTTTCTTCATGGTGCAAGAAAAAAGCCACTAGACAGCCGGTCCAGTGCAGTCACACTCAGCACTAGACCGACTCTGAAATCACTAGACTCTGGTCCACGGTCTAGTGGATATTTTGAGCCTTGTCTCACCTGTCCGTTCCTCTTCGCTCAGCTCGGACAGCCGCAAAACGTGTCGTCTCGGCAACAGCATTGTCTCGTACGGCCAGGTAGCCCAGTACGGCACAACGGCCAGCCAGGTATCGTTAGAAACAACTACTCGCTCCTGCAAAATGCAAACAGGGACCATTAAACATTCTAACATCTGTGCGATCATGATACGATCCTCCTTCCGACTCAGATTTGATGAGATGTCAGGCTGTTCACGGTGGAGGTAGCAAGCTAAAGTGTGGTTTCCAGTGACACAATGTAATACTATCTCTTTTGTGAGTATGTGTGGTTCGGAATATGTGACCCGGCACAACGACATGAAGAATATCCCACCAAAATACTTTTCGAGTAAACAACGCCTGAAGTTAAAGTATCTTCACAATTCGATATTAAACAAATATATATTTTTTTTTTGTGTATTTTCAGAAATTTTAAATACTAGAGGATATTATATTTTGATATCATTTGAAAGCTAATTGTATACTCTTTCACATCATTAGAAAATCTCAAAATCTCAAAAGTGGGGTTATTCCTCATTATGCTGTGCCGGGTCACATATAGAACAGGTGGACTCAACATTTGGGACAGGTATGCTCTGGTGGGTACCACGTTGCATCATAGATAATAACATGATGTTTGCGTCGAGGAGAATGCAACGAGCTACCCGCTGCTATACAATATTCAAATCCACCACACGACCTCGACCAGCTAGGTGGTCAAGCGGTTAAGACATCTGCAATAGAAAGCAGGAGTCGTAGGTTGGAATCCCACCCGAGCTGCCTGAAATTGTGTTCATCAGGCACCGGGCAAAGCACCGAGCACTCAGTGTTCATCACGTCGAGCAGGGCAAACCTCAATGAATTACATTCTCCTCGACGCAAACATCACGTTATATCTATGACACTGCACATTACTTGTATATAAATCACACACTATTTCTAGTACAATGTACATACCTTTGTTCTGAAAAACGTACAAGACTACTCTTAGGCTATTTTGCTAATGTGTTTTCCAATAGACCAGGGTTATCAACAAGTGAACCTGCATTCAAGCCAGGTACATGTACAGTGTCCATGTACAACATGTACATGTACGTTAGGGCTCATAAGGTCAGAGTGCTAACTAAGTCAGTGCTGCATCGGGTAGCTAATCCTAAACTTTCTCAAGATTGGCTTCCATGCATGTAATCACTTGCACAGTTTTTGTTCAGGGGTGAATTGCCGAAACAACACTACTACACAGAACATAATGGTACGCACGGTGGGCCAACTTTACGTGTGGTAAAATCAATGCACCTGTTTGTCTGCCTCCATCTTGGCATATTCCACCAGCATAGGGATCCCGTGCTTCTGGTAGTACTCCCTCTGGGTCCGGTCCTTCACCTTGGGCTCGTTGGGAATGAAGTTGCTGCACCACACCTGCCGCAGTATAGACATTCAGTATTAAACACAAAAACTATGGCTCGCTGCTTACTGACTTAAGCCGTGGCCGCACTGGACTTTTTTTTTACCAATACTGTGCATGGGCAAAATTCCAATGGGTAAATCTTCCCGGCGTTCGCACTTGGAGCGTTGATTCGGGTAGAATAACCATTACAACCGGTAAAACTGACCAGTTGTTGTTTATTGGGAACATGACGTGTCACGTGGTATCAAAGGCAATGCTGGGCGCCGGATGTGTTTTTTTTACCGGTTCTTTTACCCGGTAAAAAAACACCAGGGAAAACACCGACAACAGGGCCGTACCCACTACGAAAATAATCGCGATTTGAATCGCAATTCAAAAACCTTTTTTTTTGGTCGTGTCCACACAGGCCAAATAATCGTGTCGCAATTAAACGCAAGTCAATTGCGGTTAGCATGTGGTCGCGCTACGCAAGCGGGAATGGCGGGACTCGCTGACGAATGTAAACAAACCCTGTGCTGCACTTCCTGGCAGTAAGCTGCTGGCAGGAAATGGCATGTGCGTGCAATGCATCGTGGGCTTAAAAAAAAAAGTGCGATTTGAGCGGAGTGTTCCCACACACATCGCATCGCAAATAAATGCAATTATTTAACATAATCTCACTCTTAGTGGAGTCCGAATCGCGATTCAAATCCCACAAATAATCGCGTTTATTGTGTCCCTACACGCAAAAAAGTGGAGTTTGAATCGCGATTCACATCGCAATCCAAATAATCGGGAACAGCCCTATAGTCAAAACTAAAAATGCCTTTTGTGCTACCAACATGCTCCTTGCAAACTTATGCATTCTTCTCTGCAACCTCCTTTAAGATACACAGGCCTGGTTTAACATACTAGCAGCCCAATTCATAAGGAAATGTTACTGGTTAAGACCCTGGTTTCCATCGGCAGACTCACTCACCTGGCAGTGTGGGTGGGGGTTGGAGCAGCCCATAACAGCACCTTTGTTCTCAAATATCTGGGCAGAAACGAGGGAGGAAGGAAGAATAAGTGATCAAACAAAACAACTCACTTCAATATCTACTCAATCATGCCCACGTACCTATCTATAATAAATAAGGAGGGATGTAAGTGACCGACAAAGTCATTTCCTGAAAACCACTTAAGGCCAATAAATTGTACCTGCGAGTGAGTTTTTATGGTTTTAACATATAAAAATGAACAGTTCTAGATGTATAACTGTTTGACATAAAATTATAAAAAAAATTAAAAAATTACAAAAATTAAAATTAACAAATAAATAAAATCACACAATTTACATCCCTGAATAAGTTTTTCTACCTGTTTCTGATTTTTTGTTAAAGCTCTGCACTAATTAAAAACCTAATCCAATACCGGTATTGCATCCAGAACTTGCCGACATTCTAAAGTTTCCTAATTCTAAGTAGGAAACTATAGCTCCTTTCATAAAATTGCTCATTCATATTCTCTAGTGTCCTTTCTATGCTTAAACATTATTCTCAGGCTTTTATAGACTGTACAGTTTTCATTTTTGCCCATTTACATGTGTAACACCTTTTTTTTTCGAGATTTCTTACTTTTGTAGGACCCTTTGAAAAATTCCTAGATTACATAATCAGGAGCCAAAGGGCATGTTCATTATAGCTGAATGTTCAGTATATCGGCATTCATTATAGCAACGTTCCACTGCAGACCTTCTTAGCAGCAGTCACTGGAATCCCGGACTTTCCACAGTGTGGTTTTGAGAAGAACCTCGACATGAGCTTAGCCATGGAGTCACCTCGGGTCACGCAGTGCTACTGCGAACCCTCACCCTTCGGTATTTCTGCCACCACGCCAACTGGTCAATCTCAGTCAATTCCATTCATCTGGCAGATACCGGTAGTTGCCATCCGTACCTGAACCCATCTGAACTTGGAGCCCAGATCCGAGATCATCTCCGCCCACCTGTCGACGACTGCCTTCACCTCGGCTAGTGACATCCGAGGCAAGGTGATGTCTGACCACGGATGAAAGCACATCACCTGGCTGCAACAAAAATTGGCACAACAGTTTTAATAAAAATGGCATTTGTCTTTTTCGCAGGTCGTGCGGTAGTCTTCTTATTACGGTGCACATACACACATCAGATATTTACTGCTATACTTCCACCAAATATGGACGCAGTTCTTGGCAGTGTTAGGTAACATTGCGAGGTCCTTGGTACACTTGCTGCAGTGATCACATGAAGAGTTCAAGACCCAAACATACCGGTACCACTCAGCAGATGCTTAGAGGTCTAATACAAAGTCCCGCAAGACCCGTGGACCTTAAGGGTCATGTGCCAAGACCTTAAGGGTCATGCGCCAAGACCTTAAGGGTCATGCACCAAGACCTTAAGGGTCATGTGCCAAGACCTTAAAGGTCATGCACCAAGACCTTAAGGGTCATGTGCCAAGACCTTAAGGGTCATGCCCCAAGACCTTAAGGGTCATGTGCCAAGACCTTAAGGGTCATGCACCAAGACCTTAAGGGTCATGTGCCAAGACCTTAAAGGTCATGCACCAAGACCTTAAGGGTCATGTGCCAAGACCTTAAGGGTCATGCCCCAAGACCTTAAGGGTCACGCCCCAAGACCTTAAGGGTCATGTGCCAAGACCTTAAGGGTCATGTGCCAAGACCTTAAGGGTCACGCCCCAAGACCTTAAGGGTCATGTGTCAAGACCTTAAGGGTCATGCCCCAAGACCTTAAGGGTCATGTGTCAAGACCTTAAGGGTCATGCGCCAAGACCTTAAGGGTCATGTGTCAAGACCTTAAGGGTCATGCGCCAAGACCTTAAGGGTCATGCCCCAAGACCTTAAGGGTCATGTGCCAAGACCTTAAGGGTCATGCACCAAGACCTTAAGGGTCATGTGCCAAGACCTTAAGGGTCATGCCCCAAGACCTTAAGGGTCACGCCCCAAGACCTTAAGGGTCATGTGTCAAGACCTTAAGGGTCACGCCCCAAGACCTTAAGGGTCATGTGCCAAGACCTTAAGGGTCATGCCCCAAGACCTTAAGGGTCATGTGCCAAGACCTTAAGGGTCACGCCCCAAGACCTTAAGGGTCATGTGTCAAGACCTTAAGGGTCATGCCCCAAGACCTTAAGAGTCATGCACCAAGACCTTAAGGGTCATGCGCCAAGACCTTAAGGGTCATGCGCCAAGACCTTAAGGGCATGCGCCAAGACCTTGGTTGTCAAATGCTATGACCTTGATGGTTGACGGACATATTTTGGGGTGAGACCAACCCCTTTATGTTCGAGACCAAAAATATAACTGCGCTGATGCAAATGTTGGCACCAGAAATATATTCAGCAAAAACAGGTCTACCTAGGGGTGAAATATTAGAGTTGAGCCCCTGTGGTCCCTGTGCTGATTTTCTTAGGGCTTGGTGCCCTAACAGTTTGCTCCATTCAAGACCAAAGTGGTCCTATCCTAGAGATGACAAAATGGGCTGGACCTGGGCTAGATTTCACAAACCCTTACGATGCATCGTAACTCAACTTATGATGGATAACCCATCGTAAGTTGTGATAGGCCGTATGGTTTCTGTGCATCGCTCATCGTCTTGCGATTGATCGTAAGATGTGATGGGTTTGACGAAATTGACCACTGGCTCGATCCACAACTTATCATTTTCTGTAATGCATCTTAGACTAAATTCGTAGCAATCTGCTCCCTTCCCCATTGTTCCTTCTTCTGTCATGAGTGTCAGGGCTTTCCTTCCCCTGACTGTCTGTATGTATGTCCTTGTCACTTTGCCTTTGAGAAAGGTCCTGCTAGGATCGAAACGTCAGTCCCTCTAACTTTTGAGATTCATAGCAATCCAACAGATTTGGGTAGCTTTGACATTGTATCGAGTGGGGGGAGGGGAATTACCATGTGCCCACAGCAGCCTGTGCCTGAAAAAGTGGATGCTCGCTTGGGCCTAAGGATAGAAACAGACATAAGACACTGGTCACTAGTACCAATAGGTTTTCAAGGTTTCATACTTAGCAAACTGAATTGAAGTGTGTTTTAGATAAAATGCACAGTTTTAACCCGGCCTTTCATTAATTACAACCTATGACACCATATGGCACCCAAACTGAAACATCAACACCACCTCTGCTAAGTCTGTACTTCACTCATTCAGATTATAGTGTTCCCCTGACTGTCTGTGTTTGTCCTCGTCACTTTGCCTTTGCGAAAGGTCCTGCTAGGATCGAAACGTCAGGCCCTCTAACTTTTGAGATGATAGTGTTGACAGAACCGCCTCAGAACAGCGTCAAGTCCTAGAATGGTGCTGCACGGACACCTTGAGCAGACAAATAAAGCACCTCTGCTTACCCGGTTCAGGTGCACCAGCTTGCAACAAGGCAGGGAAGTCATTCTCAAAGACAAAGGTGCTTGCGTAGTCGGGGTTCACCTGTTGTGGCAAATTCACCGATGAAAATGAAAATGATGCAAAAGGCCGAGGGAATTTAATTCAAAGAGGTTTTGCCCTTACTCGACGTGGTAAACACTGAATGCTCAGTGCTTTGCCCGGTGCCTGATAAAAATATTTCAGGCAGCTCGGGCGGAATTCGAACCTGCGACTCCCGAATTCTAGTACGGACGTCTTAACCACTGGACCAACGAGCCAGTCGAGGTCATGTCGTGGATTCGAATAATGTATAGCGGCGGGTACCGCGTTGCATCATAGATATAACATGATGTTATATCTATGCCGAGGGAATTTGTTGAGTTCGTTCAATGTACTATTTCCATTCAGCTACCGGTACATTAAATTCACTTCCAAGGAGGTGAACAAAATTACACATCGATGGCACAATACAATGTCTACCTCCAATGGGCGCGAATCTAGCGCTTTGTGGAGACCTAGTCCAATAGGTTGAAGGGGTCTCCACATGGAAATTGGAAAGGTGTATACATAGGTCTCCAAAAGATAATTTCTGGTATCATAATGAAGTAAATTTCATACTCTTTCAACTGATATATAGTTTGTTTGGGTTTTCTTTCTTTTTTAAAGCTGTCATTGACAATTTTCTCTTGTGATGCAGGTTTTTGTTTGTTTTAAGTGTGATAGGGGCTTCGGCAGGAACACTGTTTATGTGCTGTGTGCTTGATATGGGTTAAATGTGTAAGGCCTATTTTAACTTCCGTTTGTATTTTTATTTATTTATACTTTATTTAATTCTTGTTTACACTTGGGAGAGCTTTCAGTAAAGTACTGTTTTTCAAAGGTGCCCAGCCCCAGACAACAATTGATATAGGGCAAGAGATATATAACCGGAATGTTAAAACCAAACAACTTTCAAACGTAAGAGAGCCCAGAGAGAAGGATACATGTCCAACACAAACTTGGATTAAGGTGATATACAAAAATGTTGCAAACTGCTTACTGACTAAAATTACCAAAATGTAAATCTAAATCCTTTGTTTCTCATCCGTGTCCTATTCACTCTCTCCCCCCTTCCTTCGTGTACATGTATCTGTTTTGTCCTTGTCACTCTGCCTTTGAGAAAGGTCCTGCTAGGATCGAAACGTCAGGCCCACTAAATTTTAGACAAACTTGGATTAAATTTGTTTTCAAAAAACAGAAATTAAGTTGACAACCACAGCTCGCTCAGTAGAGCGCCCTCAGTATAATGAGTTTGTGAAATGGCACGTTTTTCATAAACGTACGTCACCGTGGGCTCTGGTGGCACCAGGGCACAGGGGGTTCTTGGGGTCGTGCCGGGGGATCTGTTCGTCCGGCACCTTCTCCACTTGGCCCTTCCACGGCCTCTTCATGCGGTGGGGGGAGACCAGGACCCACTCGTCCTTCAGCGGGTTGTAGCGGGTGTGCTGGTGCTCTGGGCGTAAACGAGGAAACAAGAATTGTGGTGCATGAGGCGACGGGGAAAGAAATCCGAGAAATAACACAACAATGTTATGAAACCTGACAAGGGGAAAGCCGCCGCTGGATCGAAAATCTCATTGGTCAATTTCAGAAACAACTTCAACATGGAGGACTTATCGGCCAATAGCAGCCAGCGTACTGAACGTAGCATCACGTGTGCAATAAAAAGGGGAGAAGGGCAATAGTTTTCGCGAAGTCAAGACACGGCTCACGTTAGAAACAAGTTGTGACTGCCCTGTGGGTGGAACACAAGTCACATGGGACAGGAGAAAATAGCCACAAGGCTAACAATATCGTATTTAAGGGAACGTAAGATTTTGATTTTGATTATTTTTGGTTTTCCTAAGCAGCGGTCTGTGGGCAACTCTGAAGGAATTGAAGTACATGTAGTCACTTTTCAGCACAATTAACGTGCATTTTGTTGGCCGTCACATTTGAACAAAATAATGAATCAGCTAAAAATCAAAAGTGCGTCGCATTTAGCGATGCGACACAGCTTGCTCTGCCCATTTTCAGGAGTGAACAATGGCAGAGGAGAGGTCAAAAAGATGTCAATGCAATAAAAAAGTGTTCCACACAAGAAAACAAAGTGTGCATTCTAATGACAGCCCAGCCTAGAACTCACTAACTTTAAGCAACCCAAGCCTGGTTTTGACATAATCTGTCAAGGTCACTCTCTGTGAAATACAAGTCAACTTTTAGAATGTCATTACCACTGCTTGCAGGTGGAAGTCTTTCCTGTCATTGTTTTGATTTCTAAATATCCCACACAAGAAAACAAGTGTGCATTCTAATGACAGCCTAGAATTCACTAACTTTTAGAAACCCAAGCCCGGTTTTGACAGATATCTGTCAAGGTCACTCTCTGTGAAATACAAGTCAACTTTTAGAATGTCATGACCAGTGCTTGCTGGTGGAAGTCTTTCCTGTCATTGTTTCGATTTCTAAATATCCTCGGAGCAGCAGTTTATTTTTTATTTTTTAGTTCAGTTTAGGGGAAATCACTTTTCACAGAGGGGAAGTTGGCATGGAGGCTGGCTTGAGCGGGTGAGCCTACATGTATCTTTTCCATCAAATTATCAGAGACTAGCAAAGGTCTTTTTGGTTGGGCCTGCTGTCCTCCGCATGAGTACCTATCACTTATCAAGTATCACACAGACAACATTATTTTAGTTAGCGTTCGCAAAGCCCCATCCACTCCAAATTTCCAAAAAGGGCGACTTGATTGTAAGGTCCCAGTTACTCAGACCTCTATGCTCGGACTAACTCACTAAGTACATGGCAGGATATTCAAATCCTACAATGTACCCTGTAAGATATATTTTAAATAAAGTGTTTATTCACCCGGATGCTGTTGCCGGGTGAATTATAACCTCGCCACTAAAAGTGATATTCATCCGGCAACGACATTCTTCCTGGAGGTCGTTAATTCCTGCTGAAGATGTTATGCATATTCATGAACACTCTGTACTATGATTGGCCAACGTCAGAGTATAGAACAACATGAATAAATGCATAAAGTAATATTTACTAATAAACATGTTGTAATGACAATTGGCCAATCAGACTTTTGACTATGAACTTGAAGAATAGCATTTATGTTAACGCAGTAGCTGTTGTTACGGCAGTCGTCCGTGTGGTTCCCTGACTTGATTGTATTTCGTCAGCATTGCAGGCTGGTTGAACCAGTCCATTAGCTGATAGTCTGGTTCAAAGAACTAAACATCCTGACAAATACTGTGAAGTCAGGGAACCACACGGACGACTGCTGTAACAACAGCCACTGCGTTATGTTAATTGTTGGAAGAGTGCCTTTGCCGGGTGAATATTACTTTTTTATAACGTGCCTATTTTCAAATTGTATAGGGCCTTAGAGGGTACAGGAGAAAGTGTCACCCATGTCTGGGGCGTTATAACTCCGTTTACAATAAACTATTTTTTTTTACAAAGTTCATGGCGGAAATCAGCCACCGTAGTTAAGTTGAAGGCCCACAAGCGGTGCAGGTACATGTACCAACTACCATGTACTACCTCCATGGTTATACACATCGAGGTACACAGGTGTCACGCGCACACTGCAGATAATAAGAGCCCATAATGCTGTTTGTGGATTGATGGGGTGAAGATTTTCCATTGTTATGCAAACGTGGTGTTTGGCATCTACACGGAGACTTACCTCTGGCATCAAATGCTTCTGCCATGCTGACCTTTATGCTTCGTTTCTTCTCAGGATGGTCAGCTGTCTTTTTAACACCAGAGGGTCTGTAGGGGATCTGACTATTTTATTCGTGCCTAGAGAGGGCGCTGTGCGTGTGGCGTGCGTGGAGGTTGCAGAACACTAAATCGAGCCGTAACATAGGGCCTATAAATGTACATGTGCAGTATGTTGGAGCAACCATATGCATCAGGTACTGATGTCACTGCTTGTCACTGTTGTTGGGGAAATGTCTTTTACATACAAAGTCCTTGAAAGTCGTGTAAAATCTGGAAAAGATCATGGAAAGTCATGGAATAATAAAAAAATGATGATTAAATGAGCTGGTATTATGTCAAAAATCATATCTTTCTCTTTTATTTTTCGAGCAAATACTTCGTTTCTGAAAGGGTGGGGGACGTATTAAGTCGTGAACCCCAAACACGACGGGTGGCGCTCTCACCTCCGACCCTTAAACTTAACAACTAATAGGTTGCGCCTCGGTTATATATCAGCTTGAATCGAGTGGTCTTTTAGCCATAGTTATCGATTTGAAGAAATCTTGTACGGTAATTCGAGTCAAACATAGATATATCTGCACATGCGCGACAACCTGCAAATCCCCGAACCGTTCAAATAGTGCTCTAACCCCTAACCCTAACCCTTTGTGTATACATTGAATGTAAGCGTGTACCCCCACTCAGTTTCGTGGTCAAAAGTAGATTGAATTCAGCACTCATGAATATTAATTAACGCTGAGTCGTCGTAACAGCGCACATGATTGGATGGGATACTCATCGTCAACTGGCGTACAGAACGGACGGTACAAAACGAAAGAACACTATTTGGACGAGCGTCGACTTTTCAGAGAGTTGCTGCACAACACATGTATACATGTACATGTAGATGTACATGTAGATGTACAGTATACATTGTACCAAATTATTCTCACCTGAGACGAGCACCGACTCTTCACAGGGTTGCTCCACAACCTAACGTACAATGGCATTGTCAATACATGTACATGTACAGTACAGACCATTTTCACCCACGTGACCAAAACACGTAAAACAAAAACACTGCCGCCACGTTGGACCGCTTTTTACCGAAAGTGTACGACCGTGTAACCCTTCCGCTTCGTGTACATGTATCTGTTTTGTCCTTGTCACTCTGCCTTTGAGAAAGGTCCTGCTAGGATCGAAACGTCAGGCCCACCGACGAAATTTTGAGCCAACCATAATTATTTTGTTATGGTACAACTGATGTTAACACTGCGCGCTGCCATTGTAAGGCGGTCGAGAATGACGTCACGTGAAAAAGGTCTTTCATTGTAGCCAATAATAATTATTATTCTCGGCTTAGAAGAGCACCCAATCTTCTGTGTTGGTCCACAACACAACTAGCCAATTATTCTCGGCTGAGACGAGCACCGACTTTTCACAGGGTTGCTCCACAACACGGAGTGGTACAGTCAGTGTACGGATACGGATCGGTGTGCAGTGACGTCATATCTCGGCAGAGAGTTGCTCCAATATACTTTACCAAATCGAGCTCCCATTGGACACTTTACGAAAACACTCACTTTCAAAGCCCACCCAAACGTTTCTGTTCTTGTAGCTATACCGAAAATTGTAGACCTTCGTCCCTCCGATTCTTTGCAATGTTTGTGCCCTTAGCGGATTAAGCATAATGAGGAATAACCCCCACTTTTGAGATTTTGAGATTTTCTAATGATGTGAAAGAGTATACCATTAGCTTTCAAATTATATCAACATTATTTCCGTGTGAACTTTGTTGTAAATAGTACAAGGGGACTTCGCTCGCTCATTTGGTACCAGACAAAATATAGCAGCGCCATTCTAACTCCTCGAAAGCGGCCATTCAAAAAGGCAGGAACTTTACATTTTCATGAAAACAGTACACAAACACTGCCCCGAAATCCTCGTTTTTCCAATAAATTTTAGAGACGGATTTCGGAAAAATCCTTTGAACATAATATCCTCCAACACATTAACTTTCCGAAAATCAAACAAACAAAAATTGATTTTTTTTTTTCGAATTGAGAAGCTACTTTGCATTCAGGCGTTGTTTACTCGAAAAGTGTTTTGGTGGGATATTCCTCATGTCGCTGTGCCGGGTTACATTTGTTGTTAACTACACCCCGAATTGCTGCAAGTGAGCATACATCCCTCAACTTCTATAGCCAAATAGGGCCACATTCAAAGCCCCAAATCTTCCGAATTACACGAATGTCAGAACCTGAAACAATTGTTTTACAAAATATCCGTTAATTGACCCCTTATAAAACAAAAAAAATCGGGAACACGCTTGACGACAGTTGGCAATCTTGGCTCGATTTAGTATTGGGCACCGCACCGCCGTGTATGACAGGACTGTATCCGTGTCCCAGATGAGACCGTTACCATGTATGGATATAAAAGTCATGCGCAGTGCATATGGTAGTTGTCCATTTTAAAGGCCATGCTGAGTCGATACGACCATTGACAATGCAGCGCTTTCAGGCACGTTCGTTGACCCGTAGTTATTTACCAACAACGCTCAGTACGGAGCCTATAGTATAATTATACCTAGGCCTAGAACTTGCAGTTTTCCATTGGGGAAGAAATGCTACAGTTATTCCACCGTAATAAGGGTGTATTGATTGATTTTATACAATCAAAAGCAAAATATAGTTTTATAAACTGTGTTCGTTCGCGGAAAATCATAAGGGTGCAGCACACAAAATCCATCCAAGATGGCTCCGCCGAGCTGATTATCATAAAGTGTGTACCCACAACTTTTTTTTAATAAGGGGTCTTTGGAGGCTAATTAACTGATACATTGTAGAACAAGTGAAGCTTAAGACAACCTGGGGGTTCACTCTTCAATTTGGTATGAAATTTGGACCATATCTGGCTTTAAATGTGGCCCTATTTGGCTGCGGAAGTGGAGGGGTCCATCTCAAAATCCTTGCAGAAATTCGGCTTGGACGACTAGACATTTTGGGGGTGTTTTTTTCTGGGGGTAATTAGCAAAAAATCTAATCGGCTAAGGGCACTAAAATTGAAAAGAATCTGAGAGATGAAGGTCCAAACTACAATTTTAAGTATAGCTACAAGAACTGAGAGACTTTTGGACATGGGATAATTGGCTTTGAATGTGAGTGTTTTTGTACAGTGTTCAATGGGAGCTCTATTTAGTGTTCTGCACCCATAAACAACATTCACATGAAGGGCGCCCCCATGTGCTTGGTTCACTGACTCATCTGAGCACGCTGATGAGCTGCTGAGAACGTTGCTGCAACGTGAAGCCGAGGCGAGCCAATGACGTCATGGCTCAACTCAGAAACGGGATCCCGTTTGAGATCGTGACACCGGGTTATCCCCGAGTGACCCCGCATGGTCACGCTGTGCAAGTTAGCGGTAATGACGTCAGAGCGACCCGGAGCCGACTTTGAGAAATTTCTCAACTTTGATGGCCGCAGCCCACTTCCTAAACAACTCAGGTCTCTTGTCCTTGTTGGGAACAGCATGGAAAGATTTCCCCAGCTTTTTCCTGCTGACATTTTGATATCCAAAAGCCTGGCAGTACACCATCGTTCAGCTCCGAGTGTAAACTGCACGCAGTATAGTACTTAGTATAGGGGGTACATCCGTCCGGGCCCATACGGGAGTTTTCCGTTGTGATGTCACACCCCCCGCAATGATTGGCGGCCCCTTCAAAAACATGGCAGGTTGCGGGAACGCAAATTCGTTATTGTTAACACCCAATCAGATAAGCCAACGTTTTTTCTCTGGGTTTCATTCCCCTTTAATCAGCTGCCTCGGGCCCTAGTGAGAAAAGTCTTACACGGGATTTCGGGCTCGGATTTCGGGCTGGTACTGGCGATAATAGCGTTTATAACCGTTACCTTTAAAATCCCTTTCATGCTGTTTTTTTTTTTAAACCCTTATCGATGTTAAATGAGATTTGAAGGTTTTCATGGTGAGAATAGCAGGAGTAATAGGTTTGCGGTGACACCGTGTAAATTATCTGTTGTGAGTATGTGTGGTTCTGAAAAGAACCGGAGGAACTCTACGTTTCTGGTGTACACTACATAAGTCCCACTCCCAGTTAGAATCCAGCAGTCTCCTGAAGACGAACAGAGTACACTGTTCGAAACGTCGAGTTCCTCCGGTTCTTTTCAGAACCACACATATTCTCACAAGAGAGAATTTACATGGTGTCACTGCAAACCTACTACTCCTCCTTATCGTTGTTTTTAACCAATTCCGGAGGTCACTCGAACTCCCGACCACCCCAACCCCCCACACACTTCTGTATTATAGCCAAAATAGTGTCAAATGTAGGGCACTGTATCTACCAAATTCCACAAAAGCTGCATAATAATGACCTGAAGCCTTGTACCCCCAGCGTCAATCATTGTACAATAGGCTGCATCAGTTGACTGGCTTCCAAAGAGTCGTTACTCAAAAAAAGTGGTGGCAATGCCCTTTATGATATGAGCACAAAACGGCCATTTTCGACTTTCATATTTTTTTTGTAATGCGCTGCGCCCCGTTCCCTGTACTCTTAATAATTCACAATGGCACAGTGAAAAAAGCGGTCTTGACACCACACTCGATTACCAAGAGCCTTTAGTTTGCTGGGAGCAGTGTAGGTTGATCTGTCAATATCTTTCCAATGTTTGTCGTGATGCCCGTGTAAATGTTTTCCTCTAATCACCCTCCAGTTTGGGATTTAAAAAAACCCATCCCAAACCGTTTTGATCCCGGTTTGCTTGACACATCCTGACCTTCCGCTTCCATTGCGAAATACTGTCGTGTTTAAGGCCCCGAATCTTCCGATTTCCACAAAGAAATAGACAAGTATGGGTTTTGATTGCTCATCATGTTATATCGAGAAGGGGTCTGGAAATAAACTCGGTTTACATCGGAGGTATGGAAAGTTGACAGTTTGCGCTGCAATGTATAGGGCCTGTACTCCGAGTATAACAATTCATATCCCATGGTGAACGATAAGAAACAGCTTCTTCCCTGAATGAGATAAACACCATTATTCCCACTTTTATCATTCCCACTCAGTTATAACAGTGCCCATCTATTGTGCTGTTTTTATAAGTGCTTTCGAAATAAACTCCAATTTGCGTGGGAAAGTTCGACCATTATTTTTTTCCAGCTCCATGAGTATTTTTTACAGTGTACGAAGGATGGGCCTACTTACTATACGTGTTTTTCGAGGCATAACAACACTGTGGTTTTCCGCCGCCCATAGTGTGTGTCAAAGCTAATATTTACGTGGCAATATCGCTAAACGCCCGAGCAAAGAATAATAGTTACGACAAAGGACGGATTACACACTCACTTTACAACGTATAAAGACATTCACACCTGGAGATCGATGAAAAACTGTTTGTTTGAAATACAGTCCGCCAGACAAAATCTGTGGCATATAAAAATTGTAGCAGTATACACTGTACCACGCGGGTTGGCGTAGAATTTGCAGGGATGTCGTCGACTTCGAATTTGGCTTCGATTATCGAGCAGAAATCCACTGGCGTTTGTGCTGTCAGAGTTGTGAAGGACAGGCATTGTGACAGCTGTCAACTTCGCAAGAACGAGTCTCTATGAGTTAATTAACTTTGTGGAACTTACTTCGTTTCTGCACAGAGGCTAATCTGGTCTCCTTCACACTGCTCGGTCATGGTGCTAAGCATGAAAAGTGCGGCCTGTAGGGGTGCTCTGGAGGCAGTCTAACGCGGCTCGATTCTGTTATTGATTTGTGACGCATGGGGAAATCTTTTCGGGAAGAAAAAAAATGTCTCATCAATCGGCCTACCATAAGTGAAGTGTCGAGGCAGAGACTTCAATGCCTTGGTCACGCTGCCCTGGCAGGCGGGATGGAGAAGATCTGGGGCAGGTTCGATGATGTTGGGTGAAAATTAAGGGGACGAGAAAGAGAGAATTAGGGAAATTAAGACTATGCGATCGTAGATGGCGTTATTTCTCTAACAAAATTATACAACAGCGTGTCTACTGTCCATCTTCCCGCCTGTATAGGACACTCGCGACAATGCTTTCTCGATGTAAAAAATATCACTTTGTTACCCGTTTGCCATGTTCTTAGAACCAGCCAAATTAGAGTATTTGTACAACCGGTCCACGTGCACCTTTGATACGCGCCTACCGCGTACAAGATGAGGTAAAACAACGTGTTTTTCAGTCTTCGTCGTTTTGTGGTCGGAAATACGTCGGCCGTATTATTTCTATGGAGAAACAAATTCCTGCCACGTCCCATCTTTGCCGTCCATAAACCGCCGAAATGAAGACTTTTGTGCGCTGAACACGTACAGACAGTCAGTCTATCTGAAAGATATAAAACAGCGTTTCCCCACAGGCGCGTTTTTGCATGCGTGTACTACGGGAACACCAAGTTAACAGAATGGGGTAAAACAGCGTTTCCGCACCGTGAAATTACAGCATTTCACCGTATTTTCTTTGTATATTTTCGCGTGACACTCATGAGAAAGCCTAGAACATAGTAAACCGCCCATATGGGGAACTTCTGTTAGGACCGAGCCGAACACAATCAAGGTTTCACTGTATGCTACAAAATATATAATATTATCTCTCAAAATTTAGAGTGCCTGACGTTTCGATCCTGGCAGGACCTTTCTTTGCCTTTGAGAAAGGTCCTGCCAGGATCGAAACGTCAGGCCCACTAAATTTTGAGATTTGCATTTTTAGTCAGTAAGCAGTTTGCAACAATCAAGTTAAGTAATCTCTGTCTACAGTCGCCTCACACTTGCACCGCGGTAAGGTCAAGAATACTCAGACAACTGGGAACGGCAAGCACAACGACAAGAAAGAACGACAAGCAGAACGACAAACTGACAAGACAGACAGACTGACAAGCAGAACGACAGACTGACAAGCAGAACGACAGACTGACAAGCAGAACGACAGACTGACAGGCAGAACGACAGACTGACAGGCAGAACTACAGAACGACAAGCAGAACGACGTACAAGACCGAACGACAGAACGACAATTAAACAGATCATGACAGAACGACAAAACGACAGAACGACAAGACACGACAGAACGACAAAACGGTACGACAGACTGACAAGCAGAAAGACAAGACTGAACAACAGAACGACAAGCAGAAAGACAAGCAGAACGACAAGCAGAACGACAGAACGACAAGCAGAACGACAGAACGACAGAACGATAAGTAGAACGACAGAACGACAGAACGACAGAACGACAGAACGACAAACAGACTGCGACAGAACGACAGAACGACAAGCAGAACGACAATACAGAACGACAGAACAACAAGCAGAACGACAAGCAGAACGACAAGCAGAACGACAAGCCGAACGATGAGACTCATCAATGTTAGGCGCAGGAAATGCAATGGCCTATGGCTATTGTACTGCTAATTTTTTTTTCGAAATGTCACTCGGTCGACTTTTTGAGATTATGTATTGCGGGTCATTTTAATCAGTGAGCAGTTTGCAATAGTGTTTTGTATTTACTTCGTATTGCTATTTTGTTAAGCGCTTAGTGAAGCGCTTCCCACACACTATCATTTTGGAAACAAAAAATAAAAAGAGAACGACAGTCATAAAGGCAAAACAACATTCAACCAATCCACTGAATTTCACGGTCTAAAAAAGGGACAAGGGGAAACCCGGTCCCAGCAATAACCAACCGTGGGATCCCGACTAGCTCCCTCCTAAGATAAAGGACAAACATATAGGCCCCCAGCCACGGACATGCACTTCTACCGTACACACACGTGCCCTATCGACAACAATGCAAGGATTTCTCCATGGGTAAACACGCCTGCACTCAGTCGTGACTCGTACTCCCCGCCAGTTGGGTGACGAGCCTCCCTCCCTGCCTGCCTGCCTGCCTGCCAACCTGCCTGGGCGAGCAATTTCGGTTTAATGTCAACATCCAGTGCCATTTTGAGTCAACACACAGCAAAATACTAATCGCCGTGCAGACATTGTGTCCGCGTCTGACGGGGGAACTGGATCGGGAGTTGACCCAAACTGTCACACACCGAGCAAGCCTAGCTAGCTCCCCATCAGACGGTCAGCCATCAGGTCAGTACTATCTCCCCTCCCGCCGAACGCTCACGTCGCGACGGCTGTATACATGTAATATTCCTTGTCTAGACATTGATGGGATGACCTTATTTGACGTAGCATAGCAACGCCGGCATTACTTGCTGGATTTGCCCTTGCGATGAATAGCGACGAATAGCGATGAATGGACGCATAATGGGCGTGCCTCGTTTACGCTATCTATTTTGAGTCGAGGATAAAACATTTTATTATAATATTATTACAATTCAACGTGTGGATAAAATACATGCAATCACTCAGATATATACACACAGTCTCATCCCATCGGCCGTGCCATTACAACATTACCCAGACACGTGTATTACCGGGGGTATGTCTCTGCGTTACGACACCATGGGTGTATTGATTCCCGTCCATGCGATCGCTAAGCACTTAATGTGCATGTCCTCGAGTACGGGAAGCGAATACATTATGCAGGAGAGCTCCAGTCGAGTCGTTGCATGGGCGCCATCGGTGAATGGTATACACACTGCACAATAGCCTATGATGTGATGCACTCTCGTGAGTGTAACATGATGCTGTGCACCTTAGTTTGTTACCTATTCTTTAAGGTTTTATTTCTGTACTAACACTGGTTCTGTGCTGATAATATGTGACCCGGCACAACGATATGAGGAATATCCCACCAAAACACTTTTTGAGAAAACAACGCCTGAAGTTAAAGTATCTTCACAAATCGATTACAAATCAATTTTTTTTTTCGGAAATTTTAAGGATTAGAGGATATTATATTTTGATATCATTTGAAAGCTAATGGTAAACTCTTTCACATCATTAGAAAACCTCAAAATCTCAAAAGTGGGGTTATTCCTCAGTATGCTGTGCCGGGTCACATATCCATATACTTTGAGATGTTATTTCCGCATGACATGCCAGCTGCTCTATATCTTGGGCTTCTGCTTCAGCATGCATGACGATGGTCTTATCTAATTGCTTGGTTCATTCTGGAAAAGGCCTGAAACAAGGGGTCATCAGACGAATTTCACCAGCGAGCCTGTAAATATGAATCAAACAATCGGGGGACAATTTTGTACTGAGCCCCTGATCCACAACATTGATCGGGGTCAAAGAATGGCATCCATACGTTGTCTGATCCAACATATGCATGAAATAGCACACCTGTGAAAATTTCAGCTCAATCCGCCAACCGAGTCTCGAGAAAATCGTGAAAACCGCTTCATTTGTTTCGCGAAAATACAACATACAACGCCATACTGTTGTGTTGTGTATACAATGTTGTGCTTAGCTAAGGTTTAAACTTTGGCTGGCAACCTGATTTTATTGGGCTATGAAATTGGCCCCCAGTTCACAGAGACGCTCACAGAAGCACCACAATTTTCTTGTGCGTGAATACCGGGGTATAGCCATGGCTTTTCACGTTCAAAATCAGGTTGGACGGCCCAAGCTTGACGTGTTGGCCCATTCTATATACCATGCTATAATATAAGCACCGATTACCCAAAGACAAGTCAAACCCAATAAGCACCCCTTGAAAAAAAAAACGGTTTGGCAATCTTTTTCTTGACCAAGGAGGAGTTCTCGTGCAGGTTCTCACGTTTAAGCAGATCTTTGGAAATGGGTCAAGCCATCAGTGACAATAAGCGCACGGCATCTGCAAACCATGGTCTCACCATGGTCTCACCAAGCCTCGCAATGCACTATACTGCGCCCAGCCCCGTGCACGCCCGTACTGCCATAGTCGTTGTTCTACCCAGTCAGAATCAAATCCCAGGTGACCTCTAACACTCTTTCCAGTCTATCCCGTTATCAAGGTCTAAAGACGCGGAAAAAATACCCCCCTCTTTTATGTATTATAGTTATACCCCCTCCTCCCCTGCTGTGTCCCTCAACGATTAAAAATCCCCCATGGATTACAATAATGCCATGCCCCCAGGGCCTCGAATCTACAAACATCGAAAAACTGTTGTGTCGATATAGGCCTATCAAAGCGAAAGTTTTAACTCGGTGCTAAGAAAACAAAGTTATGGCGGGCTGCCTATCTTCAGTTATACAAAATCTGAACCACTTCGCGGTGAAATCGTGACACGTCCAAGGTTTAAAAGCAAGGGCTCCTTTCAGCTAGCCTATCACAAAGTATAGTATTGGAAGCATGACAACAGCCACACAGACGTCAGACTGTGCCAGGTTTGACTCGCTTGTGCACGTAGGCCGTTTACGAAATGAAGGCTTAGGCTCGGGTTTACAGGCTTCGGTCATATTTCATCTTCCTCGTTATAATAATCATCACGGGCATCTAAAAAACACGCGTTTGACCCCAGCTTCTTGGTGAATATACTCTTTACCTATCAAGCCAACAAACCTTCAAATTGGGAAACAAACCACAACCTGGTTTTTCAGGTTTTGTCAGACGGAGACGAAGCCTTAGCCCAAGGCTAAGCCTTCATTTCGTAAACGGCCATAGTGTAGTCTTATTTATTTCACAGGTCTTTATACTAATAATTATGGTGTATATAGAACGGAGAGGTATATCGGAACAGCTTCTTCCCTTGTTCTCCCTCCATCTGAAATTCCCTTCCTGGTTCTTGCTTTCCCCCTGCCTATTCGATCTTGCCCTTTTAAAAGGAATGTTAATTCCTATCTCCGGCCTTCCTTGGTCCCTGTTTTCTTTAGCCCTTACCTTGAGTGGCTTTTCAGCCTTGTTTGGGGGGACTTTTGCGTAAACAAAATAAGGTATTTATTGTTCCCGATTGTTTAACGTGTTTTGAAAAACGGAACCTTATAAATTGAAAAAAAAAAAAAAAAAAAACCAAACGTTTGGCGGTCGTGGGCAATGAAAGGTACCCCGGAGCGAAGTATAGCTATCACAATGCAAGACTGTTTGATGTCCCTTGTCCGTGGTTGTCACAATGTTTATCACATTCACTAGAGCGATTGTATTGTATTTTTCTACTGGCCTATTATTAGAAAAGATGTGTTATATGTGACCCGGCACAGCATCATGAGGAATAACCCCATATTTGAGATTTTGAGGATTTCTAATGATGTGAAAGAGTATACCATTAGCTTTCAAATGATATCAAAATGTAATATCCTCTAATACTTAAAATTTCCAAAAATACAAAAAAGAAAGAAAATTGATTTGTAATCCAATTGTGAAGATACTTTAACTTCAGGCGTTGTTTACTCAAAAAGTGTTTTGGTGGGATATTCCTCATGTCGTTGTGCTGGGTCACATTATAGTACTAGGTCTACATGTAGCTGTCATTTGCTGATGTTCTGAACCTCGCTTTCAGTTTCAAAATGCTTCCCATATTATAACCATTGCTACCCTTGCACGCCCAGATCCTCCAGAAAGCTAAGTGACGACTTATCCAAGTTTCGCAAAAAAACAACAACAACAGAGTGGGTCTTTTTTAATAAGTGTTTTCCCCGCAGGCAGTGCCGCTGAAAAGTGTCCGTGTTTGGGTCCACGGTGCTTATTGTATTCCGAATTATACAAGTAAAACATGTGCTGGTGGCTTCGGCATAAGGCAGTGTATTGTGTGTATTGTCTCGTGTGTCGATGCGCTATCGATCAGTGTCCACACCGGGACGACTTGAGAATAGAAACTGTTTTAGGGATGGAACGGAATACACAGTTTTATGACAGTCTGGCACCACGCAGCTTAGTTGAGACATTCCTTGATCTATTATGGTTGAGAATGAGATATGCCACAAAATAACTGCCTACATCTAGTCGTGTGCTGCACAGGTCACCGACAGTACAGTACCGGTATGCACTTACGGGCGCCGACAGTATTATAGGCCTACACTCTTATACTACAGCACATTCTGCAATTCATTTGCAGAGCCAATTACCAATATCGATTGGTGACTGATTCGTGCATATTACATTCGCTTGGAATGCTGTATCTTAACATTGGAAGTGGTCGGGTGCCGGTGGGTAATTAAAAAAGCATCTGCCTTTATTTCCTATTGATTGGCAGGTGCATGCGGTTGCCCCATCCAGCTGTGTAGTGAGTAAGGGCTAGTAGAATTCTCGCAACGACTACTGGAGATCTGCTGTTTGGGATCGGAGCATGCAAGAGAAACGGGGGCTTCCCTCCACCCGAGCATCCTCCTCTGTACCTTCGTGATTTCCAACTCGACCGGAGACCGTCACCATGCGCGAGGAGAGAGTGTGCAGCGTAGAGGAGGTCGACTTTGTCCAGGCATCGCACGCCGCCACGCTGCTGGCCGAGCTGAAGGGCCAACGACTGGAGCGGCGCTTCACCGACATCCTCCTGAGAGTGGGAGGCCGGGACTTCCACTGCCACCGGAACGTCCTGACCGCGGCCAGTCCCTACTTCAAGAGCATGTTCCTGAACGACATGAAGGAGAGCCGGGAGGACAGCGTGGAGATGCGGGGCATCACGGCGGACAGCATGGAGCTGGTGCTGGACTACGCGTACACGGGCAGGGTGAGGATCTCGGCCGGCAGCGTGCAGGGACTCCTGGGGGCGGCCGACCTGCTCGGCCTCCTGCCCGTGCGAGACGCCTGCGAGTCGTTCCTCGGCTCGCAGCTGCACGCCTCCAACTGCCTCGGCGTCCACCTCTTGGCCGAGCGCCACTCGTGCGCCACGCTCTCGAGGCGGGCCTGGGCCTTCGCCCTGGAGAACTTCCAGCGGGTCGGCGGCCACCGCGAGATCCTGGAGCTGCCCGTCGACACACTGGTGCGCTACCTCTCCAGCGACGAGCTCGTCGTCGGCTCCGAGAAGGACGTCTGCGACACCATGCTGAAGTGGATCCTGGAGAGCGTGGACCAGAGGCACCGGCACACGCACGCCTTGATGGCGCACCTTCGACGCCATCTCCTGCCGCGGACCTACCTGATGGAGAGGGTCCTCAACAACGAGCTCATCGCCAAGTACATGGACACCAGCAAGGTGCTGCTCTCCTGTTACGGCAACAGCGAGATTTTCGTGACGGGGTCGGCGCTGGGCGAGCGCCGCCGGACGCGCTCCCGCAAGGTGGTGGTGGTGGTGGGCGGCGTGGGACCGGCCAACATCCATCTCCGGGAGCTCAAGTACTACGACCCGGTGGGGCGGGCGTGGGGCACGCTGGCCAGACTGCCCGAAGCGGCCCGCTCGGTGAGCGGCGTGGAGGCGGTGGACAACGACGTCTACGTGGCCGGCTTCAAGGGCGACGTGTCGGTGTACAGGACGGCCAGCGGGCGCTGGGAGGCCCTGGCCTGCCCGGAGTCGGAGGCGGGAACCAGACAGCGGAGGACGTCCTCGTCCCTGGATGGCTGCGTGTATCTTATCGGCGGCTACGATGGAGTGGTGCGACTGGCAAGGGTGGACAGATTCGACACCAAGACGAAGGAATGGACACAGGTTGGTACTATAGGATCTGGCATTAAAGGCCCAATACAACATTGGGAAGATCGGAAAACATCGATGTCCACAGATTTCCTTCTGACACAGTTTGTAGATGGTAATGCTAAAATCATCATGTTGAAATCTTACGGTCAGTGATGCTGTACTTCTTGAAAGAAATCTTCACTCAAACACCGACAAATAGTTTATTACTCGCGAATGATAAACTACTTATTACACTACAGAACGGTGCGGAAACCGTGACGGTTTTTGGCCTTTTTCCAGCTTTCTCAGATTCCCATTTGAGCTAAAAACTTCGCAGGATTTTTTGTTTTAATGTTTAATAGTTTAAAACAAAAACTGGGACAATCGTTTGACCTTTACCAATGTTGTATAGGCCTATTAAGTTTGTTCCTCAGTTCGGACGTTCATCCCTATATTTATACTGACCTGTATATCCAAACCAAAGGAATTTTTTTTTTTATGAAATTATTGAACTGGCAAAGTGAATAATTAACTGTCTTGATTGGGATGGCGGACGTATTATGCTTTGAGGTATTAGAAAGGCCCTTTTCCAAAACCCGGCTTAGGCTTCGGCTCCGGCTTCGTCTCTGTTATCCAAAAGCTGCAAACACAGGTTGGAGTTCTTTATTGCAGTTGAAGCTTCGGATTCTTTTTCAAAACGCAGTGTATGGGCCTCCTGTTTTCATGCCTTGTACTTGAAAATAGACGAAAGAGAAAAAAACAAAGCTGATCTGATCAAAATAACGTGATTTGAAGGTTTTCATGATGAGAATACAAGAGTAGGCATGCTGTGATACCATGCGAAGTTCTCCTTTGGAATTATGTGTGGTTCTGAGAAGAACCGGAGGAACTCGACATTTCGAACAGTATCCATGTACTCCGTTCGTCCTCAGGAGACTGCTGGATTCTAACTTGGAGTGGGTAGTGTGTCTTCTGAAGACGGACAGAGTATATACTGTTCGAAACGTCGAGTTCCTCCGGTTCTTTTGGGGGGGGGGGTTCAGAACCACTCACAAAGGAGAATTTTGCATGGTATCATCGCAAACCTACTCCTTCCATACTGATCAATCCGTTGTCTTTTCGAACTGTGTGTCCTGTAATAATTATAGGTGGCGCCCCTCCCCGATGCCGTGAGCTCGCCGGCCGCCGTCTCGTACGGCGGCAAGCTGTACGTGTTCGGCGGCGCCGTGTCCGACGAGATGGCCACCGACCGTGTCCGGTGCTACGACCCGGCCACGGACCAGTGGCTCCCCCGGGCCTCCATGCCGCACGCCCTCTCGGGCATCGCCGCCCAGGTGCTGGGCGACCGGATCTACGTCGTCGGCTGCCTCTCCCAGATCGTGCACCGCTACGACCCGCTGGCGGACGCCTGGGGCCAGGTGGCCAGCATGCGCCGCACGAGGGCGCTCTGCTCGGCCGCCGTGTGCGACGACAAGCTGTACGTGATGGGCGGCGAGGACCAGCCCAACAGCCTGACGGACTCCATGGAGTGCTTCGACCCTGGGACCAACCGGTGGGCGCCGTGCTATGCGCTGCCTTACCCCGTCAAGCTGCACAAATGCGTGACCATCATCAAAAGACTTTGAGAGAACTGAACAAAAATGTGACCCGGCACAACGACTTGAGGAATATCCCACCAAAACACTTTTTGAGTAAACAATGCCTGAAGTGAAAGTATCTTCACATATCGATTGAAAATATTAATTTGGGGGGGTATTTTCGAAAATTTTAAATATTAGAGGATATTTAATTTGATATCATTTGAAAGCTAATAGTATACTCTTTCACATCATTAGAAAATCTCAAAATCTCAAAAGTGGGGGTTATTCCTCATTATGCTGTGCCGGGTCACAAATGTTTGATTTAAAATAATGCACTTAACATAAATATTTTACCAAGTGGAAGGTTTGAGATCCTGACGACGGGCAGAGTACACCCTACCCGAAACGTTGAGTTACCTGCTCTTTTCAGAGCCACACTTCTTCTTGAAAGAGAAGTGGTATAATAATGGTGTCCCCGCGAACATTCCATCACTTAATAATTTACCAGCTTTTGGAAATCAATCAATCAATCATTCACGGGATGACATGATGAGTTTTTTTCCAGCATTCTCTATCCAGCATCGCTGGAAATACATGCAGCAAAAAAATTATTTGAGTGGAGTAGGATTTGAAGCCATTCAAACATGATAATTATTATATCTATGATTTGTAGAGAAACCTCTGGTGTTCATATACAGTGCTCTACCACCTGAGCTATATCCAGCCTTTAAATGTGGCCCTTCCCGTGTGGTCAGATATCTTCGCTGACAGGTCAGTCAGAAGTATTTAGCCCTTAGCTACCATAATGATCTCGTTAATACAAACAACTCTTGCAAACTACTCACTGACTAAGATGACATGCATGACATGAAGAGAAATGTCCTGCTAGGATCGAAACGTCAGGCCCTCTAACGTTTGAGATTTACCATTGTATCTCCAGAGATCACACCCTCATTTAAAAAAAAAAAAGTTATACAAACAGTAGACTGTTCAAAACCTGGGTGCAGCAGTTCGTGGGTCGGTTTCCAAAGGAACAAAGAAAAGAAATAATGAGCAGGGAAAATATTATTCCTCCATGGTCAGACAATTATACAGGAACAAGTCCTTCACCAGTCATTCCCCTGAGGTCGATCGCGTCCTCCTTGTTACATGGACTTGCATTTTCCTGTGACCGGTTGCCCCAAATAGCCTACATGGCTTTATTTTTCTTGCAAAAACCACAAAAATAGAGTTGTGTAATGTGAAAAAATATAAATCTATTGATAGCAAGAAAAAAAAATCAAAATAAGTATTTTTCTTTTAAATTATTGTTCACTGTGATTTTGTCACTGTATTTTATAATTATGCGAACAGTTTTTATAAAAATTATGTGATTGCATTTATTTAAAAAAATCTTTGACATAATAAAGTACAGGTAGGTGGGAAAAAGTCATACAAATTCAGAAAATAAAATTGATGTATCCTCATTTTTTTATGTGGATGCCTGTGCACTACTACTGTGAACCAAAATAATACACTTTTGCTCAAAATTTTTAGAACAATTCTTTCCACTTCTTCATCTGTAATCATTCTGACAATATGATATTTTATCAGTCACTTCCAAACATCTCTCATTGAAAATCAAATTTTTAAACAGCAGGATGCATCTGAAAATAAGATTATTCCAACTTGATGAGTAACTGTAGGCATATAGTTGTATGAATACTATAATACTGTACAAGAATGGTTTTGCAATCTTCTAGACATAATGAGTAGCACGATTGCATTGTCAACCACATTATTAATAAAATTAAATATAAAATTATCAATTTGTACACAAAATAGGACATGGGTTGACTAGTCCAAAATTGATTTTATGGAAGACGGAAATCACAATGCCATACTAAAAGAGATAATGACATGGATACTTGTTTGTGTAAAATGTTACCGTCATTTAAAAATTAATGATCTTGAGATTTGTATCAATAAACTAAAGTTCTTCATTTCTAGACTTTTGTTTTTGTCTGGAAGCAAAGTTGCCTCTATCAAAATGTCTGGCCCTCTTATTATGTCTTATCCCTTTCAAGTTTTGGAGGAGATAAAATTCCGATGACAATCTGACACTCCTGACTGAATGAAATTAACCGCCATTGCGTTCACTGTGCGTTCGATTAGGGACCTTTACCAATACCCGACTTAACCTTAGGCTTCGTCTCCGGCGTTGTTCAAGTTGAAACTTTGGTTTCCTCTCCAAAACGTAATAAAACATTCGAAAATGATGTCAAAGGATTCCCATTTTCATGCCTTGTATCTGAAATGGACGAAAAAGCTAGAGACAAAGCTGGAACTTGAGCCTAAGCCGCGTTTTCACTACGGAATTAATGTGCATGTCTGTACGGAATATATTTGGTAATTATTAGAAACAATGGGACACGCGAGCCGATGTATCGGCTTTTTGTCAACAGAGAGCGGTTTACCGAGCCGATGTATCGGCGCGCCGTACGGAAAGAGCTAGGTCGTGGGTATCCATGGTTCAAAGTTATATCATGGAGGCCTCCATGGTTATATAAGTTCACTCGCTGGTCGAACAACCAATTTACTGACCACATGAGTTTCAGTACCCCTATACGTGCAATTCATTGACGCTGCTTCCCATTCTGTACACCATCCACTGACCGTTGAAGCTGTGACCACTTCTACCTTGACCACTGATCGGAGAACCTTCGTCTTTTTTGTTCACTCAATCAATCTTCAAGTTTGCGTTACCCATTGTCCCGTATAAAAGAGAAGACCGCGAGTTGCAAGGCTTTTGCGGGGTGTCCGTGCTAGAGTAACTAGCCTACATCTTATGTAGGTACTCTAGTGTACTCTAGTCCGTGCCATTAAACAGCGCCCTCACTCACCGGATTCGTTTCCGGAAATAATGGCAACTTTCATATACATTACGACATCGGGGATTTTTTTTTTTTGGGGGGGGAGGGGGCGGTGGTTGGGAGGAGAAAGGGATGAACACACGGTTTCACCGTGCTCTATTGATACATAAATGGAATTGACTTAAAGCATAATGTAACAATGTTGCAAATAAGACAGTGTTTATAATAAACTTAAAGTGATATAGAAAAATGTTGCAAACTGCTTACTCAAAGACTAAAGTTACCAAAATTAATCTCAAAATTTAGTGTTTCGATCCTAGCAGGACCTTTCCCAAAGGCAGATAATTATACCTGCTAGGATCGAAACACCATGCCCACTAAATTTTGAGATTATAATAAACCTGTTATAAATACTGAAATAGTGCTTGCAGAAAAGAATTAGGATCGGAACATTGGGGTCTTCACTTTACATTAACTTTGGTTATTCCATGGAGGAAGAATCCATGGTTATGCGAACTCCAACTGTTCTTATTTTTGATATACAAAAATGTTGCAAACTGCTTACTGACTAAAATTACCAAAGTGTAAATCTTAAAATTTAGTGGGCCTGACGTTTCGATCCTAGCAGGACCTTTCTCAAAAGCTTTCTCTGCCTTTGAGAAAGGTCCTGCTAGGATCGAAACGTCAGGCCCACTAAATTTTAAGATGTTCTTATTTTTAGAAATGAACTTTTGCTTCACTGTGAGACCTCGTCATGTCAGGTGAGACCACTTCAATTCACATTAATCTTGGTCGCAAGAAGAATCACTTTATATTTCCCAAAGGAACTTGACACTCCTGTTTAACTTCCTGTTCTTCTTTCGGTTCTATGCGCTTGAGGTCTGACGAGTTTTTTTTTCTCCCTAGTTAACCGCAAACTTCTCGTGAACCCCAACCTGACCGCAAAAACTAGACATCGCCTCGATGCACGCATACAGTACATGTACATACATAGGGGCCATGCGTCATACACATCACACGCCGATGGCGGCGGTCGACAGTGAACTTTCCTGACTGGTGGCCGCCGACTTAACGCGCATGCGCATACCCCAGCTACGGATGGCATCATGGCGGCTGTCCTCGAGCCGGACGAAGAAAAAGTGAGTAGAAATTCGGCGGAATTGGTCGTGTTATTGTCCGTCCTGTGGCCGTCCGTACGCGTCCTGGCCTGCATCCGGATCTGGGCTCCCGCGTTGGTTGTTTTAGTGTCGGAAAAGTGTGTCGAAGGGACCGAGTCTTGGAGATATCATTTTCGTGCGGGACTTATTGCCAAGTGGTTCATGAATGATGGACGTGGGTGTGCGTGCAATGTATCGGACAGTAGTCAGTAGTCAGTAGTACAGTCTGTGTACAGTACATCACTAGACACTACATTACTCGTCATTAGTAAATGTGCCACCAATATTACGCACTCACTCACTTGTCACATCGTTTTTAAGTCCATACCTGTTCAAACATGGTTCCAAATACCTGTTTTTACTAGTGTTTGCACTAACTGTCAATTTGTAGTCTTTTTATTTTGCTTGGGGACACCGGCAAAATTTGATATCTTTTTCCTACTTTGTCACTCAGTCTGTGATTGTGAACTCTCTCCTGTGGATCTTAAGACTTAGTTATAAGCGGATCTACAGACTACATTACTTGATAACTAACAATAACATGGTCAAAGCGAATTACTACTACTAGGAACAGGTCAGGTCCAGTATCAGAGGAGACCGACAATCTGGGGCCTGTTTAGTGTTTACGCCTTACGAGTCTTACTCTTAGTTACTAATTGCATGTTTGTACCTAACATTTTTATATGGTTGCTGGCTGCCCAAGAAATGTTGGGTTGTCAATTGACATACCGGTACATGTACAACTTTCAGTCAAATGTACTGAATATAAAGACTAAAGTATGTAACATTATTGCCATTAACATAATATCATCAATTGTTATTGTTATATAGATTATATAGATTGCCCATGAACGTTATGTGGAATGAGACCACTTGATTCTAAGACTAATTTGACAGATTTTGCCCAATTAAGACTGTTTATTGTTATTTAATTAAACAATCCAATCTCAGGCCCTCAAACTTTTGAGATATACGAAATTTTAAACAAACCATGCATAAACCTCTAAGTTCAAACGCTGATCAATGCATATCAGAGAAGAAGATGTTCATCATGGACATGATCAGGGCACATGATACTAAAGTAAATGCTGAGATAAAAAGTTATTGGCTCACGATGTTGGCTTGAAGGACGTGCTGTTTCGGTTGAGGACTGCCAGCGTTTGTCAGCCTTTTGTTGATACTGACTATGTGCCTGTTTACATTATGTACCTGTGTTATCTACATGTATAGATGTTATCTATCTAGTATCTAGGCAGTGGACATTTTGTGGCGAATTCTTGTTTTACCCTTTTAGTATTGGATGTTGACCAATGGTCTTTACTCTTTAGATTCTTTACCTGATTCATATATGTACATATACCGTATACCAGTACTACATGTACATTCTGCACTTGT
Source organism: Luidia sarsii (assembly GCA_949987565.1). NCBI lineage: Eukaryota > Metazoa > Echinodermata > Asteroidea > Paxillosida > Luidiidae > Luidia > Luidia sarsii. The sequence continues at coordinate 19,022,679 of OX465108.1, read as the reverse complement.
ACACGTTATAGGACAGAGAACGACATACTCAGTGCATTGCAAGTTTTTACAGCTTGTTCAGGACTTCAGGGTATAAGGCCAAGTAAACAATTTATTAGTTTCCCATCCTAACTTTTTGAAGAAAGGAGGATGCGGGCATTTTTAACGATTTCCCCCTAAAGACGGGTAGTCTAAATTCCAGTCGATTTAAGTACAGTACGATATTTACTTTAGGCTGTGCATGTGCGAAGTTCAATGGCTGGAAGATCAATCGAAATTTCGTCTTTTTATCATAACAAAATAAATAAAATGTAATAAGTTGATCCAGTGGCATAAAAACAATGCGGGTGGGGAAGAGAAACATGATTTTTTTACTGGGCCTAAGAATGCCTGTAAATTGTGGTATCACGACCCCTTCATCAATTCAGACTCAGTTTTTCAAATTGTGCATTAAAACTAGCTAGGGGACTCTGTTGCGCATACATATGTACATATACAGATACCGTTCATGCAGGATTCCCATGATTCAGGATGTGGCTAAGTCATTTCCTTCTGCCATCTTGTTTTTTTTCTTTGTACGGAAGTCACCTTGTGCCTGAATCAATTGTTAGTGCAGCGAAATGAAGTGAACCGTTTCAAATATGTCGCCTGTCATGTTGTTCAAGTCATTGATGTCAAAGTCTCAGATAGAAAATTAGAAATGCATTACTGTGGTATGCTATTGGTATAAAGTGATATTGATGCTTTGTACCTGTTCTTGTTCTTATGTATTGTACACTGTACAGTGTATTATTTACGCAGTGGCTGTTGTTACGGCAGTCGTCCGTGTGGTTCCCTGACTTCACAGTATTTGTCAGGATGTTTAGCTCTTGGAACCAGACTATCAGCTAATACATGTAGACTGGTTCAACCAGCCTGCAATGCTGACGAAATACAATAAAGTCAGGGAACCACACGGACGACTGCCGTAACAACAGCCACTGCGTATTATTTATAATAATACTGTTCTGTAATTTATACAAAATTACAAATGTTTCAGACTGATGACCAAAATACAATTGTCAAAAATGTAGAGGGTCTGAGGATTTGATCCTGCTGCATGTAAATTTTGAAATGTCAGGCCCTCTTGTACATTTTTGAGATTTGGATTTTGGTCATTTAATTCAGTAAGCAGTTTGCTACATCCTTGTACAGTAAACAGACACACGCATATTGATTTGAATTTATGAAATTGACAAAAAGTGGCTGGAGAGAGGTTTTTGAATATCCCAGGAATTGAAAGGTTTGGAGGGATGATGCTTTAATGGCTGCTGATAGAGGAAGTCAATTGGCCATTTGAAGTGTTGCCTGTCAGTGGCAGTGTCTCTGCTGCTAGCCAGACCAGTTGCCGCACTTGACTGTTCGGGTCAAATCAATCCAGCGATATCCGCTCTATCTAACAACACGGCAGTCACTGAGACAACCACTGTACATGTACATGTACATCTGCTCCTAGTCCTAGTGGTTTTTTTAAGTGGTTCATACATTATTTGTTTGCACAATGTATACATGTACATATCTTTAAAATGAAAGTAGGTGATATACAAAAATGTTGCAAACTGCTTACTGACTAAAATTACCAAAATGCAAATCTTAAAATTTAGTGGGCCTGACGTTTCGATCCTAGCAGGACCTTTCTCAAAGGCAGAGTGACAAGAACAAAACAGATACATGTACACGACGGAAGGGTGAAGAGAGTGAATAAAATGAAAGTACTTAGTACTTACATTGTACATGTACATGTACAGTATGCACACATGACTGAGAAATTAATTAAAGACACTCAGACTCAGAGTCAGATTGGGGATATTTCCCACGTACTGTCTTGTCTTCTTCTCCAACTGGAGCAGAGGACTCCAGGGCAATTCCCCGAAGCCAAGGACACGACCTTCAATTTTTCTGAAATGTCATTTCTCATTCCCTAGCGCAGTCTATTAGACAGAGTTGGACATGCCAGGGTCAAAAACACTGTCATCATATTCATTACATATTCGACGTAGAAGAGAAATTGATGGAGAAGGGGTGGTAGGAGAATTGTCCACATGTAAACATACATTTATATTGTTGGGTTAACGATGTACATGTACTGTACTTGAAAGTACTGCAACACATTTTGCTGGTTTTCAGAGGGCCACAAGGGGACAATATTATCACCTGTGTGTTTGGGTACATATACTGATGTACATGTACATGTACACGTGGCCTTTGCATAATGTTCAGGTAAATGTACAGTACATGTGTGTACCGTACTTGTAAATGTAAATGTGCATGTGTACAGCCTACAGGGGCTCAAGTTTCATTCTCCAATTAAAATGATGCTTTGCAGTTTCTTGTAGTTGTACAACAGGTTAGGGCTGTACTTTACTATATTACAATTACAATTTACATTTATTGCAAGTGCTTGTCTTGTAATACATGTACCGGTACATGTACGGTACTGTACATGTTATCAAGTTGAATGACTGCTCACTGTACTAGTACACATACAGTACACGTATGGTACATATGTACATGTACATGTACCTTACAATTTACATAAATGTACAAATGCAGGATATCACTTTGAAACCTGATTTTGTTTATGTTCATTTCATATTAAAGTAGTGTACAACACTACATTGTACAGTCCATGTACAGTCTACATGTAGGCCTACATGTACATGTAATGTATCAAGACATTTAGAATGAAGAATAGCCAACCACAGATGGGTACAGCAAGTGAATGTTATTGAAAAAGGTATACGCCTTATAATGTCTGGAATTCTGGATACTAATTTATTTTAAGTATCTTTATATACACGTACATGTATCTAAATGTATCTTCTGTGTTAATTTTTCTTTGATTTAATAGACTAACATGTACGGTATGTACATGTACTGTACATGTTCATGATGAACAGTATAATAATGTATGATGCATACTCTTGGACATGTACAATACATGTACATGTACTGTACATCCGCATTCATGTGTACATACATGCACACACATACAGTATGGTACATACACACTGTACATATACATATAAATTGTACATGTACATGCATACATTGTATAATGTAAAGATACAGTTTGTATTATATGCATGACGTGCATACAGGTGTAGATAATTCAATATCCTTGTTACATGTAATATGCATGCAGTAGATCCTCCAAAGTCCATTATAAAATGTACATGTATACATGCATGTACACACATGTACAAATGTACATGTATGTGTACCCTTATGCCCATACAGTACATTTGTACTGATACATGTACGTGTACATGTGCAGTACATGCACATGTATAATTGCACATACTGGTACTGTACATGTACGTGTACATGTGCAGTACATGCACATGTATAATTGCACATACTGGTACTGTACATCATGTACATGTATTTGCACATGTACTGGCTTGCAGAACCATTTCATATGGTGTACAATACTGTATCGTACCATGGAGGTACATGTAGGAGGGATCGTATAAAAAATTTATGGCCATAAATTAGCAAACCTTGGTTTCACAGTGAGTGTGCGTACACACATGCGTACATAAGTATTTGGACAATTTTGTTCCTGCTATCATTTCCTGGTCAGAGTGACTACTGCAGTGCTGGCCCTGTCACCTTGATCACTTACCAGTGGAAGCTATCAATAATCGCTGTGGGAATTGAACTCATTCACCTGCACTGTCCAATGCATGTTGTGCATTGCATAGTGTGTGACGTACACAGGATCCAGCTGATCCTGTTGGCAACTCATGCAGATAGCCCCCACTGTTCAGTGTATGCAGTGCCTGATATAGATGTCACTGACTTTCAGAGAAACAAACAAAGGCCTGGCGATTTTCATCATTGGTGATTTCATTGAAAAGAAGCCGTACAGATGATTTATGCACCATTGCCATCTCGGCATATGTGTTAGCTTGAACCGCTTCATGTATTGCCTATTAGTATTACCCACTCACTTATACTCACATGTATACATGCCCAGTTTTGTTACATGTAAGAACTGCGGTGTAATTGAACGCATGTACATGGACCTTCCCTTGGTGTCATAGGAGTTACTGTATCACAAGAATTAACTTGAAGGCTTTGCACATCCTGTGCAGACCACTGTGGCTGTCGGCAGTTTATACTCTGCATCTATCCCTGTACTACTAGCCACCATGCTGCACGCGGTACATGTGGATGCACGTGCATGTACAGCCATTAGCATTTCTGATGCTAGAGCCCTCGCCAAATCAACTGATACAGGATTTACTGAGAACATGGATGGCCATCAGAGTGACCAGACACGCATTGATGGGGTAAATGGACATGTACAATATGTAAGTTAATGCAAATTACACAGGTGCATATGAGTACATCCATACATGTACAGGTGTATCTGTCCATGTACCTGTACGTACATGTACATGTGTGTACATGTGCTGTACCTCTGCTGTGCCCTCTGCTGGTAATTTAATTATGATTGACATTGCCTGAAACCATGATTTTATGTACAAGCAGTTCTTATTATTTTCTTTTCCGCTGTGATTTTACTTAGAAGAATACCAAGTTCCATCTACATGTACATGTATAGTAAGGATGGATGCCGCTACTTCAATGTGTACGTTATCAGTGAGGCGCGATTGCTGGTGTCACGCAATTTGCCATTTATGGATCCGAGTGAATTCCAAGAATTTGTATTTGTTTGTGATTGCTATCGCATTTGCAAAACGATAGCGGATGTTTATACAGTACTTAATACTTAATACTTGAGCAAAATCTACAATGGAGTACATGTACAGGTACATGTACATGTACATGTGTACTGTACAGTATACTGTAGTACCGTACATGTATTGTACATGGAGTACTGTTAGAGATTTTGGTCAGTTTTAAAATACACAGTACATGTACATGTACATGTACACTGTGCATGTACAATTCCAGTATTGTTCTATGTACGGTAGATAGATAGCACTGTTGTAAAAGTTGAGTAAACATTTTTTCACCTTTGTAAAATTTATCCAAAGTAACCACTTCCACACTTCTGGAAACATACTGTACATATTTCACAAACAAATTTCTCAGGTGGTAAAGTTTGTGAAATTGTTGCCCCCCATTTTGATGCTAACATTCAATGGCACATTGCGGGATATCAATGGATTCAATGGAAATTCTCAGATTTGATATTTGAATGTGCTTCCGCTGATTTGGATGCTCCTGCCAACATGCTAATTAAGCCTTTGGCGGTCAAGTGATGTCTTGTGAAAAACCTCTGTTATGTCATGTTTATGATGCACAGGTAACCAGCAGAAGCTATGATGTGTGTACATTGTAGATTCTTATTTCAAGCCTAGCAGATTTAATTTTATTCATTCATATATATCCATGGGGCTAATGAAATGAAAGAGTTTTGTAATTGTAATGTACTGGTACATGCAAAACTACTGTACATGTACTGGTAGTAAGTTGTCACACCTTTGTGCAGTGTCATTTGACTGAGGACTTGCTGTTTCTCCTTGTCTTGCAGGCCACACATTTATTCTTGGATCATTTGAACCGAGTGCGGGCAGAGCACAATGTGGCCCCAGTGTCATGGAAGACAGCAGTCCGCTTCCTCATGGCCAGGAAGTTTGACGTGAAGAGGGCGCTTGAACTCTTCCGCAACCATGCAGTGAGTATATTGTCATTCATTGAGGGTTTGCCCTGCTTGACGTGATCCACACTGAGTGCTCAGTGAATGATCGATGAACAAAAATCGGGCAGTTCAATGAGGATTTGCAAGGGCAAAACCTCATTGAATTGCAGTTCATTTAGGTTTTGCCCTTTTAGTCAGTAAGCAGTTTGCAACATTTTTGTATCTATCACTTTTTGTGGTTTTGCCCTTGTTCGATGTGATAAGCACTGAATGCTCAGTGATTTGCCTGATGAAAAAATTCAGGCAGCTCGGGTGGGATTCGAACCCGCTACTCCTGCTTTCTAGTGCAGACTTCTTAACCGCTTGACCACCGAGCTGGTTGAGGTCTAGTTGAGTGGCGGATTCGAATATTGTATAGCTGGGGGTATTGCATTGTGTCATAGATATAACATTATGTTTGCGTCAAGGAGAATGTGATTCATTGATGTTTGCCCTGCTCAACTTGATAAACACTGAGTGCTCAGTGCTTTGCCCGATGCCTGAAAACATATCAGGCAGCTCCGGCGGGATTCGTTGTGTATCGTTGTAGCCAGTCAAGGAATCATGACACTCCCCCAACCCCATTTCCCAGTCACATTTAGCCATCTGTGGAATTCTTGTTCCCCCTCGAAGGGAAAGGAATTCCTGAAATTCCTCTCAATCAGGACACAGGAAATGATTTCCTCCAATAAAATAAAACCCCCGAAAAAAACCCTGAAAGCGATGGTGCAAGTCGTTTTGCTTCCATTTGTCAAAGCAGGATGTTACATCAATGCGTTTTCCTCAGAAACAGGAAAGGAAAGGCTGACCTCCAAAAATGTTGTTTACATCGAACACATGGCAGACCGAGAATTCCCCAGATGGCTAAAATGTCCCCAATTCATTTTGCACTGTCACAAGAAAAAGTAAAGCCACTTTTGTCAACATATGGCAATATTTATGTGAAAAATTATCAATTCTTTTCAACACTGTCAACTTTCCATTATTGTACAGTGTGCAGTGTAGGCCTGCATGTACCGGTACATGCATGGATTTGAACACGTACATGGTTTTGCGGGATGAAAGGAACAGAGAATACTACTTTACAGTAGGGGCCTATACCTTATGTACATGAACTATTCCTCCGTTGAAGAGGCTAAGATATATACATGTACATGTATAAGTCATGTAGACCTACGACACGTACTGTAAGATGGCATTTGGACTTGTAGGCATTTGGACATATAGGCTCACTTGTGGCTGTATTTATTTGCTCTGAATTGGGAAACAAGCTGTTCCAAATTTGACAGTACAGTACCCGTGGACTCACTGGTAAACAAGGTAATTTGATGGTGGGAGGAACAGATGAAGCTGCTGTTGAACTCATTTACAAATTGCACGTTGCACACTCGAGTCTCAAACTAAAATTCACATGATAATGCGCTCAACATCAGTTTGGGTAATATTCTGATTGCAGACACCTACTGTGCAATGATACAGTATATTGTTTTACAAGATATTGATACGTGTCATCCAAGCTGTTTGGTTTTCTTTGCCTGGTTCCTCTTTGCTCATTTCATTTGTCAGTTTGTGTAAAGTTGCATTATGGATGGAAAACAATATGGTTTGAATCAGGGCAGTGAAATGTCAGTGGCGATACATGTATGGAAATTGTACATTGAGAACATGGCCAGATTTTTTTTTTTTTTTTTTTTTTTTTTTTGGGGGGGTAGGGAAACGTTTATCATGGGTATAGTGAGTCAGTACACATTACATGTATACGTACACTGTACATGTAGGCATGTTACCTGCATGCATACATGTACACGTATTTGTACATGTACATTAGTACATAACTATCAATTCAAATGCACTGTGCAAAGATGTTTAAATTTGGTAAGTCAACATAGACTAAATTACTAAAATAGAGTAAATGTACATTTTTTTTCTCCAGAGTGAGATGTTTCACACTGTATATGATTATACACTTTTTTTTAGGCTCAATAATAAGTGTCCTCTTGTGTTTCAGCAAATTCATATCAGATACTCAGTTTGACATTTGAAGCAGAATCGTTGTCCAAATACCTGGTGAGACAATACACCCCAGGGGAGGGTAACCTTCCCGGTACAGGTTTTGCTTTCTACTGAATGAAATGAAACATCGCTTTCTGGGAAAATGATACATGCATAAATACACAATACAGTGTAGGCCTACAGAAATGACAATATTGATTATTATTGAAAATAAACTGCACACTTGCATTATCAAATCCATGTGTCTTCACTGCACACTGTACAATAATGGAAAGTTGGCAGGCAGCGTGGAAATGAATTGGAAAATGTTCTCGACTTTGACGAAATGTGCTCTCGCTTTGATTTGACAGTGTGTTATGAATTGGGACATTTTTCAATATGTGGCAAGTGATTATGCCCAATTTACTTTTTCAAAAAGCATGGCAGCAACACAATATTATACGGGCAAGTGCTGAAGGAAAAATGCACGTTTTTATGTAACGGTATCAGACGGTATGTTGATTTTTCAGAAAGGCTTCTGTTTGGTTTCCTTTGTTTTTTTAAACCTCGGTTTCGGTATCCGCCCAATCCTAGTGTGAATGTTGCGTCTCTCTGACCCGATTTTGAAATCTGGGCTGGGCTGAAACAGGGCAGGTCCAGGTTGGTTTCAAAACGGATCAAAAAGGCGATATTAGGGCCGTTTCCACTAGCAGTTGTGGTCAAATGGTGGGTGTGTCCTTGAGGGTGGCCCATGCAGGGAGACGTATAAACAAGCACGGCACTTCCTGTCGATCAGAGAGTGAGCGGTGCATTGTGGGATTAAAAAAAGAAAATGGTGTGATTCAGTGGAGCGTTCCCACACACCGCATCGCAAATAAACGCGATTATTTGAAAAAGTCTCACTAATAGTGAAAGTCCGAATTGCAATTCAAATCCCACTAATAATCAGGTTTTTTGTGTTCAGACACGCAAACAAATTAGAGTTTGAATCGCGATTCAAATCACGATCCAAATAATCACATTTATTTGGTGTTGTGGAAACAGCCCTCGTGTGAACTGAAAAGGCCTCATGTGTTCATGCATGTACATGTAGAGCTACACGTCCATGTAGCACACTGCGTACTGTAACGATGGCTTTGAACGTTTCCCGTCGCTGATATCCGACTCGTCTTTCCTTGCTGCAGGCACTAAGACAAAGGGAAGGTCTGGGGCGTCTCTCGCCCACAGAAGAGCCACTCAGCAAGGAGCTGCTGAGTGGCAAGTTTACGATTCTGGTAAGTGCTCTCACAAATATTTTGGGATGGTCGTTAAACAACAACTGCTGGCAATGGAATATTTGTAAATATTGTCATATTCAGGGGGGGGGAGGGGCACTCTTTGATGAAGTACTTCCTTCGTTTGTTGGAATAGCGCGGTGGTTTTTACATGCATTTCCTTCTTAGCAGTTGCTATCTTTCCACATGCAAAATTGATGTGCGGGAGACGTCATCAGTGCCTTAGTGCCCCAGGTCATTGCCTTGATGTACTGCACTTGTGCATGCATCATTAGATATTCTTGGAATTTTGGTCTACAAGTGCTCCTCTATAACCCATTATGAAGCTTAACTAATGTATAGCTTGTAGCTGAAGAGGGAACATTGAGATGTATCCTTTGGCTAAGCTTACCTTTGGCATGTATCAGAGTCCCTTTAAAGCCCCTACACAACATTGGTAAGATCGAAAAACATAAATTTTCACAGATTTACATGAAACTTATTCAGTTTGAAGATTGTTATAGTAGAAACCTTTCCCTGAAATATTTCTGCCTAAAATATTGTATTTTGGGAGAAATGAGTAAAAGAAATAGTTTACATCACACACACAATGTACGTCTCACCGAGGTCTAAACTATTTTTCGGAACAGTACGGCGTTGAATGCTGTATTTTCGCGAAACAAATGAAGCGTTTTTCACGATTTTCTCGAGACTCGGTTGGCGGCTTGAGCTGAAATTTTCACAGGTGTGCTATTTTATGCATTATATGTTGGATCAGACAACGTATGGATGCTATTCTTTGACCTCGACCAATGTTGTGTAGGGGCCTTAAGAAGTGTAATTAATGTTTGGGGTATTTTCCTACACATGTCAATGGTGCAGAGGTTCCTTGCAGATAATTGTCTACCCTTATGATTCAGCCGCTAGACTGCAATGGCTCTGGATTGTTGAGTTAATTGATTCCTTCCTGTGGCTGTACAAATATATCTGTGAACCCTTTTAAGTAGTCTGATTGGAATTGGTACAATTAGGAACGCTGTTGTTGCAGCTCAGTCTGTGTTTCAAGAGCCGACTATTTCCCCCCCCCCCTGCCGCCAAGTTGATGTTTGCATGCATGTGTTGTCTGATGTTCTGTGCCACTGCAGCCGCAGAAGGACACCACAGGAGCAGCCATAGCCCTCTTCTCGGCCAAGCTGCATGCCCCCAATGCAGTGCCTATGCAGACCGTCCTGCAAGCTGTGGTCATACAGCTGGACCATGTACTGTCAGAGTGAGTATGCCCTCAATCTTGATGCAGGGGGAATCCTTGGAAGTGCAATTCAATCATGTTAATGAGAGGGCTGGTAACGAATGAGGAATCCCACATACATGTAGATAATACTGTAATGCAATATTGTTGGAAACTGCTGGGTCAAGAATGATGAGGAATGAGATTGGAAGGTTTTCATGGTGAGAGGTAATAGGTTTGCGGTGAAACTATGTAAAATTCTCTCTTTTTTGACAGCAGTCTACTGAAGATGAACTGAGTTTACTGTTCGAAACGTTGAGTTCCCCCGGGTTTTTTTCTTCAGAAAAATACATACTTATTTTACATGGTGTCACCGCAAACCTATTATTACCACTTCCAATGATGGGGAAGTTTACAAAAAAATTCCTTTTTGGGTTTGTTTGATTGAATTTTACCAATTCGAAGTAAAACAGCTAGTGAGCATGACAGTTCAATCATAGGACCTTTCTCCATGGCACAATTACAGATGTAAGCCGAGTAAAGCTGAAAAGTTGTAGACGCTGTACAGAGTGCAATGACCAGAGATATTCAAAACCTTAACAGCCAGAGGGCCAGAGGTTTTGATCGTAGCAGGACCGGCCTCAAAAGCAGAGAGGATCCCTTGAATCTCCGAGCAAGGTTGCATTACACGTACGCAGTGACCGTCAGCAGCAAGCGGACGTGATCTGCCTTTTAGTGTGCATAAAATTGTTCCCATCTTAATATTTCATCGGGATATTGATCCGCGAAGGGCTGACCTGTAAAGTCAAAGGAGAAAGAAAAAATGAATAATTTTACAAGGTGTGTCCAATGCGTGCTTTGAGTTGACATATACGGTATTTATGACCCGTGGTGCATGGTGGTCTGATAGATTGTCTTGTTTATGAGGAGCCATGCTTTTTCTGCGCCTTAACACTGCCTGCATGCTATAGGATCCGGTATCAACTCTCTCGTCCTCTCCCTCAATCCCTTCCTAAATCACCCCAGGTCCCCCGACGCCAATTCTTGCACATACAGTGGGTGATTGACTAGCCTTGTCCAGATAATATGCAGGCGTCGTGTCCTTAGAGTCAATTGCATTGCTCACGTTCTTCCCCCGTGTGTTCTGGTTTGTTTTTTGCGGTGACCGTCTGTCATTGTCTTGCCTGAGCATTGATTAGTTATTAGAGCCAAGAAGATTCCCCATGAGTCACTTGGGGAAAGACTAGCTAATAATACGGCCCAACTCAAACGCAGACTTGTTTCTGGAGTAAGACTGACATTTGTTTCTACTCAAAAGTTAAGAGGGCCTGGCATTTTGATCCTAGCAGGACCTTTCTTGAAGACATTTTGTGAAATTTGTTTTAGGGCTTTTGAGTGAATCTGTTTGAATTTTGCTACTGTTAACCATACATGTACATGTAAATGGGTGAGAACGTCATATGATACATGTACATGTGTTGATGTCGTTTAGTAAACACGTTTCTTTGTAAATGAAGTGTACATGTACTCATTGTACTGACTACTGTGCATGTACATTGTAATGTATGTTTCCAAAATGTACATTTAGTTAATTCAGTCCCATGGCACTGATACAATTTCGTCTTTTGTAATCTTCACAACAGGAAGGTAACCTTTTTTATAAACACATACAATGTCCATCCATGTACTTTTATAGACCTGTACATGTAGCTCTCTTCATTGCTTCCAGTTCCAATAGCACATGCACAACAATTGTCTGATTCAACTTTGCGGCAACACAGAAAGGGCTGAAAAAAACACCCCAAACTTGAAAATAGAGAAAACGTTGTTTATGTTGCACCTCTCGTGAGGGAACTCCTCCTCCCCCCAAGTTTTGCCTGGCATTAGGTCTGCCCTTTCTGCACCAGTTGCCAAGTTGCCAAGTCAAAGGAAGGGGTATACTATTCAGCAACTGACAATGGCGCTGTTACACTTGATATGCCGTAAATAAAGACTGCCCTCCCCATTATAATCAACTCGTCCAATTCCTGGAAGTGTTATCAAAAGGCTTTACATGTAAATGCCACTGAAAGGCTGACTGTGGTCGCATGGGGGGCATTGTACAACTGCTTGTTTTTCTGGAACTACATGTACAGTGTACATGTACATGTACACCAATGTACATGTACATGTACATGTACATACGTGCATGTAAGTGTGGGCATTTTCTCTAAGGCGCGTTAAACCACAAATGGCCGCACATTAATTTGTACCCACAAAGGGGAAATTTCTGCACAAATTGCGGTGTAACAGCAGATTTTCCATTTTATTGTTCGGTTAGTGTGCAGTCCTACAAAAAACTTGGCCTCGGATAAGTCGGCTTGCTGTACTGTTGTACCCAGTGAGGATTGCTTGAAAGTTGAAGGAAATTGTCTCTTTGCTCTGTTCTTATTGACAATCAAATTGTTGGAATCTTATCGTGTTTTATGGAATTAACAGTTAGAGTTGGAGGAGCTATGTGCTAAAAATTATGAGAAGAAGTTATCAACAGCCTGGGGGAAACACATGCTTCACTTCATTTATAGACATTGTAATTTGTAGTGTGGAGCAGAGTGTGAACAAACAGCGGAAGTTAGAACAAACATTGGTGCCACAGCATGTTGTTAAATCTAAAGCCATTCCCACTAAATCCTTATACATGTATGTATTACCCCGGTAGTTACATGCACATGTACTGTACTGTACACACATGTGCTTATGAAGCATCAATTGCATCCAGGCATCCACGTATAGCCTATAGGCATGGCACATTCATCACACCATACACTTGTACACACAACATGATACATGTACATGTACATGTATGTGTACAACTATGGTATACCGGTACATGCAATGTTTATGTGTCGAATGAGCAGGTTAAACTATTAATATTAATATACATGTAAGTTATAACCAGTACCGGTATATGCCTGAATTTAACCTACCCCAAAAAATGTACATTGATTTTTCAGATGAGGAATTTACGCATGATTCTGATACAGTTCATTGCATTCTGTGAGGTTTTTTGCTACAAATGTACACGTGTACATGTACATGTACATTTGTACATTTGCTATAAACTAGTAGCTTCCCAATGCTGCAAATAGATATGCAATAGCACGTGTTAAGTGTACAGTACAGTAGTTAACAAAATCTGCATGGATATATCAGATGCGGGCAGCAGAAGTCTAAAGTCATTGCATGGCCTCCTTAAAGAAGGCTAGGAGGTGTTCCTGTGCTATGTATAGCAAGCAATGAGGCCTGCATGCACGGAGCAGAATTGCAGCGCTACCCAGGTGCAGCATCCGCACTCCCTGCCTGCATTATGCAGATGTGCTTTTTATACATGTACACTGTACATCAGCGATGGCCCCCTTGGACTTATTCATGGCTTGCATTTCAAGAACACACAGTTGGGAGGTACAGTACTGTACATGTACCACGCATGTATCATTGGAACCAGTGTGAGACTACATTTACACATGTACATGTACACGTACATCTACACATGCATACATGTACATGTACAGTCCCATATAACATTATAGTGTACCGTATGTACATACCTGTACATGTACATGTACATGTACACATGTTCATAATTTCAAGGCTGCATGTGTGTGAACATGTAATGTATGTGTCCTAGGGAGGAATGGAGGGCTTTAATACTCGGTGGGTCTCCACTCTCCAAATTCTTTGTGTACATGTACAGTGTACATACATTTGTACACTGAGTACCTGAAGGCTGAACCGTATGTAGTATGTACTGTAGGTACTATAGCAGATAACCGATACGTACGGTATATTAAAACAAGGTCGTAAAACCGGTTGTCCATAAACCACCGAAACGTACACACATGTACAGTATATGAAATGTACACACATGTACATGTACAGTAGAGTACAGTACATGAAATGTACATTGTACTGTACAGTTTGTACATGTATGGACTCGCATACAGGTGCTTTATGCACATGTATGTACTGTACAAACATGTATTAGTAAGCGATACAGGATGAAATTTATGCCCTATCAACCTCAGTACTGGGGACATTTGTTCAGGATTTGTATTCTACAATTTTCCTCCCCAGTGAGTCCTGTAGACTGAATCATCCCCAAATTGTCCCCGTCATTCTCTCAGCCTCTCCCCCTCTCCCCCTCTCCCCCTCTCCCCCTCTCCCCCTCTCCCCCTCTCCCCTGTCTGTCTTTCTCCTGTTGTCGGCTCTTTGATGATTCCATTTCCTCTCGCCTTGTCATCCACTGGGCTAGCCGGCCAATCAAGGGTGACTCATAGAGCTAACATACTTATGAAAATCGTAGCATTGCAACTCCAGAATCACAATATGGAGACCTTCTGTATGCACCATCTCATTTCGTGGATGTACTTCTATTGTGCACCTAGGAATGTAGGTGCCGTACATTGTGTTTATCCAGTGAGAAAAAATATCAAGAATTTTCAAGTGATGGATTCTTCTTAAAAATACTTATAATCACCATCTGATATTTATAACTCAAAAACTCAAGACACTAGTCATCTACACTGTACATGTGCTGAGCATGTTTAAGACTATATTTTCAATGTCTAGATACATACATGTAGCATTGCATTTTAATAGCAAATGATGATGCCTATTTTAATCAACTGAATAATACATGTAGTTCTTTCAATGGAGAATGGCTTATTATATATTGTATAATTTGCATTAAATGTCGGAAATTGACAGGTGACCCCACAAATACATTATGCATACAGTGCAGTAACAGATGTCCAGATAGAATTGAGTTAAGCATACTGTACATGAAAGGCTGTCTAAAATTATTTATCAAAATACTTAACAGTTTATATTATATTACTTGATACATTGCTTGAATACCGATACTTTATTTACATGTACTGTACTATCAGGATTTCACTCACAATCCATTCAAAATGTCCACGTAAATATGCACGCAGCAAGCAGCGCTATCCAGAGTATTAGGGTTACCACCGCCGAGACAGTGACTGGGTTATTATTAGGAGGCAAGGCACATTATTCTGCCAAAGCCAGCCAAGCAGGCCTTGCCCCACCCCCCCCCCCCCCATGCCCCCTTGTCCTTCGCTCCGGCAGGAAAAAAAAAAAAAAAAAAAAACAGGGAAGAAATTGATGACTCAAACCACCAGCATTGAATTAGGAATCCACACGGGACCAAGACGGGTCCCTACTCTATTGTACACCGTACACACTAGCACCTGTCACCCTTGGGAAGTCTTAATATGGGGACCGGTCCCCCGCCCAAGGGGGGAATTAAGCCGAGTGCGATGTATACGCATACAGCATTGAATTGCGGAGAAATGACTTGAAGTTTACGACTGGAATTTTTATGACTCAATTCGAGCAGCATAAGTTACAATAACGCTATGTAATATCATCCGACAGCTAAATGTTTCTCTGTAAAAACAATTGAATCGATTTGGAAGGGGTGGGTTCCATGCCAGTAAATCAGATACTGGTGCCAATATGTCTGGCTAGGAAACTAGTAACACTAGGGCAAATGACTAAGCTTTTGATTTAATTTGACCATTTGTCTCTCTTTCTCCAATTTGTCTCTCTCCCTCCCTCTATTCTCCCTCCCTCCTCTCCTCTCTTCCCTCCCCTGTCCTTCTTTCCTCCCTCTCCTCTCTCTCTTTCCTTCCCCTTCCCCTGTCTCTCCCTCCCTTCTCCCTCCCCTCTCTCCTCCCTTCTCCCATCTCCTTCTGTCTCCCTTTCCCTTTCTCTCTCCTCTCTCTCCTCTCTCTCTCCCTCATTCTCCCCCTCTCTCCACCTCTCTCTCCCTTTCCCTCTCCTCTCTCATCCATCCCTCCATCTGTCTCCCTCTCCCTTTCTCTCATTCCCCTCTCTCTTCCCTGTTCTCTTCCCTCCTGTCTCCTCTCTCTCTCTCTCTCTCTCTCTCTCTCTCTCTCTCTCTCTCTCTCTCTCCCCTCTGTCCCCTCCCCTTCTCTCTCCCCTCTCTCCCCCTCCCCTCTCCCCTTCTCTCACTTACTCTCTCTCTCCCTCTTCCTCTTTCTTTCTCTCTCTCTCTCCCTCTCTCTTTCTCTCTCCCCCTCTTTTTTTTCTGTCCCTCTCCCTCTTTCTTTCTCTCTCCCTCTCTCTCTTCTCTCTCTCTCCCCCTCTACCTCCCCTCTCCCTCATGTCTCCCTCTTCTCCCTCCTTCCCTCCATCCCTCTTCCCCCTCTCCCTCTTGCCTTGCTCTCTCTCTCTCTCCTCGTCTCCAGCAACGAGACGCAGAGGAATGGTCTGACGTGCATCTACAACATGACCGAGTCCTCCTTTGCCAACTTTGACATGCACCTGAGCAAGAAGCTACTGGGCATGCTACGGGAGGGCTACCCGGCCCGGCTGAAGAGGGTGTACGTGGTGACCCCGCCACTATGGTTCAAGGCCATGTACAAGCTCCTAGCACCTCTGCTGAAGGAGAAGATGAAAGAGAGGGTAAGGACTGACCAGGAATTAAAACAAACCAAAAATCCCATCTGAAAGTGGAAGTTGCTGGACCAGAGTTTTTGCGATGAAAATGCACGATGCATCCCATTTAAACTGCTTGTGTTTTTTGTTTGTTCCCCAGTGGGCAATCCAGCATACAATGCTAACAACAATTTTTAGGAAGGCCAAACTCTCACTGAATCGCATTCTCAATGATGAAAAGTATATCATACAAAATGCACAAGCACACCATTGAAATGGCCGGGCTTGGCAAGGCAACATCTCACCCATACACTCCATACGTTCGCTGTATATTTATTTGGATGTGTTTTACATGCGATACCTTGGTTTCCTTTTCCTGTCCAGAATGATAGCACTTTCCTCCCCAGTGTTTGTACAGTCCTTTGCACGGAGGTTACTGCACCATCCTATCACAGTTTTAGAGCACCAAGTGCATTGTCCACATGCGTATGTGAACAATCAGCTGAATAAGTACATGTACATGTACTACAGGGTCTACTTAAATTTACATTGGGTGCCTGACTGTGCCGTGTGCATCAGTGTTAGCATTACTTTTTTTTGGATCTGCCCCTAAAGACAGATGTTTGGGAAGCAAATCTTTGAGATTGAGTAGACCTTTTCCTGTGGCCGCATTTAACGTTTGCCGGCATGAGGAACAGGATATGATGCGCATGTACACTGTACATGTATTACGAACGTACAACACTTGTACATGTACATGTACTGTCATTTGAACATTCCTGTAACATGTATGGGTATTTTTAACATACAAAGTGCCTGCGAATGATCGTACACTCTGTAGGATCTTAGTGATACTAATGGGAAGCCCAGATTACTATGTACATTGTACACGTTCATGTACCTCTAGGTGGCTTCATATTTAGACATCAGAGTGAACTACAGCTTGTGAGAGTATACATTGTGTACATGTACATGTACATTACATCGATGTGTACATGCACTGTACATGAACATGTAGTTGTAAATGTGGCACACTCAGAGTCATGCATGTACTGACTCATTCTTTCTGTTGCATTTGTACTTACATGTGTACATGCAGGTACGTGTACATTGTAAATGCAACTGCAAGTACATTGTACATTTACATCATTACCATACTGCGCATACAGTCTTACCATACTGTGCATGATAGGGAAGATACATGTATGTGAGCAGTTTCCCCACATTTTGAGGTTGACGTTCAATTGCAAGGTACTGTAGGTACAGTACATGTACATTGATATGCAGAGGCACACATACAGTGCAGTTGTGTACCATCAGTCCAACACCTTACTGTACACTACATGAGCATGTATTCTGAGAGTGTGAAGACGAGCAGATGAAGCGTGTCTTGTCCCCGCCTTGGGCCGCCTTACTTCTAATCACACCAGCGCAGTCCCAGATGAAATGCCCCCCCGGGGCAATCCAGCTAAAGCAGCAGGCCTTCCCACCCCGCCCCGCAGAGGTTAACCTAATTGTCCCCCTCCCCCATCCCACCCATCCCCCCCTCCCCCCCCCCCCGAGCTAACCCAACCAACCCCTGGCTTGTCCAAACTTGGCAGTGCAACGATGAGGTGATGGGAGAATAGCGCAACGAATGATCCGGGGGGGGGGGGGGAGAGCGATTTCACGGGAAGGCCTCCGATGCCGTAATTGCCAATCTACAGGTCCCACGGCATGCACAACCGAAATGGCCAATTTGTTGCAGCATTCCCCCCCCCTCCCAAGCAGCCTAAATGCCAAGTGTCAAAAATCATACGCATGTATATTACAGAAATGCACGTTAACGGATCCAGGTTTTAGCCTGGGACTGGCCCTCCCTCACCACATTTCCTTGATTATCGTCGGAAACAAAAGAGCGGAAGCCGTTTCCTCAGTGATGATTCCTCTGACAATTGCAAGTGCTTTTGCCAACGCCCACGCAGTATGGTTTTCCTCGAACCCATTGATGCCACAATTCCCCCCTCCTTATTTGACCAACCATGTACACGTATACCTTGAATTTGACACTTTCTGGAAATGCAACTGCCCATTTTGCTATATCTGAGAAACCACACTGATCACTCTGTTATTGCACGAGATCTGTGACTGGAGCATTAAAAAATAAAAAAATTGAACAATATGAACAATAGCCCTCGGGAATTTCAGAACAAAAAAATCCCGAAGGCCAATCAATGGTCCACAGCATCTCACCAGAGAACTTATAAAAAAAAGTGATGTTAAAATAAAGGATTAAAAAGAATTGGTTAATTATTTAAGAAGAAATGTATGCACGTGTACTCGGCGTTTGAAGGCTTGAAGACCAGAGCAGGAGATTGTACCAACGACATTGTCAGGGAGACTATTCCCAATTCAGACAGCCATGTGGATAAAGCCTCTATCAAGAGCTCGTGTCCTTGCAGCATTGTCGGTATAGAAACACACATGTTATGCATTTCCCTGGAAGTGGCTGCAATAATAAAAAGTAACCTTCCTGTAGTGAACTGAAATGTATGTACAATGCTACGATACCTGTCATTCACACTATTTGTGCAGGTGGATAGGGTCATCAATGCAAGTTTTTCCTCAGAAGGAAAATCGCAGATTTGTGAGCTCTACAACTTGGAAGACAGTCCATGAAACAACTGGCCAGGTTTCCCAGAACCCTTGCCATTTACATTTAAGCAAACACTGCCTTGATTTCAATCACTGACCACAGGACTGTAAGTCTCTTCATGGTCCGTCACTATGGAAATTGATATGCATGTTGAGAGATGATATACAGTGTACTGTACTGTACATGTACAATTTACATGGACACCCTGTAGACTTTCTGTCTCGGAAACATGCCCCATTTGTGTCTCACTTGTTTGCATGTGTACAATTTATGTACCTGTAGTACTAGTAGTGTACATACTGTACATGTGGAGTTTACATTCCCAAGTACGCATGTTCATGTACATGTACAAAATACATACATGTACACGTGTACATGTACACGTGTACATGTACAATGTATACATGATACAATACTTGTACATGTACATTAACTTACAATAAATGCAAATTTACATACACATGTATCTCATACACAGTACTGCATGTACAGTCATTTAAATGCTCATTGTATGTTAGATGTATACATGTACATGTATGTTTATTGTACATTTAATGTAGGAACCTTTAAATATTATAATAATGTACATGTACAGCATTGTTGCCAACGGCTTTACAGACTGCGACAAAAATGCAAATCTTAAAGATTTAGATGCCCTGACGTCAGGCCCTCTCAATGTTGTACAATATAAAGCTTCATGTGAGTACATTTGCAAGTACATGTACATGTACATGTACACGAAAAAAAAGAGTCATGCATGTACTGTACATGAACATTATTTGCGCATATTGTAGGGTTTAGTCACCGCCGGCAGCAGTGCCAATTAAATATGAAGCCATGGAGCAATGCATGCACTGCATCAGGTGCATTTCATAACAATCGGTTGCCACCGGCAACTGTCGCATTGGGAGGAGCGCTTTTTCTGGCTAGTCAGGAATTCCCAGGAAGACGACCAAACCACAGATGCTGGTACTGGCGTGTACAGTATGGGTTGGTGTCTGGTCCTGTGATTTCCTTAGCTACGGCATAGAGGCTACAGCAAGCACATTTTCATTGAGCTGACGCTATTCATGTGGCCAGTTTTCATTTACACAATTCTGTTTTGTCATTTATTTTGTGAACTTGTCAGTTGTTGATGTACATGAATGATGTAATCACTGCACGTGTACATAGTCCTGCACTCCTGTGTACATAATGTACACACCTTGAATAATAGTTTGGATCACAGCATGTACATGTACAGTATGGTACACAGGTACATGTCTGGTTAGGCAGTTCACTAGGTAGGCCTACTAATTTAAGATCTGTCTGAACTCTGAACATTTTATTCTAATCTCCTTATTGGTCTCATATACATGTAGCTTCTTGTTTCACATTTTCCTGCCATCTGCCTGAAATCAGCCACTTTTGCACTAATAGTCGTCTGACTTGTCTATGTTGGATTGTCTGCACTTTGTGTTGTGGGCCCTTCTCCAAAACCCGCCTTAGGCTTCGGCTGTGGCTTCGTCTCTGTTTTCCAAAAGCTGAAAACACAGGTTGGAGTTCTTTGTTGAAGTTGAAGCTTTGGATTCTTTTTCAAAACGCTGTACGGTATAGGCCTAATACTGTACAGTGTACATGTACATTAAAAACGGAAGCCAAAGGCATCCCGTTTTCATGCCTTGTGCTTGAAAATGGATGAAGGAAAGACAGACAGAGCCTGAGCCTGAGCCTAAGCCAGGTTTTGGAGAAGGGCCTTTGTCTGCCTCTTGCATGCTCAGGACAAACTACCTCCCAACACTCAAGGATAGAAACTCACAATGTATTACTGTATGTAACTACTTGTATATGAGCTTACTCACTTCTACATGGACTTTACAAGAATCTATTCCTATCCTATCATTCCTATATTCATAGGGGTGGAAATGAATGACTGTACAATGTAGATCAAGAGTGAGTGCTGACTGCTGAATGAAGTGTTGCTTCAGTCATTTATATGCAGCTGTTAAATATACATAGTACATACACACTGTAGGTCGCCTCTTTGTTTATGCAATTTCGTATTACGTGTAATTCAGAGAAAAATTCATATCACAGCGATATGAATAACATTACAGTTTTGTCACATAATGCAAATCAGCTTTCCTTTCAGCTCTGTATCGTATGCACATAATACAAGTAAATATACAGTACATGTACGCACATGTATGTAGATGTAATAAATGTGCACGTATGTGCAACATTAGATAACTTTCCTTGGCAGATGTTTACACAATCACATTTGGATTTGAAGACCTTTTTTCCCTTTCTATTTCTCTCTCTCTCTCTTTGCACGTAGTCTCCACCAGCTAATGTTTGTCAGATAGACGTACGTACATGCACACATTTAGCAGAGACCGTATCATCCCAGTATCTGAAACAAGTTTTGGTTTTGCCCTGGTATAGTTCTCCCTCCTGCTTTTTTTTTTTCCCCCTTAGTGGCCCCCAAATATGTACGCACCAAATACCGCACACATGTTTGCATGCACTATTCAAAAATTTGACAATTGCACATGTAACTCAAATTGCAACTCGGGACAGCACATTTCACAAAGACCATTCTTGGTCCTTGTGTACTCATAGATGGGGTTGTGAGGACGGTGCAGACTGTGGTGCTATTCACAATGTGGCCAGAATGTGGTGGCAGAATGTGGTGGCAGAATGTGGAGGCAGAAAGTGTGGGCTTGCTTGCGTTGGCACCATGTAGCAATCATCTTGTTTGTGGCTGTCTAGTTCTGTAAACAACGCTGGGACATGGTGTTTTGTTAAAAAAATTCCACCGGCCATCATCAGGAAAATGTTGCTCTTTTGTTTACTTTTTCTTTTTTTTTGGTTGGAGGGAGGTTAAGTGTGAATCTTAATCATTTATTTTCTTTATTTTTAAAATCCAAGTATCATTCCTTGCTTTTGTGCACAATTCATGCATGCACACGTGCGGTATGTACAGGTACAGTGCACCGAGATTAGCATGCACATATTCATGTACATTATAAGGTCTGTAGTTCGCAGAAGCAATGCAAAAATAGCACTCATTAAAATTTTAATGAGTTTCAAGGCACTGCATATTATTACAAAGGGAACGGCTGACCAGGGAAGTGACAATTTAAGGAGAAATTTCCTGCCCTTTTTCTTTGTAATGACTAACCACTTCCCAGACAGCATTCTGGTCTAGTGGACTCGAGGGTATTTGCAAATCCTAGAAATGCATGGCGATCTCTCTAGTGTAGAGTGCGCTGAAGGATCTTCTTCGCCGAGCAGGGTGACCGAGCGAGAGACCCCTTATAAGTGCCTTCATTGTCTCAGCGCCTCATTTATTTGACAGTATGTGAATGTGTCTTGTGTGCGCAGGTGACCCTAGTGAGCGCGGATCGGTTGTGCCGCTACATCCCGGCCACGGTGCTGCCCAGTGAGCTGGGCGGCACGGCCGAGGTCAAGCACCTGGACTGGCTGAACACCTGCCTGCACCGGCAGGCCGGCGAAAACAACCGCAACTCGCAGGACATTGGCGACGAGTTTGCCGACAGCCACGAGGCCCTGGAGGCCAACCGGCTGGCCGTGGAGCTCTTTGGCGCCGTCCCCCCCTCCAAGGCGGCCGGCCACCTGAACCACGTCCACCAGCAGGAGCGCGACTCCAGCATGGGCTCGGATGCCGGCCTGGGGGTGACCATCCCCAGCCTGACGGGCAGTGCCGACGGCTCACAGCCCCCCAGCCCCACCAAGCAGAGCGGCGGCGGCGCCCAGCAGATCCACGACCAGATGGACTCGCCGGCCGCCCGGAACTGCGGGCAGACGCCGGACAGGACTGGCAAGCACCCGCCGCAGATTGTGGAGGGGCGGGCCGTCAGCGACGAGGACGAGGAGGAGGAGGCGGAGGAGAAGGGCCAGCTGGAGGCCAGCGAGAAGCACGAGACGGAGCCGGTGCGGGAGGCGGTCAGCAACCACATCAACCAGACCAACCACGGCACGGCCCGCCGTCAGGGCCGCGACGACGACCTCGGCGACGACTTGGACGATATCCCCACGGAGCCTCCGCCCAAGCCGCCCCGCCCCGTGGAGCAAGTCTGCGTGACCACGCCCGGCTCGGGCCTCAAGAATGGCTCCCAGGAGGAGCTGTCCGTGCACCAGCCCACCGACACCGGAATGGACTTGAACGCGCTGGTGGAGTACGTTCTTCAGACCAAGCAGAGAGGGATATACGAGGAGTATGCAATGATCAGAGCAGAGCCGCCTGTAGGCTTTTTCAATCATTCAAAGTAAGTCCACATGTACTGAGTTCCTCTGACTGTTTTCACGTAACCCATTTAGGTGAGCTAGCTGAGAAAGAAGCCAATGATGCATTAGACATTTAATCTCTATGTTGCATATCCTAAGGCTATGGCTTATCCTAAGGCTATATCAAAACTCATCTCAAAACTCATCTCAAAACTCATCTCAAAACTCATCACAAAACTCATCTCAAAACTCATCTCAAAACTCATCACAAAACTCATCTCAAAACTTATCTCAAAACTTATCTCAAAACTTATCTCAAAACTTATCTCAAAACTCATCACAAAACTCATCTCAAATCTCATCTCAAAACTCATCTCAAAACTCATCTTAAAACTCATCACAAAACTCATCTCAAAACTCGTCTCAAAACTCATCTCGAAACTCATCCCGAACTCATCTCAAAACTCATCTCAAAACTCATCTCAAAACTCATCTCAAAACTCATCTCAAAACTCATCTCAAAACTCATCTCAAAACTCATCTCAAAACTCACCACAAAACTCATCTCAAAACTCATCTCAAAACTCACCACAAAACTCATCACAAAACTCATCTCAAAACTCATCTCAAAACTCATCTCGAAACTCATCTCAAAACTCATCTCAAAACTCATCTCAAAACTCACCACAAAACTCATCTCAAAACTCATCTCAAAACTCACCACAAAACTCATCACAAAACTCATCTCAAAACTCATCTCAAAACTTATCTCAAAACTCATCACAAAACTCATCTCAAAACTTATCTCAAAACTCATCTCAAAACTCATCTCAAAACTCATCTCATAGCTCATCTCAAAACTCATCTCAAAACTCATCTCAAAACTCATCACCAAACTCATCACAAAACTCATCTCATAGCTCATCTCAAAACTCATCTCAAAACTCATCTCAAAACTCATCACAAAACTCATCCCAAAACTCATCCCAAAACTCATCACAAAACTCATCTCAAAACTTATCTCAAAACTCATCACAAAACTCATCTTAAATCTCATCTCAAAACTCATCTCAAAACTCATCTCAAAACTCATCACAAAACTCATCACAAAACTCATCTCAAAACTCATCTCGAAACTCATCCCGAACTCATCTTAAAACTCATCTCAAAACTCATCTCAAAACTCATCTCAAAACTCATCTCAAAACTCATCTCAAAACTCATCTCAAAACTCACCACAAAATTCATCTCAAAACTCATCTCAAAACTCACCACAAAACTCATCACAAAACTCATCTCAAAACTCATCTCAAAACTCATCTCAAAACTCATCTCGAAACTCATCTCAAAACTCATCTCAAAACTCATCTCAAAACTCATCTCAAAACTCATCTCAAAACTCACCACAAAACTCATCTCAAAACTCATCTCAAAACTCACCACAAAACTCATCACAAAACTCATCTCAAAACTCATCTCAAAACTTATCTCAAAACTCATCACAAAACTCATCTCAAAACTTATCTCAAAACTCATCTCAAAACTCATCTCAAAACTCATCTCAAAACTCATCTCAAAACTCATCTCAAAACTCATCTCAAAACTCATCACAAAACTCATCACAAAACTCATCTCATAGCTCATCTCAAAACTCATCTCAAAACTCATCTCAAAACTCATCCCAAAACTCATCCCAAAACTCATCACAAAACTCATCACAAAACTCATCTCAAAACTCATCTCAAAACTCATCTCAAAACTCATCTCAAAACTCATCTCAAAACTCATCTCAAAACTCATCTCAAAACTCATCATTTTCGCAGAAACAAAAGCAAAATAGGCAGCTCTATTCCACGGTTTGTAACAAATGCACATGTAGGTGCAATTTGGATTAGTGATTCCATTTTTGTGAAGGATACAATGCGAGTCTGTCAACATGAGTACATTCTTGAGTCTTGGCCGCTGACCTTTGACCGTGAACCCTCTTCACCTCTCACCCCAGGCACAAGTGCAACTTGCCAAAGAACAGGTACGCCGACGTCCTGTGCTACGACCAGTCCCGGGTCAAGTTAAAGCTGACCAACGGAGACCCGTACTCGGACTACATCAATGCCAACACCATGGATGGCTACAAGCAGAAGAATGCATTCATTGCAGCTCAAGGTACTGTACGGTCCACAGTGCATTGGTAATGCCCAAGTCTTAAATCCGTCAAACTCCATTTCATTTTACATAGGTATTTCCCGTTGATTTCTTTTCTTGAAAAATGGCAAAGAAAATGTGACTCCGTTGCTTACTAAAAAATGGCCGCTGAGCAACTTCACCTTTTGTGCAAAGTAATCTATCTTGCGCTCTTCGCGCGCTATAGGATCTTTGATTGGAACCAATTTTATTCATGCAAACGGACCGCCCTCTATGCCTCCCAGGTCCTCTCCCGCGCACCTTTGGCGACTTCTGGCGCATGATCTGGGAGCAGCACGTGCTGCTGGTGGTCATGACGACGCGGACGGTGGAGCGGGGCCGGCTGAAGTGCGGCCAGTACTGGCCGGGCAAGGAGGGCACCTCGGAGAACTACAGCTACATCGCCGTGCGCAACCTGGAGATTGAGCAGCGCCGGGACTACACCATCACTCTCTTCAGTGTGCAGAACATGCAGGTGGGTGTGGGTGGCAGATGGGTGGCAGGTGGGTGCGGGTGGCAGGTGGGTGCAGGTAGGTGCGGGTGGCAGGTGGGTGGCAGGTGGGTGCAGGTGGGTGCGGGTGGCAGGTGGGTGCCTGGTGGCAGGTGGGTGCGGGTTGCAGGTGGGTGCGGGTGGCAGGTGGGTGCGGGTGGCAGGTGGGTGCATGCAAGTGGCAGTTGGGTGCAGGTGGGTGCGGGTGGATCGGCTCGTAGAGTGGCTGGCTGATGTGGTCTCGGGCTTAGGCTTCGGTCATGTTTCTCTTACTCGTTGTAATATTACAGGCATCTAAAGAAAACACCAAGCGTTTGGCCCCAGTTTCTTGGGGAATGCCCTGTACCTATCAAGCAAATAAACCTTCAAATTGGGAAACAAACCACAACCTGGATTTTCAGGTTTTGTCCGACAGAGACGAAGTCTGAGCCAGAGCCTTAGCCTTCATTTCATAAACAGCCTATGTTGGATGTGGGCTCTGCACACTGCAATGAGCTGGCGTGGTTGATGTGGCCTTCAAATGATTGAATGAAGGCCTTTGAGTTCCAGCATCTCCTTCGTTGCCCCGTTTGACTTGATTTTGTGCTAACTCTCTTCAGTGTGCAGTGCATGCTTGGGGCCGCCAGTCACAAGCATTCAACCATTGACCGTCGTATTTCTCCAGGGTTCGCACAATCCTGCTTTCATTCAGTTCAGCAAACGGCCTCTTGTCGTTAACCCGGCTGCAGCAGCGAAAGGGGATGACTCCAAAGTGGACGCAGCCTGTTTTCAATTTCAAGTCCTACTTCTGTTATTACAGACGGGAGAGACGAGGCAGGTGACTCACATGCAGTTCACCAGCTGGCCCGACTTTGGCACGCCGCGCTCGGCCCAGGCCATGCTGGATTTCCGGGAGGAGGTGAGGCAGTACCAGTCCAATGCGGTGGCCAACATGGGCTCTGCCTGGACCGGCCACTCCCTGGGCCCTCCCATACTGGTGCACTGCAGCGCAGGCATTGGACGTACAGGTAGGCACTCGGCTCTCGGTTCTTATCCATTTTCTCAGATGTCTTTCTGCAAAAGTTAGAGGGCCTGACGTTTCGATCCTAGCAGGACCTTTCTCAAAGGCAAAGGCTTTGCCTTTGAGAAAGGTCCTACTAGGATTTATGTATTGCAGTTGAGCTCTCATGATTTCTGTGCATTGCTCAAGTTACAATGAGTTTTAATTTTTAATGAGTTTGAAGTCAAATTCCCTTTGCTATTTTCACATATTGATGTCTGAAGCGTTGGATCTATAAGGCCAAGTAAAAACAAATTATTAGTTTCTTATCCTAACTTTTTGAAAAAAGGAGGATGCGGGCGTGTTTTTTTGTGCCTTTTCCAAAAGGCAATTTTTTTTTTAGAATGATAGGTTGTCTAATTTCCAAGTTTTTTTTATGTAATACAGTAGGCTGTGCATGTGTGATGGTTCAACAGCTGGAAACATCGAAAATCACAAAAAAAATAGTCTTTTATCGTTTTATAAAATAATCTCAAAAGTTAGATGGCCTTTCTCAAAGGCAAAGAACGACCTTTCTATTTGCCTTTGAGAAAGGTCCTGCTAGGATCGAAACGTCAGGCCCTCTGGCTTTCGAGATTAAAGTATTGCAGGTCAGTTTAGTCAGTGAACAGTTTGCAACATTTTTTTGTATTTACTTCATGTTGTATTTTTTTTTTTAAATAAAAAAAATATTATACGGCGGAAAAAAACCGATGCAGGCTTGGATGAGAACTTAATTAATTAATTTTGTTTTACTTGGCCTAACAAGTCTCCTTCTTTTGAACGGGCAGGAACGTTCTGCACCCTGGACATCAGCTTGGCCCGCCTGGAGGACCTGCACACGGTGGACCTGTGCAACACGGTGCGACGCATGCGCACCCAGCGCGCCTTCAGCATCCAGACCCCAGACCAGTACGAGTTCTGCTACTCGGCCATCATTGAGTACGCCCAGCGCACCGGCAAGCTGGGCCCCATCGACTTCACCGGCTACGACGACAGCGAGAGCGAGAGCGATTGAAAGAGCCGGCTCCCCCAACCACACCAACACCACCCACCCCTCCGATCCCTACCCCACTCTGGCCCTGCCCTGTGTTTTTTTAAACTCTCCCGTGAGATGCTAGCAAGAAAGACAATCCCCCAAGATGGTAAGGGACCACAGTGCAGTCATTTCCTCGAGCTGCCTGGAATTTTGTCATCAGGCAACGGGCAAAGCACTGAGCACTCAGTGTTTATCATGTCTAGCAGGGCAAAACCTCATTGAAGTCATTTTCTAGCACAAGAGCAATTTCATGTGTGATTGATACATTGTCTTTTGCATGGCAAGTCTCCATCTCTCTTAATCCAACCCAGCTCCCTTCACTCCTGTATAGTGAGGATCATTCTTGGTTCCTGTGAAAGAAAAATTTAAAGAGTACAAATATGGCCAGGGGCTGTAGTGCTGAAATGCACTTGTACTAAAAAGATGTTTTTTTTTTAAAGCAATCCATCGCCTTGCACATCAGTGGAATTCCGTTTGGCTGAGTTGGTGCTGTCTGATGATTTTCAAGAGAGAAACTTCAGATGTTTAGAAAATTGCAGCTATAATTTCTGACCCTTGTCCCATTTTCAACATTCCATGCATACTCTTTTTATTTCGCCATCGCAGTGAAAAAAGATGGCCCTGGCAGACGACTATGTACAGGTCCTACGTTAAATGTTTGTCGTGTAATATCGGGTCGTCGTCATGCACGGCCCATTGGGCATGTGTTGTCATTGCTCTAGGTACAAGTGCACGAATTTGTAGCACGCACACTGTACATGTGAGTGTGTGCACATGGCAAGGCATGGGTAGTTGATAGGAGGTTGTCATTGCAAGTGCCAGTCTGGAGGCCAGCAACACAGTGTGTGCACTTATCATGCCTTTCCTTCAGGGAACTAGACTGGGATTGCCTTCGTGCACATTTCAATCACAGGGGGGCTTGTCGGGGTTTGTCCAATTTTTAATAAAACATTTTTTGATTTTTTTTTTTTACACATAGAATGTGGTCCGTGTAGTTTTTTATATATTTTGTAATCAAGTCTGCCATAATAATAAGCCCTTTTGTGCTTTGATTAAATAACAAATTGTGCAGCTCAATTTGCAATAATGTTTGCCACCGCCGTAGAATGGAGCCTTGCTGATTAATTGGCGTCCACTCTTGACTTTTTGAGTCCTTGTTCCAAAGTCCTGTTGGTTCTGCCTCTTTGAAGATGGGGCTGTGCCGCAAGCATTTATAACCCTTTCGGGTGGGAAACGGACGGCCTACTTCATAGAGCCGCTTAGGTATTAAGCTGTGGCCATAGCGCGCACAAAAAAGGGGATTGATGTGCATCAGTGAGAGTGTACAATGGTATAGTGAGCACTGCGTTTGTGCTCAAATATTCAAAGTGAGGAATTAGGCAAAAGCACTATTAAAGCATACAGTGAAAAGTGTATATCACAATGGAAAGAAAAAGCCTATATTGAATTAGAATCTCACCAAATCAAAATCATAGCATACGCAATGATTGTCCCTTGCACAAGCTGCAATACAAATTCAAATTCAATTTTGTTTTACTGTTAAAGAGAAATGCCAATGTTTATGAGTGTAGCTATAATGGAAAGTAATATTTGGTTATGGTTGTGAATCCTACCAATATGGTACCTCAGAGTGTGTTTGGTTTAATTCTATGCAATGTCAGTAAGCGGTGTACAAACGGGCTGAGACTTGGCACTTGTATTTATTCAAAGTCTTAACAGTTTTTAATGTTTAATTATTTTTTTTTATTAAAGCAGTTTGTCATTGCGGTGAGGTGGCCCTGTTTGGGTTTGCGTCGGAAATCAGCATTGTAAGTCCTGTCTCGTGGTGGGTCCTTGCAGGAAAGGGCAGGATACCGAGAACGGAAAGTACATGTACATGTACCCACGATGTCTTCTTTGTAATTTAGTCTTGACCGCAACCTGATACTGTCAGCTGTGTCCAGGATATGACTGGAAGCATTTAAATAAGACTTTAATAAGGCTTTGCATGGTGGGTGAAACAATATAGAAGGGTTTGCGGTGACACCATGTATAAGGTCACTTCAAGAACAGGTGTGGTTCTGAAAAGAACCTGAATGGTAACTCGACGTTTCGACCAGTATGCTCTGGCCGTCATTCTCCTGTTGAGTTATCACTTTTCAGAACCATACCTCTTTCTTAAAGAGACCCTATACGTGGTGTTACCGCAAACCCTCCTATATTCTAGAAGCATTTCTTAGCAACTGATCACACAAGTGGACTACAGGGTGTAATGGATGCATAGCAGCTTTCTCCTTGAGAGTTTTGTTTTGTTTTGCAAGACAACCGAAGCATGTGAACGTGCTGGAGTTAATCTCAGTATTGATAACCTGAAAGAGGACATTCATGATTCCAACTCACTTCACTGTCATCATCCATCAAAACTGACCATGGCATGCTTGCTGACGTTTTGATTCACGTTTTTCGACGGGGAGACAATTTTGGGATATTTTTTTGAAAAAAAAATAATAATGCCATTTTCTTCATCTCCAGTAGTTGTACGATGAAGATGGAACCTTAAGCCGGAGCCTGATGTTGATTTAAAGAAATGGCCCACAAAATGGTCCATTAAATCTACACAAAGTACAAAAAAGTCAAGTAAAGTACCGTAGTTGCATTGGGACGTTTGAATCATTTCACAGTGGAGTGTAGTACGGAATGGTAATACTGGCAAGGAAGGGTCAATAGGGTGCCCAGATCAGTCACAGCTTAATACTTGCAGTGCACTGTGCAGTCAATGCTGCAAATGGCCTAGGCCTCCCAAGCCATAGACCCTAATAGACCCTATGGCTATTGCTATGGCTCACGGCATGACAGACACAGTGGTTTCAACACTAAGGTCCCCTCACTTGTTGGCCCCCACATATACATGTGTGGATGGGAGTATTTTCCATGTTTCTTTCTGGTCTTTGTAAAAAAAATAATGAAGATTGACAAATCTAAAGTTTGTCTTTTTGGGAGGATTGTACGCTGTCTACTTAAATATACTCTGTAGAACTGTTCTTGACTCTCAATTTTTTTTCTTTCTCCCTTTGAAATCTCTTTCAAGTTTCAACTTTGTGTACCGATCTCAGCTTTGTAGACGTAACGTGGCAGCTCCTTTCAGTGTCATACTCTAGGCTCACAGACTTTGGTGCATGAGACTTTTGATAATGCAGCTAGCTTTCTAGAATTTGTGAACATTCCAGTGCAGAGACCAGTAGAGTTTTTTTTTTCCTCCAGAAGTTGTAGCCTCGAGGAAGTGCAAGTAGTTCAAAATTCCTCTTTTGCGATTGCATTCTCTCCCGGCGAAACTAAGACAGCCAGCGGGAAGAGACGTAAGAAGGTCAAGGTTTCTGGGACTTATAGTGCGGTAGTAGCATAGGGGCTCCTCCGTTATTACTTCATTTCTCATTTTTGGGGGGAAATGACCCTTCAGAGCAGCTCATAGTCTGGTGCCCTCTGTCCATTTTACTTGGCGTTGACTGTCTGCAAATGAATCCTACGGTATAAGAGTCATTTCCTCAATTGGTCACATCAGGGATGATAGTTGTTTTATTTTTAAAAGAATCGGAGGTTTTTCACACTGCCCCGTTTAAAAGAAGATTTTTATGTTTATAGTTTTTCAGTTATTTATTGGTTTTTTTATTCAAACAAAAGTGAGTGAGCTGTTTGATATTGTTGTATCTCGTGAAGAAATTGGCAAGGGCTTGAAGCTGACTCACATGATATTCAGAGTTTGGGTAACTTTTCAGACCGTACTGGAATGGTGTTCATTCATTGAGCACTCTGAGCTATGTGTGCACTAGGCTCTTATGAGAGGGGAAGATACTGATTACAGTTACAGAGTGGCTGCTCATTTTGACCTTGGCACCAACGGTTACATTCGGGCCTGTAGGTGCATGAATGCCATTGGCATTGGGCCACAGCAAAACACTTGGATTTGGAAGAAGAGCATTTTGTGTCTGTGTGTCCTGGATATCCATTCTTGAGAACTTTATTTGGACTAGTCTAGTCAGGAAACTCTCTTACTCGATAAGACTTGAAGGTGTGCAGTACCTGAAACCCGAAATGTTGAGTTACCGGCTCTTTTCAGAGCCACACTCCTTCTTGAAAGAGAAGAGCTACATGGTGTCATCGCAAACCTTCCACCTCTGTTTACTCAACTCAAAGTGGCGGGGGGAAAAACCCAGCCATTGTTCCTGTAAATTTCACCTCAATTAAGTCCAGTGTGGAGTTCGGACAGGGCTGAACATAGACTGAACGAGAAGCATTCAGTTGGTTTTCAGCAAAAACCGCTTTCTGGATTAACGTGTAGCACTTGTCCGTCAGTATTAACACAAAGCCCGGAAATTGGTTCTGTCTCCAGAAAAAGTCCGAAGTTAGACGCCACAGTTCAGTATATACACATATATTTTTTTGAAAAGCTCTCCAGGAGGGAGATGTATGTCGTGTGGGTGCAACACTTGCACACCAGCTGTCGATTTCACCAAACTCATCGTAACTTACGATCAATCGCAAGACGATGAGCGATGCACAGAAACCATACGGCCTATCACAGGTTATCTATCGTAAGTTGAGTTACGATGCATCGTAAGGCTTTGTGAAATCCAGCCCTGATCTCTTAAAACGCACTTTTTGTGGCCATTTTGTTCAGGGGAGAAAAGGTAACCAACCAGCTTTGTGCAGCTCATTAGGTCATAGATGATGTGTTATTTGTTAGTATGTGATGTGAATGTGCTACGTACGTATGGACAGAGAATTCAATTGGTGCGGGGTTTCTCGGCAGATGTCGATTGAGATTCTGTGGCACTATAAGACATAATAGCTCCCTAATCCCTGCCACCATCTGTCCTGTTTATATCAGGTGGAAGATGGGAAGATGAAGCTTTTCTTGTTTTGTGAAATTTCAACCTTGTGGTTGGAACTAAGGGGAAACAAATTCTATACAACTCAGTCCTGCACTGGGGAATACCGCTGTTGAAACCAAACACTTTTTGTCCTTTCTTGTAAGTTTGTGCTGCTGGGGTTTGGGCACAGTGGGGTTGTCTTTAGACGCGTTTCCACTGGACCCATTTTGGTCAAAGTAACCGTAACCAAGACTATGGTTACTTTTCCCATTTTTAAGTCCAGTGGAAATGGCCCAGTTAAATTTCCGAATGGTTACTTTTACCGGCCAACCTCTGCCCAGTAAAAGTGACCGGGTAAGTGACTCGGTAAAATGCGACTCGGTAAAAAAACACTCGCGCTAAATGTACATGTACGTTGACCTACCCAGCTGACACTTGGCTCAGTTACTTTAACCATCGTCTTGGTTAAATTTACCAACTCAAAAGTCCAAGTGGGAACAATGGTCAAATTTGACCGTTCGAAATATCACCATCGTGTCGGTTAAATTTGAGTCCAGTGGAAATGCAGCTTTTGTCAGCCTAATCCGTAGGTAAATCCAATGCTGTTTGCATGTCATGGCAGAAGGTACCCGACATTTTGTGGTTGGTTTAGTGCACCAGGCATCAATTTCACCAGCCTCATCGTAATTTACGATCAATCGCAAGACAATGAGCCATGCACAAAAACCATACGGTGTGTCACAACTTACGATGGGTTATCCATCGTAAGTTGAGTTACGACGCATCGTAGGGCTTTGTGAAATCCAGCCCAGGTAATGCAGTGTTGGATGCGAGTGCTTAGTCCTGACAGCCCCGTAGCTGATCACGTCTGACAGAGATGGCACACATCAAACCAAATCAGTGACCTGCATCCACACACTTAAAACATCCGACCATTTGATCTTGTATAACTTGGCAAAAATATGTTTGTCAGTATTATCACCGGCAGTCCCTGAATCGTGATTTCTTTTTAAATATGTAATTCCTTTTCCGATTCCGTTTTTTACACTAAATCATGCTACAAACAATGTACACATATCGTCTTGCACTGGTGTGGTCATGTGTAGATGACAAGAATATTTAATCCTATATAGTGAAAAAAGGTTAATATATATATATATACTTCTAAGGCCCATTTCAATAGTTCGGGTTTTGTTTGTATGTATGTACAGTATATGCACCATGTAATGCTATCCGTAAGATATTAACACTATTTATCTATTTTTGTTAAATACGTTTCCTACTAATCTGTAACATATCATCAGGGGAGAGAAACGGGCTTCGACAGATTTTAAAACAGATTTTAAGCACAATGAAAAAAAATAAAATAAAATAAAAACCACCCCAAATTGTGATGTACACAGCTCATTATAGTTGACTTATGCTAGGTTCAATCATGTTTCTGTATGTATACAAAGTAGGCAAATAACAGCCTGTGATTCTCAGTGCGAGTACCGGTACATGTTCCCAATGTAGACACTGCTTATATGAATCAAGTAACTGTTAATTAAATGTGTTGTAACTTTGCCTGTAAATTGTCAATAAAAAAAACCAAAACCTGCACACAATGTAATGATTAAAACGAAACCCTTGTTGTCCATGTTTTCTTTTCCCTGTGATTTTGTTTTCATGACCTTTTTCCATGATGCAAAAAAATGTGTGTATGTACACGTACGTACAGTATACTGATATGCACCATGTAATGCTATTCTTAAGACTGCTACTTGAACCCTATCCCTTACTTTTATCATACCAGCGATCGATTTCACCAAACTCATCGTAACTTACGATCAATCGCATGGCTATGAGTGATGCACAGAAACCACACAGCCTATCACAACCATGGTACAGTGATTTTTCGTCATTGAACCAGAGGCTTAGGTTCAAATCCTGGTTCAATTTTCCTTGCTACGCTCATTATTATTATTATTATTGAAATTGAGACGGCTCTGCATATCATTTTATAGCAGAACATGGCTGAAAAGACAGGATCAAGTTTCTCTTGATGTTGCAAAGAATGTTTCACTACGTGACACTGGAAGACAATGGGTTCATGTGCATCGATGGAAATAACAAATTAAGCCCGAGTGCTGGTGCACGTCATAGTGGTCATTGGGGCGGTGAAGTCAGACTGCACCGCACATCAAGACATTGTGACTCAGGGGCACGTGCGTACCTGTAACCTTTCCACATTTCAGGGGGGTTCTCCTAATAGCCCCTGTGTTTGAACATCTGGGTCATGCTTGAAATTACAACCACAAGGCAGGTCCCTTGACAGATGTGTTGGTTGTAACAAGGGTCGCTGAATATTGTACTTCGTGCCACTCCCCGAATATCTTGTTCAGTCCTCATAATGTTGCTGCCGTCATATTAACTCTGACCAGATATGAGAGCCCCCTATAAGCAAGTAGAAAATAGAGTTGGCCTCAAGAGCTTTGTTCCCCCGTGTACCGTCTGTGGTCACCTGAAACCAGCCTCTTCCCTCAGTGTCTCCTCAACTTCCTATTCTGACTCAAACCTGAAGCCAAGACCAGGGTTTTCAGGCAGAGGCAAATCTAATGACTATGAGTATGTCAGGTAAAGCTGCCTCTTCAATCCAGCATTTTGTCAAAATAAAGACGTCAGTTCTGTGTTATTTCCTGGGTGATTTCACCATTTTTCAGCCATTGTAGGGTAGGGGTAGACAGGAAAGACAAGGCAGGGCCCAGTTGGCTGTCAGGGAAGGCAGGACATTGAGTGCACTGAGGGCAGGGCAGGGCATTGCGGGCAGAGCAGGGCAGGACTGGGTAGAGCAGGGCAGGTTATTGAGGGCAGGACAGGGCATGGCACGGCTAGGGCAAGGCAGGACAGGGCATTGACGGCATGGCATGGCACTGCTAGGGCAAGGCAGGGCAGGGGAGGGCAGGGCATTGAGGGCAGGGCAGGGCAGGGCATGGCATGGCACGGCTAGGGCAAGGCAGGACAGGGCATTGACGGCATGGCATGGCACTGCTAGGGCAAGGCAGGGCAGGGGAGGGCAGGGCATTGAGGGCAGGGCATGGCAGGGCATGGCATGGCACGGCTAGGGCAAGGCAGGACAGGGCATTGACGGCATGGCATGGCACTGCTAGGGCAAGGCAGGGCAGGGCAGGGCATTGAGGGCAGGGCAGGGCAGGGCATGGCATGGCACGGCTAGGGCAAGGCAGGACAGGGCATTGACGGCATGGCATGGCACTGCTAGGGCAAGGCAGGGCAGGGCAGGGCAAGGCAGGGCAGGGCAGGGCAGGGCACGGCTAGGGCAAGGCAGGGCAGGGCAGGGGAGGGCAGGGCAGGGCAGGGTAGACAAGGAAGGCCGGCAAGACAGGCGGGTCAGTTAGGTCAGGCAGGCTGTGAGAGTACAGCAGCAAGGGCATTACAACCATTACGACTGCAATGTAAAAAAAAATATTCTTTGCACACACACACACACCAGGAAGGAAGAAAGGACAGGAACACTCATAGATTGTTACCCTGTATTACCCATTTATTTCAACGTGGCATCCCAAGGTAATTACATGTCCATTTAGATAATTCATGTTACATCAATCTGATTACTGTGTAGGCATTGTGCATTCTTCTGAGTAATAACGTGCACGGATGGGTATCAGAAGCAAACAAATAAAAACATGGACGTGACTAGTGTACCTTGCTACAATGTAGTTCCCAAACAACCAAAATAATGAGGCACGGAGCGTAGCAATTTGAAATCTGTTGCCAATGGAAACGCGTGTCTATGCTTGTTTCAATTCTTTGTTTCCCCTCTGTAATACACAGATCCAGTACGGCCTCTTGTCAAAAAGACCATCGGTTGGGTATCAGATGATTTGACCCGTCCGATGTCATTTCCACCGGATAGCCACCGTGTATTTTTCACCCCAGAGTCCAGTACAATCGGCTTTCTACCGGGGAAATGTTATCGGTCGGATGAATTCAACCGGCACTCAACCGATGCTCTTTTTGACAAGAGACCTAAGCCACACCCCTTGACAAATTGACCAACCACAATGCGCTGGTCTGACAAATTGCCACCATTTTGTAGGACATAACGTTTTAAATTTTTTATTCTTTACTACACACTTTTCGTTGTGTTTACTTTTCGGTTTCATATGTACCAGGTAAGGCAATTCTTATTCTTAACCACGGTCAAGCGGTGTTTATATTTTCATTGTAATATTCTGACTCTCGATACCCTGGCATGAGAGGAAATGTACTTTTTTGGCCTTTTCCAAAACCAAAGTCCAACAGCGAGAAGTGCTTTCGGTGGTTGTGGAAGATCGTGACACGTTGTGTGCATGTGTGCGGTTGCTTGGCCGTTGCTATGGTGGATGTGGCCTACTGGATCGGTGTATAATCAAAACGACCCAAAACACTCAAAACAGAATAAGGAATGCATATCATACATTGCTGCAGTGTTTACAGGTCATTGTGACACTTCTTTGAAACTAGTGATCCCATTCTCATATCATAATCATAATTATACAACAGTTACTCCTAAAAATCATAAAATTGGACTGCATTCTATAACCCTGAGAAAATGTTGTACATGGCTTTTAACCAATGTGTTTCGAACATGTCATTGGTTTTGTGCAGACTTTTTTTTAATACAAGACCTCAGTAGACACTACCCAATGCTTGTGCATGCATACATTATAAGGACTTTTGTGACTTTTTTTGGGGGGGAGGGAATTAGGACGAATTTAGAGATATATGTTTTGCTCATTGATTCCAATTCATTAATTCATTCATTAATGCAATGCTAGCTCTGGTTACTATGTATGCATTTCACAGAGCTGATCTACAATATGCTGCAGCAAGTACCAAGACTGCGCGGCTTTTATTTCTTTGATACTTTTGAAAGTTACACACATTTTTGCAAATTGCTTGAAGCATGATGGGCTGATGCTTCTATCCCAGCAGAACTATTTCATCTTCGGCACCAAAGGTCTTGCTCAGACCTAACCATCGGGCACTCTCTCCTTTTTGAAAATGTCACCATTTTCTGAGGACAATTGCTTCGACTCAAATTCACTCAATGTCTGTCATGAATTTCATCACTTAGGTTACAAGTGACATTACCTTTATGATAGCTATTATTTAGATTACCGAGGGCTACGAATACTGTTGTCTTAAGTAGCAGGCTACTAATATTCTTGGATAAAAATTGGCTTAAAAATAGATTAAGTACTTGGATAATAAAATGCAGACCACAAAACATTATGTGGATCTCAGCAGACGGCACTCAAGGTGTTCAAGCAAAACAAATCACTCTAAATATATCAACGTAAATGCAAACATTTTGCAGACACATTCTGAACAGTATTCTGTGCGCTGTGTGGTAAGAATTAAAATCACTGATACAATACATAATTTAAAAGAAAAAGAGAAGGATTATCTAACTGAGATAAGGGTAAAAGGAAAAGAAATCAAATCTTTGGAGACTCCGACTTTTGATACAGCGATACGACACGTAATGCCGGATTTCCACTGGCAATCAATTGTTGGTGTCTCCTCAGTAAAACATCAAATTATCACAAGTTCCCTGTTCAAAATAACCGGTGCTGTCTGCACTGGAGTGAAAATAGCAAAAATTCTGAGCTAATCTTCAGGGTTCAAATTTCAGAAAAAAAATGTACTAGACAACAGGTCTAGTAAGTGAAGATTCTCACTGGACCTGAATTTGTTTTTCCAAGACCTGTGCCATAAATAAGAAAAAAAAAAAAAAAAAAATTTGCACGCAGAGGAAGGAATACCATGAGAAAATGCTGTTAACTTATACAGGTCAAAGTCAAAGTTATATTTGAGTGCCATTTTCTTCATGGTGCAAGAAAAAAGCCACTTCACAGCCGGTCCAGTGCAGTCACACTCGGCACTAGACCGACTCTGAAATCACTAGACTCGGTCCACGGTCTAGTGGATATTTCGAGCCCTGATGTTCAATGCAAATTTGTGCAGAGGGGGCTCTACTGTAATTACCGGTAGACCCTGGAAATAACCGTGGACTGGAGTTTGCATTGCAGCAACCTCTGCACTCTATTAAATGCTGACTTTTATTATTGATATTAAGGATAGAAACACTGACCGGGAAACTTTCCATCAATTGAATATTAAGAGAGAGAGAGAGAGAGAGAGAGAGAGAGAGAGAGAGAGAGAGAGAGAGAGAGAGAGAGAGAGAGAGAGAGAGAGAGAGAGAGAGAGAGAGAGAGAGAGAGAGAGAAAGAGAGAGAGAGAGAGAATTTAGCTGGACTAGGTTTTGAGCCCTGAGCCTCTGCTGTTGAACCCTAAAGCTCAAGGATTTGGAGGGTTGGGATTGATGGGTCTAGGCCTGTCTAACAACTCCAGGCCTAGACATACCGATCATGTCCCTCTTTCTTTTTTGTTTGTTGACATTTTTGATAGACTTAAGATATCTGAATATACCATTATACTAATAGAGCATGATAAAAACCTCTGAACATGACTAGACAAGAGGTATAAATGTTTTTGATAAAGATATTAGCGGCAATATCAAAGAAAATGTTGCTGCATGTTAAGTTACGTTACATATTCAATCATTCTGCATGTTTCATTACGGATAAGTTGAGTGTTGTTTTTAACACAGTCTGAACCAATATCACACAACCACCTCTTCTCACGTGCTACAGTTCTAAAGTGGGCTACGTCGGTTTAAAATGCACACTGGTTTAAAAAAAACGGGGAACAAACCCCAAATATTGCCTACATTACCGGTACCTGCCATGACTTGCATTATTGGCGCTTGTCATGGTGAAACAAATGAGATTGCAGTACCTTCAGAGTAACTTGTGACTTGTTTGCAGTATTACCACGATGACACCGTGTGCATAAAAACGTTATGACGGACGCGGTATACTGTTCTACAAAAAAAAAAAAACACTGAATCCCTATGTTCTCACACACAATCACAAGGAGGCTATTCAGCTCTTGATCTATGGCTTCACTCAAAATAAGAGCAGGCTGGCAAGTGCACCATAGTCTGGGAATTGCACTGCACTGCACACAGCTATGTGCTTGCATGGCGATGCTTGTGCATACCCCCTACGATGTGATGCCCATTAAACAAGGATGCCTATTCTCCCTATAGGTGTAGCTGCATAACGTGCAGCATAAGATACATGTGCATCTGGCTTTATCCACTAAAAAATATTGCTTTTCATGATTATTCATAAGACTCTATTCTCCTTTCACAGTTCCGCATAAATATCAAAGATAAAATATTCGAAATCATGTCCGTGTCAAGAAAAAATGGATGGCTGTACACAGATTTATATATTAGCTCTTAATAATTTAAAGATCACAGAAAAGGTGGGGAGTTCCATACAGGAATGCTGAAAACATATTATTTTTTTTTACAAGTGTAAAAAAACAAGCTACAACAATTAAGTGCTCACTGTAATGAGCATTCATTTTATATTAGACCGTTGTTGCGTTTTGTAGCAAGAAAACCTACCGCCTAAAAAAAAAAGGCAAACTCTTGCATTTGTGACACGCTTGTGTAACATTGCTGTTAAATTCTTTTCTGACAAACACGCTTACAGAATACATTCATTATATATGAGCTACTGGTTCAATGGTGCTAAGTTTTTTGGCGAAAGCATTCCATGGAGCTCCAGCGATAACCATCCATTGGACAATTAACAGAAGCATTCTTTCTCCCCCTAGAAATGTGCTTCGCCAGTTTTTACTTTTAAGAGTTCATCCCTGAGCCTCTAAAACCAATCATTTTGCAAGGTGATCAATTTTGAAACTCGGATTCACCTTTCTGGTCCCAGGGTCCTCTGAAGCATGTCAACATTTTGCTACAGGCAGATTTTGTCCCTGTGGTGGTATTTCATATAAGGATAGAATTTGTGTAATCTGTCACGCAAAAGCCCCAATTTCAAGCCCTTATTTCCACTCTCGGGAAATACAAAGCGGATTTACATCACGGCAATCACATGAGGCCACTGCTGTTGGCAGGAAGAGCCCTCATAGCCACTGACCAATCATGTACTATTGCCTGTTGGCATGGAAACCACTTATAGCCTCTAACCAATCACAGTGAGCTATTGCCTGTTGGCACAGAAACCCCCTCACAGCCACTGACCAATCAGTGCGCAATTGCCTGTTGGCATGAAAACCCCTCATAGCCACTGACCAATCATATACTATTGCCTGTGGGCATGGAAACCACTCATAGCCACTGACCAATCAGTGTGCTATTGCCGGTCGGCATGGAAACCCCATCGGTATCTCATATTCTCCCGATTCTCTCTTCCTTTTCCCCACTACTGGCAAGAGAAACCCTGTAGCCAGGGACTAATTATTCGGACTGCTATTACTGGCAAGGAGGATCCCACCACAAATCATCAATGGCAAGCCAACAGTGCTTCCAGGCAAAGCAATTACACCGTGGCCTGCTCGCTGCCAGGCTCCGCCGTGCCTTCGGCCGGCGCCCTCTTGTGGTGGCGGTTCTCCAGGGCCCACTGCATGGCCCAGATGGCCAGGGGCCGCATGTATCCTGAGGAGCGGAAGGTGCGGCGGAGCATGATGCCCTCGGGCGTCTGGAAGCCCAGGCCGGCCCGCTCGTAGCACGTGTGATAGATGCCACTGGCAGTCTGGAACCCCTCCTCCATCATTCCCTGCAGGAGAAGTGAAGCAGACAAGAATTGCAACGCATGTCATTTTCCGATTTGCGAGGTTGGGAAGAGAATTGTGGGACTCACCGAGTTGGACCTTCCACAGCAAGAAATCAGGCAGTCGGCCCTGCTAAGCCCAGACCAGACCATCCAGACTTAGCCAGCCAGGCTGAGCTTAGACCAATCCAGACAAGTTAGGCCAAACCCAACCCAGGTCAAGGTGAAAGGTCAAACTGGAGTCAAGCAAAAGTTGAGCTCAGCTCAACCCATCTTAGCCCTATCTGACCAGCCAAAGCGCCCAACCCAACCCAGCACACTTTAGCCCAGCCCAGCCCAGCCCAGCCCACTCTAGCCTTGCTTACCCAAACCAGACCAGGTTCAGTCCATTCCAGCCCAGCCCACCCAATCCAGACCAAGACAAGCCCACTCTAGCCCAGCCCAGCCAATCCAAACAGCACAAGCCGCCTCTAGCCCAGCTCCCCCCAATCCAATCCAGTCCATGCCTCCTAATCTGCTTCTCAGAAATCTTCTACCGGCACGGCCGGTTGTTTCCAACACCCTTCGCCAATCACTTCACTCCTCCATCGTTGTGCATCCCTACTGCCTACAGCATCCCCTTCCTCCTGACATTAGAAGAGCGAAGACCTTGCTTGGACTATGACGGGAGCTTTCTACCAGTAGCTGTTACTGTCTGGAATAGGCTTCCCCGCCAGCCTTCAGAGAAGGGGGCTCAGGGATTCAAGGCGGCAGTACGTCATTTTTTTTTTAGGCCAGTCTTAGTATGCGGCTCTCCATTTTGTGAGATATATATGCAGACCGACGTATGAAGCTCAATCCCCGAATAGAATCCCACACGTTTCAATGGCCGACCAGAAAACAACGACTTGTGCGTGAGGCTACATTTTGCAGGGAACCAGTTTATAGGCAGTTAGCTCTGTGGGCAACAAAAATCGCCCATTGAAACGTGTGGGATTCTATTCGGGGATTGAGCTTCATACGTCGGTCTGCATATATAACTCCATTTTGTAGCACAGTTTTCACTAACCCAAGCACATTTCTAAGCTTTTTCTCTTGAAGTTCTATCAATGCTGCTGTGCGTTCATGAGATTATTTGATTTTCCACTAGCACTGTTTGTCAAGTCTGACTGTAGCTGGTGGGTTTGGGCTTGGTATAAAAAAATAAACAAATAAATAAAAAAAGGCAGAGAAAGGTCCTGCTAGGATCAAAATGTCAGACCCACTAAATTTTGAGATTTGCATTTCGGTAATTTCAGTCAGTTTAGTGAGCAGTTTGCAACATTTTTTCTATCACTTCAAATAAAGACCCCACTCACCTCTTGCAGCATG
Organism: Luidia sarsii; assembly: GCA_949987565.1. Taxonomy (NCBI): domain Eukaryota; kingdom Metazoa; phylum Echinodermata; class Asteroidea; order Paxillosida; family Luidiidae; genus Luidia; species Luidia sarsii. The sequence goes on along the minus strand of OX465108.1, from coordinate 18,979,590 downwards.
CTGGCTGCCAGTCCGTAGGTGACCCCAGTCCACACCTCCTCGCTCTGCATGCTGCTCTGGTCCACCTTGCCGTTGGGCTGGACCCCGTTCATGGCCCCGAACCGGCCGGCGTGGAACCCCAGCACGTTCATCTCGTAGATGGTCCCCAGCGCCTTGCGGATGTTGTCGGCGGGGAAGATGTCCGTCCCGTCCCGGTGCTGTGACAGCCCGCAGGCACGTAGGTACCAGTAGCCAGCTGCCTGGTCGGCCATGCAGGTCTGGGAGGCTGGCTTACCACTGCTATCGTAGTTGTAGTATCGACCTGAAAACAATGAGTATAGGTATACAGTGGAATGCCGATATATCGAACAATTGGCTCTAACGAACATGCCCTTTGGCTCCCATTTTTGTGTACACAACATGTGGCCGCAACTGCTATCACGAACGACCGCTTTACAGAAAATTTTTCATGGATCCCGGGATATTCGTTATAGCGACGGTCCACTGTATCTTGTTTATGAAGACTAGTTGCATATGGGGAAAGGCTGCCATCTAGCACCTGGATAGATGCAAAACCAGAGGTCGCAGGTTCAAGTGACATTACTACCTGAATTTTACAAGATACAGTGGAAAGTTGCTGTAACGAACATCCCAGGATCCATGACATTTGTTCGGTATAGCGGTCGTTCGTTATAGCAGTTGCAGCCACACATTTTGTACACAAAAATCGGGAGCCAAATGCTTTGTTTATCGGCGTTCATCATAGCGACGTTCCACTGTAACTCTTACATTGATGCATGGAGTTTACAGAAAATACACCAAACACCAAACTTTCTAGGAACAAGGTTACTTGGTGCTCAATGGCTAGGTTGGCATAAACGAACTCACAAAGGGAAATTAAGTAGGGAGCTGGGCTATAACTGGAATATTCCTCATGCTTTCTGCTAGATCTAAGACCCATGGTACGAATACAATTCCTGCGGTCATTGTAACTTCATAGGTCCATCTATTTACTGGACTCACCGTTCCACAGTTTGTTTTCGTAGGACTCTTTGCCCTTGGCCAGTATTGTGGAGTACTCCAGTGCCTTGTCCTCCTGTCCAAGGAGAGTGGCCATCTCAATCATGCATCGTAAGGCAGCTAGCCACAACCCACCGCAGTAAGCACTGTGGCAACACGATAGAGTCAACCAAAAGACTTGATCAACCAAAAGACTTGAACCAAAAGACTGTTAGAGTCACACATACCACAAACACTGAAGTGCATTTTAAATGATGCAAAATCATAGAACAGTGTGTCTACAATTGACCCATCCCAACTGCTATACCAAAAAACAATGAATCCACCACACCTCTGCCAGCTCTGTGGTCAAGTCAGTGAACTACTTCGCGGAGTGACCTCCGAAATTGGAGTACTGCTAGTTTGACTATGCGACGGGGCTCTCCGAATCCGGGCACCACTATTGTCCACATTTTAAACAAAGACTCTTTTCAGCTTAGAACCAATCAATACGAATCATGACAAAGACCCATTTTGACGCAAGTTGCCACATGAATAGCGAGATTGCGAAAGGAGGGGGGGGGGAGAGGTCGGGGGTCAGGGGAGGTCACCTTGCTCCTGTCATGACCCAGGCATCATACGTCTGGTCCGCTGAGCCTGAGTTATCGATCAGCCCGTCGCCGTCTGTGTCTTGCAGCCGAGCTGTTTCCATGACGGCCTGAATAGCAAAAGGACACATGATTTCCTTCTAATTTACACAGTTTGTAGATAGTCATGATAGAATCCTCATGTTGAAATCTTACGGTCGGGGATGCTGTATTTTTCGACAAATCTTCACACATACATCAACAAATAGTTTACTACTCGTGAGTAATAAACTATTTCTTACACAATGGAACGGTGTGTAAACCGTGACGTGTTTTTTTGGTGCATTTTTCTACTTTCTCAGATTACCATTTGAGCTAAAACTTTCACAGTATTGCTTTTTTGGAAAGTTTAATGGTTAAACACACAATCTGTTGACCTTTAGCAATGTTGCATAGGGCCTTTGAGGTCTAACTTTGAAGTTGGACAATCACCCAATCCCACGATTGATTCGGGCTGCCTCAATCAAGAGTCCGCCGTGCGGTCTGCAAACTGACCTGGCATTTGGGGTACATCTCCCGCAGGAAGTCCATGTCTTGCAGCCAGTAGAAGTCGCGGAAGATCATCAGCACAAACTTGAGGTTCAGGTCCTTCCACTTGCAGGTGTCGTGCTGATAGTAGCCGTTGATTCTCTTCCACGGTTCCTCCTCTGTGGGACCAAGGACAATTGGACAAGAACAAAGCCCACATTGAGTAATAACAATAATAATAATAACAAAAATATTTATGAAGCGTCAAATTGCCCAAACGGCCTCAAAGCGCTGAATACAAAGATAAAAAGCCAAACTGAAATTACAAAATTACATTATAGAGGCTGTTCAAGAACATTTGGTTCAAAAGCCTATTTTTGTAAAAAAAATCTGGACCAGCCAGTGAAAAATTTGATTCATTTTGAATTGAAGCAGATAAAATGGAATTGTATCCAATTACTTAAAAAACAATGCCTACAAATGTATATATTTTTTTTATCCACCTACAATCTATAGACATCTGGAAAGGCCACACGAAATAGATTATGTGGTTACATAATAAAAAAAAAATGTGGACTAAATTTCTGCCTTAGAAAAAAAGGTCCTGTTAGAAATCAAAATAACAGGCGCTTTTTGGAGATTTGTACTTTTTGAGCCTTTTGTCAAAAAACTATTTGCAATTTTTTGCAATTTGCCATTTTTTTGGGGGGGGTACTTGGTGGGTCATTCACGGTACCACAGTGCATATGTTCGGCAGTGATCATTTTGAAGTACCTTTGCAAGCAAATAATAGTGTGCTTTCTTAATGACACGGACCACTGCACTTCTTTACAATGGGTGTGCACTCCCTACCTGGGTCCCCTATGTCGTGTGGAACGCATCCAGCTAGCTTCCTCAGGGCAACCTTGCCATTGGCTATCTGATAGTACTCCTCATCGTCTGTTAGATTGACACAGTTACCTGAGAATCAAAGAGAGAAATGGAGAGACGGAGGCATAATCAGTGAGAGTCCGAGTTTAGTTTGTCAAGGTATAGACTCCCTAGGCAATGGAGCCTAGCTGCCATGAACAACGTCAAGCGCATACAGCTACTGTAGGTTCCACCATGCAAGAGGTTTGCGATGACACCATTCGCCTAAGTGCTTGTGCGCATGAGTGTGGCTCTCAGAAGTGCTCAGCTTGTCATCCATTGATAAACTGATTTAGCATCTAAGACATGCTACCGATGTCATTATCACTTGTGGCAAAAACCACAAACGCTCTTAAAAAATGACACACAGGCAACTAAGATTCAGCAATGCAGGTGGTGACAGAATGAGCCTAATATTTGTAAAAGTGATACAGTGGAACATCGCTATGAACAAACGCCGATATACAGAACATTCAGCTTAACGAACATGCCCTTTGGCTCCCAAATTGTGTGTACAAAATATGTCGCCGGAATTGCTATAACGAACAATTTTCATAGACCTCGGGATGTTTGTTATAGCGACGTTCCACTGTAGTGGAAACTAATGTTTCTTCGTGACGAGTGTCACCACGTAAATTCTCTTTTGTAAGTAAGTGTGGTTCTGAAAAGAACCGGAGGAACTCGACGTTTCGAACAGTATACTCTGCTCGTCTTCATTCTCCTGAAGACGAGCAGAGTTTACTGTTCGAAACGTCGAGTTCCTTCGGTTCTTTTCAGAACCACACTTACTCACAAAAGAGAATTTACATGGTGTCTCCGCAAACCTATTCATCCTGATATTCTCACCATGCAAACCTTCAAATCTCATTTGAGTGTCACCACTGCGGACATTAGTTTCCTCAGTCTTCCAGACAACACCAAATAAAAATAAAAACCTCACCTATAAAATACTGCATACTGAGCTCAATCTTGGGCCAGAGCATTGTCAAGGCAAAGGAGGCATAGAAGTGGACGTCATAGGTGTTGAACATCCGATACTCGTGACCTGCCCAAAATATAAAAAAAAACACCCCAAAAAAATTCAGTCAAACTGCTATCTACTCACACAGATCAATTCTATTAATTTTATTGATTTATTTCAAAATTTAGTGGGCCTGACGTTTTGATCCTAGCAGGACCTTTCTCAAAGGCAGAGTCACTCTGCCTTTGAGAAAGGTCCTGCTAGGATCGAAACGTCAGGCCCACTAAATTTTGAGATTTGCATTTTGGTAATTTTAGTCAGTAAGCAGTTTGCAACATTTTTGTTTATCACTTTTTTAAAATTTATTTATTTGTTTCAAATTCTGTTTGAAATTTGGTTGATTTTTTTTTAGAAATGGTTGAGACAAGGTACCACTGTTCTATCACTTTGGCTATACAGCTGTTAGGTGTGGGGCCTTCCAAAATAGTCAACTATCTTTGCTGGAATGTGGGGGCACCAGACAGAAGTAATTAACCACGACTAAAAAAAAAGAAAAAAAAAAAAAAAAAGGCCACATCCAAAAAGTGTGGACGCTAAACATGTTTCGTTTTTTTGACTTGGTCTTGCACGTCGAGTCAATTCATTTTCATTCCATTAATTATTTCTCAGGGCAAGTACAAACAAAAAAAGTGTCAAAACCAAACAGAACATGAACAAGGCAGCACCCTGAAGGATTGCCAAATGCGAGCTTAGTCACAATGGAGCAGCCCTCCCTGTCAGGCAAACTTGTAAGGCGAACCACCTGGGCCCAATTTCATAGAGCCGCTTAAGCGTGAAAATCTGCTAAGCAGGAAAAGTCTTCCTCGTGTACGCACGCCTTACAAGCTGCCCTGCGATGTGATGTCAATTGCTTTGGACTTGTATTCAACTCTTCTTTACTTGGCATGAAACAATAGTGAACTTTGAGTGGGCAAGGTGATCCTGTGGATCTCGACATTTTGTGCTCAGGCAAATTTTGGTGCTTATGCAGCTCTATGAAATTGGCCCCTGGCTACAGCCAGACCCCCACTGACCTTCCAGGTAGGCAAACAGGCCCACCTCCCGCCACAGCTGGTCCATCTTGCTGGAATGGTCAGGCACGCTGGGGCTGAGTGCTGCGTTGCCGTTGCACTGGTCGTCCAGTGGCTCCAGCCAGACAGACCCGCCGTCTGACATGAAGTACAGCTCATTGAAGAGCGCCGACTTGTACCAGGCCGGATATGACCTACAGGGATATAAACACAATCCAATACAATGTAATACAATAATAGGATTGGCAGAGCGCCATTCCATCCAGATCATTGCGTATTCCAAATGGAATACAGTGGAACATCGCTATAACAAACATCCCGGGATCCATGAACATTGCTTGGTATAGCGGTCGCTCGTTACAGCAGTTGAGGCCACCTATTTTGTACACAAAAATTGGGAGCCAAAGGGCATGTTCGTTTTTCAAAGCTGAATGTTTGATATATCGACGTTCATTATAGCGACGTTCCATTGCACTCTCATAGTTTTCTGACTGCTTCTTGTGGAAAGCACTGTAATAATTCCACTACGTAAACTACGGAGATCAAACAGGGGCAAGTGAAATCCCTGATACTGTTCCCTTGTCCAATTCTCCCCTCATGATTGCATCCGCTGTTCATGCAACTTGAAGTGATATACAAAAATGTTCCAAACTGCTTACTGACTAAAATTACCAAAATGCAAATCCTAAAATTAAGTGGGCCTGATGGTTCGATCCTAGTAGGACCTTTCTCAAAGGCAGGTTCATGCAACTTGCATACTTACTCAAGATATAGGAGGTTTTGGGGTGACACCATGTATAATATAAGGTCTCTTAAAGAAGAGGTATGATTATGAAAAGAACCGGATTGATAACTCAGAACCATAACTCTCCTTTAAGAGACCTTATCATTATACATGTCACCGCAAACCCTCCTATATTGTTTCACCCACCATGCAAAGCCTTAAGTCTTATTTATTCATGCTTACTCTTCTTGTAGTACAGGCCTCTGCCAAGCCTCTATCTTCTCCTCCCAGACGGGATAGCTCTGCAGGGCATAGGTGCACAGCTTGGGGCTAGCCTTGCCGTCATGGCCAAACCAACGGGTGTACCGCCTGCAATGGACAAGATGGTGTGGACTGGCCTTTAACAAGGGCTTGTTCTACTCGACGTGTAATCAAACGTATGCATGCTCAATGTATGCTCCATGCTTTGCCCGATTGCCTGCTGAAAAAAATTCGGGCAGCTCAGACAGGATTTCAACCCACTACTCCTGCTTTCTAGCGCAGACTACTGAGCTGGTCGAGATTGTGTGGTCAATTTGAATCTATATATATAGCAGCAGGTACTGCATTGATTTTCTCTGTTTCCAGCAGTTGAACCTCGCACATGCACAGCCTACATATCGTACCATACTTAAAAATGACTGGAAATTAGATTACCAAAAAGTCATTTCAGAATATGTTTATTTTAAATACTCAAATACTCAAATTCACTCGCATCTTACCAGGTCATTTAAAGATTTTCATATTCCCTATGTTCGCCTCTCTAAATCCTTCAATTGTGTATCTTATCAGGGTCCTAAAATTTGGAACTCTCTATTAAAGTAATGACTTTAAATTAATGAAAAGTGTGTCCATTTTCAAGAAACATCTCAAACTCTGGGTAGTTAGCAAATACAACTATGAGAAATTCTCATAATGTTTAAATCATTACCATATTTCCAGTCATCTTAATTTTCATCAAAATTTCTAGCCTCTTGATGTTGTGTCGTTTTGTTTGTCCTTGTCCTGTCTATTTTCAAATGTTGTTTTCCTATTTGTAGTTAACTTAAATTTAATTAAGTATCATATAATTCTAAGGGGGTCTCTGCTCTACAAGCTCTGCTTTTTGGAGACCTCCTCCACTTATTATATTTGATTGTTATGTTTATATTTTGTACTGAGTTGAATGAAAGTGGAAAATAAATCTATCTATCTATCTATCTATCTAAGAAGAAAAAGTGCCCGCATCCTCCCGTGACATGTAAGATGTGAAAGGTCAGAAAATATCAAGAACCATGAAAGGCCATGCTCTCCCGATGAAGAACTGTCCAGAGTATGACTGTGACCAGTAAGACCACATGAATGAGAAATGGTCACCAGCTTGGAGGTTCAATAGACTCATGTGTAATTTGAAGCCACAGTCTGAACGAAGTCAGACAGGACCCTGTACTTACTGTAATGTATTATCTGACTTTATTGCGGCTACAGCTTCAAATGACACACAAGTCTATGGTAGGTGCCTACAGCCACTAGCTTGCAGGTTCTATAGACTTGTGTGTAGTAATTTTAATTCAGAGCCAGACAGAAGTCATGTGTGCCAGACACCGAGCAATGGCATAGCCTTTGGTACCTCAAGTAGGTCTGGCCTTTGCTCTTGAAGTGCACACGGGGCATGTCCCAGGCTACGGCAAACTCCAGCTTGCTGCTGCAGTTCTCCGCCACTTGGCAGGACGCACACACTGCCGCCGCAGTCAGCTGTCCCTGCTTCGTCTTGCTGCTTGCTTCTGCCACAAAGAAGAGAGACAAATGTTTTGATTTTTTTGCTTTTAATAAAAAAAAACCAAAGAAGCTGCATGGATTTTATGTGATCCCTAAACTGCTTCAGTCAGATTTGCTAACTTATTGCAGTCTGCATCTGAATGAAAACGGGTGCGTGATCCATGGAGACATACCTCCGTTATTGGATAAATGCTTCTGACTGGCGCCCCCACCCAACCAGCTAAGATAGTTGACTATTTAGGCAGGCTAAGGGGAGGATAGTTATGGATCTGCCATGAAGCATAACTTCCAATCCTGGTCCAGACAAATGTTCATTGCTTGTTTGTTATGTTATATCATGTCGTTCAGTAAGCAGTTTGCAACAAATTTCCTTTCACCTTCTAGTCCTTAATTTGAAAAGATGATAAAACCTGAAAGTCTCTCAACGAGAATTGAACATGATGCTTTTCACTCCAACGTTTTTGGTTTTACTGCGTTCAGTAAGCAGTTTGCAACAAATTTTCTTTCACCTTTTGATCCTTAATTCAAAAAGATGATAAAACCTGAAAGTCTCTCAACGAGAATTGAACATGATGCTTTTCACTCCAACATTTTTGGTTTTACTGCGTTCAGTAAGCATTTTGCGACAAATTTCCTTTTACCTTTTGATCCTTAATTCGAAAAGATGATAAAACCTGAAAGTCTCTCAACGAGAATTGAACATGATGCTTTTCACTCCAACGTTTTCGGTTTTACTGCGTACCAGTGGCATACTTACTCTCAGATGAGTGGAGGCCACCATTCTTCATCAGGTCTTCCCATAATGCATCAGCATTGGCGTTCGGGTCAAATGCTGTGCAGTGCGACACCTTCACCCCATCCTGTTATTTGGAGCGAGATATTGAATGGTCTTGACATCAATCTGCTATTGAAGCAATGCACACTGCCCTTCTTTGACCTCCAAGAAAAGAAGAATTCTCCTTCAATGTTTGAGTGTGCCATTTCTGATCAGAACTTCGCATATTCATGCAGGAGAGTATTTCTTCCTTCACAAATCATTCTCATCAAAGAAGAAATGTTTGAAGCTTTCTTCGGTCAAGGCTTTTTTTCAACGGTGGAGGTTTGCGAATTAAGTATTTCAGTCTATAGCCGCATTTCCACTGGACTAAAATTTAACCGAGACGATGGTTAAATTTGTAAAGGTCAAATTTGAGCGTCGTTCCCACTTTGACTTTTGAGTCGGTCAATTTAACCAAGACGATGGTTAAAGTAACCGAGCAGGCAATATAATGGCTCATGAGGGCCAAGTATCAACCGGCTACACCATACTAGGTAAATTTACATGTACATGTACATTTAGCATTATGACACGCAGCAATCGACTCAGTAAAAAACCACATCTGTGCACAACGTCTGTTTTGTATTGTTCGCTAAATGTACGTGTATACTGTACATGTACGTTGACCTAATCTCGCAAGCTTCTGATGTCATTTTGTAACCTCAAAGGTTATTCACAGCGCCCACATATTGCCAACTCGGTCACTTTAACCATCATCTCGGTTAAATTTACCAACTCAAAAGTCCAAGTGGGAATGACGGTCAAATTTGACCATTGAAAATTTAACCATCGTCTCGGTTAATTTTTAGTCCAGCGGAAACGTGGCTTAACAAAGCAATTTATCTCTCACCCTGTGAGAAGCTGATATGCCCATGGTGCAGCCCATAGCCTGGTGCTCAGCATGCAACAGCACCCCCTCCACACTGGCCCCCATGGTGGTCTCATCTGTGCTGCCCTCGGTGGTCCTCTCCGCGCAGAAGGGCTCGTTCCAGCGGCCCCCCATCTTGTCGGAGGCCGTGCCCGTCCCGTTCTGCCAGGTGAGCATGACGCTGATGTCTGCCGGCGTGGAGCCATGGTTGTACACCTCCCAGATGAATACGCCCACGGGCAGACAGGTATCCTGACAAAGAGAAGAAAAAAAAGGAAGATCCAGCACATGTGTTGGCCTTTTTTCCAAAACCCAGTTTAGGCTCCGGCTCTGTCTCCATTACCCAAAAGCTGAAATCACAGGTTGGAGTTATTGTTGAAGTTGAAGCTTTGGATTTTTTTTCTTCAAAACGCAGTTTTACATTAAAAAACAAAACCAAAGGGCTCCTATCTCCATGGCTTGTACTTTAAATACCATCTGAGCTGTTCTGCCCTTACATGGTGGCCTTTCTGAATAGTTAACTAGCAACTAGGTGGGGGCGCCAGTCAGAAGCAATTCAACCATTAATTACTGTATATCTCCAGGGATCACACCCGCACTTTCTTTTTCATTCAGATGCAAACAACAAATGGCTGTAAACCTGGATACAGCAGCTCGAGGATCACACAAAGTGGATGCATTTTTGGGGTGCAGCTTTTATTTTCCAATCAAACAAATTAAGAGGGTAATATGAAAAGATGTTGCAAACTGCTTACTGACTAAACTGACCAAAAATGCAAATCTCAAAATTTAGTGGGCCTGACGTTTTGATCCTAGCAGGACCTTTCTCAAAGGCAGAGTGACAAGGACAAAAAAGTCCTTGGCCCACTCAATTTTGAGACGGACAAATGATGATATTTTCTTTGCCCTGAGATCTTTAAAATGTTGCTAGAAGGGCCTGATAGGCCTATGATATTTCTATTCAAGCAGGAGCTTTCTTAAAGGAAGAAAAAAAAGATCTTGGCAGAAGGTTTTACCCAGGCCCTCTAGTTTTGAGATTTGCATTTTGGTCATTCAAGTCAGTATTAGTTTGCACCATTTGTGTGTCTTTATACATGTACTTTGATCTTTCCTCAAAAAGTCCATGTGGCAATGACAGTAACTTTTAACCATTTGAAATTCAACCATCACCTCAGTTAATTTTTCCCAGTGGAGACATGGCTTTAGATACAAGGCTACCAGCAATTAGTATTGGTAAGTACTGTAGTCTAAGTACCATTAACCCAGTAAGGAATCTGGATAGGACTGACAAGCCAACGAAATGGGCTACCAATGACAGACACAGGGTGCAACTGCAATTCGGGTCACTTTGATGTACATGTACACCCCCAAAACCAAGAATAAAGAAGGTTCACAAAATATCAGTACAGAGTACACACACCTGTACTAACGACTAGGACCTACACGTGTACATGATTCACCCATTTGCGTAGATATCGAGTGCAACTTAGCACTGTCATTTATAACTTACTTATCTATAGTTCTGGTCTACTAAGTCCCCTGTACCATTGTGTGGCCTGTATTTGCAAAATGATAATTGTACAGTGGTGATAAGATATGAGCAAAATACAGCCCCTATTCAATCGTGGAAGATTAGTCAGTGCCTTGAACTGCACCTAAAATAAAAGAGTCAACAACGTTAATGTCAGGGGGCTATTGAAGTTCAAACAAAGGTGATTCACAGTGGGCAGTATTTGGTGGATATTAGGCCAGCTTTGTCAAGTGCCACCTCGCCAACAGCTTGGAGTCCTACCAGTACCAGCAGTTCACCACACCCCACATACATAAAAATAACCGGCAATCTACTACTTCAATGATTCAGGATCACAATCAGTTGTCATGGACATGCGTTATCCATGCGTACACTTTGGATGCTGGTAAGGCAGGTGGGTCTAGTTGATGAGAGATCTCTCGGGAGACGAACCCCCCGCCCCCCCAAAAAAAAATCAACTGCAGTTTCTTTCTTTTTTAAAGGATGGCAAATGTAGTCCTGAGTATGTAAGAGAGAATGACAAAGAGAGATTTTTCGCTCAGCAGATAGTTCTCGTGTGCAGCGGCCTTGTTTGAGCATTTCAGGATGTCCTTGACATCGAGGGCCTGATTTCGATATAAACAGAACTGCTGAACTTTTTCTCAATGTCAGAACTAATGTACATGTAGCCTTCTACCTTTCAGAAAGGTCCTGCTAGGATCAAAACATCAGGCTCTCTGCAATTTTGTTTTTGTGTCGGATTGAATACCAATAAATATTACCATGAAACTTAAACTTTTGTAGACTTGTTGAGGAGGGCCACTTACCTTGTAATCGTGTGGGAAAATGGCCGACACTTGGCGACACACCAGGGTGACTTGCTGGTCTGGTATCCTGTAGACCGTCCACGCCCTGGGGTACAGGCCGTGGTAGTGGGCCTGACTGCCGGGGAAGTCCCAGCACCAGGCCTGGGCAAGGTGCTTGCTGGAGACGTTGCCGGTGTACAGCACAGTCTGGTACGTCGGCTGGCCAGGCCGCTGAATTCGAACCGTGAACTAGGCATTTGGACAAGGAAAATGAGAATCAATTAGTACATGTATGCTTTGCACATGTACATACATAGGGTTGTTCCACTACACCAAATAAACGTGATTATTTGGATCGCGATTTAAATCGCGATTTGAATCGCGATTCAAACTCCACTTCTTTTCGTGTGTGGTCACAATAAATGCGATTATTAGTTGGATTTGAATTGCGATTCGGACTCCCCTATTGGTGAGACTTTTTCAAATAATCGCATTTATTTGCGACATGGTGTGTGTGGGAACGCTCCACTGAATCGCACTGTGTTTTTTTTTAACCCACAATGCACCGCTCACACTCTGATTGACAGGAAGTGCCGTGCTTGTTTATACTTCTCCCTGCGTGGGCCACCCTCAAGGACAAACCCACCACTGCTAATCACACTCACGACTCACGATTTTTTGTGACGCGATTTTTTGGCCAGTGTGGACTGTAGAAAAGACACAAGCTAAGGGCGAGATCTACTGTACATTGTATTGCGTGTATATTTTAGACAAAGCCATTGAGATGCACTTTGGAAATTGTGATAAACCACAAACTAAGTGAAGGCATTAAACACTATAAAGCAGTGCAGTGATTCTGAAATCAGATTTCAAAAAGTAACTGCAGCCAAATGCACACCACATAAACAATGAAATCACCGGCAATTGAATGTGCAAAAATAAATTTTGGTGACAAGTCAAATTTTTCATTAGGCAGAGGCAATTCATTCGAATGGAAATTGTCATTTCAAAAAATTGCACCGTCGTGCATTCAATTAGGGGAAATTGGCAATCAAGTCTCACCTGGTTCACTTCCACTATGTTGTAGGTGTAAATGCCCGGGGTGAGGGACCACCGGCAGAATTCACCCTTCCAGCCCCTGTTGATGGCACCACAGCCGATGCCTCCGATGGGCACCCCTGCAGTCAGAATGGAATCAACCAGTTATTGATGATGCATTTCATGCACATCATTCAACAGCACTTGCAAACATACATGTAATGTACATATGTACATGTGTGTATATCTCAGTATATTACTGTTCCCAAGAGACTATTTTAAAGCTTTGCATCCATCCTTGAACACCGAACAGCAGACTTATAAAAAAGCCTTTATCTCCAGTAACAGTGGGCCTATTCATACATTGTATCTACTGTATTTGTACATGTACATGTACTGTACCTCAGTGTTGTGGGAATAAAAATTAAATTGCTCAATATCAAATGGTTATGACCAACTCAAAATGATCACTCATCACATGCTCTTGAAAAAGGTCAGAATCCCTTGACTTGTGCCATATATCTCCAATAAGGCAACACACTACCCGTTACCAATTGTGCGTTAATACTACTATGTAGATGGACAACATTGGTCCATATACTGTATCAGCTAAATTTGTACACGTATACATACATGTATCATATGTGGGCATGTCATGCATGTGGTACACGTTCATTCGTTCGATCCTATTCTTGACTGCTAGACCCTTTTCCAAAACCCGACTTAGGCTCAGGCTCCGGCTTTGCCTCCATTTCTTTCATCCATTTTAAACTACATGTACTACAAGGCATGAAAACGGGAGGCCTTTGGCTTCGGTTTTTAATGTACACTGTACAGACTAGTATACCGTACTGCATTTTGAAAAAAGAATCCAAAGCTTCAATTTCAACAAAGCACTCACTGTCAAAGCTGTGTTTTTAGCTTTTGGATAACAGAGACGAAGCCGGAGTTTTGGAAAAGGGGCCTAGCTCCTGACCACAGTATGCCACCGGAGGCAATTCTCTGCAAGAGTGTATACATTATGTACATTGTAGACTGGAGAGCCTCACTGTAGAGGTCTAGGAGAGGACATCCTTCAAGAGATTTTAGTTGGTCAATGGGAATTGTCAATCTACATGTATCTAGTCCTAGGTCTTCCAGGCCTCCTGTTACCTTCCATGATACCTTTAGACCTTTTCAGATGACGCTGAAAAAACTCGCAAGGCTTGAGAAAATGTCTCATGCTTGAGAAATCTTACAAAAGTGCCGTCGTGTGAAAGGTCACCAATGCTTGAGAGTGACAGACGTCCCTGGTTGAACCCTTGATAGATTTTGTCGTAGGTCTGGACCTCCGCCAAATCTTCCGCTAGCGGAGGATTTCTCACGGGACCCTTGACAATCGATCGTGTGAAGGGAGGAATTGTTTACTGTACGATGTCCCAAGCTATGCTAAATTCTCTCTCAAGCCTCGTGAGTTTTTTCAGCGTTGTCTGAAAAGGGCTTTTCTCTAGGCTATGGCCTCCTCACGCCTTGCAAATTGCAATGTGACCAAAACAGCTGAGCATACATTCATCATTGCACAAACAACTACCGGTATTTGAATATGATGTTGTAACAGGACAGATGTCCTAGTACTGTGACTGTAGGCATACAGTGCAGTACGTTATATCGTCTGCCTGACTTGAGCCTTTCAGCATTTCCACAGAAAGGGACATTGAATTGATTAAGGGATATTGAATTCATAAATTACAATGTGATCATTAATTGGCTACTGTATGCTTATGAATAACTAACGAAGCATGGGTAAAACTACTGTATTATTAATGATACAGAGAATGATGGTAGAGGCAAGTACATGTACATGTACATGTACAGTGTACATGTACATGTACAGTGTACATGTGTACATGTACATGTACACAGTGATACGGACTTACGGAGGACACTATAGGCCTACGTACTGGCATACAAATGTATCGCATGATGTACATGTACATGTATGTGTACATGTACACCTTACAGTGTATACATACATGTTCATGTTGGGAACGTTTTGGCAACATTTTGGTTGGCAACATTTTTTTGGGTATTGCTTCAGGTCTAATTCACTATAAACTATTGCAGGCCAGGACAGGCAAATTTCCAGGAGTTTATTCCTGGGTGATCATGACTTAATCAAACTACACTCCGATTGATGAGTCTGCACACAGTTCTCCTGGGAGGAGTGTGAAACACTGGCAGAGAATGAATCGGTCTTGTGAAGTTGTACGCTACTGAGGGGAGTCACGCTTTTCTGTGTGCATAAGAGTGGACTGCGCTCTGCTTGCATGTGAAGATAGCCATGTGTAGCTTGCCCCATAGACATCCATATTTCAGTTCAACCATCCTCCATGGTTCAACCAACAAAGGACAGGAACAGAGCCTCACTCATTGATCGCAGCAAGAACCTTTTCTAAATGGCAGAAGAGATGCAGAATGGATTTGGATTACCGGTACTCTCCATCTTGCCATGATAACAAACAGCAACTTCAGACCCACTGCATTTTTCAGATTTACAGTCTGGTCACTTAGATCATGCTTAGAAGATCAGGGAGGAAGGACACCTGCTTAGATCAGCCAGCACTTTGTATAGCACTTCCGGAAACAAGATCAATTCCATTTTCTCTCTCTCCGGTTTACTGCCCTCCTGCTGGACTTGCTGTATATTCCACTTTTGGACTTGCACTACCGGTATTCAAACTTACGAAGGAAATCAATGATCAAATCCCACATCTACTATAGTGGGAAGGTACAGTAGTACATGTAACCTTTCAACAGTTTCCTGGTACTGTAAATGTACATGATTAATGAGTAAGACTGGCTATTCAAAGAAATGAATATAGGAAGGTTTGCGGTGACACCATGTATCAGGTCTCTTAAAGGAAGAGGTTTGGTTCTGAAAAGAACCTGAGTGGTAACTCGACGTTTTGACCAGTATGCTCTGGCCATCATCAGGAGAATGTGATGACGGCCAGAGCATAGGCCTATTGGTCGAAACTTTGAGTTACCACTCTTCCTTTAAGAGACCTGATACATGGTGTCACCGCAAACCTTCCTATATTGATTCACCCACCATGCAAAGCCTTAAGTCTTATTCAAAGAAATGAAGAGCTCATTGCCTCTTTGGATTGGCCTTTTAGAAATGCACACTTCACATGTACATGTACATGTACTCATTGTACTGTGCACGGCATTGCATAAATGTACCGGTTATTGCGAAGTATCTATGTACATGTAATGTACATCAATTTCATCTACCAGTACATGTACAGTACAGCATTTTATTTCCTTAGCATGAATAAATATCTCACCATATATTGACTTGAATGAGACGGGAACCACATCGATGAAAGGCCTGCGTCCCAAGGATCTCATCCGCTTTATAAATTTTACATATCTGCAAGAGAAGAAAATGAATCCATATTTTTTAACGAATACATGACGAAGACTACCGGTATACAGCACATGTACATGTACAATCATGCACTGTATCAAACTACTAAATAGGCCTAGACGTTACAATGTAAAACCAACTAATATAATGTAAAACCTACTAATATATTGAATCTTTAATGTGTTTAAGGTGATATACAAAAATGTTGCAAACTGCTTATATACTGACTAAAATTACCAAAATGTAAATCTAAAATTTAGTGGGCCTGACGTTTCGATCCTAGCAGGACCTTTGAGAAAGGTCCTGCTAGGATCGAAACGTCAGGCCCACTAAATTTTAGCTTTAATGTGTTTAGTGACAATGTGAAAAATATCATGCACATTATGAAGACTGGGAAACTGGACAAAATCTATACCTCACTTATTGCATTATATTTATTACTACACTAAAGACTTTAACTTTTAAGGCTGACCACACATCTGCGTATTTGTTAGCAATTTTTCAATTTTGCATACAATGTACAATGTATTACATGTACATGTACGTAAACCACTGTAAGGATAGCGTTGAGTTGCACTTGCACTGGCATGCGTGGGTGCCACAACTCTATAAAACAAAGGGCATTCAGTGGCAAAATGACGCACTTGCTGAACCATGCTGGCAGAACAATTACAGTGCAACGCACGGGTAAAAATACATCATGGCACAATCGTGACGGTCACACACAATTGCGCGGCAGAATCTGCACAAACAATATTAGTGTTTATCCAGAGTCCAGTCCAAAAGAGGTGGTTCAGTGTGTACGTCATATGAAGCGCAGAAGCACACCATCCAACACGTCATAATATGAAGTACAGCGCACACCATCCCACACACAAACAGATGTTACCTAGCAGCTGTCAGGGCCACTGACACAAAAAGACAATTCTGGCCTTTTCTGGGAATATGCAAAATTGTGTGAACAGCCGAATGAAAGTGAAACCTACAGTAGTGTGCGATGGGAATATTATTTTTAGGTTTTTAAAAAGAGCTATATGTAGTTGATGGTCAATCTCAAGCCAGTTGCATTTAATTCATCACGGGGGCGGGTAGGCCCCTATACTTTGGGAAAGGAGAGTTGGCAGTTTTTCGTTTTTGTTTTTCCCATTTTCTTCTTATCGGTCTGTGGGTAATAGTAGTTGATATAATGGGGGTAATTGGAGGTTGTTGAATTGTTTGTTTGATGAATGATGGGCTGCTTGTTCCCCCATTTACTTTGATCATTTGTCTGTGGAATTAGATGTTTAATTGGGGTGATTGAAGGTTGTTGAATTGTTTGTTTGATGGGCTGCTTGTTCCCCCTTTACTTTGGTCATTTGTCTGTGGAATTAGATGTTTAATTGGGGTGATTGAAGGTTGTTGAATTGTTTGTTTGATGGGCTGCTTGTTCCCCAATTTACATGTACTTTGATCATTTGTCTGTGGAATTAGATGTTTAATTGGGGTGATTGAAGGTTGTTGAATTGTTTGTTTGATGGGCTGCTTGTTCCCCCTTTACTTTGATCATTTGTCTGTGGAATTGGATGTTTAATTGGGGTGATTGAAGGTTGTTGAATTGTTTGTTTGATCATGGGTTTGATCATTTGTCTGTGGGATTAGGTGTTTAATTGGGGTGATTGGAGGTTATTTGAAACGTTAATTGCCTTTTTTCTGTTTGCTTTTTCAAGTGTCTGTGGGTTACCAGTAGTTGTTTAAGAGATTAGCCCTGGGTTGTTTTGAAGAAAAAAAGAGGTTTTGCTAATACCAGCTCCAACAGTATAATACTGTAGACTGTACACAACTACAATGTCATGAATAGACACTAGACAGTCACAGTAGTTCTATTCTCATTGTTCACGTGGGTCTGACATTTTGATCTTTCTCAAAGGCAGAAAGGTCCTGCTAGGATTAAAATGTCACGCCCCCAAAAAGTATTTTGGTTTTGGTCCTTTGGTCATTTTAGTCAGTAAAGGTAAGCAGCTTGCAACATACATTGTGTACAACTTTAAGTCACATCTAATCTTGAAGGAAATTGTTTATGACTCTGAATATGTACAGACTAAATAACAACAAACAGGATGGTACCCTTGGGAAGAAAATCTTGTCACATATGATTTGGCACACAATAATGTGAATACAAAAACCATGCAACTTTATGTCCCATGAGGTGAGAACTGAGAAGTGAAAGTACCAATAGGTACATTTGAAATTGTAGGCCTATTAAAGCTTTTATTCCATTTGACTAAGGAGGGCCTGACGTTTTGATTCTAGCAGGACCTTTCTCAAGGCCTTTCCCTTCCTTTGGATTTGAGAAAGGTCCTGCTACTGCTAGTGGCAGTGCTAGGATCGTAACACCAGGCCCTCCTAATTTGTTATATTTGAATTTAAATTTATGGTCACTCAGTTAGTACTAGTAGCAGTTCGTATAAAATAATAATTTGTGAAAAAAATTGCACATCATTGATCATTCTGACAAGAGATTATATTTTCAACAACATATATACATCTATACATGCATAAATGTGTTCATTGTTTCAAGAAAGGAAACTACATGGAAACAAAAAATAAACGCTTCCTTCAGTCATATAATTCTAATACTAAATTGGAGGGTCTTGAATTTCTTTTCTAGAACATGAACCAGGGCTTTTCTTCAAGAAACAAACAACCAAATGGCTTCCTTCCTTCCTCTATTACAGCAACATGGAGTGACCTCCAAGGTCACAGAATGTTTTTTGGAATACAGCTCTTGCCAGGGCAAACCATCAGGCCCTCTGCCCTCTGGCCCCCATTACTGCCTAAAGATTTCAAAATCATGGATTTAAACATTGGTTCCCCTTCCTTACGTATCTTTTTGGGTAGTGCATCCCCAGTGCAAAAACCTCTCCTGTGGAACTCCCCCAAGACTGAGAGCCACAGATTACTGTACTACTACATGTGCTTGGTTGTCTGTCAAAGATGGTTTTATGGCCTATTATGTAAAAACCTGGATTCCATGGAATAACACTGTGCACTGTGGTTTGTCAGTACAGGTATGTGCGTGAACAAGCCAGCACATTTACAGTACAGACTTGTACATATATATTTAGTAATTTAGTAATTTTCTCCTGGTTGTTGGGCCTACCATGCTCAAAGGAAGAAAGATTGTTGTGTAAGGTGCTTCCTCATCTGGCCTTATGCTGCCTTCATTACAAACCAATGTACTGGTATACAAGCTCCACCAGACACCCTCTCTAAACAGAGACCCACCGCTTAATGCTTCAGCCAACATTACAGACTTATTACCAAAAGCCAAGTGTATTTACTTTTCAATCAGGAGAACCATGAAGGGAGAACCACAGAGCAGCTCCATGGGAGAACCAACCATTGTTTGCTCTAGTCTTATCTTAAGCCCTCTTTACATTACAGAGCCAATCCCTGGGGAATAAATCCCCTGTGAAAATCCCAGGTTTTTTCCCCCCACCAGGCACAAACACCCCTGCAACCGTTCACACTGGACCCATTAGGTACATTTGTAAGTTCCGGGGACACTATTTCCTGGGAATATGCACGGTCCTTTCACACTGGCAATCAATCCCTGGGGAATGTGTAAACCTTTCAAGATTCACATTTGCACTAGCCGTGGACGCAAAAAGGTGGGGTAAAAGTTAAAACCTGCCAAGGTTCACACAAGCTGCTTTTCTCCTAAAAAGCTTTTGGTTGGGTGACTTGTAGTCGCCCGACCCATCCAAAATTTTGAAAATATGATTGAGTAAGGCCCTCTTGATTATTTTGCCACAATGCAGTATTACATGATAAGTGTTTTGTAAAATTATGGTATTAAATTAATATTATTAGTATTATTACTATTTATAGTACCGTAATACTAACACTTCTAGTATGTACAGTAGTTATACGTGTAGTTTAAAAACAATAAGGCATAATTAAAATGAGCATCACTACTGACTAGTACATGTACATGTAGCCTTCCTATTGTAGGGTAAGAGTACCCCCAGAACTGTGGGGTTCTACGTCATCCACTGCTCTCCCGACCGGAACCCCACAGATAACTACCGGTATGCTTTTTTCCCAAGCTTCTGTGTAACGTTCGCTAGTGCTGTGGCATAGGGATCAGCAGGTTCAGCATGTAACTCATAAAATACTGCTTCATTCGGCCCAAGATTTCTAGAAAATGTGGTTTACATACCACGCACCTGTGTGCAACTGTCCATGTCTTCTCAGCTAGCCACTATACCGTACTACAGGGGACCAGACTGCCAGTTGCGGCGCTGCTGTTTGAATCTTGCGACCAAACCGGTCCAGGTTTTTTTTGGTTTTTTTTTTTTTGGGGGGGGAATCGACACATTTTCGCCACATGGACAGTTGCACACAGGTGCGTGGTATGTAAACCACATTTGCTAGAAATCTTGGGCCGAATGAAGTGCTCAGTATTTTTTGAGTTATGCTGAACCTGCTGATCCCTGGTAGTGGTATGCCACAGCACTAGTGAACGTTACACAGAAGCCTATGGGAAAAAGCATTGTTATCTGTGGGGTTCCAGTCAGGAGAGCATCGGACGACGTAGAACCCCACAGTTCTGGGGGTAGGGTAAGTGCAGACATTCGTCCAGCTGTACATGTACATACAAAAACTACACAGATAGTCGAATGTTTCGCTTTTCTTTAAGTAAATGGTCGAATACCCAAGCTTTTACACTACTTACAAATTATTTTTGTATATTACTGAGAAAGGTTTTTCTGACTTTGAAAAAGGTCCTCAGCTAGGATATTAATTTCAATTCGGTGCTTAGTTGTACTACAAATTACAATTTTTTATTAGTTTACTTTTTTTAGGACGATTAGCAGCAACATTTTGGCTTGTTTTAAATGTATACAAACCTAATCAAGGTGGGGACGAGTCGAATCATGTGGCTCAGTCGCAGCCGCCTCAGCGGGCCCCACTTCTCCGGGAACGAGTGGTTGAGCGCGACCCTCCAGCCGAACGCCGGCACGCCGAGCCGCTCCAGGGCCAGGGAGCCCTCCTCCTCCTCCTCCTGCTGCTCCTCCACGGAGCCCGCCGGCACGGACACCGGGGAGTAGGGGCCGCTCGCCACGCTGGCCATTCCGAACTAGTCAGTTGTAACTTATGGCGGTGAGGAGGATGGTGATAAAGTCACCGAGGTTCGGTTGTGACAAAAAAAGTGGACCCCAACACTCGGCAGTTGGATGATTTCCAGAGGATGATTTCCAGACGACAAAGAAAAAAAGCCGGCCGGCTCCACTGAAATTGAAAAGGCTTATTTTCTCATGGGCTTAGTCAGTCAGTGAATTAGTCAAATAAAGTAGCTGTAGTGTATGGCTTCTCCGTTCTTAATAAAATCAGTCAACAGTTCCTTGCACTAAGGTTATAAGATATTGATAATTACCGACTAAATCCATCTAAACGAGGAAAGAGAGATCGAATATGATTATTACCAGCATCGATTGTGTGGTCTCTGTCCATTCACAAGTGTCTCGTAATCTGCTCTGAATTCATTCTAGTTGGTGTCACCGCATACGTGAACGGTGTTTATTTTTTTGTGTCCGCCGGACTGGTCCCCGCCTCTCACTTTTACGCATAGCTCGTGCACAATGACTGCGTGCGTTAACCAGTCTTGCCATCAGCTGTTTGCTGTTTGCTGTCTTTTTTCTCCACGTGACTATTTCCAGTCGCTTGTGACGTCATAACCATCAATTGACCGCAACAATTTTTCATGTTTAGCCTCTTACATGACCGAAAATGAGCAATCGTTTCGATTGATTGAATTTGGGTTAATAATGATGCGAAATACATCATTTTCATTCCATTTGCCAATTGGGAATTATCAGGACCGGTTTAAATCTGCCCAAACGTTATGAAGCTTTACTTTCTGCGGCTTGAAAAGAAGTCTAGGCTGTAAACACTTAGCTCCCTTTGTTGTATGGAGTATAGAACGCAGTCTAGAACAAAACTGCACTGTATGGGTTTTAGGGTAATCGTTCACGTCGACTAACTGCGTGTTGTTTCTGTACGCTGTCACTGATCCTGGTAAGATTAGTTTAAATACCCTCACCATAAAAGTCTGGGGAAAAAACATAATCCAAATTAAACCACCAATTGTAATTTAGACATCATCCATGGTCCGGCACATCCACTTGCCGAGAAAATTGGACTTAATGTTTTCCCAAAATCCATGATTTTCTGGCACGTATGTAGCCGATGAAAAAGGGTGACATGTCGGGTCCAAGTTACTCGGACTAGCACGTACATGTATGTAATGTACATGTATGTAGGAACGTAGTCAAAGGGCGATTGTAAGTAAGGGTCTAGTCCGAATAACTTGGACCCGACAAGTCACCCTTTTTTATCGAATTTTGAAATTTTGAGTTTCGGGTGACTGTATACTACTTACTAGTATAGTAGTAGTACTAGACGTAGTCCACTCCAACCCCAAGGACAACAGGTAATTCTGCGCTTGAACCGGGATTTAAAAAAAATAAAAAACCTTCTGAAATCCCCAGATTCAAAAACCGTTTTGTTGGGGGGGTCATGTCCACACAGGCCAAATAATCGCGTCGCAAATAAACGTGAGCCGATTGCGGTTAGCATGTGGTCGCGCTGCGCAAGCGGGAATGGCAGGACTCGCTGACGAATGTAAACAAACCCTGTGCTGCACTTCCTGGCAGTAAGCTGCTGGCAGGAAATGCCATGCTTGCGCAATGCATCGTGGGCTTAAAAAAACAAAACGGTGCAATTTGAGCGGAGCGTTCCCACACACATCGCGTCGCAAATAAACATGTTAGTTATTTGAAAAAATCTCACTCTTAGTGGAGTCCGAATTGCGATTCAAATCCCACTAATAATCGCGTTTATTGTGTCCCCACACGCAAAAAAAGTGGAGTTTGAAAAAAATTGAATCGCGATTCAAATCCCGATCGAAATAATCGCGTTTATTTGGTGTAGTGCGAACGGCCCTATTTAGACTAGTTTGGGTGACCTTGGATAGAAGATCCAGTGCTTGCGGATCTCAGTTATCACTCAGACCTTGGTGTCACCGCCAACCCTTCTAAATATAAAGGTAAAATTTATTGTTGTACTTCCCTGTCAGGCAGTGAATAGTGGTGGGTCACTCACCATGATTGAGGTCAGCGCCAAGTTGACCTGGGGCCTGACCTTTCTGGCTGGTGAGGTGCTGGAATGCAGGATCACCTTTGTTCGCGTTTATTGTGTCCCCACACGCAAAAAAAGTGGAGTTTGAAAAAAATTGAATCGCGATTCAAATCCCGATCGAAATAATCGCGTTTATTTGGTGTAGTGCGAACGGCCCTATTTAGACTAGTTTGGGTGACCTTGGATATAGAAGATCCAGTGCTTGCGGATCTCAGTTATCACTCAGACCTTGGTGTCACCGCCAACCCTTCTAAATATAAAGGTAAAATTTATTGTTGTACTTCCCTGTCAGGCTGTGAATAGTGGTGGGTCACTCACCATGATTGAGGTCAGCGCCAAGTTGACCCGGGGCCTGACCTTTCTGGCTGGTGAGGTGCTGGAATGCAGGATCACCTTTGTTCGCTCTCAGAACAGCCCCAAGTAAGAACAAAGAGACAAATAATGGCACATTACAACAAATGGCCCGCGGCGTGCTTGTAACGATACTAAAACTGCTTAAAGGATTTGGAAAATAGCACGGACCAGTTTGAATAATTGTTTATAAAATATAAGTTCCTTTGCACAGAGTCAATATTTTTATTTTAAAAGGGCTGGATAGCTGAGATGGTTAAAGTGCTGGTACGTTTCATTCAGATGCATGTGCAAACAACAAATTGTTTTCTTTGCTAATTATTCCCCCCCCCAAAAAAAAATGCAGAAATTAGTTTACTAACCTTTGTTATTCAATCTTACTAGATATTTTTGCCTTGTAGTTCAAGTGATTGTGCAGTTTACTGATACTGTGCAGTGCATAGTCCCTTTAGTGAAGGTATACAGGAATCAAAATTAACTTGGGGTTAAATAAATCAGGGGGAATTTTTGGGGGGCGGGGCGAACATGGACGTTTCTCAATGTTTTGGGGCAAAATTAGGCGCTAACAAGTTTTTAAAAAATCAATCCTGTATTGACTATATTGTGAACATTACCTAAGGAGAGTTTTTAGCTCTTTTTCAATTCCTATTTCTGTAGAGTGTAGACCTTTAACTTTCATGTGTACAGACTACTGAGCCATTAGTTTGATGTTGTTGCAATGTCTCCCTGTCTGCCTGTGCAGCAATGTGGAGTCTCTGGCCTGGGCCAGTGCCCAGCTGCACTGCCAGTGTCACATCAGCGGCTCAAAGGTCATCCTGCCCAAGGTGCCCATCGACAGCAAGTCCGAGGAGCTGGAGTTGCTCCAGAGCTCTGTCAACACCAGCCTGGCCCCCAATAGAGGTACACACACTGGTTCTCAGGCCTCATGTCTCTTTGTCAAGCTGCAAAGCTAAGGGAGCCTATGTTAAAGCACTGTCCATTCCATTTGGCCGTCTGTCTGTGTGTCTGCCTGTTTGGCCACCTGACTGAAATGTTGAACTTCATTTAAAACTAGAAGAACTCTTGTGACACGTATGCTAGCCTTGTTCTCTGGATTCAAAAGCAGCGGGGATGGCCACTCCATAGCTATGGCACTCTAATGCCCATCTGCGAACAGCTTGTTTTGTCCAGCTATCTGACCACAATTTGTGCACATTTTCCTGGCAGGGGAGAAGGGGGACTGTATTCTGTCGACGGAACCCAAGATACTCTTCTGTGACCTCAATCTGGCAAGTGGCGAGAAAAAGACGGGTGAGTAGCTTCACCTTTGATAAGAATGTACTTATGTGAATCAAATTATTTTGTAACTCTATCTTCCGAACCACACTACTGTGGCTTGATTCATATGATATGATGACAGGAGTATCTGTAGACTAGACCACGCCTATAAGTATAAACCCTGATATAAGTATTGCATTCAACTCTTTCAAACAGTATTTCTGGCCCTCGTCACGAGCCCCTCATCACGATCCCTTTTGACACTACTTAAAGCCCCTCGAAACATTGGTCGAGGTCAAAGAATAGCATCCATACGTTGTCTGATCCAACATATGCATGAAATAGCACACCTGTGAAAATTTCAGCTCAATCCGCCAACCGAGTCTCGAGAAAATTGTGAAAACCGCTTCATTTGTTTCGTGAAAATGCAGCATTCAACGCCGTACTGTTCCAAAAAATAGTTTAGATCTCAGTTAGATGTAAACTATTTATTTTACTCATTTCTCCCATAATACAACATTTTAGGCAGAAATATTTCAGTGAGAGGTTTCTACTATAACCATCTTCAAACTGTATAAGTTTCATGTAAATCTGTGAACATTTTTCTGTTTTTCGATCTTATCAATGTTGTGTAGGGGCTTTAAGCCCCACTCCCAGTTAGAATCCAGCAGTCTCCTGAAGACGGACATAGTATACTGTTTGAAACGTCGAGTTCCTCCGGTTCTTTTCAGAACCACACATACTCACAAAAGAGATGTTTACATGGTGTAAACCTATTACTCCTGCTATTCTAACTATGAAAACCTTCAAATCGCATATTTCTGGCCCCCAAAATCACCCCAAAAATTGGAGCCAAAAACTTAAAACCTCTCTGAGATTCTCCAAATTTGGAGGGCCTGACATTTCGATGTGTTTCTTGTTTCCTGACGATGTTAGTTCTGTACCGTGAAACCATCCCGAGCGATGCCCCTCCATCCTACCGAGGTCAAGCGGTCAAGTATTCCTACAAGGTGACCATCGGTATGCAGCGGATCAATTGCCCCATCAAGCTGCTCAGGGTTCCGTTCAGAGTGCTCGTCCTGTATGGTGAGTGTACCTTTGGGTATTGTGTTTGGCTCTCCCAGGGGTTAACCATGGTCAGCCCCCCCCCTCTAACCCCGGTTAGCTCAATTCTAACCAGGGTTAGCTCTCTGCTTAGTGCCTGCCCTTGTCAGCTAATGATACTGGGCCTGGTCAGACTCCTTACTAACCCTGGTTAGCTCAATTCTAACCATGGTCAGCCCCCCCCTCTAACCCCGGTTAGCTCAATTCTAACCAGGGTTAGCTCTCTGCTTAGTGCCTGCCCTTGTCAGGTAATGATACTGGGCCTGATCAGACTCCTTACTAAGCCTGGTTAGCTCAATTCTAACCAGGGTTAGCTCTCTGCTTTATAGTGATTACCCTGGTCATCCTCCTTACTAACCCTGGTTAGCTCAATTCTTACCAGGGTCAGCTCCCTGCTTTAGTGCCTGCCCTTGTCAGCTATGATACTGACCCTAGTCAATCTTCTTTATTAATCCCGGTTAGCTAAATTCTAACCATGGTTAGCTCCCTGCTTCAGTGCTTACCCTGGTCAGCTTGTGCAGACCCTAGTCATCCCTGGACTTGGTTATAAACTAAGGTGATAAGCTGCTGAAACATTTATAGCAGCTACTACACCCTCAGACTCGAGCTGAGTGCCTCTGAAAGAGTCGTCGTTGCTAGGAAAGTTCATTCAGTCTTTTTTTGGGTGCAAATTTCATAAATCCCTTTCTTTAGAATTCTCCTTAGCACCCTTAACCAGATCTTTTGATGCACACCAGAAAGTGCTCATGAAGATTGCTTTCAGTTGCTTTCACTTTCTGCTTTTCCCTCGATGGCCTCACTGCCGATATTTTGAGAGTGAGTGGCCTGACTATCTTGTGGTTTGTTTTCAGGACTCAGTGAGACCAGTTTCCAGGAGCCGGAGGATCAGACTGCCTCCAGCAATCCCTTCCTTGCCGAGGAGAGGACCCCGAACTCCCTCTTGGATCTGGCCATTCAGGTCTTGAACACGGTCACCTCCAGAAAAAGACCAAGTGAGTGACGAGATGTTCAGGCATTTTTTGTTTTGGTTAATCATCCCATGGTTCATAATGTTGCACCCGCGCAGCTGTCAGATAGACAAGCAACCCAGAGCACATTGGAATGTGTGCATGCTCGCTTGAAGACCCTGAAAGGAGAATAAGCATTACAGTCAATCAGGGATGCAGGTGAACTTGTTTTATTGCTTGGGTACCTGTGGACTCGGTCATTGGTGGAAGAACAATGAACCAGGACCACATCCTGTACCCCTGCTGTACCCCTGTGGATGATGCGGCACCTCATTTCTTGTGCAGGTTGATCCATCTGATCCTCGGGTAAATCTAGGTGGGCATCAACAATCTACTCTGATATTATGTGCAGGAACATTTCAAAAGAAAATATAAGGAACAAAAGAAAATATGAGAGGGCAATTTCCATCTTCCCCACAATAAGCTCAGAAGTTTGGATGCACAATGGGCCTTTTCAAATTGCGACTCTGGCTCAGGCTCAGGCTTTGTGGACCATGGCGGATTATAGGAAGGAGCCATGTATGGTGAACAAGTTCTTCTCCACGAGGAGTTCTTCATCTAGTCTCTGTTCTCCTGTCATGCAGATTCGTACAACATCAAGAACTCGCAGGGCCCAGTGGCGCGGTTCTGTCTGTTCAAGCCTGCCTACAAGCTTGGCGAAGACATCATTGGCACCATTGAGTTTCCGCCAGACTGCACAGTGCCTTGCGTACAGGTTGGTTGAGCCAAGTAGTGAAACACAAGGAGGTGCATTGACAAATGTGTATATAAATTGAAAAATTGCCAAAGAAAACTTTGACTGGACAGGGACTTGAACCCGAGACCTCTGGATTAATGTGCCAGTGCTCTACCTTTCAATTTGTTCAAAGGTTCCCAGTCAGTTTTTTCTTTGTTCCTTTGTTTGTTTGAAATGTGTATATAGTTTGTTAGTCCTCAGGAAGCATCAAAATTCTGGACGTCAGCACTTTATAAGACTACCGGTATATACTTTTGATGTGATATGACCATGAGATGGAGCGCACGTGCGCGACTTTGCTGACTAAAATGGCATCCAGTGCGTACGTCATCCGGATGCGTGTGATCTCGCAACAGTAGGCTATCTTGCGCGCTATGGGATCTTTGGTATACATGCCTGCCCTACTCCTTCCCCATTTTTCTCCAGTATTCTGTGGTACTCCAATGTGAGGAGCACATTGCTGAGGAGTGTCGACGCAAGCCGCACCAAGGCGTGTCCATGTCCTCCCACGGCAGACACCAGGAGTTCTGTCTGCACATGAGCAAGTCCCATATGGTGTTGCCCATACCCCTCCACGTCACGCCGGGCTTCATTACAGACATAGGTAAGGGCCCCCCCCCCCTTCACTTCAAAATTTCACTTCCAAAAACACTTCAAAATTTCACTTCAAAAATTCACTTCAAAAATTCACTTCAAAAATTCACTTCAAAATTTCACTTCAAAATTTCACTTCAAAATTTCACTTCAAAATTTCACTTCAAAATTTCACTTCAAAATTTCACTTCAAAATTTCACTTCAAAATTTCACTTCAAAATACACCTGAAAGGTAGGGTACAACATTTGTGAAGATCAAGATTTTTTTTTTTTTAGTCGCCCAACTCAAGGCCCAAAAAGGCCTCTCAAGGTGAGGGCTAAAAGAAAGTAATAAGGAATTGCTTCCATACTTTGTCAAACTGAATGTATACATAAAATAACACAGCTGCATAATTTCAGCTCAACCCGTCAACCATTTCGTGAGAAAATTGTTGATCTCGAAATTTCTTGGGCCTGACGTTTGGATCCTAGCAGGACCTTTCTCAAAATTGTTGAAGCGAAAATCAAGTGCTTATTTTTTTCAGACATAAAGGGCAGTTTTTGTAAAAGGAACTCTTTCAACAAAGTTTCCTTTAGTGCTTAAATTTCATGGAACGTCTGATACCATCACAAATTTCATGATGAGTAAGTAATTTCTCAAATTTGGAATGTCCGGAAATTGGGCACTTTGCAAATGGTGTATCCTCCCTTTGAAACAACACAGAAACTCAAATTTAAACAATAGTGGGTTTGGGTTTGAGTTGGGTGTTGGGATTCATGTTTAAATGTACATGTGTCTGCTTACATAGCATTTAATGCTAATCTGAGATTTTTGAAAATGCCCTTCCTAATGTGTAGCTCTCACTGTAAAAACTGCGGTGTACTCTTTACATTTGTACTTCATAACCTATTAAGTAGAAAGCTAGGAATTATTAGGTTAAACCCATAATACTGACTACATCAACCAAATACCCAAACAATTTTCATGATCGTATTAGAGACTTAGAATGGAATGAGGCGTAATATTGATTAAACACAACACAGCAGCTTATGTTTTTTTTCGTAATTGTCATTCTTATCTTTGGGATCTTACGTGGGATGGTGGGATTTCCGAGTACTGATTGAGACCCGTTTTTTTCCCCCAACCCTTTTCCAGTCTGCCTGAAGTGGAGGCTCCACTTTGAGTTCATCACGGCCAAGGAGCCCCTGCCGGATCACGTGATCCCCGCCGACCAATCGGAGTGCGCCCTCTGGCAGGGCCCGCAGAACCTGAACGTGGACACGCTGGTCTGGAACTTGCCCATCAAGATTCTGCCCACCAACCCCTTGCACGCCTCCACCAGCACCGCGCTGGTGACAAAGACGCCCAGCTCCGTCCGAGTGTGAGCAGACCCGGGCAAGGAGTCCGGGCCATCGTTGACCCCCCATCGGTACAACGGTTGACTCCACAGGCAGAAGCTTGACCGAGAATGAGTGCGGCTCTTATTGGGAGAAGAAGCAGCAGTCAATTTCACCAAACTCATCGTAACTTTCGATCAATCGCAACTCGCAAGCGATGCACAGAAACCATACGGCCTATCTCGACTTGAGTTGACGTTGAGTTACGATGCATCGCAAGGCTTTGTGAAATCCAGCCCTGGTCACTCAGTGCTGTGACAACTCTGCCAATGTGCCGTTCTGAAGAGAAGCGGTTGGACTATTATTTCAGACTGCGAGGTTTGGGCTTCCGTCTACTGGTGCAGCATGTATGGAAGCATGGCTCGAGGCAAAAGGTTGCCAGAGCGTCCTTTTTACTTGCACCTGTACCGTTGAGCCTTACAGAGTCGGATTGCCTCATGTTTGGATCCCGGCTGGATCTTTTTCTCAAGGGAAGAATGACAAGGACAGAAAGAAAGCGAATTCAATGAGCAGTCACTGCTCAATGTATAAGGGCAAACCCTCATTGAATTACAATCTCCTCGGCACAAACATCACGTTATATCTATGCGAGATAGTGAGGGCAAGAAGTGCACTGCAAGACATAGAATTGTTACCCTGCATTCCATCACACAAATAAGTTAGAGCAGCCTTGTTCGAGCAGCCTATCTTGGCTGAAACCACACAGTGAGCAAGCTTCCCCATGCACATCCAGTGACCAGTGTAATGCCAAAACAAGTTGCCAGAGCTCAAGTACAGTATATAATTATACATGAACTAGATATTTTTGGAAATTGACCATTATTTATACACGTATATATACATGCACATGCCGTATGTTAAACATTGGATACATGCATCTTGATCAGGTAGACTGGGAGGTTTTTGTACAGTAATTTTTAGTGGGAACTTGTTTAAGTTAAATTGTGCTTACCGATACTTATTATTTTGTGCATTTGTATCTTCCTTTAAAGACATATTAATCTGCACTTGAATATCACTCCATTCTAATCCTGGGCACAATTCAGTTATTTAATGGGGCTCAGTGTTTTTAAGCAAGGGGAAATATCCACACAAGGAATGAAGACCTTTTTTAGCTGACCAGTGTCTCGTGCACTTATAGATAATTTGTTTTATTACATTGCATGCTATAGTGGTAATAATCAAGTTGACAATGTAATTTTGTACAAATAAAAACAACTAATTAAATCATTTACAATCTTATTACATCATGTGTGGTTTGTTTATTCCCAAAGATTTGATTTTGTCAATTTTTCAATGTGAGCTTTGCCATTGTACTTGTCCTAACATGTACAGTGTACATGCACTCCACATGACTGTAACTAAGCAGATGACAGTAAAGATGCATTGATGTATGAAATGCAAGATAAGACCCAAATATGATAGTATCAAATGACATCATTGCACTTTCTGTTGTCACCTTTGTCTTGAGTCAATTAAACCTACGGTACAGTGGAACGTCGCTACAATGAACGCCGATATATTGAACATTCGGCTATAACAAATATGCCCTTTGGCTTCCGACCTGTACGTCCGTGGATATGCGGCTGCAACTGATAACGAACGACCACTATACTGAATAATTACCATGGATCCTGGGATTTTCGTTATAGTCACGTTCCACTGTATCTCAATGTACCATACCGCACTCCTCTGCTAAAAAAAAAACGGTTGCTTGCATCTGAATGAAAACATGAGCGTGATCTCTGGAGAATGTATGCGGCATTTAATGGCTTCGACTGGCGCCCCCACCCCGGCAAAGACTAGTTGACTATTTGGGAAGGCCGCCATCTGAGGGCTGGATAGCTCAGATGGTAAGAATGCTGGCATATTCATCCAGAGATCTTGGCATCAAGTCCCAGTCCAGTCAAAATTAGGCCTATTTTTTCCCTTTTTTTAGAAGTGTTAAAAACAGTTCCAGTTTTTCAATTGTCTGACTTAAAAAAGAAAAAACCTTAGAACTCGGCACATTCTGAAATAAACAAAACAAACAAAACATCATTTTGATCTAACACAATGACATCAAGGCACTGTCATTATGCTGCCATTGAGATTGATGATCAAACAATAAATAATAATGCAGTTGGGTATGCACAGTGCAATGAGATAGGCCAATGCGGTAGCCTCTCCTTGCTCAGCTGTAATGAAGCCATGTGCATAAGATTTCATAGATTTAAAAAAAAATAAAAAAAAAAAATAAGAATAATCATTCCAAATCTTCAAGGAGGGCAGAACACACTGCACAATGCATACGTCTGAAAAACTCTGAAAGAAATATAATTCCTTTTACTCTGAAAGTACTCATGACCATATGATTTCATGCCAAGTCACGACCATTGCATCATGAATACTAGATGTTGTGCTGTATACAATACTGTTTTGATAAACCCTTTTTTCTCTATTTAGCACCTCATTAAATCACATGCTGACTGGACGACCCAACCTTGAAAACCTGGCCAATACCGGTACATTAATTCAGTCTTTGTTTTTCTGTGATTAGTCTCCAGTTACACAATGTATTGGGCCTCGGGGGTATATGCCTTGTGACTTCTTTGGTTGCAAAATAAGCTATGGAATAATGCAACGATCATACCTGGGGAGTGATCTGGCTAGTGTGTACCCAAACCTGTAGCAACAGTATGAAGGTCAACCCTCCCCCTTTGGCAGATGGAAAATCATTTGGAAATGAGAAATTCACAATTTCCATTATCAGCTAGGTGATAACCTTGAGCACAAGATTGTGCACACTGCATGGATCATCACAAAGAAAAAAACCCAACAGAATATCGAAATCAAATCTAGTAGACTGATGTCAATCGCACACATTGGAGCTCTCTTATTGCGACATTGAATAATTACAAAGTGGAATAACCTTTGACGCCTTCCGGCCTGATAGCTTTTGCCTGAATCTACAGGGGAGGGGGGGGGGGGTCAAATTCATCTATTTTTCTACAGTACTGGTATGTGTGTGTGGCCTTTGTGTTTCTGTTTCTTTTGTTTTTTCTGTTATTCACAACTTCTCAACCGGACATTGGGTTGAAACTATTTCACACACGACACTACATGCACTCCATGTGTACTTTCCAATGTGGTCATTCACTGCGATCACAAATGTACATGCGACTGTTCATGTCGTTGGCGTTTCCACAAAACGGGCGAATGATTTCTCAATGTTATCATTTGCATAAAAACACCTCAAGCTGGAAATCAGTATTACTTCCTGTAAGCCTCCTCAGAACACCATTTACCCTGCTCATTAAAACATGGGCGAAAATACGTTTTCCAAAATTATTACTTATTTTAAAAACCCTATTTCTAAACAGCATCTTTCTGCTGTGCGGATGGATGTGCGTTAGAAGAATCGCTGACGATAGACATGCACCTGGACTAATATGGGACTAGCAGAAAGCAAGTTGCACAATATTCATACAAGTTACCGTCGGCGAATGGTTTTATAGAAGAGCTACTGGTATTACAAAGAGTCTTGCACGTACTGTATGTTACCACAGGAGTAAGACGAGGGCTTGTTGGCTGGGAGGGGAGAATGGTCCAAATCCCTACCACATCCATGACTACAAAGTGGATATACCAAGAAGAGGATGATGCTGAGGGGAGTCTGATGCTATGTATGTAATTCCTCACGGTATCCCATGGGGCTACTCCGGTCCTCCTCTCTGTCAGGCCAAACAAAATCAAATATGAGTTATATGAGTACCGGTATACAGCACTGATGAAAATATCTGGCCCTTGTCCAATTTCGGAATATCGGGCACTCTTAACCTCTGATCATTTTGTGATTTAGTGATGTACGAGTTGGGCTTAGGCTAAGGCCGTGTCCGAAACGGGCTTCTAGAGCTACGGCTAGCGCTATTGTCTTCGCATCTCCGTGTATTTCCAATAGGGGGAAGACCTAGACCTAGCTCTAGACGCCCATTTCGGACACGGCCTTACCTAAAGCACTATAAAGGCATATTGCAGGGTTCCTAATGGCACTGGGGGGGGGGGGGGTGAATGAACTCCTGCATGCTAAGCAGCCTTTGGAAGACTATACTGGCGACAATGGTTACTGAGGTAACAATAGTTCTATATAAGTCAGTTTCTTTTGCCAATATTAAAAAAAAAAAAAAATCAAACGAACCAAGGAAAAACTAACTGGGAACTTTTGAACAATTTGAAAAAAATTAAAACATTTCTAATTTTTTTTTAAAAGTTCACAGTCAGTTTTTCCTTTCTCAAATTGTTTGGTTTTCAGGTGCTTGGGGGGGGGGGGCCTGTGCTTACATTGATGTAGTCCATCTCTTCAGGGGTCACGCTCAGCCTCCTGTACCTCGGTGGCAGGTGTGTGAAGTCTATGCCCTCGCCTCGCCTGGTGCTCACCTTCAAGGTGCTCGAGTTGGACGTCGGCTTGGAGGTGCTCACAGAGGGGACTGCCCCTGAAAACAGGACGGTATATGTTGTTTACGGAGAAATCGACCATAGACATGTAATTATGGAGTGACTGGGCTTAAAGGCCCAATACAACATTGGGAAGATCGGAAAACATCGGTGTCCTCAGATTTCCTTCTAATTTACACAGTTTGTAGATGGTCATGATAGAATCCTCATGTTCAAATCTTACGGTCTGGGATGCTGTACTTCCCTAGAAATCTTCACTCAAACATTGACAAATAATTTATTACTTGCAAGTCATAAACTATTTCTTACACTACAGAATGGTGCAAAAACCGTGACGGTTTTTTACCTTTTTCTACTTTCTCAGATCACCATTTGAGCTAAAACCTTCGCATGATTGCTTTTTTGGGATGTTTAAAATGGTTTAACACACAAACTGTGGCAATATCTTGACCTATACCGACGTTGTATTGGGCCTTTAATATACAACTATCACATGCATTTACTAGAGTGTGATTGACCATTGTTAATTGACCAAAGAGTTCCTTTTACAAATATCTCCCTCTGTGTCTGAAGAGAGTAAGGATTTAATTTCATTTCCACATTTTTTTTTTATGGCACAGTTGCCAAATTGAGCCCGAACTTATGCAGGTGTGTTATTTTGTGTACTGGCATATGTTGCCTTTGACAAAGTATGGAAGAGATTCTTTGACCTTTCCAATGGTGTACCCTTGTCCCTATATTTATTGAGAATCAAAATAATGTATGTACACTGCATTTCATACATACCGAGTGCACCTTTGACAAAGCGAAACTTGATCAAAGGAATGTGAGGCTGTATCCTCTGTGGAAAGGAGAAAAAGTTGAGTCAACTGAGTAGTGCGCAGAGTGAATACAACATATACATGTGCTGTAGCCTGTGGGCCTTTTCACAATTCAAAAAATCTCTCTGAACATTGTACACGGTGGTGCAGCTGTTCACGCAGCAAAATTTTAACATAGTGTCAATGCCCTTGATCTGTGTCAAGTGCTTGATGCTTGAACCATGTCGTAACAAAGCTACCCTGGTCATGAGTAGTCCGAGTAACTTGGACCCTTACAATCGCCCTTTATTTTTTTTATTTTTTTTAAAGGGCGATTGTAAGGGTCAAAGTTACTCGGACTAGGTAAGGAGGTGGGTTGAGAGCAATTACTAATTAGCCTATGTTGAAAATGTTGACAAAATGGTGTTTTCGGGGTAAATCTGAAGTGTTGATTTTGGTTGGGGGTAGTCCAAACATTTGAAAAAGTTTAATTTCAAGCATTTTGCCTACTAACTTCCTTGGACCGAACATACACTGTCGCCCGACCCCTTCAAATTTTCAAAAAGGGTGACTTGTATTTGTAACTGTAAGGTACAGGCGGTCTAAGTTACTTGATTGGACTACTCCTTCAAAAAAGGTGAACAAACCCTCCATGAATAAACCATCCTCCATGATATGACATAGCAGGGATAAATGTAAGGTAGGCCGCATGTTTTGTACTTAAGTGTGGTAAATCATGGAGGAATAAGGGTAAATAAACGGCCTAACACTAACACTACTAGTACTACTACTACTACTACTACTACTAGTACTACATGATGTACAGATGTAGTGATGTACAGTACAGTAACCCTAACAAATCACTAGACACTAAACAGTAGTACATTCACGGACTTGGTAGCCACCATGTAAACATTTACGCCGCCGACAAAAAGTACGCCACATATCATTTAGCATCTCAAAGGTTGGGTGATTTTGGCAGACAAAAGAATAGATTATTATAGGCTTCCAATGGAATATGGCTACGAAGGAGGGGAAAAGGACAAAAACTCGAAAACTTCACGTACCTGGATAGCACGGGCAGCCGACATGATTGGGGTCGAGCGTTGGCTGGACTTTAAAAATTTCGATAAGCAAGAAGGGCGCCCTCTGTTGAAATAATTGTTCATACGGGTGCAGAACACTAAATAGAGCTCCCATTGAACACTGTACAAAAACACTCACTTTCAAAGCCAATTATCCCATGCCCAAAAGTCTCTCAGTTCTTGTAGCTATACTTAAAATTGTAGTTTGGACCTTCATCTCTCAGATTCTTTTCAATTTTAGTGCCCTTAGCCGATTAGATTTTTTGCTAATTACCCCCAGAAAAAAACACCCCCAAAATGTCTAGTCGTCCAAGCCGAATTTCTGCAAGGATTTTGAGATGGACCCCTCCACTTCCGCAGCCAAATAGGGCCACATTTAAAGCCAGATATGGTCCAAATTTCATACCAAATTGAAGAGTGAACCCCCAGGTTGTCTTAAGCTTCACTTGTTCTACAATGTATCAGTTAATTAGCCTCCAAAGACCCCTTATTAAAAAAAAGTTGTGGGTACACACTTTATGATAATCAGCTCGGCGGAGCCATCTTGGATGGATTTTGTGTGCTGCACCCTATAAGGGGGCTAAACTTTAGAGTTGGATCACAAAATTGGGCTTAAAATGTGGCAAAGATGGTACTGATGCAACATGTGAAAAAAAAATTGAAAAAAAGTATTGCGTTTGTCCGCAATGATTGAAAATGTGATGGGTGGGTGCCCATGCCTTTGTGCATAGTCTGGCATGAGAAACCACTGCATAACAATGTGTACACTATAGGGACAAGTCATAAGTTTCATCTAAATTCCCCCTTAATTAGTTGTTCTTGTGTCATAATTTTGATGTTACAGTAATCGCGACATTACAAACTGTGTAATTAATCAACAGGAGGGGGCACAGAGTGTCAAAGAGGTGTCAAAGAGGTGTCAAAATACAGGGGGCAGAGAGGGGGGGGGGAGGTTTTACTTTCCTCACATTATCAATTACCACACATTAATATTGAGTCTTATTTTGCAATTGACTTGGGTAAGGGAAATGCATGGGTCATCCTCACAACACTTTCTGACTCAAACTGACCACCCTGCCCCTTAAAGTGGTAAAAGGGGGGTCGGGGGTGGGCGGAGCTTGTTGGCTGCCATCACTGTAAGTTGACTTCTGGTTGATGTGGCATGACCTCTGGGCTCTTTCAACAGGTGGATGGTATTGCTGAGTCCCCTTGGGTTGCTAGGGAGATGTTGGGGAGGGGGTTGATGTTGGGTATTTTTGAAACTACATCCCACAGCCCTTAAAATACCTTCTAATTGCCCAAATTAGGGCAGGGATGCTTCCTGGCTGTGCGAGTGGGCCCGTTACTTGAAAACAAGCATTTCCAACTTGTTATTATTATAATTAAATTTGCACATAATGGCAAAAATACTACAAAAGGGGACAGTGTTCTTGCTACATGATCAGAATTACTTTATGAACCTGAATATACCACTCATTGCATCAATTGCCTAATTATGGACAGAGGTTGACGAGCATTTACAAGATGCGAAAGTCTTAGCTCAAAACGACACAACCATTTGGCACCCGATGAAGGAGGCACGCCCTGTTCAAATCAACACCGAGACATGCCAGCTAGGCTGATACACTGGCAATTACATCCAATGAATCTTACAAATGAATGAGGTGAATTATGTTATGATGCAGTACAAACTGCATAGGAGGACTGCAGGAATGTGACGCTGCTTCGCTTCGCTCGAAAGATGAAGTGATGACTCTGGTTGACGAGATCCACCGTATGACTGTGAATTCTGTAGCCGAAACATCTGGACATGCAGACACAGCCAGTTAGTGGAACAGATCAACACAGAGCAAGTTATTGACTTGTTGACACAGAGCTCAGTGGAACTGTGTTCTAAAAAGCTGCACTTGAACATCAGCAGACACACCCTCGACGTGGTGGCACACTCCGAGTCCAAGAACCAGCTGAGGAGTGTAGACTTGGCTGTCTCAGACACACTGTCATGTGACGAGTACATTGTGAGAGCAAGATATGAGACTAATTAGGCATATCAGTGATAACGCTGTTCACGATAAATGTCTGTGCAGGTTGGTCTTTAATTAAATGGTTCTACCCCCACCTTGTCAACAAATGGGGGCAACAAATTTGCAGATATATCACCACGAGTAACACTTGCAAAGACATGGCAGAAAAAAGTAAGACAATCTAGGTTTAGGGATGGGTATATGATTTTAGAGGTTGGGTCTGGATTAGGGTTAGGGTGAGGATTGGGGTAAGGGTTAGTGTCAGGGCAAGGGATAGGGCCAGTTAGGGTTAGGCCTAGGTTAGGGTCAGGGTTAGGGGTAGGGGAAGGGGTAGGGTTAGGCTTAGGGTTAGGGTTAGGGTTAGGGTTAGGGTTAGGGTTAGGGTTAGGGTTAGGGTTAGGGTTAGGGTTAGGGTTAGAGTTACGGTTAGGGTTAGAGTTAGGGTTAGGGTTGGGGTTGGGGTTAGGGCTAGGATTAGGGTTTGCTTAAACTGCAGGTTGCATGATTAAAAACACTCTCACATACCACTGGATATACATGTAGCTCTGATATTCACTATGCCCCTGACTGCTTTTCTTCCCGGAATTGCTTGCATTTTTGTGACACGAGAGAAATGGTCCATATTCACAGAAGTTGTGGCATTGGAGACTCACAATATTCCAGGGGTAGTACGATCCTCTTCGTGTGATGTGAACCTTTTTATAAATACGCGATGTTTGGCCGGTATTGCTGCTTCACGAGCAAACATTCTTCAGTCCGTATCCATCACCGTCGTACGTACACGTATCCATGCCAAACACTGCCAGTCAATTCCTTTTTTAATTCTCGGTTGTTGTTTTTTTTTCGGGGGGGGGGAGGGTCTGGCAGCAGCTCATTATGGGATCCATGCTGTCACTGCTCCTGACATAATCCTCGTTATGACATTAGTCTCCCCCAGCAACTTAAAAACACCCCTCAAAAACCCCCAACTCCGAAAAACAACAAACATGTTTCGTTTTACTATATAGTTGTATTGTATTATGCACTGTTAACATTATAAATGCCAATATTTTCTTAAGAACAGTGTTTTAATTACTAAAAACTAACTTAACCTCATGTAAATGTCTCAAAACACTCCTCTAAGTGAGGCTCTGTCCTTACTTTGACTCCACGGATCGTTTGTAAACAATCCTGCCATTTTTAAATCACCCTCCAAAATGGCCGCCGGGGCACCACCATCCTTACTATAGGGTGCAGAACACTAAATAGAGCTCCCATTGAACACTGTACAAAAACACTCACTTTCAAAGCCAATTATCCCATGCCCAAAAGTCTCTCAGTTCTTGTAGCTATACTTAAAATTGTAGTTTGGACCTTCATCTCTCAGATTCTTTTCAATTTTAGTGCCCTTAGCCGATTAGATTTTTTGCTAATTACCCCCAGAAAAAAACACCCCCAAAATGTCTAGTCGTCCAAGCCGAATTTCTGCAAGGATTTTGAGATGGACCCCTCCACTTCCGCAGCCAAATAGGGCCACATTTAAAGCCAGATATGGTCCAAATTTCATACCAAATTGAAGAGTGAACCCCCAGGTTGTCTTAAGCTTCACTTGTTCTACAATGTATCAGTTAATTAGCCTCCAAAGACCCCTTATTAAAAAAAAGTTGTGGGTACACACTTTATGATAATCAGCTCGGCGGAGCCATCTTGGATGGATTTTGTGTGCTGCACCCATACAGCGGACCATTCAATGCGCTATCATGGCCATACTAGTCATGAAGTGGACAGACTGCGAGGATCTTGGAATGTTATTATTTACTAATATTTAGATGCTTAGATAGATGGATAGAAAAAGACCCAAAATCAAATTTATGAATAGAAGTGCGGGGACTTATACTTTTCGATACTATAAAAGGAGCCAGAAGAAAATGGCATTTCGGCGGCTGCCGTTGGTACAGTGCATGTGTAGAACAGCCTTTGAGAAAGGTCCTGCTAGAATCGAAACGTCAGGCCCACTAAATTTTAAGATTTACATTTTGGTAATTTTAGTCAGTAAGCAGTTTGCAACATTTTTGTATATCACCGGCTGCAGTAATAATTATAAAGGAATGAGGTCATTGCAATTCGGTGTGCCTAATCTAATCATGGAGGAATTCCTCCAAGATCTCATACATTTCGTTTTGTACTTCTTCAGACATTGGTGGTACAGTGCATGTGTAGAACAGGGCATTATGCACTCTGCTAACACACAACTTTACATACAACTCATTAAACCCTTGAGGATTTGGCCACACGACTTCATAAGGAGACTGGGGCAATTACATAGAGCTGTTTCACAAATGGGGAGGGGGTATCCAGTGACTATGCTACCACTCAGGTTCTTTACATGGTGTCACCGCAAACCCTCCTATAATGCTACCATTGCTTTGAGGATTTTCATGTTTTTACATAATTTATGTGTGAACCACACTATCCTTGTCCTTGTCAATAAACTAAGCAACTAAAATTACCTTTTTATTGCTTGAATACATTTTTGGAGAAATATATCTTTGCAATCCACATGCTTCCCAAAACAGAAATCAATTGCCCCATCCTTTTTTGAGGTTTGTGAAGAAGTGTAAGAAAACAATCAATAGGCTCGATTAAATATACACAATATTTCCTTTATTCGTATAAATAACATTTCCTGCCTTTGAGAAAAGGTCCTGCTAAATTGTGATAAATACACTTTACTCAAAAACAGTCACTGGGCCAAGTGGTTGATTTTGTCAAACTCATCGTAGCTCACAACCAATCGCACGACGATGACTGATGCACAGGGATGCCATACAGCCTATCACAGCGTACGATGGGTAATCGATTGCAAGTCGAATTACGGTGCATCGTAAGGCTTTGTGAAGTCAGCTCCTGGATGTCTCCGAGAAGGATGTGATGCCTCGGTCTTGATGCAAACATTAGTTTTGCAACCAATTCCTTTCAGCATTCAGCCATTGGATCGGATGGTACACTTTGGGCGCATTTATTAGTCCAGGGGCTAGAAGTTCTCATTCTCATTCTCTGGGGGGCAACCTGAAATCAAGTGTCTTGGGGTCAGTTTGTGGTTGCTGAATCCAAACCATGGCCGGAGGAGACTCGTCGGTGGCTTATTTCACAACAACGGACCACAGGCAAGATAAATCCAAATCTCTACAAGCCGCTATAAAAGGGCCCATTGTTCTGTGTCAAAAACAGGATTCTTGCGAAGGTCTTGCATCCTTGCTGGTCTTGCGCTGCTAAGAGATCGCCCAAAGAGACTGGCTCA
The DNA here is from genome assembly GCA_949987565.1 of Luidia sarsii. Lineage (NCBI taxonomy): Eukaryota > Metazoa > Echinodermata > Asteroidea > Paxillosida > Luidiidae > Luidia > Luidia sarsii. The sequence goes on along the minus strand of OX465108.1, from coordinate 18,938,353 downwards.
CACTCAGCACTGCGATTATCGAAAAGTGACCTCGGCAGTATGAGTTCGTCTGACGTCAACAGGCGTGTACAGGTCATCAGCTCTAAGTGGTCCATGGAGCCTGTCATTCCTCGCTGCCTCACATTTTTTCATAAGACAGACTATGGCTGCACTGTGTGCACGCTTTGGAGTACATGTCCGTGTCCTCGTCGTAACTCTCCGGGCCATACGTGTGCTGGTGGCTCCGAATGTCCTTAGTCCAAAGGCTGGACCGCACTGTTCGTCTAAGTTCTGCAAGAGGGAGGGGGGGGGCCAAATAGACAAAGCCCAAACCTTGAGAGTTTCTGGACAACATACAGCCTATCACAGCGTACGACGGGTAATCAATCGCGAGTTGAGTTAACGGTGCATTGTAAGTCTTTGTGAAATCAGCCCCTGGACAACAAGAGTACCCGCAGGCAATTGGACGAGGTTTTTGCCCCATTCGGAAAACTTGATCAGCACTGCATGCTATGTGCTTTGCCCGATTGGCAGCTGGGGAAAAAAAATTCAGACAGCTCGGGTGGCATTAAAACATGGGACTCCTGCTTGCTGGTGCAGATGTCTTAACCACTAACCACTTGACCAACGAGCTGATGGAAGTTGTGTAGTCGATTTGATTCTGTACAGCAACGGGTACTGCGCTGCATCATCGATATAACCGCAAGTGATTCCTTATTAGGTTGACTACCAACAGCATTTTTTTTTTTTAGTTTACTGCCTTCTGTCTGAGTCATATGATGGGGGGGGGGGGGGGCAGCTCGGTCAGGCACAGTCTTGACTGGTGGGGGCACCAGTCAGAAGCATTTAACCATTGAGCTATCCAGCCCTTAGATGGCCTTCCCAAATAGTCAACTACACCTGTAGTCTTTCCCATGGTGGGGGCGCCAGTCAGAAGCATTTAACCATTGAGCTATCCAGCCCTTAGATGGTGGCCTTCCCAAATAGTCAGCTATCTTTGCCAGGGTGGGGGCACCAGTCAGAAGCATTTAACCATTGAGCTATCCAAGTTAACCGAGTTCGGTAAACCCTCATGGATTTCAAATGTGTTATCAATTCCTGATGGCACAGACTTAGCATTGCCTCTTCACATCTCATGTTGACTGCATCGAGAACAGACTGATTGCGCGGTGTCATCACGTGACTGGGCATTCCGGTAAGGTCTCAGGTACAAACTCCGGAATATTCTTTGTAGATTTCGAGAAAGAAAAACCTCGATCGAACAAACTAGTGCAGCAATCATCATGTACTCTACAACAGCGGCACCTTGATATGAGGGCCGCCATGTTTGTTGATTGATTGATACCACTATACAGGGTGCAATCGGTCAATTGGCAATTTGGTTGAGAGGGCAGAGTTCAGGAACTGACCTTTGACCTTCTTGTCAAATTTCTTCTGCTTGGCCTTCTGTTTGTTGTCCTCTCTCTCCTCTTTGGCTTGCTGTATGCTCTCGTGGCTTCCCCAGATCTCCAGCGCCCGCCGTTCAACCTACAGATGGAATCATGTGTAGAAATTGCAAAATGCCTTCGTCCATCCATATTCCAAAATCCTGTTACAAAGCAGTGTGATTCTTGGGTGTACATGTAATATGATGTGTGATTCATCCGCAATGTGAACCCAAGCAATACACAAATGTTATACGTTTGTAAAGTCAACTTTTAAAGGCCCAATACAACATTGGGAAGATCGGAAAACATCGATGTCCACATATTTCCTTCTAATTTACAGTTTGTAGATGGTCATAATAGAATCCTCATGTTGAAATGTTACGGTCTGGTATGCTGTACTTCTCGAGAAATTTTCACTCAAACATCGACAAATAGTTTATTACTCGCGAGTAATAAACTATTTCTTACACTACAGAATGGTGCAAAAACCTTGACGGTTTTTCTACTTTCTCAGATTACCATTTTGAGGTAAAACCTTCGCAGAATTTCTTTTTGGAAATGTTTAATGGTAATTAACACACAAACTGTGGCAATCTTTTGACTTTTACCAATGTTGTATAGGGCCTTTAAAGTGAAAATCTCAACAAAAAGAAACAAAATGTAATGGTGGGTAGAAAAATACATGCTTCTCAAAAAGAGGAAAAAATCTTTAAATTGACAGGAAGCTGCAAATCATCATAGGCAGGACCAGCACGGGTTTGCCAGTTTGGTAGAGGAACATTTATTTGGTGTAAATTGGTTGTACAATCCAATGGGCCATTATTTATGCTGTTTCCATCCCTCAATGTAAGCCAGTGGCCTACAGAGGGCGCACTTCATGCTGGGTGATGATCAAAACAAGCTGGAGGTGAAAAAAGCAGAGGCCCCCCACCTGGATACCCAGGTACAGCTTCATTTCTCCCCATCTGGGATTGTGGGGATTCTTCCTGACGATGAACTTCAGAGGCGGCTCCCTCTGCTCAAAGTCTGCATCTTTCAGGAGGTACGCCTGCTTCGCTTCCGTTTTGGCGATCAGCGAATGCTTCTCCTCCTGGTCCCTGTATCCCCGAAAAAGGAATCATCATTATTATTATTATTAATTTGGCCAAGGAAAATAAACAAGTAGTACATTCAAGGTGAGAATGGTCACACAGAGTATATCATGGAAATTCAAGATGGGAAATAAATTGTTGAAGGAAAACCAAACAAGGAGAATAGATGTATAGAGATGTGATAGGTCAGGATGAGATGGGGGAAGAGATAGGGGGGGGGGGGCAAGGACTGGGGATGAAGGGGAACAGATTGGGGAGGAGGGCAAGAGGGAAGAAGTACAAAAGGCTAAGTATAAAGGACAATCCAATCTGAGACGGCCAGGAGGAACAATTTTAGTGGAAAACACTAACTCAAAAGCCTGTTCCTCTAGTCCTAGGTTGGTGAAATGACTAACTAACTATACTTAGTAAAAACTATCAAATACAAGTATGTGTAAATGAATTGGGAAAAAAGTTGACCTACTTGGCCGAGACAATGAGACAGTCTTCTGCCCTGTACCAATCAAAGCCTGTTTGTGAATGACATCGACAATGCATGCGCAATCTCTCACTAACACTTCAAGTAATACAACAAAGTTACAAACTGCTACTAGGCGACTAAAGATATCCAGATTTAAACAAAATGTAAGGGGCCTGAATTTTTAATCATAGCATTATCTTTCTCAAAGGCAGGACCTCTGAGAAAGGCCCCTTGAGGATTGAAACATCATTCCCCCCATTTGGTTTACTTGAAATTCAGGGATTCAAAAGGATGGGGCTCAGTCGGCTCACATGCCAGTCCCCTAAAACTGTCCTCGCATTATTCCTACCTGCATGCGTCGCAGACATTGTGTTCAAAATGGTTGTACAGGTAGGAATCCTGGCAGCCTTTCTTGCACTCTTCACAGGTGAAGGGGTCCCCCCCTAATAAAGGGCCTGGACAGCATACAAGAATAACGACTTCAAACATTGAACAAGTCTGAGCCACGAGACGTACAAGTCCGTTGTTGTGGCTTTTGTGTGTGCAATCGAGGGATTGCAGTGGGGATCCCAAGGTTTCCGAATCATGGTGATGAGTTAATGTTTTCTGGTACATTTTGAATTGGTTATTTCATCTGTTCATGTTGTGGAGGCTGTGATGACCATTTGCTGTTACACAGTCTATAGGGCCGCTTCCACTACACCAAATAAACGCTGAACCAAATAAGTCGAACTCCAGGGGAATGGATGAAAAGTACAAGTTATCCGGCGTTCGAGTTATGTAGGCCTATTCTTTTGTCAGAAATACGGTATGCATTGGAGGTAAACAGAGGTTTGAGTTAACCGGGTATACCCCGGTAAGCAATTTTACTGTATTTGTATCGCGATTTGAATTGTGATTCAAACTCCACTATTTTGCATGTGTGGACACAATAAATGCAATCATTAGGCCTAGAGGGATTTCAATCATGATTCAGACTTTACTAATCACATTTATTTGTGGCGGTGTGTGTGTGAACGCTCCACTGAATCGCACCGGTTTTTCAATCCCACACAATGCACCGCTCATGCTCTGATTGACAGGAAGTGCGGTGCTTGCTTAGGCCTATAACATCTCCCTGCGTGGGTCACCCTCAAGGACACACCCACCATTTGACCACAATTGCTAACCGCTCGCAATTTTTTGCAATGCGATTTTTTGGCCTGTGTGAACACGACCCCCCCCCCCCCCCCCCCCCGAAAAAAAAAAAAAATGAAAAAAAAATTTGGATCACAATTCAAATCGCGATTATTTTTGTAGTGGGAACGGCCCTTATAATGCATTTCAAGAATGAGTACACACTCTCCCCATCGTCAGGAGACTGGTGGCTGCTGTACGTGTGCTGTTACGCTGTAAGCATGACAGTTGTGATTATGATAACATCTATTTAAAACAATGGTAAGGCAAAAAAAATAGTTCTGCTTCAAGTTACCCGACCGACCGACTGTATTTCAAGCCTGCGACCCTAATTTCTTTATCGGGAAACAATGATGATAAAAATTTAATGTGTAATTTACTGATTTGATCCTTTTATTATTACCCTTAAGGCTTGACCACATGCAGCCTAATACCTCCTTGGTCGTACACAAAAAACAAATGCAAAAATAAAATTCCCTACCTACCTACCCTATTTTGAAATGCCATGTAAACAGAAGCAGAACTATTGTGGTGTTTTTTGGCCAAATTGACTGAGAATATTACCTGGTTCTTTGATTATTTTGACCTGTCTCGATTCCTCCTCTGCTGGTTCCTCTTCCAACAGAAACCCTCCACCTGTGTCTATGACTCTTCCCAATGATGATGGCGCCTCGTTCCTAAAAACAAACAAAAGACCTTTTGATTTTTTTGAAAAATTGGCAAAGAAAACTTTGACTGGACCGGAACTTGAACCCGAGACCTCTGGACTAACGTACCAGTGCTCTTCCATCTGAGATATCCAGCCCTTAGATGGTGGCCTTCCAAAATAGTCAACTTGTTTTTGACACCTTTCTTCAAACGAGTCTTCATATCACGACCTAAAATTCATTGAGATTTCTTCTGACGGCAAGGCTCCATAAAATTACCAGGAGGAAAGCTAAAACAATTTAGAGGGCCTGACATTTCGAGCCTAGCAAGACCTTTCTCAAAGGCAGGACCTTTTTCAAGGCAGACTTTCAGAAAGGTCTTGTAAAATATTTGAGATTCTAATTTGGGTCATTTAATTCAGTAAGCAACAACATTTATGATTTAAAATGTTGACGAAATAAGGTATCAGACTGTGTTTGTACACTATTACTTATATTAGTATTGCACTTGATTACAATGCGTTAGTTTGAGTTTCTTAGTTGATATTGCACACTAGAACCTATGGGTTGGGGCAACCATTGATGGAACAGGTCAGAACATTTTCTTAGCAAAGTCGACGCAAAGGTCTTTTCAGCGGACATGAAGAGGGACAAGATTGCACTTCACGACTTGTTAGTTGTAAACACTCATAAAAGAGCAACCCTTTAGGCTTCACATGGTGTCACCGCAAACCTAACAATTTGTAACTCCACGATGTGTAGCGACTGTAACCTTAAGTCTTATTTAAAGCCCCTACGGCTACACAACATTGGTAAGATCGAAAAACAGAAATGTTCACAGATTTACATGAAACTTATACAGTTTGAAGATGGTTATAGTAGAAACATCGAACTGAATTATTTCTTGCTAAAATGTTGTATTTTGGGAGAAAAGAGTAAAAGAAATCGTTTACATCTCACCGAGATTTAAACTATTTTTTGGAACAGTAAGGCGTTAAATGCTTCATTTTCACGAAACAAATGAAGAGGTTTTCACTATTTTCTTGAGACTCGGTTGGCGGATTGAGCTGAAATTTTCACAGGTGTGCTATTTCATGCATATGTTGGATCAGACAACGTATGGATACTATTCTTTGACCTCGACCAATGTTGTGTAGGGGCTTTAAGCAACGTTACAGTTTCTTTGGTGGAGGGGGGGGGGGTCATCTATTCTACTTACTTCTTTGATGGCTTGGTCTGTGGGTAGGGACGGTTGGAGACTCTTGTCTGGCGGAGTAGCAATGCCTTCTGCCGATTCCTCTCAATCTTAGCTCTCTGTGCATCACTCAGTTTAATCTCATTCTCAGACATGCTGCTCTTAAAGGTTCAAACACATTTTGAAGGGCATTACTCCATTACTTGGGACCAGAACTCTGCCTTATTGTAACTTACCCAGGTTACTCAGTACATTCAAATTCAACAAGCTTGCTTTTTGAAGGACAGATTTTAGTTTAATAATTCTACATACACCATAACAAAAAAGGCTGGGAAAAACCTAGCTACAGTACAAAATAACTTAAGCCCTTAGTTTTACTCCTTTTTTAACATTTTTTTTTATTCTGGTCGTCCTAATAAAAAAAATAAAAAAATCGAGGAGAAACTTACGAGTAAAACTAAAACGGCTAAAATTACTGCACTAACTAGGAAAAAACCAAGAAAGTCCAACACAGAATACCAATTGTATTATTATCACATAATTATGATAGACAATACCCATTGTCTGGCACAATCACTTCCCGAAAAACTTACACTCCCCCCCAAAAAATCCCCATGTTTAAGTTTTGCACCTCTTGTCTACTGCCATGTCAATGTCAATTGTTGGTACAAAGTCTTACCATACTCAGTCATAGCGCCTATCACTGGCCACTGCCATTCTTGCCCTTTGGGAAATTACAGGAAGATGGATCCGACGAAAATATGAAGGACTGGGTTCATTGTTAGTTAAGAAAGTGACGTTGAGTGTATCACTTATTCACTCGCATCAGATCAGGCAGTTTCTCTTTGACTCTCACTGGCTCTGCTCTCCCTAGTCCGAGTAACTTGGACCCAAGTCACAATCGTCATTGGTTTTGGATCGGATAACGGGAATATTTCCCGAAAACAGGAAAACTAAATAGAGATTTACAAAAACCTCTCGACTAACCTTTCAACTGGACCCTTCCAGTTTATAATTTGTATTTATCCTCGAAATTTAGATAATTTCTTCCGAATTCTTGATCGCTATGTCGAGTGTAAACACATGCTTTTCGATCCCTTGGCAGAGTGGCAAAGTTCATTGACATCGATGTAGCTATGGCACGCGAAATCGCTCAAATATTATACGAGACGTGTTGTCCCATCTTGATTCGTACTGGGCTGATGAATAAAGTTTGTGAAATACAGTCATGTATGCACGTTCTGAAACGTGAATCATAAATACATTTACCGGTATATAAATAAATGGTTTAACTAATAAAAGAAGAATTCCGTACAGATCACTTTATTCTTATCTGTATGCACTAGCTGTGCAGTTTATTAGGTGTTTTTTTTTCATCTTGAGAAACACGCAAAAAATACTATTTTTGATTTTTTTTCATCTTGTTTGTCCAAAATGTTTTGAAATAAAATTTATCATCCAATTTTCCATGTGTATTTTTTATTCCTCTATTTGTGAATGTGTGTGTACAACACGGACAGGAGTTCAAAATCTTAGGTGTACCCAGTGATAGCAATCTGGATAGGTACATTGTGCTCATGAGACAAGGACAAGGGTGTCAATGTTTCTCAGTTCTTCCGGTTGGAACTGTTTGCACTGGCAACAGGTCCTTTGGGTCAGCATCAAAGTAAAATTCTCCATCATTTGTATATTCAGGCAGTTGACTGCATGCTGATGCATTTCTCGTCTTACGACTGACAGTGATACCTCAAGTACTCGGATTGGGTGAACTACAGCCGACTGATTTCTTTGGTTGTTGTTGTTGTTGTTGCTCCTGATGATTCTTAAAAGCCCTATACAACACTGGTAAAGGTCAAAAGATTGTCACAGTTTGTGTGTTAAACCATAAAACATTTAAAAAAAGCAATACTGTGAAGGTTTTAGCTCAAAATGGCAATCTGAGAAAGTAGAAAAATGAAAAAAAAACACCAACTATTTGGCAATGTTTGAGTAAAGCTTTCTCGAAAAGTACAGCATCCCAGACCGTAAGATTTCAACATGAGGATTCTATCATGAGTGACCATCTACAAAATGTGTAAATTAGAAGGAAATCTGTGAACATCGATGTTTCCCGATCTTCCCTAAGTTGTATTGGGCCTTTAATGTTATTCAAAACTGCATCTTCAGTGATGCTTTACCTCCCACTACAGCACTAAGGACTTTCCGCTTCTTCGTTTTTTCCCTTCTTTTTTTTCAGCACCCTTTGAGCTTCTGGTAAAGGTTGGTGCATCTTTCACTTTTTCAGTCATGTTACTAGTAGTTGTCAGCTGCTGTGATAGAGGGGGAATTGGAAGAAGTATTGGCATTCTCTAGATTGTTCTCGGGATGTTGGACTTCTGTTGATGTGAAGACTGTAGCTGGTAAACGACCCGATGGGTTGACAGCACATCGGTCCACTGGATAGATGCCAGACTTGCGGAATGATGCTTGCAAGTTGTTTGGCGTAAGAGCACTTGCATATGCCTTGCAAGCTATCTCACACAGGGAATACCTGTCAATGCCGGATGTTGCATGGTGACGCATACGAGTGTGCCGCATATCATTGAGGATCTTCTCAAACGGTCCGAAACATCCAATGTCCAATGGCTGAAGAATATGGGAAGTGTACGCTGGAAGTGCAAACAAAATGATGCTGTTCTCCCGTGCCCATTGAATGAGAGGCAGTGATACATGAGACTTGTGTCCATCATAAAGAATCAAGACAGGGTCATCTGATGTAGCAGGGGTGGAGTATTTCATGAAATGCTCCTTGAGATATCTCTTAAAAATGTCAGGGCTAGAGCAACCTGAATCACTTACTGTCCCACCGGTACCAGGAGTGCAATCCGACAAGAGTTTTTTCCGCATCCGTCGTCCCTTGAAGATGAAAAATGGGGGCAATGCCATGCCACAGGCATTACCACACCCAATGATAGTTGTAGTGGAGGATTTGCCCATGATAACTGCCGGAGGTACCTCATGGCGTGAGGATACAACAGATGGAGGTGTGTGGTTTTCAACTACACCTTTCTCATCAATATTGTAGATGGCCTGTGGTCGATCCATCAGGTTATATTTCTTCGAGATCTTTTCAAAGTCATCAAAGTATCTGTTGACTGTTTCTGGAGAGGTCGCTTTAGCCCTCATGATCTCAAGGGATCTTGTTTTCTGTATCTTGAGCTCAGGCCAGCGTGCCGTGAAGTTGTAGAACCACTGTAAGGAGAGCTGGTTCTCGACTTTCTTCCTCTTTCCGAGGTGAACAGCCAAGTCGGTAGCCAGCGCTGTAACTTCAGTGCGGGTGTAGCCATAGCCATAGGAGGACATCACTTCAAGGTGTGTGACAAGGGTTTTCTCCTCTTCTTGACTAAGCAAGGTATCGGGACCAGACCTAGTTGTTTCCAATTTAGTTTGTCCACTAACTCGGTTGTGCAAGGTGGAATACGGGATGGAGAAAATTCTGGCAGCTCTCTTAACTGGCATTCCCTGCCCGACCACAGCTTCATAGGCATCATTTAGAGATTCACGGGTATAATGGCGATACTTGCCCTTTTTTTTCACAGACTGCATGCCAAAAAGAAAAGAAAAGAAAACAAAATTGTAAATGTCATAGAAAATTCTTTGAAAAATAAAAGGATACCCAGCAATATCATGCATCAAAGGTTCCATGATAATTTAATGTACTCATTTTATGTTCTTATAATCATTGGATTTTTTCTAAAATCTGATTTTTAAGCCTACAGATTTATGCAAAAATTGCATTTTGCATAGAATTAGTATTATGGCATTTTGATAATATCTAGCATTGTCGCCAGAAAGCGGACAACTTGAGTTGATCATTTTATCAATGATTAAAGTTGAAACGAAAAAAAACACGTCACTTCGTTTTGAGAATGACATTTTAAAACAATCTTGTTGCATTGGCATGCCATAGAAAACCGGACGGCAACAGGATCACGTGACCTGTCGCCTGACTTCGGCAGTATGGTGGCACGTGTACTGTGTACTCGATACTGCGCAGACGATCGACCGTAGTTTGGTAAATGGTACATTTGGACACGAATTATGTTTCTTAAAAGGATTTGGAAATTGTTTTCAAAACACATTAGTAATCTATACCAAAAAATACATAAGTTTTGAGCTTTTTATTGTCACTTACGAATGGAAACTTTACTTTCAACATCCTGAATGTCGGGGATAGCGGTACGTATTGTCGTCACACCAGGGATAATGATCTCGAAGTATCTCGCACGCTCTCGCGGTAAACGGGAATTTAATTTTGGGATCGAAAACACATGACTTGTCGGGTAACATCTGCGTTTGTACGTGTACGTACGTACATGTACTGTACATGTACTGTACGGACCATACCGTACTCTACGAACGTGCGTACATTATGTACAAAATTTATACACGTCCGTGGTTTGGGTAGCTGCATGGCGATCTGATATAGAACGCCCTCTCGTGGTATCCAAACGATAAACAAACCCAGCCGGTCAGCTAGGATGAAATTATCGAGAAACCGTCACTTGTCGATGATTTCCCCAGTCTCAAACTGAAAATATTTTCATCAGACCTGAGCCAGCGAACTTACAGTTGTCAATATAACATCTGGGACCATTTTGGACTATGAATGCAAGAAACCATAATTATTATGAATATGGCCCTCTAGCCTATTCAATCATGTCGAGCGAAGGGCAATCACATCCCGCTCTCTATAGTAAACTGGATTTCACTTTGCCTGATTGTTTTGTTAGAAGGAACGTTTTTTTTGTTACCGGTAGTCGTAAAATGGACGGTAATGGATAGAGATCGGAGGATTTCAATAAAAATGCTTCTGAGCTATAAAATTATACAGATTATCTTTGAACTTCTAGTTATCAAATCGAATTACTTTGTGAGATCAACCAGAGAGAATGATTCGTTTAGCTCGCCAACTTCCGCATGGTCAGTGTAATTTTGCCCCTTTACTATAACCATGGAGGAAGAACTCCATGCTATAACACGGACTGTGCGCCTCCCGTATAAACAAAATGGCTTTTCTCAAAATTTAGTGGGCCTGACGTTTCGATCCTAGCAGGACCTTTCTCAAAGGCAGAGTGAGTTGGCTTTTCCTTTGTTTCGTCCTCGGACCATGCTCGGACACATTCTCCAAAGTGGTGATTTTCATCAGGACAGCTGTAGAGTAGAGCACATCCTGGGCATCTGGGCATATCCTGGGAAAAGGCTCTTTTAAATTAGTTGAGTCATCTTATAATTATCGGCTTTGTGCCGCTTGAGAATGCTTCCAGACAATTGCGAGGATACATTGGCGGGATATTAGTGCAGAATTCATTCTCTAAGGTCTCACTTTGCACTGCTATGAAAAAAAACCCCGCTCTATCAAGCATCTGCCGCCAGTCCCCATAGCTATAGATATTTGAGTTTTACTTCCGAGCAAGAGCCTTCGCACTCAACTTGTCATTTTGACAGTCAATGTTCATCTAATTCATTTACCAGATGTTCTATAATAATTTCAGGCTTCTTCCGCCTGTGCCTCCACAAGTGAACCTTGACTCGTGGTTTTGCTGCTATTAATATAGTGCACGCAGGCCAACCGGTTTCCGTAAACAGAAAGAACTTTGTTCCTACAAAGTCCCGTTGTCCCGATAATAATTGGTATAAGGATCTGCGTTTTGTTTTCGGTTCCTTGTTGACATTCTGAACTTAACATCATTCCGTGGATACGAACTTGGTGCTTCTTTGTGAGTATTGAATGATGGACAGGACAGGATAGAGGCATTCTTCGTATCCGAAGGATGGGAATTGTGCAGATTGAATACCAATATCATTTACCATTAATGTAACATTTTTAGTATTTAGATGTTTTTAGAGAAGTCTTGGCGTAAAGCGGAATTGAACCTAATGACCTTTATAGGATCGGCTGTCTCCCGAGTCCGGAAGCTTGCTGAGACTTTTTCCGGTGCCGTTCGACCCTGGGACTTCCTTTTGTTTTGTATCGCTTCTGCAATCCGATCACGATCCGAGAAGGGAAGAGGGGAGGCCATCGGGGAAAATCCCCACTCTTCACGGGGTCCAATTCCGGCCATATAAAAGCCCCTGGCTCCTGACCCGGGTCCCCAGTCTCAGCCCTGTCGATCTGGTGACGTGACTAGACATACGGGTTGAACACATCTGAGAAGCGGGTTTGGTTAGCTCTTCTCTTCGGGCTCGATTCTGCCTTTCTTTAAAGCACCGGCTCAAGAGCGACCGTATACTAGGGACCGCCATGGCGCCGCCATTGAAACTCCCCGAGGTGACCATCAGTAACGGGGGGATGTCCTACGAGGGCAAGGGGAGCAAGCGGGTGGACAAGGGGTGCCGCTGGATCGTGACCAGCCTCGCCATCAACCTGTGTATCACCGCCATCCTGGTCGGGCTGACGCTGGTCTACGTGAACAAGGAGCTGGACTCGGTCAAGGTACGAAAAGAGCGCGCGGGGGGGGGGGGGTCTTTTTTACTGCAAATTTGCCCGAAACAAGGCTTAAAAAACCACTCAGGGTTAAAAGCTATAAGGGAAGAAGGAGATAGCGAAGGACTTGGGAAGGATGGAGATAGGAATTAACATTCCTTAAAAAAAAAGATGGACAGAAAAAGAGGGAGAGAGGGGAAAAAGGGAAGGAGGGAGCGAGGAAGACCGAGGAAACTGAGGGCTGGCATCAAGAAGGAGCGGATATAGAGGACTAGAGGGAGGCCGGGAAGGGAGTGAGTACGAGAGTAAGAGGGGAAGATGGGACGGATAGGGTAAAGGAGAGAATTGGAGAGGGCAAGGAAGACAGGGCGGGGAGAAGAGTGGCGGGTAAAGGTGCGAGTAAGAAGAGAGAGAGAGAGAGAGAGAGAGAGAGAGAGAGAGAGAGAGGGGGAGAGAGAGAGAGAGAGAGAGAGAGAGAGAGAGAGAGAGAGAGAGAGAGAGAGAGAGAGAGAGAGAGAGGGGGGGGGGGAGGGGAGAGAGGCAGAAAATGGCTGAGAGAAATGCAGAGAAAGAAAGGAAATACTGTTGAGACGGGCGGACAGAGACATAGACAAAGATCGAGATACACAGAGAAAGAAAAGGATAAGAACCGGCAATGGAAACGAGACTTGGCAGAGAAACTGACAGAGAACGACTAGCGTATGCTTTTTCATATAAAACTGTTAAAGACGTTCATTTCAATCCCAGTATTTTCATTGTGTGTTAATATAATGATACATGTATTAGAAATCTGTTGACGAATTGAGCAAGTAAATAGTCAGACAACGGACAATCTTGCAGAACTGTCTTGTTTCTATATGGGCGCGCAATTGTATTGAAACTTTTGGAATTCCTTCCTATAACACCGGCTTGAGAGTATGTTTTAAGTATAGATGTTTTGGGCGAGAACAGTTTGTAAAACTTCTTGGCCAACTTTTGTTATTTTTCTTTTAGTAATTTAGACTTTAAGCCTCAAATTTGAAACTTGTCGTTTCCACTTTTCGCTTTTCATTCTGGGCCGACCGTCCTGCGTTGCTGTTTGGTCACGTGACAACACATCGCGATCACTGATTGGTCAGAGTGGCGTGGCGCAGCAAGAGGAAGAGGCATCCTCAGTGGCTGACGCCCGCCGTCCTTCCCACCCTTTCCCATACGCGTTTCGAGCATGCGCAGATTGTGCGCTTGACTTTTCTTGGCTTCAATCCAAAAATAAAATGTTGAAAAACCTTTAAGGGAACAAGTAGGGTGAATTCTGTAGCAGTCAAGAACAAGAATTAGTGTGGTGAGATTTACCCCCGGTAGGCCTATATTTATTTTTCAGTAATCAGGTACGGCTTTCACTGCAACAATTTGTCGGGGTTTTCGCTGACTGGCGAATCCCTTTATGGAACAGAAAAGATGCCTTATGAAAAACAGCGCTTTTAAAGCTGAAGTTATAGGCCTACTAACAAAATTGCAAACTTTTTTGTCGTCTTTCATTTTGGTCGTCGTGTATTAAATGAGCATTGTGAGAGTGTTCATGTGAGACCGTAGTCTCTATGAGCTTGGGAACATGAAGCGATACCGTAACGATTTCGGTCTTGGTATGCGTTAACATGCATTAATTGTTCGAAAACAAATCGCCACCTCGTAAAAATTCCGTAGAAATGCTGACGAACTAATACAGCAGAACTAACTTATAAACAGCGGTTCAAATTTGATGGGTCCTGGTTTTGCCTCTTCCTTAGAACCTCTATCACACCGTCGCTCTGTGTGGCCTCACTGGCCCTATTCTACAGATATTATCAATGGCATTTCAGCCTTGGTTCCCCAAGATCGTTGCAAGTCGCGTACCACGCGCTTCTCTTCACATTATGCACCCGTAGGTAGTTATGGCACCTAGAGCCAATATGTGACCCGGCACAGCATAATGAGAAATAACCCTACTTTTGAGATTTTGAGGTTTTCTAATGATGTGAAAGAGTATACCATTAGCTTTTAAATGATATCAAAATATAATATCCTCTAATATTTAAAATTTCCGAAAATAAAAAAAAAGGAAATTGATTTGTAATCGAATTGTGGAGATACTTTAACTTCAGGCGTTGTTTACTCAAAAAGTGTTTTGGTGGGATATTCCTCATGTCGTTGTGCCGGGTCACATATTAACCGGTACTCCTATAGCTTCTTCCCGCGCACTGCTGCACTATTGAATTCTCTACCTGCAACCTGTTTCCCCTACCCTTTTTTGTAACTTGTCTCAATTCAAACGAAACATAAATGCCCATCTTTCCTCCTCCTGATTGAGTGACCCTTTGGGGCCTAGAGCTGGGCGACTTTCATTAAAAAAGAGTCCATGGTGATGACCGCCAGAAGTTATAACCCTGAATGGTTTCCTAAACCCATCCCCTCCCCCCCATCTCCCCCTCCACTCAGGACGAGTTGAAGTCGACCCAAACGCGTCTGGCGTGGCTCGAGGGTGCTTCGTCCAACCCGGACGCGTCGTGGGTCCCGCCCCACTCCGGACAGCAGCGCGCACGACGGGACCAGAGCGCCGAGGAGATCCAGGCCAACCGGCCGGGCAGACTCAGCGAAAGGTTCCTGTCCTTTGTCGGGGATAACGGTGAGCGCATGACGATAGGACAGCTGAATAGAATAGCTGCCCTGTGGGATCGCAAGACTTGTAAATGTAATCGGGATTATCGGTACTTCCCGTGTGTGCCGATATATCAATTTCTCTTAATGTGATATACAGAAATGTTGCAAACTGCTTACTGACTAAAATTACCAAAATGTAAATCTTAAAATTTAGTGGGCCTGACGTTTCGATCCTAGCAGGACCTTTCTCAAAGGACATTTCTCTGCCTTTGAGAAAGTTCCTGCTAGGATCGAAACGTCAGGCCCACTAAATTTTAAGAATTTCTCTTAATGTTTGAAAATGAAATGCTTCTGACTGGCTCCATCACCTCGGGAAATATTGGCTGATTTTTTTTGAACAAACAATAATGTATGTGTGTTCTATGTAGGTCCCTAAGGGTGTAGATTTGGGATCATGGATTTTTGTTTCATTTTTGTTAGGGAGACGGGGCTCGTGCTCTTGCCAAGACGGTAGAGACGGGAGAGAAGGGAGAGAAGGGAAGAGCGGGCCGCCTGGAGCCCCAGGACCTCAAGGTGCAAAAGGCGAAAAGGTATGATAATACCCCCATCCCTTAGGTACCAGCCTGCTTCCCCTTCCACGGCACGGCCGCCGCTTGCCCAAGTGCGAATGAAGCCCGATTGCCCGTTGTTCATATAATTATGCCAACGACGAGGGCGCTGTTGCTCACCCTGTGGGTTGCAGAACACTAAATCGAGATCACATAGAACACTGCACAAAAGCACTCACTTTCAAAGTCAAGTATTCCAAAGCCAAACATTTCTCAGGTCTTGTAACTATACCCCAAACTGTAGATTGAGTCTTCATCTCTCAATTCCTTTTCAATTCTGATGTCCTTAGCCGTTTAGATTTTTTGCTAATTTAATTTCCCCCCAGAAAAAATATCCCAAAAATGTGTAGCCGTCCGTCCAAGCCGTATTTGTGCAAGGATTTTGAGAAGGACCCCTCCACTTCTACAGTCAAACAGGGCCACATTTAAAGCCAGATATGGTCCAAATTACACACGAAATGAGAGTGAATCCCCAGATTGTCTTAAGCTTCACTTATTTTACAACATATCAATTAATTAGCCTTCAAAGACCCCTCATTAAAAAAGGTTGTGGGTCCACACTTTATGATCGAAGTGAATTGCTAGCGGCTGCGGTCAATAGTATTGTTTGTATATACTTTCACGACGTATAGGAATTCGGACATGTCCTTATACAGTCTATGAAAATTTACTGCATCCGCTATAGTTAGCGACTTCCACAGACTTGCGTTTTCACTTTGAGACCTAGACAGTGAATTCAAACACCGCTTCGGGTTTACTCGTGCATGCAAAGCCACTATCTAATGTATTTGTAATGATTAACTTGGGGGTGCTGTTCATAACGTCACGGCTGCGTGAAAACGGCACAAAATTGCAACACATTGTTCATTGATATGTTCCTGCAGGGAGACATGGGACTGGATGAGACATCAGTTATTGGACCCAGACGACACAGGAGAGACGCGGACGATGCCGATTTATTAGGTAAATTAAACACGTCACAGAGGAAGCAACACCAATGACCCGTGAAGACGGGGACCATTTTGCAGAATGCCATGCACCCATTATGCAGGCAGGCATTCATCCATCTACTCATCGATTCAACACTTCATCCATCCCATCTGTTCATCTATTGAATCCATCTATCCACCCATCTAGTCATGTATTCAACGATTCACCAATCCATCAATCCATTAATCTATTCAACGATTCGTCAATCCATCAATCCATCCATTTCAAAGATTCACCCATCTAGTCATGTATTCAACGATTCAGCCATCCATCCATCCATTAATCTATTCAACGATTCACCAATCCATCAATCCATCCATTTCAAATATTCACCCATCTATCCATCCATCTAGTCATGTATTCAATGATTCATCAATCCATCCATTTAAAAGATTCATCCATATATCCAATTTATCCATCCATCTAGTCATGTATTCAACGATTCACCAATCCATCAATCCATCCATTTCAAATATTCACCCATCTATCCACCCATCTAGTCATGTATTCAACGATTCAGCCACCCAATCCATCCATTAATCTTTTCAACGATTCACCAATCCATCAATCCATCCATTTCAAAGATTCACCCGTCTATCCACCCATCTTTTTCGACGATTCATCCACCCATCCATTCATCCATCCACACACCCATCAATCCATCCACCGTCCAAAGAAACGTCCTGATAATTTATTGTTTCTCAAGGCATCAACAAGAACAAACAATGACAACAAAATACAAATGCAACGGCAGCAGCCTTGACGGACTACCAAAATGCGAACTAAATCACAATCAAGTCGTCGCTCTCCCATTGTTACCACAAACAAGTAACCACAACAATCAGAAAACAATCAACTAAAAGATAAAAACATAAACGAGTATAGAAGTGTGCATTCACTAATTGAATGTACCAAGGACAAATTCGAAAATCGGGATATATTGCACTTGAATGTGATAGTTACTGTGGGAACATGTATTGATTCATGCACTTATTTTTATGAAGGAACGACTACTGACCAAACCGAATCGAACGATTTTTTTGCAAACACCCCAATCATGTCATGTGCATTTGAAATTCGTTCCCTTTCAAGAGCTCTGATGTCGCCAATCCTTTGAATCTTCTTTCTATTGCAATCATGCTTGTGTATCCACACCGTTCCTATAGCCGATGCTCTACCCGCCCATAGGATGGATACCACGTTCCGTCCTGAGAAGCGTTCAGGCGACACCTACGTCCGTTGGGGGCGCACTACTTGCCCAAACAGCCCCGACACAGAGTTGGTTTATGCCGGTAAGGGTTTCTGTCGTTACACCGATCCTTGATTTTGAACCCGTTTTTTTTCTTCAAACAAACAGAGGAAGGTAAGCTGAGGACATTTTTTATCGGTTAAAGCAATGGCGAGAAAAAGAAAACTAATGTCCGACTGGATCGGGTTTTTTGTTCCGGGTTCTTGGTTGAATTTCCAAACGAACTACCACTCCCTTCGTTTTTCAGCGGCATGAAAGGAAAATCTTAAATCTAATGATCTGGCATTGCATGGGGATGACTGTGTTCTTCTCGTCTCTCAGGCAACGCCGCTGGGTCGCACTACGCGCACAAGGGCGGCTCCACCGACTTCTGGTGCATGCCCGCTGCCCCGGACTGGGCGTCAACGTACAGCGACACGGCCAACTCGCATTCCTACCTGTACGGCGTGGAGTACGCGGTGCCCTGGGACCCCTTCTCGCACGAGAACACGGACGTGGTCAACCAGCGCGACGTGCCCTGCGCCGTCTGCCGTCTGCTGCGCCGCAGCTCCCGCCTGGTCCTGCCGGCCACGCTGGGCTGCCCCAACGGCAACTGGACGGAGGAGTACCGCGGGTTCCTCATGTCGGGCCGGCACCAGGATGAGCAGCGCTCCAGCGCCATCTGCGTGGACCAGGCGCCCGAGGCCGTGCCGGGGAGTCAGGCCGCCGTGAACGGTGCTCGCCTCTACATCATGGAGGGCCAGTGCGGGTCGCTCCTTTGCCCTCCGTACGTCTCCCTGAGAGAGATCACGTGTACCGTGTGCAGCATCTAAGCTTGGGGGCGTCCTTCATTCTATCTAGTGGGACCAATTGCGTAAACCGTACATAACTATGCTTATACTCATGAAATGCTTACTGCTAGCTTACTTACTTTCAATAATTATGCCAATCTAAAAAAAATAAATGTAGAAGGCACGACGTTCCGATCCTTGCTGGATCTTGCTTCAAATAAAGAATAATCTACCTGATAAAATAGCTCATTCCTTAATTCCTTTTAATATTTTTTTTTCGAAAATGTTTGGAGCAGAAAAGGAGGGAAACTTGATTCAGATTAGGTCTTTGATACTATAGAGTTGTTTCACGGCGGCCATCTTGTGGGCCTTCTGGTGTTATTAAAATTCAGCGACAATGCAGGTACAAAGAATGCACTCTTGCCTAGCCTAGCCAGGAGGAACAAAGACTAGGCCTCCAAGATGGCCGCTGGAGCAACAACTCTATAGCAAATGTTTCCGTTATTTGTGCCTTTCCAATAGCTTAACACAGCATTGGTCGAGGTCAAAGAATAGCATCCATACGTTGTCTGATCCAACATAATGCAAGAAATGACACACCTGTGAAAATTTCAGCTCAATCCACCAACCGAGTCTTGAAAATAGTGCAAAACCGCTTCATCTGTTTCGCGAAAATGTTTAGATCTAGGGTTTTGACGTAAACGATTTCTTTACTCTTTTCATACATCATTTTAGGCAGAAAAAAAATCAGTGTGAGGTTTCTACTATAACCATCTTTAAACTGTATATCAAGTTTCATGTAAATCTGCGAACATTTCTGGGGTTTTTTTTCGATCTAAATGTTGTGTATGGACTTTAAGGGACAAAACGTTTGTCACAAATTTCATTTAATTTTACATTAAACAAGTATATAATAATATTATCGAACCAGGCACTTTACTTGCAAACGAATCAAGGCAATTTTCGAGAAGAAACTTGCAAATCAATCAGATCGTTTGCTTGCAGCAGGGAGACACTGTTGCAAGAAATGTCGTCTGTGCTACTAAAGTGTATACTTTCCACATGTTGTGCACTTAGTTGCTTGCAAAAGGTTGCCTCGTGTGATAGGCCTATGGGTCAAATGCTGCAACATAATCCATTAGATACTACAATATGGAAGTGGATACAGACGCTATGCCCTGAGCAAATTTGTGATGTCATCACGGGATCGTGCCATAGAAACCCGATTGGTTGTGTAGAAATTTTGCTGAATATTTTCTGGTTTTTCCTGCAGACCTGTATCCCTAAACCTGTTGATTTACTGTCAGAATGTATGCTTCATAATCATTAAATGAAGGATTTTTTCATCAAACCTAATTCAGAGGGATTATTTTGCAGTTTGAAAGTTAATGTCTTTCTTATGTTTTTTAAACTGTGGGTTACTGACATGATATTTTCAAAGGTACAAAAGATGACCAATTTCTGACCCCATCACTCAGAAAAAAGAAGCTTGGTAATAATTATGTCTGTACACTTCATATGCCTAGATGACAACATAAAATGAGTTTGACTGTGGTATCTATTGCAGAGACCCTTTAACAAAATGCAGGTCTTAAGAAGCTTTCTCATCAAAAAGCACTCCAGCAAATCCTACCGTCTGGTTTAGTGGTCGGTGTTTAGATTTTCAAAGCCCGGGCTTCAAATTAAACACAAACCAACGCCTGCTAAAAGTATAGGGTAATTAACCGTGCTTAGTTTAGATGACGTAATACAACATCTGTAGCCATTGTTACAAGGCATACGTACAATCTGAATAAGTGTGGCTGGTTGTTTGTTGAAGCGGTACAAGGCCGAACGGTGATTGGATTTGATATGCAAATTGCGTGTATATAGTTACGCTCCCATTAGACGTAATAAATAGTGCATGATTAAAGGTCAACTGCAATGCATTTTGGAATTCGTTTTTATGATTTCAAATAATACTATGGTGTCAGTAAAATACATCCATGCATTTTTTCCGAATTTTAAACTATGGGAAAGAGTGTAAAAAAATAATTTAAGTTTGGAAGGGGGAGCAACCACGCCCCTGTGGAGGCCGTCCTTGGTGACGTCAGCGGATGAAGATTCGGTCCATACTCTTGTCGGTGAACTGTTGTATATTATACGTTCGTACGTGTATATTATACCAACAGTCAGTGCACGTTTTTCAAGAGAACCGATTTCGGGAGTATATATCGACAAACCCGTTGACACGCCAGCCAGATTCGTTGTTGAAGATTGCAGCAGTGGAATAAACATGAATTTATTCCCTGACAATCCTAGAATAAGCCGCATTTGGACGTCAAAAATCACGCAGTCAATCCACATGTCCATTCGCGTTTCTGTTCCTCAAGATTGCCTGGACTGACGACAGAACCGAAACGGTGAAATCCTGCCTCCGTCTGGCCAAAACAACTTGTGTAACCGTAAAACAAAATGATTAACAATTAAGAACATTAATAAGAAATCATTATCAGGATAGGAAACATACTCATGCCTAGCTGACAGATATCAAAACTACATTAAATTGGATTTATTGTCAATTCTTTACATTTCAGAATAAAAAAAATAATGCGATTGGCTATTTTAAACAACATTAATGATTTGAAAATTGTTGACACAACTGAACTGATGATGAAAACAGGACGAACAATAAATCGCTATTTATTGTTAGAAATGTATATCATTATAACGTACATGTATCGCCCTCCGAATAATGCCTATAAGGCTTCGAAATCAACTGTAGACTACCTCAGCCACTTGGCTTTCCACAGATCTACGTGCTGTATATAACCAGCCGTGGCGAATGGATTAAAATCTGCCCCTTTGCTCAAACACTTAGAGGATAATGACACGTTCACGTGACCTGGGACGGCCAATCACAGGCCCGACGATTGAATTAAGCGCATCAATATTCAAGTCGGCGAGAATGCATTGGTCTTATATTCAATGCACGTCTTAGGTGCGCTTTCATTCAGCGCGAAGGACAAGTTGCAGCACAGCCAGCACAGGACCGGTGAGTTTCCAATGGTCTCAGATATGTGGGTCTGCATGCTTTAAAGGCCCAATACAACATTGGGAAGATCGGAAAACATCGATGTCCACAGATTTCTCTCTTATTTACACAGTTTGTAGATGGTCATGATAGAATCCTCATGTTGAAATCTTACGGTCTGGGATGCTGTACTTCTCGAGAAATCTTCATTCAAACATCGACAAATAGTTTATTACTCGCGAGTAATAACCTATTTTTTACACAACAGGCTGGTGCGCAAACCGTGACGGTTTTGTTTGCATTTGTCTACTTTCTCAGATTACCATTTGAGCAAAAACCTTCGCAGTATTGCTTGCTTTGAAATGGTTAATGATTTAACACACAAACTGTGGCAATCTTCTGACCATCACTAATGTTGTAGAGGGGCTTTACAGCCTTTGTCGTGTTCATGCAGCGTTCTGAGTTCCTTAAGGCTGGTGTAGCGGTCTGATCCGGGTCCCATGCTCAGATGAGACCGTTACCATATTATATGGATAAAAACGTCATGCGCAGTGCGCATGGTAGTTGTACATTTCGAAGGCCGTGCTGAGTCGATACGGCCATTGGCAATGCAGCGCTTTCGGACACGTTTGTTGACCCGTAGTTATTTACCAACTCACTCATTACGGAGCCTAGTACCTAGGCCTAGAACTTTTAGGCATTGAGTTTTACATTGGGGAAGAAATGCTACAGTTGTTCCCCGTAATAAGGGTGTATCGATTGACCTTATACAATAAAAAGCAAAATGTGTTCGTTCGCGGAAAATCATAAACAACGTTCAATTGAAGGGCTCCCTTCACGTGCTTGGTTCACTGACTCATCCGAGCACGCTGAGCAGCTGAGAACGTTGCTGTAACGTGCTGAGGTGAGCCAGTGACGTCACGGCTCAACTCAGCACGGGGGCCCGTCTGAGATCGTTACACCGGTCTCCCGGTGAACTTTGTTGCTCTTTAAGTCAGGTGGTGGAATGGGGGGAGGGAGGGAGGGAAGGCTCGGCGGGAAAGGTCCACGTGATACGGTTCGGACGGTGGATGGAGGCACCCTGAACCCTGAACCCTCAATGGAAAGTAGGCTGTGACACTATGCAAGTCATCTCTTCCCCAACCCCCGTGTATAGGTTAGGTGGTATCCCTCCGTTAAGCCCACCGCCACCAGCCATGCCAATATGTTTGTACACACTAGATGACAACAGAACGTGAGCTTGACTTTGATATATATTGCATGCAGAGACCCTTTAACAAAAAGCATTTTTTTTTATCACAAATCACTCCAGCGAATCCTACCGTCTGAGTATATTGGTTGGTGTTTGTGGGTTTTTTTTAAGCCAGGGCTTCAAAATCTATAATAGACACAAACGCACGCCAGCTAAAAGTAGGGTACCGTAATTAACCGTGCTTATTATAGATGTCGTAATACAGCGTCTGCAGCCATTGCTCTTATACCGGTACATACAAACCCCAAACCCCCGTGTAGGTTAGGAGGTACCCCCTCCGTTAAGCCAACCGCCAGCGGCCATGGAGGTCTCCTCCCCCTCCTCCCCCGTCGACCTGGGCTCCCGCATGGGGAACTTGGGCGCCCACGGCATCCCCAATATCCAGCGCGCGTCCACCGCCCGTCGCCGTCTCCTCTGGGCGGCGCTCTTCCTGGGCGGCGTGGCGGCCTTCCTGATCCAGGGCACCCTGCTGGTCGGCCGTCTGCTCCGCTATGACGTGGCTGTCAACGTGGAGCTCAGCTACAAGCCACTGGTGCGCTTTCCCGCCGTCACCGTCTGCAACCTGAACAGCATCCGACGGTCGGAGATAAACAACATCGAGGACCTTTACGCGAAGATTCGGGGCTACACCGCACTGGTAAGCTCAGCTGGGTATTTTTGCTGGTCAGCTTGCCGGATAATTGAGCACTTTACGGTAACGCGCTCGGGTATTTGGTGCGCTCTTCTGGATATCCGAGCAGGGCGCGATATTTTTTTTCCGTACCACATAAACGCTATGGGCCCATATGTTTGCGCACAAAGTATGAAGAATTTACGTACGTTGTAATCACTGTACAGAAAGCCTTTATTGGCTGTGCAGAAGGCCTATCCCTAGCTTTAACTTCAACTGGTATAGCCCCCTTCCCCTTGCTCCACCCCATAAATCGTGTGTGCACAAACATAATGGGCCCATAGCGTTTATTTGGTACGGAAAAATTCGCGACCTCACAACGGTCCCATTTGAACTGTACGGGGTCGTGCGGGTTGTCGCGCATGCGCAGATCTATGCTCGAATGCTCGTACTAGATTTCTTCATATCGATAACCATGGCTAAAAGACCACTCGATTCGGTCTGAAATATAACCGAGGCGCAACCTATTAGTTGTTAAGTTTAAGGGTCGGAGGTGAGAGCGCCACCCGTCGTGTTTGGGGTTCACGACTTAATACGTCCCCCACCCTTTCAGAAACGAAATCGTGCCTTATTGTGCAATGGCTCAAAAAAGTAAAATAAAAAGTATACAGAGTCGCTATGATTATGAGTTGCCCGACTCGCGTACGTACGTTTGTGAAACGCAGTGGCTGTTGTTACGGCAGTCGTCCGTGTGGTTCCCTGACTTGATTGTATTTCGTCAGCATCGCAGGCTGGTTGAACCAGTATACTAGCTGATAGTCAGGTTCCAAGAGCTAAACATCCTGACAAATACTGTGAAGTCAGGGAACCACACGGACGACTGCCGTAACAACAGCCACTGCGTTTGTGAAAACCAGCCGCGTAGCAACTAGCATACTCTTCGGTCTTTGCGCTTGCGCAATGTGCGTGTTGGCGAGCCTGTTGGTGAGTAGCATTGGTGCAGCGGAGATCGTGAAATGGAAAACACTGGTCGTGAACACCATAAACACGACATGATTGGAACGCAGCAATAATGCCCATTCTCTTGCTGTGCAGATGTACCAGGCCGAAACAGTGGTGGACTACAACGAGCAGTGCGACAGCTTCGGTCTGGCCGAGATAGCGGTAGAGGCCACGGCGAGCATCGCCTACGACCAGCGCTACAGTACGGGCCACACCCTGGAGAACATGCTGCTGTCCTGCAGCTTCAACGGATACCCTTGCACCAGAGTGTAGGTTTGCGGGTCGGGGGTATAGCCTCGTCCAAGGCGGTCTCTCCTGGTTACGGCTCCGGGCAGACAGTGAGATCCGGTGTCCTGCCAAAAAGTGTCCCTGCCAAATACTGTCCGCTCATTAGCATACTGATCGCTGATTGGTTAGCGTTAGGACTAGGATTAGGGTCGTTAGGGTTAGGGTTTGGATTAGAATTGGGATTGGGATTAGGATTAGGGTTAGGATTAGGGTTGTTCGGGTTAGGGTTAGCGTTACGGTTACAGTTAGGGTCCAACGGTACCAAAGTGCCCAACGTTGCGTGTGTTAGGCCAGCAACCATACACAATGCGTGTGTAGTGCGCAACCATACCCCAACCACGGTGGTTGAATGTCATACGTATTGGACCAATCAGGGAACAGTATGCTAATAAGTGGACACTATTTGGCAGGGGACACTATTTGGCATGACACCGGGCCAAACGCACGCAAACCACTGCACAACCGCACTCATACCACGCAGTGTCCAAGCTGTAAACAGTACACGGCATGCAGACCGCGCCGTTCCCATACCACACACAGGTAGTGTGTGTGCGTACAAGAGTACGAGCCTGTACGCATCTGTTCGGAAGCAAGAAAAGACCTGCACTCAGTATGGACGCATGCTAGCTAAAAAAAAGTTATTGCAGTAAAAATTTAGCATCTCGGTCTTAACCACACACACAAAGTACGGTGGATACGGACAAGATTTAACTGAGGAAAGGCTGGGTCAAGATTTACGACCGATGGGGATAAGGGTTTGAAAGAGCAAATAAGTTGTTGCCGTAACTGTGGTCAAAGATCTACATCGGTCACCAAAATGTACGGTGGGGTCGGAAGTCACTGCGCATGGCTTAAAACCAACTCCGTTTGGAGAGAAATCACTCATGGCTTCTTGTATCTTATTCCGCCTGTCTTTCCCTCTCATGTTTTATTATTAAAGAAACTTCACTCATTTCTACAACTACCTGTACGGCAACTGCTACACGTTCAACTTTGACAAGGCTAAGGTCAAGGAGATTGGAGCGACAGGCCCGTCCCACGGTCAGTATGAGTGGTTAGGAGAACATTATAGCGGGAGCGTAAAAATGAACCACGCATGTGACCCAAACTCTACTCAATCTCCCAACCTCAGACAACCCTGACAGAGTGACAGGAACGTTTCGGGACGGCAGGGCTGTGCCGGAGTTTACCGGCTCTTGTCATCGTCGATGAGCGTGACGCGTGTTACTGCACGTCAAAATTCGTGCAGTAACACGCGTCACACTCAACATCGACGATTTCATTCACAAACATGATGAATCTAACATTCAAAATAAGTCGTTTACAAGTAGAAATCTACCTTCAAAAAGTGGTCCGTCATCTCGCCTGATCTTCATAATCCACTGTTACCGCAGGGTTCTATCCTTAGCTGATTTCTGGCGGTGTATTTCTCTTGTTCGAGGAGCACAGCGGAACCGCACAGTATATGTCGCCGACATCTTGGAATTCTATAGCACCCATAGCCTCGATTTCAGTTCGATGCATAAGCTACAATTTGCATAAATATTAAGAAAGGCCTATCGACCCCGCAACGTCTCAGATCTTACTCGGTCCTCTTGATGGCAGGCCTCAGCATGGAGTTCGACATAGAGCAAGGGGAATACATGGACGACCTGCAGAACTCGGCCGGCATGAAGGTGTTCGTGGACCACCAGAACCAGATGCCCTTTCCCGAGGATAAGGGAGTCATCGTCAGCCCTGGGCAAGAGACGTACATCTCTCTCAATAGGGTGAGCGTCATCCACGGAAGTCAACCTCGATCCCGCCCGGCGGCCTGAACGATCGGGGTTGCCGGGGGTTAGGGTTAGGTAGGCCTACAATGATTGTTTAAAGCCCCTACACAACATTGGTCGAGGTCAAAGATATAGCATCCACACGTTATCTGATCCAACATATGAATGAAATAGCACACCTGTGAAAATTTCAGCTCAATCTGCCAACCGAGTCTCGAGAAATTCGTGAAAACCGCTTCATTTTTTTCTCTCGAAAATACAGCATTCAACGCCCTACTGTTGCGAAAAAAAGTTTAGATATTGGTGAGACGTAAACGATTTCTTTTACCCTTTTCTCCCAAAATACGACATTTTAGGTAGAAATATTTCAGTTCGAGATTTCTACTATAACCATCTTCAAACTGTATAAGTTTCATGTAAATCTGTGAACATTTCTGTTTCTCGATCTTACCAATGTTGTGTAGGGGCATTAATTAAAGGCCCAATACAACATTGGGAAGATCGGAAAACCTCGATGTTCACAGATTTTCTTCTAACTTAAACAGTTTGTAGATGGTCATGATATAATCCTCATGTTGAAATCTTACGGTATGGGATGCTGTACTTCTCGAGAAAATCTTCGAACAATCATCGCCAAATATCGCTTAAACATCGCGAGTAACAACTATTTAGGGCCTATATTAAAAGTACAGCATCCCATAGCGTAAGATTTCAACATGAGAATTAAAATCATGACCATCTACACACTGTGTAAGGTAGAAGGAAATCTGTGGACATCGATGTTTTCCGATTTTCCCAATGTTGTATTGGGCCTTTAACATAATAGATTTATTGAGGAGTGGCGTTGACATCTTGTAAATAAAATTTCATCACAAGCAAGTGTAGTGTACAAACACTTATCATTGATTATACGAGAACCACACCTCTTCTGAAAAAAACCCACTTCGGGGCGCTGTATGTATGGTTAAATATGAGAATACTACTTATCGCCTACGAGCCTATTCGGTGTACACTGTGGTTTCTTAGTGGCGAAGTAACAACCTTTCAGTCCCAAGTAAAAATATATTTGACTTATTAATCTTCGGTATACAATCAATAGTCTTATATACTTTATCGGACAGGCAGATAAAGCTTCTATAAGACATCTCCCCCACCCCTGGCTTCTTGACAACATCCCTAATGACGGGGGCTGCACTTATACTAAGCGTCCCGGCCAGATCAATTTGCTAAACGTTCTAAAGTCATTCCGGCCTTCAGACCAAGAGGGAAGTGTGTGTGGTTATTTGCTTGGAAAAGGTTAATCCCCATTAGTCGGGTTTGTTTTTTAGCAGAAATTGTCCTAATGGAAAAATGCAAACTAATTAACCCCTCAGAACGGCTTTGTGCTCACTGCTGTGTGACAACGCGGGAGTCGATCCCTTGAATATTGGACGCTGACAAACACTGGGGTGACAATCAAGACAGGGGAAGTATAGGAAGGTGAAAACGAAGAAGAGGAAGAAGAAGACGAAGAAGGCGGAGGGAGGAGAAGGAAAAGGACCAGAGGGATGAGAAGGAAAAGGACGAGAGGGAGGAGAAGGAAAAGGACGAGAGGGAGGAGAAGGAAAAGGACCAGAGGGAGGAGAAGGAAAAGGACCAGAGGGAGGAGAAGGAAAAGGACCAGAGGGAGGAGAAGGAAAAGGACCAGAGGGAGGAGAAGGAAAAGGACCAGAGGGAGGAGAAGGAAAAGGATCAGAGGGAGGAGAAGGAAAAGGACCATAGGGAGGAGACGGGAAAGGACCAAAGGGAGGAGAAGAAAAAGGACCAGAGGGAGGAGAAAGAAAAGGACCAGAGGGAGGAGAAGGAAAAGGACCAGAGGGAGGAGAAGGAAAAGGATCAGAGGGAGGAGAAGGAAAAGGACCAGAGGGAGGAGAAAGAAAAGGACCAGAGGGAGGAGAAGGAAAAGGATCAGAGGGAGGAGAAGGAAAAGGACCATAGGGAGGAGACGGGAAAGGACCAAAGGGAGGAGAAGAAAAAGGACCAGAGGGAGGAGAAAGAAAAGGACCAGAGGGAGGAGAAGGAAAAGGACCAGAGGGAGGAGAAGGAAAAGGACCAGAGGGAGGAGAAGGAAAAGGACCAGAGGGATCGGGAGAAGGAAAAGGACCAGAGGGAGGAGAAGGAAAAGGACCAGAGGGAGGAGAAGGAAAAGGACCAGAGGGAGGAGAAGGAAAAGGACCAGAGGGAGGAGAAGGAAAAGGACCAGAGGGAGGAGAAGGAAAAGGACCAGAGGGAGGAGAAGGAAAAGGACCAGAGGGAGGAGAAGGAAAAGGACCAGAGGGAGGAGAAGGAAAAGGACCAGAGGGAGGAGAAGGAAAAGGACCAGAGGGAGGAGAAGGAAAAGGACCAGAGGGAGGAGAAGGAAAAGGACCAGAGGGATCGGGAGAAGGAAAAGGACCAGAGGGAGGAGAAGGAAAAGGACCAGAGGGAGGAGAAGGAAAAGGACCAGAGGGAGGAGAAGGAAAAGGACCAGAGGGAGGAGAAGGAAAAGGACGAGAGGGAGGAGAAGGAAAAGGACCAGAGGGAGGAGAAGGAAAAGGACCAGAGGGAGGAGAAGGAAAAGGACCAGAGGGAGGAGAAGGAAAAGGACCAGAGGGAGGAGAAGGAAAAGGACCAGAGGGATGAGAAGGAAAAGGACCAGAGGGAGGAGAAGGAAAAGGACGAGAGGGAGGAGAAGGAAAAGGACCAGAGGGAGGAGAAGGAAAAGGAAGGAAAAAGAGGAGGGGAAAGAGAAGCACATGCATGTTATTGTACTGATAGGCCTAGTGATGCAATCATCTATTCTGATTCTTATTGTCTGTTCCGCAGGTGGTCATCGACCGCCTCGATCAACCGTACACAAACTGCACAACTGGCGGCGACACGATTTTCAGTGATTTCTACAGGAACGTCTCTTACAGCCTGCTGGTAAGAGACTGTCTAGTGCCGTATTGGTCATATTCCTCTAATGCAGAGGATACATGTTTAAAGACGGCACAATCCTGTGCCACGGGATCTCGCAAAATGAAGTGATCTGATTCTTCATTACGTGGGAAGAAAGTCCTACCTTATCTTACCATATCCTTTCCCATTCTATCCCATCCCAATATTCCAGCAAGTACTACCGCATCCCATCCCATCCCATCCCATCACATCCCAGCCCATCCCATCCCATCCCGTCCCATCCCGTCCCATTCCACTCCAACCCCGGCCATCCCATCCCATCCCATACCATCCCATACCATCCTATCCCATCCCAACCCATCCCATCCCATCCCATCCCATCCCATCCCATCCCATCCCATCCCACCCAACCCCATCCCATCCCAGCCAACCCCATCCCATCCCATCCCATCCCGTCCCGTCCCGTCCCATTCCACTCCAACCCCGGCCATCCCATCCCATCCCATCCCATTCCACTCCCACCCCGGCCATCCCATCCCATCCCATCCCATTCCACTCCCACCCCGGCCATCCCATCCCATCATCCCATCCCATCCCATCCCATCCCATCCCATTCCACTCCCACCCCGGCCATCCCGTCCCATCATCCCATCCCATCCCATCCCATTCCACTTCCACCCATCCCATCCCATCCCATCCCATCCCATCCCATCCCATCCCATCCCATCCCATCCCATCCCATCCCATCCCATCCCATTCCACTCCCACCCAGGCCATCCCAGGCCATCCCATCCCATCATCCCATCCTATCCCATCCCATCCCATCCCATCCCACCACATCCCATCACATCCCATCACACCCCATCCCATTCCATTCAACTCCCACCCAGGCCATCCCATCCCATCATCCCATTCCATTCCATCCCATCCCATGCTATCACATCCAATCCGATCCCATCCCACATATCCCATCATATCTCACGGATGACCATGCAATCGACTTAACCCTAACCTTCCCAAATCGAGACCTTACATGTTCCCACAGTAAGGAGACACAAGTTTCTGTTGTATGAGCCTGTGTCGCGATCGGTAGAACTCACTAAAGTACTCTCACATAGCACAGTTCCACTTATCATACAAAATGCACACCATACCGCAAGACAGTCTGGGCACAGCCGCTCTAATGCCCCCTTTGCTATTCCCCTCCGCTTCCCCAGGCTTGCGAGAAAAACTGCGTGGTCCAGACGGTGATGGAGAGGTGCCAATGTGGTGACCCCCGCTACAGATTCGACGATGCCAAACCACTGTGCTCCTCCAGCAACGACACACAAAGTAAGCCCGTGTCCGAAACGGGCGTCTAGAGCTAGGTGTAGGTCTTTCCCCTATTAGCAATACACGGAGATGCGAAGACAATATCCCTAGCCCTAGCTCTGGAAGCCAGTTTCGGGCACGGCATAAGCAACACGGGATACGGGAATTAAAGGGAGAGGTAGCCTTTGATCAAGGCGCACGCGGCGAAAAATGATAGTCGCGATTGCTCAATTCAAGAGCGAGGGGACTATAGTTTGAACACCTAAACCAATGCATGAAGAAAGACTACAGGAAGATAACCGCCGCACGCCACAAGCGCCTTTGGAACTCTGCTCCACTAAGCTTATGGTGTTTCTTTACATTTGCTACCGTTTTGGTAGCAGATATAGTCATGCATAATTCATTTATGCAAGAGTCTTCACCAATCAAAACATAGATCCAAAGGCACAATGTGACATCGACCTTCCAGCCTTCAGCACACCAGCCACGACAATGTCGAAAACAACGACACTTGGGGCGACAAACTCAATGACAAAGTCACCGGTGACGCACTATAGACGGCTACGGTCTCCTTTTTACGACACACAAGACAGAAATTAATACGATCACAGAATTTTCGATAAAATGCAAGAAGGTTTGCGGTTATACCATGTGCAAGATCTCTTTAAGAAAGAGGTATGGTTCTGAAAAGAACCTGAGTGGTAACTTTCAGAACAATACCTCTTTCTTAAAGAGATCTTACCGTAAACCTTCTTGGATTTTGTCCTTCCACCATGCATAGCCTTAATTATGTCTTATTAATTTTATTAAAGTGACTAACGAGGGCATGAATGACATTTTGTATACCTCTCAGAATTCTTCCCATCACTTGTCTTGTGCCTTGTTTCACGGCAGGAGAATGTGTGGAATGGGTGTGGATTGATTATCGAGCCAACATTCTTCAATGTGGATGTGCGCTACCTTGCAAGTAGGTTTGAAAAGAACATTGACGAACGTGAAAACTTTGTGGAGCACCATACTACTACATGTACCTATATTTACTGTTAAACGATAAGGGGCCGTTCTCACCCAATCGTCTGGTATATAAAGCTGCATTGTCCACCTTGTGTAATCCGTAATCTTGTTGCAAGGTTAATCTACATCACCTGTATGAAAATGTGGGTGTTTATCCCTTGTAATGTATGGGAGTTAATGGCTACATTCTTCTGACTGGCCCACGCCTAGATAGCTCAGGTGCAAAAACACTGATGAGACTAGAGGTCTTGCCTCAAATCCCAGTCCAGCCATGTTGTCGTTGTCACCTTCGGTGTTACCTTCACATTACTCTGGGTGCCTTCACACTCTACTGGACCTATACACAGTTACAAACACACACATTTGGGGGCCTACACACATACCTGTATCCTTGCAGAGACGTTGCTTTGTTCTCGTGCACTATACAACCGCGTCAGAAACTAAGTTTTAAAAATACTCCCATTTCAACCACATTCACTTTCCTGAGTAGAAATTTGGACCGTTTGTCGCTTTTAAATAACACTTCTATGTGCGACTGATTCTTACCCATTACACATTTTCCGTGTTGGAGTTATTTCCAAATATCAGTTTCGTGAAAAACCTTGTGGAGACCTATACACCTTTACAATTTCCCTGTGGAGACCAATTCAACCTATTGTCTTAGGTCTCCAGAAGGCACTAGAGTCGCGCCCACACTATTTTGGGGTCTACACACACTGGGGCAATTTGACTGGGAACTTTTGAAAATGGCAAAGAAAACATTCGCAGGAGAGGGACTTAAAGCAGAGGCCTTTGATTTTGCGTACCGGGTACCAATGCCATTATATTTATACTGGCTGAGTTATCCAGCCCTCTGATGGTAGCCTTCCCAAATAGTCGACTATAGTCTTTACAAGGGTGGTGGCGGCATTCACAAGCATTCAACCATTTACTGCCGTATTATATCAAGCGAACACGTCCCGTTTTCACTCAGACCTATTTCGATATGCTATTTTGAATTTATCCTTGGTAGGGTATTTACCATGCGAAAGTTCTAGTTGTCATTGATTGGGTTCGTGTTTCATAATTTTAACAGAGAAGTTTTATTCGAAGAGACCGTCTCGTCAGCAGTCTGGCCGAATGAAAATTACAAGGTAAGGAAAAAGAAGGAGCATTTTTGTATCAACAATCTCAATAATCTGTATTAAGATTTTTCTTTTTTTAAATGCCGTAAGTATTATGTAAAGTAATCTTCATTATTA
>OX465108.1:18885257-18900257 GCA_949987565.1 Luidia sarsii | reverse complement strand
GTGTATTGTTAATAAACAATTTGTCGATGTTTAAGTGAAAATTTATCGAGAAGTACAGCATCCCAGGCCGCAAGATTTTAACATGAGGATTCCATCATGACCATCTACAAACTGTGTCAATTAGAAGGAAATCTGTGGACATCGATGTTTTCCGAACCAGTACACGCACAAAAGAAACGA
Source organism: Luidia sarsii (assembly GCA_949987565.1). Classification (NCBI taxonomy): domain Eukaryota; kingdom Metazoa; phylum Echinodermata; class Asteroidea; order Paxillosida; family Luidiidae; genus Luidia; species Luidia sarsii. Next base: position 18,900,077 of record OX465108.1, on the reverse strand, counting down.
GCCTACACAACATAATTATTATAGTCAGCTGCTTGGCGCAGCCCCGAATATAATGCAACAGTTAACTTAAAGTGATGAATTCAACCCTGCTTGTGACACCAATCTTGTATTGGGCCTTAAACGTTCATTCCGCTACTCGGTATTTAACCACTTTTGTTTGTGAAATAGAATGGAAGTGCATTATTGTGGGGTGCGTCTTCTAAAAAGCATGCTGGTCCGCCTTCACGACGCGAGTGATAGCGTAAAGCTATCACGGATTAGATTGCATCTCATGCAATGGAACATTCTCGTACGGTGGCGTCACAGTTGACCGCGCCCTACGTAAACGCACGACCGGTGACCAAGGTTACCGCGCGCACACAAAAGAATCAGCCTTGGCCACGGATAATAATTATAGATACGGTCGATACTCGCCTGGGCCCAATTTCATAGAGCCGCTTAAGCGTAAAAATCTGCTAAGCAGGAAAAGTCTTTCTCGTGTAAGCAGGATTACAAGCTGCCCTGCGATGTGATGTCCATTGCTTTTGACTTGTATTCCACTCTTCTTTACTTAGCATGAAATAAAAGTGAAGTTTGGGTAGGCAAGGGGATTCTGTGGCTCATGAGTTTTTGCGCTTAAGCACATTTTGGCGCTTAAGCGGCTCTATGAAATTGGCCCCTGGTGATATTGTCATATCGTCCATACTAAATACACGAATTATAACGACGGTGATTTTTTTTTAACGCAAGCGAGCGCGCCATAGATTTCAGTGCCCGAGTGAGTCGCTGTGGACGCGGAAGTTCGCGGCGGTATAATGTACGGTGTCCCCGAGTTGACAAAGCTGAGTGAAACTATTTCTAAAAATTAATGCCAAATCAACAAACTTCTGTCAATGAGAAATATCCTCCTGGGATCGAAACTTCGTAGTCTCTGATCTGAAAAAAAACCCATCAAAGTCAATAAGGAGAAATGGTGTAGGGCCTACATTTCTGTATTCCTTAGAAAATCCTATACGTAATAACATGATGTTTGTCTCGAGGAGAAAGTATAATTCAATGTTTTTGCCCTTGCTCGACTTGGTAAATACTGAGTATTCAGTGCTTTTCCCGGTACCTGATAAAAAATATTTCAGGCAGCTCGGGCGGGATTCGAACCCGCGTCTCCCGATTTCCCAAGAACGGACGTCTTTTCCAGTACTTTGAAATTATTTCGTGCTGCAAAAATAATACAGTGGCACAAATCCCAATCGTCTAGCATGCAACAAGGGGGAATATAATTAGAATGTATAAGGAAAGATTACACCATAAACGAAAATGGCAACTACCAAGGAATCCGAAATGACGATCCACAAATAACTATAAACAAACAACGTCTGGGCCCTTACAAGTATTTGAAATTATTCATATCGTCTTTCCTGTTATTCGGATTCGGATTTTATTTCGGATTGTTCTTCCACCACTAAAAGCAAAACCCGAGATGAAGGGTTAACACAACAACATTTCGTGAAATGCTTCGAGCTCCGACCTAAACGAAAGGAAAAGTCATCACGAAACAGTCGTCGGCAAGCAAAGATTGGCACAGTACGCAGAAATGCTCGCAGACGTGTAATTGAAACCGCACTGTTAAGCTTAAGTAAATCATAAAGCACCCAGTGGCATTTAACGTACAGGCACTTAGGCCTATTGTCTATTCTAATGTGTTTGCCTCTCCGCGCTCAAACACAAATTTGCCACAACAAGCCAACTATACCGCGGTATACCGATGGAACCGTACGATCAAGCGGTATCCAATCTTGCCCCCCCCCCCCCGACTCCTTGAATTTGAAGATTCCTTGTCTTTCTCAGTGCAGAATATTCACCGAGAACCTATGGCCAAAAGTATGTTCTAACCCTAGCCCCCTAGTACTCTTTACTTGGTTTCTTCACAATCCTCCAGTGTAAATTTTACAACCTTCCTCAATCCTCTACAGTCCTCCGGTGTAAATATGACAACCTTCCTCAATCATCCACAACCCCTCCAATATATCATTGGAATATGCTTGCACAATCCTCCATAACCCTCCAACAGGAAAATTTTCATACCTGCCTCAGTCCTCCACAATCCTCCGACACAAACTATTATAATAGGTGAGCGAAAAGAAGCAAGTAATATCCCGAGCCTACGCCCATATCTCGTACAGGGCACGGCTCGGAAGAGACAGATAATATTGTTCCGCTATCGTGAGACGTCATTTCTTTCTGTATAGTATTTTTGTTCTAAGCGGGGTGATAGTCGTGTTTTTAATCGTGCCGTATTCGCGGAAGTTTAGTGAAGGTCAAAGGACAAACGCTTGTCTAGAAAATTTTAAATTATCTGTCTTTGAAAGTCTAGAGGCACGTCGCAAAATCAAACCATCTCAAGATTTAGCTACAGCTGCAGTTCGCAACAATTTGTATTACATAACAACATAGAAATGTGTATAATATTATGTACCCGATGAAGCAATCCGTTTCACGAGTAATTCTGATAACGTTGACTTCATATGCGTCACTGCACAACAATATAATTTAGTGCCATGTTGCGTAGCCGTGAAAGGTCTTTTTCAGGAACCTGTTTGCCGCGGTCGTTGTTAATGAGGAGCGTGTAATTAAAGTCCATGACTAGAGACCGTAATTGGCCCATTTCCTAATGGACTCCTGTGTGCACTGAGGCCTCGTGGGATCAGTTGATTGCTGTTACGTGATCGTTTAAGAAAAGTCGCTAATTATTTGAGTATAAGTACGGAATTGAGGCGATATCAAACTTTGTTTTTAGTCCAGGAGAATTGATCTAATAGATAAGACAAATAAGACGCCCTGAGAATGAAAAACCTTTGTTCTTATTGAACGAGGTCGAGTGCAGTTATATATCATTTATCATTTTGTTCCCCGCGTTGGTTCAGTCTCACCATTTGTTGGCGTTATTATCTACCGCATCAGTAGGACTATTTAGGCCTATTTTATGTTGTCATGTCATCTCAGAGCAATTTTTCGTAAGATAACGATATCTTGTCTGTGGCATTTTCGCGCCGTACCTAGATGAAAATAATATCTTGGGATCAATGTAGTTCGGATGGCACATTAGGGGGTCCGTAGATAGGAGCCGCGCGTGTATTGGCAGGACGGACTTTTCGTAGTGGCGTTGATTGAACGATAATGCCTGGTAACGTGACCGCTCTTATTGGTTTTCAGCCAATGCTTTTATACAACGCTTATACTGTGGGAAGGGAAAAATCAATGTGTGTCATCGTTTGTTTGCATGGCCGAGTTTGGCAGACGTATACATACGGCATTGATTGAGTCGTTCTCTTGACAGTAAGGATCATTCTGCAATGCGTGTGTACATACCAAACAATTCATCTGTGCTTTTAGGTTTCATTAAAAAGGCGTATTAAAGAGTTTAAAGGATGCATGAGGGTTCGGTGTGGGTCGATCATTCTGCAAAGGGCTCGTGTCAAGACCAGCGTGCACGGCGAGGATAAGCGATGGGCACAACGCTTCTACCGTGGAGCCACAATCCGGTCATTCGACGGCCAGGCAAGTTGACTTGATTTAAAGCCACTCCGGTGCTGGTCAACGTTGAGGTCGGGCGAATAATGGCCGATATTGATTGACCTATTAGCGGACGTCTACGCGAAGTATTACCTTTAATTGTGATTCAAACCGAGAAAATATCCGCGCGTGTTCCTGATCATGTACGCTTCTGAGGCAACCGCGGAGCTAGACGGTCATCATAGGAAGGAGTCCAAGGCGCTGTTTGCGCTGACCGATACGAGGGTGGCTCCGATGGCCGTTGAAAGCTCCCAGGCCACGGCCGGCGTCAAGCGGGACGGCTCCGCTGACAAGACGCCGGGGCGTGCCGAGCTGATGCACGTGGTGGGGCGGCGGCTGGCGGACACGGCGGCCCACGGGATCCCCAACATCTCCCGGGCCAACACCAAGGCTCGACAGGTGGCCTGGACGGCGCTCTTCTTGGCAGGCTTCGGCATGTTCATCTACCAAGGCTGCTGGCTGGTTATCACGTACGTAAACCTCCAGCCGTTCCATTAGTGCAAAATTTCGATTTGTCTGTCTGTCTGTCTGTCCGTCTGTCTGTTCGTTAGTCTGTCTGTCCGCCCTATATGGCACCATTACATGCACCACTTCAACATTATTATACTTCTTAAAATTTCGTGGGCCTGACGTTTCGATCCCAGCAGGACCTTTCTCAAAGGCAGAGACAATTATTATACTTCATCTCCTTTAAAGTTTGCATTATTCAATATGTTGGAGAAACTAAAAATGTGACGGCACAGCGAAATGAGGAATATCCCAACAAAACACTTTTCGAGTAAACAATGCCTGAACTCAAAGTATCTCCTCAATTCAATAAAAAATCTTTTTTTTTGTATTTTCGGAGAGTTTATGTATTGGAGGATATTATGTCCAATGGATTTTTCCGAAATCCGTCTCTAAATGTTGAAAAACTAGGATTTCGGGGGAGTGTTTGTGTACTATTCCTGTTCCTGCCTTTTTGAATGGCCGCTTTCGAGGAGTTAGAATGGTGCTGCTATATTGTGTCTGGTACCAAATAACCGAGCGAAGTCCCCCTGTACTATTTACAACAAGTCACACGAAAATAATTTTGAAATCATTTGAAAGCTAATGGTATACTATTTCACATCATTAGAAAATCTCCAAATCTCAAAAGTGGGGTTTATTCCTCATTATGCTGTACCGGGTCACAAATACTCAAACAACGAGTCTACGGCCATGCATGGATCTACTACTGTCAAAATACGTACATTGGGCACCTCAGTTTGGTGTCACTTCAGTCTCCGCAAATTCTGTATCAGATAATAAGTTCGGTAGGCCTAATGGGCATTGTAATCGCTTGTTCAGGTTGTATGAAGCTGGCTGACTGGGGCGCGACCTCAAAAAACCAAGAGCGGAATGATTAACACCTTGTTTACTAAAGTGATAATACAAAAATGTTGCAAACTGCTTACTGACTAAAATCACCAAAATGCAAATCTCAAAATGTTAGTGGGCCTGACGTTTCGATCCTAGCAGGACCTTTCTGAAAGCCTTTGAGAAAGGTCCTGCTAGGATCGAAACGTCAGGCCCACTAAATTTTAAGACCTTGTTTACTACTGCAAATCCTTCTCTACTTAAGTTCACTCCCCCATTTCTCTCCTGTTGTCTTTAAGAAATGTTTGAAAAATCAAAACAGTTTACGAATGCTAACGAATCAGATATCATTATTTGCTTTACATTTCAGTTCACTTCAGTTCAGTTCAGTTCAGTTCATTTTATTTCCACTTACACGGTTAATAAAGTTCAATACTAGAATATTAGAATTTTATAATGGGTTTGCAGTAAGTGGAGGAGGTCTCCAAGAAGCAGAGCTTGTAAGGCGGAGACCCCCTTGGATTGTGTACTTATACATTGTTGAAAATTATATAAAATTGAATATTGTTGGGAAGTAAGTACATAATATTTGAGTTTCAACGGGACAAGTCTCCGTTCACACCGTGATATGCCATGGCATTGCATTCCATAGCTTATACACTGTGCTGCACTCTCCTCCGATTTAACCCAGGTACTACAGCTATCCCATCAATGTGAACATCGAGGTGCGCAGTCAGAAAAGGACGGAGTTCCCGGCCGTCACGTGGTGTAACCTCAACCCCATCGTAACGAAATCGCTGTCGGATTACCTGGAGCTGAACGCCCTCATCGGGAACGATGCCGGCGATCGGCCGACCTCAGCCGAAGTAAGGAACCGGTTCTTCTTGGCCCTTTTCCAAAACCCGGCTTAGGCTCCGGCTCCGGCTTCGTCTCTGTCATCCAAAAGCTGAAAACACAGGCTGGCGTACTTCGTTGCAGTTGAAGCTAAGGATTCTTTTTTTTAATTGCAGTGTAACATTAAAAAACAAAGCCAAGGACTCCCGTCTTCATGCCTTGTTCTTGAAAATGGACGAAAGAAAGAAAGACAAAGCCGGAGCCTGAGCCTAAGCCGGGTTTTGGAAAAGGGCCCTCATATCTGAGTGCGTGTTTAATGTGTGGGAGATCGTTTTCGTTACGCTGCTCAGTAACTCAGGTGTATATAACGCAGGGAAAGGCCCTATGCAACATTGGTAAAGGTCAAAAGATTGCCACAGTTTGTGTGTTAAACCATTAAACACTCCATTTAGCTCAAATGGTAACCTGAGAAAATAGAAAAAATGTTTAAAAAAAGTCACGATTTACGCACCGATCTGTATAGTGTAAGAAATAGTTTATTACTCGCGAGTAAAAAAAATATATTAATTTTTTCGATGTTTGAGTACAAATTTCTCGAAAAGTATATGCAGCATCCCATGCAGACCGTAAGATTTCAACATGGTGATTCTATCATGACCATCTACAAACTGCGTAAATAAGAGGGAAATCTGTGGACATTTTCCGATCTTCCCAATGGTGTATGGGGCCTGTGAGGACTGCAGATCACCCCATCATTGATCAGGTGGTGCTCTGAGTATGTCTTTTAATTCTGTAGTCTCACAATGACATTGTGTAAAGCTTACAGATTACTGGCCGTGTATCCGGGGTACCTCTGCTCAAGTGAGATAGGGATGCAGGGGTCAGCGGGCCTTGCATTCGACCATTTTCTATCATGTATACTTTGTTTCTTTGCCGTGAGATTCAGTGAACCGTTAAAGGCACAATACAATTAACAGTGGGAAGATTGGAAAACATCGATGTTCACAGATTTCCTTCTAATTTACACAGTTTGTAGGTGGTCATGATAGAATCCTCATGTTGAAATCTTACGGTCTGGGATGCTGTACTTTTCGAGAAATCGTCACTCAAACATCGACAAATATCACTCGCGAGTAACAAACTAATTTTTATACTATATATACAGGCTAGTGAGTAAAATCTTGACGGTATTTTGCATTTTTCTACTTTCCCTGATTAAAATTTGAGCTAGAACCTTCGCAGGGTTTCCTGTTTAGAATGTTTAATGGTTTAACACACAAACTGTGGCAATCTTTTGACCTTTACCAATGTTGTACAGGGACTTAAGGGACTTAGAGGGACAGAAAGACGAGGCCATACGGATAATGGATGGCAGAGAAAGAAAGAAAGCTCTAGGAGAAAGATGATGTGGTCAAAGGGCTGAAAGAGGAAAGGGCAAGATCGAAGAGGAAAGATCACTGAGAGAGGAGTGGGAAAATACAAACGGAGGATTATCAGAAAGCGTATCTTGTTCCATAGCAACCCCATCGAAATAAGGCCTAGACCACTGGCATTCAAACGTTTTGTGGACAATGTTGAGGGAACGTCGTGTGCCTATCATGCACTGTGTCTTTTATTGATCAACGATGTTAGATATTTTAACCAATTTCTAATGAACTGCTGGTTGAATAGGCCCCCTTCTGCTTAGAAATTAGACAGTTTTTTATGCAAAGCAAATGATGCATGGGTAATATTATACGTGACACACACTGGTGATAACAGTCTGTCAAATCGGACACGAGTGATGAAGTATGCTCGGGTATTAACCCAAAACCACGCCCGCATTTCACCGAAAGGCCTTGATTATTATTGATGGTGAAAGATGATCTCTCCAGTGGCCGTGACGGCTCAGGAGGTATTCTAGGAAGTACTAGAAACCCGTGTGGGTACGTTCAGCTCAGACAGCGTTTTAAATTCACTACCGTTTTAACCAAATCAGTTTTAAAATTGTGTGTCTGAACGCTCCGACTCCGTTTTACATTTAAAACCGAACCCGTTTTAACTGCTTGATGTAGGACGCACAGTTTTAAATTTACGACTTGTCCCCTGTGGTTAGAAGGCGTTAGAACTAACACGCTGTCTGAACGTAGCCAAAGTGTAAAAACTGCTTGGCTTAAAGGCCCAATACAACATTGGTAATGGTCAAAAGATTGCCACAGATTGTGTGTTAAACCATTGAACATCCCAAAAAGCAATCGTGCGAAGGTTTTAGCTCAAATGGTGATCTGAGAAAGTAGAAAAAGGTAAAAAACCGTCACGGTTTTTGCACCATTCTGTAGTGTAAGAAATAGTTTATGACTTGCGAGTCATAAACTACCGGTATATGTCGATGTTTGAGTGAAGATTTCTAGGGAAGTACAACATCCCAGACCGTAGGATTTCAACATGAGGATTCTATCATGACCATCTACAAACTGTGTAAATAAGAAGGAAATCTATGGACATCGATGTTTTCCGATCTTCCCCATGTTGTATTGGGCCTTTAACAGAGGTCAACAGAACAATTTGAAGGACACCATCAGTGATAAGTCAATGGCTTTTCTATACGGGTAAATATTGTATATAGATTTATACCTTTTAGTATCAATTACTTAGACGTGCAACGCCTTCTACAATAACTATCAAATATTTATAGACTGCTGGCCGAAACTGCAGGTTTTCACAGCCAGTTGACCTTAATCAAAGGGTGACCATCTTTGTTCTTCTCCTTGTACTGCCCAGTGATGAACGAGCCCAATTCCCACGTCTTAATTGAAGGAGCCAGACTCTATTTCGAGCTCACACAGCCTCGTTTGGTTATACACTGCCTTGAGTTGCAGGTTCAGAGGATCGGTACACACTGAGGATGTTCAGTTTGAAATAATGCATTTTTTTTAATAGAGGGGGCCTATGGAATGATGTCATCCAATTTAAGGGCTTTCTGAAGCTTAGTTCCTCAGTTGACACCGTCATGATGACATACAAACCATAGATTTTCTCTGAAATTTGAGTGCAAATAGTTACTACTCGATCGTGTCACCACTGAAGTGAAAGTATACTTTTCATAAAAATGATAGTTGAACTATGATCTTTAAAATAGTGTCATCGCCTTTCCTCCCTCCCTCCATATAGTCATGCAGTCATCCATCCATCCTCCTATCCTTACACTACACTATGAAACCATTGGGCAAAACCAGTGACTTTACCAACAAAATCCAACGGATGGGTGTACTGTATATAGACCTGTTGAGTTACCAGTTCGACCAACGTTGATGTTGATGGTGCCCTGTTATATTTTATACTGCTGTGCATTTGTGACCCGGCACAGCGACATGAGGAATATCCCACCAAAACACTTTTCGAGTAAACAACGCCTGAAGTCAAAGTATTGTCTCAATTCGATAAAAAAATCAATAGGCCCTATTAGTTTTTTTGTATTTTTGGAAAGTTAATGTATTCGAGGATAATATGTCCAAAGGTTTTTTCCGAAATCCGTCTCTAATTGTTGAAAAACGAGGATTTCGGGGGAGTGTTTGTGTACTGTTTTCATGAAAATGTAAAGTTCCTGCCTTTTTGATTGGCCGTTTTCGAGGAGTTAGAATGGCGTTGCTATAATGTGTCTGGTACCAAACGAACGAGCAAGGTCCCCTTGTACTATTTGCAACAAAATTCACACGGAAATAATTTTGATATCATTTGAAAGCTAATGGTATGCTCTTTCACACCATTAGAAAATCTCAAAATCTCAAAAGTGGGGGTTATTCCTCATTATGCTGTGCCGGGTCACATTTTATTACGTACTACATGGTTTGTCCAAGGTTGAACAGGCCTCATCCTCTTTCTATACAATGAGGTTTTTTTGTAGGAGAATAGATGGCCAACGAATCAATTAGGGAAGGGCAGCAAAGCACTCCAACCCTGCTCCAGCGATGCCGTGGCTGATCGAGTCCCCGACCCACCCACCGAGTCCCCCTTCCCCCCTCCGGCCCCGGCATATTGGCAGAGCAAACACCGGTCTTTTCCACTCCGCGAACCCGTGCGACGGAGGCCGCTCTCGACAGGCCCGGCCGTACGTACCGGCAAGACAACCCACGACGTCCCCTTGCATTGCGCTTAATGAGCTAACCAAATAAAATTGCAAGCCTCCATTGGAGTCGTGCCACTGGTGTGGTAATTGGTCAGCGGCCTCGCAATTCTAATTAAAGGCATAATTCCCGCGCCGACCGCTCTTCGGGCAATACTACATACACAGCAACGGCTGATGGGAAATTGAGTACATGTACGTGAGACTGGTCTAAAGTATGACGCATAGCCCGTGACGGTCGCTCCTGGTGCTCCATTGTTCCCATGGTTATCGTGGCATCATCTGTGACATCACCAATCCTTTCGGCTTACGGTCGTTCCTTCCTCTGTTTCATTTCAAGAGGACATAGTTGATACAAAATAACCACTGAAGGGCGGTATAGAAAAGGCCACCTTTCACAATGGTCCTTTTTACATCAATGAAACATTCCTCGGTTTTTACCCGAGCTATTTTTTTTTCAAGGAAACCAATAGCGCTACATGTAAAAGAAATAAAGGAGATTGCGAGTGACTGTTTCAATATCCTCAAGTCAAATGACTTTGGAAGGTCGAGAATTTCCACTCGATTGTCTGGAACCGAGAAACGGAGTGAGACAGCGACACAAAGAAAGACAGAGGCAGAAACTGAGACGAAATAGAGATAGGCCTACATAGAAAGAGAAAGAGAGGGAGGGAGACAGAGAGAGGGGGAGAGAATGAGAGAGAGATAAAGATGGAGGAGACAGAGAGATAAAGAGAGAGAGGGAGAGGGAGAGATAGATTAAGAGAGAGAGAGAGAGAGAGAGAGAAAGAGAGGGAGAGGGAGAAAGAGGGAGTGGTGGGGGGGGGGAGAGAGACAGACAGACAGACAGACAGAATCAGATAGACAGAAAGAGGGAGAGGCAGAGACAAAGAGAGCGACGGACAGATGGACACAAAACGATAGACCCAGAGACAAAGAGAGACAGAAAGACATTGTGAACAACAGAGACAGAGAGAGACAAGGGATACACACTTAGAGATATACTGAGACACGCAGTGAGATAGAAGCAAAGGGAAACACAGCAAGAGAGAGGCAGAGAGAAAGAGAGAGAGGGAGGAGAGAGAGAAGGAGAGAGGGAGAGAGAGAGAGAGAGAGGGAGAGAGAAAGAGAGAGAGGGAGGAAGGGAGAGAGAGAGAGAGAGGGGGGGAGGGGGAGAGAGAGGGAGAGAGGGAGAGGGAGAGACAGACAGACAGACAGAGAGAGGGTGAGAGAGTGACAGAGAGAGAGAGACAGACAGAGAGAGAGAGAGGGGGGGGGCAAAGGTAGGCAGACAGATCGGTTCTTTTGATGTCTGTCGTTACAGGCGGTTGTCTTAGACATTCATTCGTAGCCTGCTTCATACCTTCCCCGATGCTCGCATTGCTAAAAAGAAAAACGTCCGCCAACACGGGCGTGTCATTGAATGCAACGTGTTTTTTTTTAGCTGAATCACATTACTATCTAACGGCGACATATGTCGCTATATTTCCCAATCATTGCCTATTCCTCAAATTCGTTTTGGTTTTCTCTGCTAAGTGTATAATGTATCTAATTAGTCCTTGTGTATAGTTTTCTATGTGTTTTGTGTTAATACTAAGGATTTGTGTTCTATTGATTGATTGCTTCACTTGCATTGAGCCCTCTCCCTACCGTCTACGGTCTAAATTAGCATGAGCATTCCTTTTCCGGCTCAGTGCAAGTGTTGCAATGGGGCCCAACACTGAAAAGCTGTGCTTCTTGATGGGTCCCTCTGCAGTATCGCATTCATTGTTTATTTATATTAAGTTATCACTTAATGTGCCAGTCATCTCCCTATTAATTTTGCCTATTCATTCTTTGTGATGTACATTCTGTGATATGTGCTTTGTTGGTTGATGCTGTGGAAAAAGAAATAAACTAAACTAAACTAAACTAAACGTGTGCGCACAAAACCAGGAACGACACCGTCGCCGTACACGAGGTGATTAGAGGGCAAACTGTGCCCCGGACAGTTAAGATGCTTATTGGGCAAGGACAGTCAAATAGGCGCTGGTAGTGCCTTGGGACTGCCATAGGCAGTTGCCAAGCATTATGCTTATCCATAACGACCTCGCATAGAAACATAACATAGACAGACCGTGCGTGAAGGACTTATTTTAGACTGTAAGAAATCCATCGCCAGCCACTAACACAGAACGCTGGCGATCGTTGATCAAAACATTAACTGGTTTTTGTTATTTTCAAAAAATAAGAGGGCGTGGCGTTTCGATCCTAGCTGGACCTTTCTCAAAGGCCACGTGTACAAAGGACATACACAGGGATGTCAGGGCTTTCCTTCCCCTGACTGTCTGTGTGTGTCCTTGTCAATTTGCCTTTGAGAAAGGTCCTTCTAGGATCGAAACGTCAGGCCCTCTAATTTTTGAGATTTATGTATTGCAGGCCATTTCAGTCAGTGAGCAGTTTGCAACAGTTTTTGTATTAACTTCATGGTATTATTATTGGAGGGAAATGACATTTTTTTTTTTATTTGTTCAAAAGTTCCCAATCAAATTTTTCATCAATTCTTTTTTAAGCTTTTTTTTTTTTTTAGCTTTAACTGGTATTATTATTACCAAGAATTAGAAGGGACCTGACGTTTTCGATCCTAGCAGGACATTGCTCAAAGGCAAAAAGGTCCTGCTAGGATCGCAACGTCAGGCCCTCCTAATGTTTGATAATCGCTTCTTGGTCCTCTTGGTCAGTACGCAGTTTGCAAATTTGTTTTTAGCATTAGTATTCTTCAATGAAAAACCCAACTGCTGAGTTGTTGGGCAAGATCTTCCACACGCCCCAACATTTTATGATACACAAATCGAAGCGAGTGGGCCGGCACCAATGATTATCAGCAATACTTTCGTCAAAAGATAGAAAGCTTTTATTAATGTTTTCCCTCATCCTCTACGAGTGCTCCACATTCCAAGGTCCAATGACTTGGACCTTGGAAACCCAAACCATGACACAGTGGGCTGGTTGCAGAAGCTGAGCGACACTGTCTGGCTGTCTCATATACGAAAGAAGAAGAAGAATGTTTTCCCCTTCGACTCGTCGAGTTTCCACTGGACTAGAATTTTACTGAGACGATGGTTAAATTTCCAATGGTCAAATTTGACCGTCGTTCCCACTTGGACTTTTGAGTCGGTCAATTTAACCGAGACGATGGTTAAGGTAACCAAGCTGGTAATTGTTTTTGGTGCACAGTGCATGTACGCCGAGTCGCGTTTTACCGAGTGGTGCGTTTCCACTGGACTAATCGGCTCGGTTGAACTTACCTGGTCACTTTTACTGGGCAGAGGTTGGTCGGTAAAAGTAACCATTCGGCTCGGTCAAAGTAAGCGAGAGGAAATTTAACTGGGCCGTTTCCACTGGTCTTAAAATTGGAAAAGTAACCATCGTCTCGGTTACTTTGACCAAAATAAGTCCAGTGGAAACGCGGCAGTTTGTATCAGACCCAAGTTTCTGCTCAAAAGAACAGTCATCGTTGGTTGGTGTCAGAACAACTTCCGAAAATAATGGTGTTGACCCATACCCTGTGCATATGCGAGGTTCCCTTGCAAGAGCATATTTGCTTGGTGCCCTTAGGTGGTGTTTCGCAATCGATGCACTTTGATCTAGAGGCTAATTCAATACAATTTGGTGTGACATTTATTGTTGACACCTGTCCCGTATAGTATCCTTTGCTTTTTGAGAGAGGTTCGACAGGAATTCAAATCGATCAAATTCAATAAAGAACATACAAAGGAAGGCAATACATGACTGGGAAGTATGGAAACAAATTTGCCGTTTTCATAGTAGAACCTTTCTCCTTGTTGGTTATTATTATTGTTATTAATTATTCATTTATTTAAATATTTATTTATTCAGGCATGTACACAAAGCAGTCAATACTTCCATATGGGCTTGGAACAGCACAAGCAAAGTAATGACTATGGTCCTTAGACCTGCTGCCCCACATCTGGCTGTGAAAAACCCTCATAAATAAAAAAATAAAAAACATGATATAGAAAAAAACCCATAAACATTTTAATATTCCTCATTAGAACGACAGGTACGACGCCACCGACGAAGGAGAGAACGAGGATCCCTTCTACGAGATCATGAACCAGGTCATCCAGATCGTGGGACAGCTGCCTTATCCTGAACGGCCCAAGACGGGCCACCAGATAGACGACATGCTGCTAAAGTGCACGTTTCAGAGCAAGTCCTGCTCCAAGAAGTAAGGCTCTATGGTCTGCATGGGTGGTCTGCGTCCTCCCGTTTACGACGTCACGCAAGCATCCTCACGCAAGCTCTATCCTGCCTCCTCAGCTCTCTCCTGCCTCCTGCTCTGCAATCGACTCCTCCACAATCCGCATTCGTCCTGCTGAGCTTCCACCCCTATTCCTTTTCCACCTTATCTCTCCAATGTCTCACTTCCTTCCCGCATTCTCTTCTCCCACCCTGCTTGTCGCTCTGCTTCTCTTTACCGCCTCTTCCTCATGTCCATATTCCTCGTCCGCTGACTCGTTCCATCCCCTCTTCGTCTTCGCATTTCTCAACCTCCTGTCATCTCTTTGATACCCTACTCATCTCCTTGCCATCCTCCGGTGCCTTTGCTCTCTTCGACACCTCCATTAGTATATTTCGCATTGTTAACACCGCCATGATCATCCACATCATCCATCGCCATACCCGCCACTTCTCGCCTCCTCAACCCCCTCGTTCCCCTCGTCCCACTCCTCCTCCTCCTCCTCCTCCTCCTCCTCCCCTACCCTACCCCTCCTCCCCCTCCCCTTCCCCCTCCTCCCCTCCTCCTCTTCATTCCACTCGTCCTCGTCATCCTCGTCATCCTCGTCAACCTCCTCATCCTCCTCATCCTCCTCCTTAATTAGACGAGCAAGCAATATATAACTGAGTCGATGCTGTAATGCTGTGTCTCCTCATTTGCTTATTCTCGACAGAAATTTTACGCAGTTTTACAACGCCCGCTACGGCAACTGCTA